>OX421972.1:103082771-104282771 GCA_949128135.1 Parasteatoda lunata | reverse complement strand
ATATATATATATATATATATATATATATAACTGAAATTACCAGATCTAGAATAAGAATAAAAACTTTTTTTCGGAGTAGGCAGCAATATATGCTTTGGTCGCAAAAATATTCCCATCCACTTATGACTTGGTTACAATAGCCATATCCACATGACTCTTGCATTTTTCAGAAACTTTTCCTGATCTGATGTAATGACCAGTGGTCTCGTTTCCGTTTATTAGATCATTTGTACTAAGCGTTTACAGTGGTCAGGTAATGGAGGCCTTTATTAGTGTGTGTCCGATAATCTCACTCACGATATTCTCTTTAAATGCTGTTCCTTTAATATCCTCTTTTCCTTCTCCAGGTTCGATCATTCTGGAAAAAGGGTTTTATTCCCACAGGAGTCTTTCTCCTTTTCCGGAATGTCTTCTGAGGCACTTGTTGGTGGTGATTTTCAAATCGTTAAAAATCATTTGGGAATTGCAATTCTTATTTAAGAATAATTTTAACCCCCCTTGAAAGAGGAGGATAGTTTTTAATGTCTTGAGTATTTTTCTTTCTCCCGTTGGGGAAATAAATGGTACAGTGCCTAGACATATTATTAGACGCACTTTATGATTCTATGTAAAATTATAATTATCAGATGATACTATACAGATATATTGTTTTGACGCGACTGAAACCGGTTTGCACTCGTTCACTTTCGTGCATCAATGGGTTAACATTGTTATGCAATACCTTAAAAATAAACACAAATAGGAAGTATATAAAAAATCTTCTGAATAAAAACACATTACATGTTTGTATAAATATAAAAGTATAGCATATAAACTATTGCAAAATATGTCATTATAAAATAATAATAAAATAACTAATTATTATTATATACTAATATAATATCTGATATAATAAATATTCTATATTTATATAATATACCGTTCAAGTTATCTAATCGTCAAATTTATATGATATATCGTCTAATTTAACCAATTGATATACGAACGTAAACAAGGGCAAACCGATTTCAGTCACATAAAAACAATAAAGTTGTATAGTATCACCTGATAATTAAGATTTTACATACAATCTTATAGTGCGTCTAATAATTTGGCCAGGGACTGTAAGTTGTGACATGTGAATAGTATTGCTTCGAAATAGTATTTAAATAATGGTTATCTATTTAATTAAGCTGTATTAGAGCCGCGAAGACTCAGGGGATAGAGCATTCGCCTTCCAATGAGGTGAACCTTGGTTCGATCCCGGCAATGGCTGGTCGATACGAATTCCGCATCCGGCTAGCACCAACCACAATGCTGACGTGAAATATCCTCAGTGGTAGACGGATCATGGGTTACAGTCCCCTTGCCATCAGGCTAACCGTGGGAGGTTCTCGTGGTCTATCTCTCCATGTAACGCACATGCGGGTTCGTTGCATAAAAAAGTCCTCTACGAGGGCAAATTTACCTCAATACTTGATCCAGGAGTTCCCTTGTTTTCTGGATTGGGTTTAAAATTACAAGGCTACGGGGTTGAACATTAGTAGTCTTAAACCCGAAAATTGGGTTGGCTGTTCAACGACAGTATAAAATAACTGTCAACGACGTTATAAAATAAAATAAAATTACGCTGCAATAGAAATAATAGTATCCAGAAATAATCCAGCATATAACCCGTTTTCTGACCACTTTGATGAACTCTATAAATACAAAAAGTGTAAAATGTGATGAAGATGTACTTTATTCTTTTATAATATACTAGGGGGCTAAGGCCCTTGTTCGCTGGCTCTTACCAACCCCGATGATTGCTTCGTAATAATTGCTGTTTCTAGGCAAAAAAACAGTTGAATTTATTCAACCAAAATTATATATATGGTAAAGAACGCTTATCCCATTACTTATCCCACTACTCTTATCCCTACGTCCAAATATTCCCCTTATGATACTATTAAGTGAACATAAATCATTTTTCTAAGTAATCATTTTTTTGAAATAACATTTAAAATTAAAACTATATTGTTATAACAAATTTGGTGAGTTCACAACTGTAATTTAATATTTTTACTTTCCAAATGAACGGATGTATAGTTTAAACACAATTTTTGCATTCATTACTTTATACATGAAGCAGAAAGTTAATCTCTAAATCATTTAACGAATTCACAATAATCGTAATTCATAATAGTATATTAATGTAATTTCCACCAAAAAATTAATAATTTCAAAACGGTGGATAAGATCTGATACCGATTTAACTGACTTTATCTTAAAATGTAGCGTAGAATTATATTATTCTAATAATAATAGAAGCAATCCTCTTAAACTCTTAATTTTGAAAACAAATAAAATAAAAAACGTAAAAATAACACTACAGGTAATTTTAACCTTCAAATTAGGGAAACAAAAATCTTCATAGGAAAACAATAACTTTATGACTTATTTCAATTTTATGCTGATGCCAACCAAACCAATATGAAAATTAATGTGGGAAATCTGGATAATACCATGTGATTTTCCAGCCAATAAAAATGCACGGACAACAATGGAAAACTGCGCCACCATTATTAGATTTTTATATATAGTTAGAAATTTTGTCGTTTAGTTGTGAACTACGCAAAAATTAACAATAAGGGTTTCCAAACTATTGGGACTTTATTTTTCAGACTGTGGTTACTCCCCATGTTTTGAGTATCAGAAAAAAAAAGTTATGTCTAATCGAAAAAGTACGTTTTTGCGCCTGATTTCGTAACTCACCTGCACTTTGTAGTTAAAATATTTGAACCATTAAGATAGAATTAGATAGAAAATCCTATCATTAGATCAAAAGTTATTCAGGGTGGTCGCTTTCTTATCTTGTGTATATTGTACTTAGAATGCTTAAAAGTTTTCATTTCGTTAATCGAATAGAATTCATTTAGCCATGCAATTGTGGTATTAACTAGCACTACAATTATTAATCTTCAATTCACTAGCATATAAGACACGCTAACTCGACTCAATCTTGGGGTACCTTTTGATGGATGTCGATTTCGACTCTCCCCACATTGGTGACCTGTAGACGTGATATGAACTGGCCTACATCGAAAGTAACGTTCACTTCGATGGATGGTTCACATTGAACAGTTGACTTGCTATTTGTGACCACGTCATCGTCCTCCTCTCGCTGTTGCTTCGTAGACTCATTTAATCAAAACAGAATCCAGCATACACTCGACTGCTAATAGCAACACAAGAGAGACCATACACACAAAAGTGAACTAAATACAGCTGTCATAATAAACGCTCTAAACTCGGTGAACTTAATACAGCTCTTCCGGTCTTTCGCAAATAATGTAGCTGGTGGTATCCGTTTATCGAATTTTATCCCTGATAAAATTCTGACGAGAGAGTGTTGTGGTGTAACTACCAGTACGATTATTAAACATCAATTAACTAGCCTATAAGACATGCTAATTTGTTTCAATCTTGAAGTACCTTTTGATGGATGAAGGTTGCCATTGTCGATATTACGCTCCAACACAATTTATGAATTGCGTTAAAAATAATTAATTGTAATCCTGATTAAAATGTAATAGAGGTCTTTTGAAGTTATGATTTCGCTTATTCGTTCTATATTAGAATTATATGTATCTAAAAGGAAGGAACAATGGAATAATTATAAGTCGCATAATTTTTGGAAATGGATTTTCCTATTACGATGAAAGTGACACTGCAAAAATAGTTCAATTGATTATTTATAGATGGTGCCACTCGTCTGGAAAATGACAAATCACATCAAAATGCTCGCACAAATTAAAGTTGGCGTAATTTTTTCTTTAAATGAACGCTATTTCCATCTTGAGTTGCATAGTGGAACATTTAATGGTGATGTAAAAAATGCAGTTCTGAAGAGAGAAAAAATAGTTCGAAATTTATATTTAAATAGAAATGATTTTTTCGAATGTCAAAAAAGGTATTTATACTATTTACATATTATGTTAAACTATAATGGCTTGTACGACCAGAACAAATTTAAAATATATAGAGTTACTAGTCTTTTACAAAAAAGGAATGACGGAAGCTTTGGCGTGTGCTATAAAATTAATGTGTTACAAAATTAAATCTAGTCGACACGCGAATAACCATAATTCGTTAACGCGTAAGAATTGAACTTCTCTGGCTATCAAGGCTAGAGCAAAAATTTTGGTAATTTAGTAAATTAAAAAGATAACACCAATTGTGCCAACAAGAAAGGCCGGATAAGCAACAACAGCAAAAAAATCATTCGAGTGTTTTTTTTTGACGGAAAGATGTCCTTTTAAATAAACACACTAGTCTGCTGTCGCTTTTCCTTTTACGCAGAAAAATAATGATGATTTTAAGGTGTTTGAATTTCTTCGATACAGACGCGTTGTTTCTTATGTATGTTTTTGCACTGAATAGTTCAAGACTAGAAATTTGATTTTATAAAAGTTTCATGTCAAAGCACAGTGTTAAACTTGTACATATTTAGTCATCTAACAATGCTATTTAGACAATTGTTTCTTTTATTGTTTCTTTTTTACGTTGAATCGAATGGAACCAAATCCCTGGCAACATAGTAAATAGTTTAGAAGTGTTAAAATGCACACAAGTCAAAAATAATACTTTTTATTCACAAAAAACACTTGCCATATTAGCCCGCATATCATTTCACATAATTCAAAATAAAAGGAGCTAGTGGTTAGAGTTACACAAGAAAGTTTCGTTTTTTTTTTTTTTTTTTTTTTTTTTTTTGTGGAAAAAAATCCCCATTTTATTGCTAATTTTTTCCTAGAAAAAAAATCTAATTCTACAGAACTAATAATTATAGTTTTCTTGATCGATATTATTTGTGACCTTCATGAATATTAGTGCAAAATTTTGTTCGAATAATTTCTGGCCGCTTTAATCTATGGTCAATTTCGAATATAAAACCAAACAGAGAAATGGAACACGCTGTACGGTCTTCTTTCTTTCTTTTTTTTTCTTCTTTCTTTCTTTTCTTGTAGAGTAATTTTGGAGGTCGCTAGATTTTTTTTCCCTCTCACTTTCTTCGAAAGTTAAAAATACTGTTTCCTCTCTTTCTTGCAAATAAGAAAGGATTGAACAAAGATATAAAATCTACCTCTTTTTTTTTTTTTTACTCTTCCAATTTCTTTATTTTTCACCGTTTCTCTAAAGGTTCGCCTCCATCTAAAGAAGAAAAAAACAAATAAAAAAATAAAATAAATAATAATCGTGGAACTGAAATAAAAAGATACCTTTAAAGTGGGAACATTTCTTTAAAGAGGAAGGAAAAGGGGTGTAAAAAATAGCATGGTAAATCTTTGTGACCAGCAAAATGTTAAGTCGTGCTCGGGCATGTATTGATTCTACAGGAGAGGGTGGGGGTGGGAAATAAGAAAGGGGATGAAAATGGGGACCAAAAAAATTTTTCCAGAAAAAGAACATAAGACTGTAGGGAAGAAGAAAAAAAAGGAGCTTTTCCTAGCTGGAGTGCTTTGCTTTTCTCTAAGGAGGATTTAAAAAAGAAAGAAAAAAAAAGACCTAGAGGGGTGTTTCTGGTTAATGTGTGGGTGGAAAAAACATAAAAATGAAAGAGAACGAACACCGTTGCAGTCGTCTGACTTTTCACACAAATCCCTAGCATCGATTTCAAGTTCTTTCGCGCGCTGGGGACTGATCTGGGATTTTCTATTTCGGCGATATGATTCGTTCCGTTAGTTGTTCTACCTCCACTTCTCATAGAAAATAGTATTTCTATTTTTGCTGGACAATTCTTCAGACACATTTGTATCTCTTCTCCTGAACACAATTTGTTCTTTTGTTCTGCTTATATATATATATATATATATATATATATATATATATATATATATATATATATATAGTGTGTGTGTGTGTGTGTGTGTAGAGAGAGAGAGAGAGAGACATTTTTTAAAATTGGATTATTTTGTTATTTTTCATACTCAGTTATAAAATTTCGAGAGGTTTGTGGAACCTGCTATAAGTTACGAGAGAAAACAAGTATTTTTGAAAACCCTATGCCAAAAAATCAAGCAATAATCTTGTATCAATTACTTTTTTTTTGTTACTGCAATAGCTGCATAAAATCTCGTTAGTTTCGCTTAAATTTTTATGGATTAATGGAAATTATTTAAAAAAAATATTTTTGTATTAAGTGTTTTTGCTATAACTTTAAAAACATTCAGAAAAATTATACAAATTTTTGGAGCATCTTAAAATTAATAACCAAATTATTGTTTAAAATGTGAAAAAATTTGTTTAAAAAGGCGAAAGATGTGAGTGTTTAAAGTAGTTCTTTTTATGCAACGCATAAGCTAAAAAAGTTTCTTCCTTTTTTAAAAAAAATTTTGTAGTGTACCGTATTTGGCAACTAATGACAAAATTTGATTTGAATATCTTAAAAATTTAAAAAGTTTAAAGCAATTTTCGAAATAGTTTTTGTATTTTTTAAAAGAAAGCTCAAAATGCAATTGCAACAAATTTTATTTCATCCTGCAGTTCGGTTATTAATGGGTGGTGAAATTAATTATATCACAAAATGAAATTTGTGAAAAAACCCTGATCATTTTAAGTTTTTTTTAAAAAAGTGCAAAAATTACTTAGAAATTCACTTGAAAGTCAGACATTCAAATTAAATTTTTTTTTCATTAATTTCTAAATACGACTCACTAGAAAATTAAGAAGAAGAAAAATTAATAAAAATTTTCTCGCGCATTGCACAGTATAAAAGAAATACTTTAAATAATCATATCTTGCACAGTTTTTTTTTTTTTTTTTTTTTTTTTTTTTTAAATTTCAAATTGTAAAGCGAAAATTTTGTAATTAATTTTAACTTGTTCCAAAAAACTTGTTTAATTTAATTTAATATTTTTAAAGTTGTAGCATAAAAAAAGAAAAAAAAAACGTAAAACAAAAGAAAATTTAACGTTTTATAAAAATGTTCATCTCTTAATAAATATTTAAGCGAAGTTTACGAAATTTTATACAGTTATAAATAACAACCAAATTAATCGATATTAGTTACAAATTAGTTGCTTGATACTTTGACATAGGGTGATAAAAAAAATTACTTGTTTTCTTTCGCAATTTATTCTCGGTCCTTCAAACCTCTGAGAGATTCAAATTTTATTGCTAAGTATTAAAAAACGCATGAACTAAATACTTCTGAAGTTATAAAATAATCCTCTAAGCATTTATTGAAAAATGTTTTTTAAAAAAAGTGTCTCTTCCATTATTGTTGAGTAGTGTATACAGAGGTAGGACAACACAAGAGCAAAACACTTCTATACGAATACATTTTTTAATCTTTCTCAAAAAATACTTTACGTTTAGGTTAGTGTTTAGGTTATGAGATATCTCAAACTTATCAATTAAGTTTAAAGCTCTTAGAGGTTTTAGGGACCAACAATAAATTACAAACGAAGAATACTGTTTTTTGAACACATTATAACAAAAAACGTGGCAATAAATTTGTAACTTGTAACGAATATTTTGCTTATAATACGCAATAATCGTACAAAATTTCGTAAACCTAACTCAAATATTTATGGAGATATGGACATTTTTATAAAAATAAAAAAAACTTATATTACATTTTTATAAAAAGATCATATGCTACTCTTTGGTATACATTTGCCCGGTATTCCCTACGCTGTTTGTTTAAGATTAGCTGCCACTGGTTGTTTATGCATTTGCTGGCAATCCCAGCTGTGTATCCACCACAGTATACCAGAGAATATTTGGTCGGACTTACTTTGAATAGATTAAGACTTCGAAGCTCTTTTTTTCTCTATATTAAAAAATTAAAAGAGCCGCTACACTCCAAATAAAATTAAGATTCGATTATTAATTTGAGAATTATTAACTAAGTAAGCAATAACATGCGGATGGATCTATAGTTTGTCTGTAGAAATAACTACACTCGCATCGAAGTCTACGGTCCCCTGCTGTTATGCAAAAGAAGAAATAACGCATTTCAAAGAGGGAAGCTTCTATCTTCCTCGATTCCCTTTTTCTCGCCGATCTGAACTAAAACCTGTCTAAAATATTGATATGTTTAACTTCGTAACCACCACTGCTCCAGACGTATGGTAAAGGGAGTTCTTTCCGTAGACAGAATATACAGCTCACATAAATGCAATAACATAGTTAAAATTTGATTTGTTGAAAGGTCCATTTTGGTTTATGAATTTTTCGTGTTTTTTTTTTTTTTTTTTTTCGATATTCCGATTATTTCGAAAAATATTGTAATTTGAAGAGCTGTTTTCAAAACAAAAGAAAAAAATTATTTTTTTCACCTTTTATCAGCTTAATGGCTTATCCATTGCTATAGAATTTATTTATTATCTCTCTCACAATCTTAATTTTATAAGGAGTCAATTAAAATTTGAACCTAGTTATTTTGTTTGGGTACTACAGCAATCGCTGCAAGTTTCCTTTTTTAAATTTCTATTTAATATTTGATTACATAAAAGTTAGTTAATTGTATTTCACGAAAAAGATTATTTAGTTATTCTTAACTTAATTATTTATTATTCTTAACTGCTTTTCAACTTTGCATTTATTATTTTAATTGTATTTGTCAACTGAATACCGTTTTACCTAAGCCTTATGATAAAAGTAAATATAACTAAATTAGTGTTTAATATTAGTAAAATGATTATAATTTATTACTATTTTTAATAAATTGTTGCATAATAAGGTAATGCCAGAGAATTACTATAAAGGAAAGGCGCTTTTGTTATTAAGTCTTTAATTTGGAGTAATAATAATGAAAAAATAATAACAGAGAACAATAATAGGCAAAGTTGATAAATATATATTTCGGGTCAATATCACTACACAAAAGATAAATAAATATATTTTACTGGTCATAAAATATCTTTATAATTTCTAATAATTCTTGGCTAATGACAATCAAAGAAATCTGGATATTCTTATGCCATCGTATAATTCTTCTGACTAACAACAATAAAGAACGGCTTAGACCATTCCGTTTTCTGACTGAAAATTTCATTTGTTTTTGTTTTTAACTCTTTAGTTTGGAATAGTAATGGTGAAATAACAATAACAGGGAATATTATGCAAAAATGATAAATATATATTTCGGGTCAATATCACTACACAAAAGATAAATAAATATATTTTACTGGTCATAAAATATCTTTATAATTTTTAATAATTCTAGGCTAATGACAATCAAAGAAATCTGGATAATTCTTATGCCATCGTATGATTCTTCTAACTAACAACAATGAAGAACGGCTTAGACCATTCCGTTTTATTACCTGATTGAAAACTTATACAAATATGAAGGAAAAAAAAATCTGTCAACAGTATACCTTTGTCTTAGTCGACAGTGATTATGATCTTTAAGAGTTACTTTCTGTTATCAACTCGGTTTTGACAGCTACATTGAATTTACTTTTGATACGAAAATTAATTTTTCTTTAATTTAGATACAGAAAATTAATTTTACCTCACTTTAGACAAAGAAATTAATTTTACTTTACTTTAGATACGGAAATTAATTTTACTTTTCTCTAGATACGGATATTAATTTTATTTTACTTTAGACATGAAAATTAATTTTACTTTACTTTAGACACGTAAATTAATTTTACTTTACACAGAAATTAATATTACTTTACACGAAAATTAATTTTACTTTACTTTATACGGAAATTAATTTTACATTTTTAGATGCTCTTGTAACTAAATACCCTGACCAATTTTGCACATCCGTTTATTGAAATATTTTGCCGTTCCTTTGCCCCTTTATGTTAGTTCCAATCACCCTAATTGTTAGAAAATGTTTTCATTTCATACTTGTGTTTTCCGTGATCTTAACCTTTGCTCTGACTTTTCTTCGTTAAACTCTGAACTAAACTTCTTTCGCTTGCTTGTTGATAACCGTGGATTCAGCTCTTGCTAATCAATAACAAATAGACCCAAAGCCCCACTTCTAATTGTTACAGAGAGCTTCTAACTTTACTGTTTTTTTCTTCCATTTACTAAAAAATTTCTAATATATTCTCCCGTTTTAAGGTCATTTTCAGGCTTGTTAACAAAACCAAATTTAAGTCTCTTAAAGATTCTAGATAGGTTTGATAATACCTGGGTCATTCCTTGTCAGTGCGCGATCTTGGCTACATCGGTCAAACTAAACCCGCTTTAAAATTTAGTCTTTAAGAACACGATACCAGTTATAAAGAATTCGAGAAATTCACATTTGATGACTCAGGGGATAGAGTGTTCGTCTTCCAATGAAGTTAACCGGGTTCGAATCCCAACGATGGCTGGTCCGGCTTGCACCGACCACAGTACTGACGTAAAATACATCCTCATGTATTTTACGTCATACATTCTCATGTATACATCCTCAGTGATAGACGGATCATGCGGTAGAGTCCCCTTGCAGTCAGGCTAACCGTGTGAGGTTTTTGTGGTTTTCCTCTCCATGTAATTCAAATGCGGGTGAATTTCATCAAAAAGTCCTCATAAAGGCAAAAGTCTCCCAATACTTGATCCAGTAGTTCCTTTGTCTTCTGGATTGGGTTCAAAATTAGAAGGCTACAGAGTTGAACATAAGTAGTCGTAAGCTCAAAAATTGTGTGTGCTGTTCAACGACGATTATAAAATAACAAATTGCTTTACATTGTTGGAATCTTGGGCATAAATTCAACTTCAACGATGCTAAAATTATTTCCACCCCAGCTACACCAGCTCATCTTGATGCTCTGGAATCTTGTTTTATTCATATAAATGCTGATTCCCTTGTTAACGATATTAGTCCCTCCCCACTTCACTCCACTGTAATTTTCCGTGTTCTGTTTTTCATCTGCTTTTCTCTCTCGGCTTCTGGGGTTTTTCTAGTTTTGTTTCTCCCCTTTATTTTTCCATTTTTCGGTGGCAACTTTACGTTTTCATTTCAAATCATTTTTGTTTCTTTACAATCACGTCTGGCAAGTCTTGAAAATGGGCGCCTATTTTTGAAATGCATGAAACATGTATTTTCATGTTTGTATATTTTTGAAGCGAATGAAGTTTTCAATCAGGTAATATCTTACCGCATCAGTTTCTTGAGATTATTTAACATACCATTTTATGTTACTGCGTTTTACGAAAATGTTTTTAAATAATTATAATTTAATCGTTCAATTTCTTTGATATTAAGGAGATCAATATTTATAAAAAAGAAAATGATAAATAATTTCTGTCTTCATTCAAATATTGGAGTTAAACCTCGTATAACATTTTAGCGTCATTATAATGCAAATTTGCAAAATACAATATCGTGAAGACCCAATCTCTTAACAGATGAAATGGTGTCTGACAAATCGATAATTTTTAAAACCTTATGCTCTCTAAAATTACTTATTTCCTTTCACGTGATAACATCAAAATTAATAGAATCTCATGAAGTTCGTTACCACAGAACACACATTGGATTTTTAACTCTAAAACAACTCTTGTTAATATTAAAGCTCCAACCCTTGAACAGATTCTGGCTAAGGCCTGCCCACAAATAGAATAGAAAGTTTATATTACGTTTCTTTCTTTATGAACTTTTTTCAAACAGAATATCAGTACAGTGATAATCGATCAGTTTTATGTTAGCTTTTTCATTAATCTATAGTATAAACACACAAAAAATCTATATTTCGTAAATCCATGACTTTCTGGGGCGAAATTCAGTTAAATGTTCGCATTTACGATGGACAAATTTGGCCAATCAAAATTCTGTATTTTTACATATCGCAAAATTCGATATGTTTACACAAATACAGGCTTCTTATTGGTTTAATTGAGCCATCGTAATTGCGAAGATTTAGCTGAATTCCGCCCTAAAGTCAGCAATTTTTTGCTTGATTACAAAGTTAACAATCATACTACTGCATTCGGCATGATGGACATAGATTTGTCAGAAAATGAATAAAATGGACAGAACGATATTCCGTCTGACCATTGGAGGAGGGGAGGATTTGATTGCTATACTAGGTTATAGTCAATTTTCTTGTTATCTATAATGAAGTGAAAAACTTAAATACCTCGATAAAGTTCTTTATTACTGAAGTAGTGAAGGAGAGAGGGGCCCCCAAAGAAGTTTTTGCCCCTGGCCCCAATTAGGCCAAATCGGGCCCTGCCCTTGAATGCAAAGATTCTTTGAAATGAAATGAAACATATTGATGCGAACTTAATCGTTCTTCTAATTAACACCAAGGAAATTCCAACACCAAATTACAGACTAAGAATAAAATCTATCCGTTCTTGACTTTGCTCACTCAATAAACATAGACTAGACCCCAGAGAATTTCATCCGTAACAGGCTGATATTGATTGTAACAACTACACACAAAAAAAAAAAAAAAAATGCTACGTCGAAAAAATATCCGCTTATCGAAAAGGAATTCTTCCAATTTCACAAAAATAAATGATGAAAAAAATAAGAAAAAAATGGTAGTTTAGAAATGGCGAATTTAGCAAAAAAATAAAAAAAATTGAACTTTAGTTACTTCAAAGTTTAAAAAAGGAGTTCCACTTTCGGAGTAAACTCAACAGATGAAGAGTAACTTGCAAGGAAGGTTCACTTGAAAGCGGTTTTATAGGCGAGACGATTTGTCCACCGGTGAGGAGTTAAAGAAAAACACAAAAAAAGCAGAACCAAAAAAGAAATATATTCACTCCAAAAAGGGAGTTCTCCCCTTTTTTTTTTTTTTTTTATTACCACCTCACCGCTGTGCCCTTTTAGAAGAGACCTTAACCCTCTTTGAAACAGACGCCATTATTGGTGGAACAGAACCACCAGTCGATTTCTTCCTTTATCGTCGCTTTTCTTTCCTTGTCTTTCTTCCTCGCCAAAAAAAACTACTGTTCTATTTTATTTTATATTTTCTTTTTTTTCTGGGGGGAGGGGGTCATTTCTTTTTGTTTTTTATTTTTCTTTTCTCCGTTACTATTGTGCCCAGTCCGCATCTATACTTCTCCTTTCTATCAATAGTTGTTGCTTTTTCGACTTCAGCACCTGGACCGATTCTATAAAAGAAGATCAATTTTGCCACTGGGCATTTTTACCGTTACTATAGTAGCATGCAACTCCTGTTATTATTATTTTTTTTTCCTTCCTTCTTATTATTGCTTTTAAAATCTCAGAATTTTTCTCCCAACTAGGAATGGTGGTCCAGAAATCGGATGACTACATGAATAGCCAAAACCAACCTATCCCCACTCGTACCTGTAAAAGTAAACAGAATGATTGTTGCTTTGAGGTGTTTTACATTAATTGAAACAACTTATTGAGTTTATTTTGTTTACGTTTTGAAATGCTTTTTGTTTTCAGCTGATGTGGTTAACTCTGCTTAGATGTGAATAAAGATTAGTTTAAAAAAAAAAAAAGTTAAGCAAAAGTAATCGCATGTCATATTTTGCTAGTTTTTTTTTTATTATTTTTTTTTGCGTCTTGCGAAAGGTTTTACTTAATGAATAAAATGATATAAAGTATAGAAGTTAAATAATATATCGAACATTATAATATGCAGAATATAACCGTAGTGGCTCAGGAGATAGAGCGTTCGCCTTCCAATGTTGTGAACCGGGTTCAGATCCCGGTAATGTCTGATTGATTCGAATTCCGCACCCGGCTCGCACCGACCACAGTGCTAATGAGAAATGTCCTCAGTGGTAGAAGGATCATGGGTTAGAGTCCCCTCGCCGTCACGCTAACTGTAGGAGTTTCTTGTGGTTTTCCCCTCTATGTAACGCAAATGCGGGTTAGTTCAGTCAAAAAGTCCTCCACGAAGGCAAATTTCTCCCAATACTTGATCCAGGAGTTCCCTTGTCTTCTGGATTGGATTCAAAATTACAAGGCCACGGATTTAAACATTAGTAGTCGTAAGCCCAAAAATTGGGTCAGATGTTCAACGACGGTTATAAAATATACAGAATATTATTATATGGTACGATAAGTAGAATCCCGACCCATCCCAGGGGGGGTATACGGAGATTATTAGATAAACTATTTGTTGATAAAAGCATAAATAGTAAGAACTGGAAAAACTAAAAATAGAGTACAATTTTGCGGAATGACAGCGGTGGCGATCAGCAAACGAAGACAATAAAATAATCAAATCAAATACATCAAATGCTTCAAAAGTGTGTCAGATGTCGAGTTCGAGTCCAAGTAATACGTTGTGAATCTTATTATATAGATAATGTTACAATATAATATTAATTTAATAAATATTATAATATTAAGCAGGAATTAATTAACAATTCTTTAGACATATAACGCCCTAGAATTAGAGTGCTTCAAATATTTTTGTATCGTAATGGTCAAAAACTTGTAAAATATTTTGTTCGGATGCCCAGTAGAAGTTACAAATGCCTGTTATCTTAAAGATGAAGTAACTTGTTTAATTCTTTGACAGAACTACCTGCGTAACTTTGCTGTTTAAGCGTTAGGGCTCAGTTTGTGGTCTAAAATGCATTGTTTAATATTATATTTTTAATATTAATATATATATATATATATAGTAACAAGATTGTACAAAAAAACATAAAAAAATATCTACATATTAGAAGCGACGATGTGCAACAAAAAAAAAAGAAATAAAAACGTTCATCCCGAATAACTTTTGATCTAACAATCAGGTTTTCACACACTAAAACTTAATCCTAAATGGCTCAAGAGCCTAAAATTAAAAGTTAGTGCTCACGTTATTTTAAGTTGTTAGATCTGACATAAAAACATACTTTCTCTGAACAAACATTTCTTGACTTATTCGATTCTTCAAAATAAAGAAGGGATAGAGAATCCACAATCTGGAGAATAGAATGTGAAAAGTTTAATCAGGAGAGCGTGTCGATATGTTGGACTCCTCAATGTTAATATCACTTGATGCGTTCTTCGCCGTATTTCGGAAACTTTTTTAACGGATTTATAAATTTCATCACGCAATTGTAAAATTTATTCATCCAAATATTATGCCATGCAAATATAGATTATAATAATTAATTCTTATTTTTTATAATTTATTTAATGAGGGTCAAAGTTTTTAATTTGTAAAGTAAGCAATTTTTTATTTAATGTCAAACTGCGTATGGTTAAATGACGAAATCAAAAGGCTGAGCGAAATAGAACGGTTAATTCCTGAGAAATAAAGATTTTAAAATACAGCCTTTTCTTGAAATTTCAGAAACTATTCGACCGATTTTGTCTTTTGAAATTGCATAATTTGCAATGGTGTGAAAAGTTGTATACCTTATAGTTCTAAAATGTTTATCCTTATGAAATAAAGTTATAATAAATAAGAATTAAAAATTATTTTTCATGCAGAATTAGTTTCGATCTCAGGAGTGACATTGTACAGAATTTAGGAATAGACAAATATGTTCGCTAAAGATTGGAGAAAGGTATGCAAATATAACGCTGAATACTATACAATGATAATACACAATTGAGAACATTTATTTAAAATTTATAAAATCATAATGAATAAAATTTGTGCTTTCAGCAAATGACAAGTGATATGTGTTTATAATTAGGGTTTGAGCATTTTACAAGAATACTAGCCGCCGTTATCTTGTACCATATAGACTACAATGGTAACCAAGCCAAAAGCACAACACAACTGTATTCAAATATCCTAATTCTTCAACTCCTCCTCCAATCTTAACACTTTTATTAGTTTCAAACAATACACTATATGTCCAAAAGTATCTGCGGGCACCCAAGTGGTATGGACTTAGAGCGTCCAAGACTGACTTAGCCGAGATCTTTTTTATCTTTAAAAAAGAGAAAGTGTTTTTATTCAGCTTACTTTTTTACTTGGGATCTTTGCAAAAGAATTTCTATTATTTTGGATTTATGCAGTTGTTAAACAACCACTTACCTTAGTAGCTAGAAACTTGCAATTTTCACTAATCAGGCAAATACTCTTCTCAATTCAGTCTATGATGAAATTTTGATTATGACGTTCATAATACAATTCTTTCTTGCAAGTATTTAAATAAATGTTCTTGGGCTTGTTTCATTACTCAGCGAGAATTTCGTAGTCCAAGTTTATCGCTATTCAAAGATTTGAAATTTACCACCATTCCTTCGAAGCTAAACCAAGGTGGTCCATTCCCTCATTTACTTCATTTCTTCAAGTTTTTCAATACAAAAGAATTGGTACTTACCACCATTCCAACGAAACTAAACCAAGGTGGTCCAAGCCACCATTTATTTTCTTCTTTCAATTCGCTTGCTTTGCATCCATATGTGTCAGCAAAGAAGCTGGATTATCGATGCCGCATAAATGACTGATAGTTCATTTTTACCATTACTCTATAAAGGGTTTCCAACTGTTAGCACACCCTTTGATTCAATGTAAAAACATGATAGAAACAGTTCAGAAATAATAATTATTCGTTATGAGAAAAACACTTCGTAAGGAGTCAAGCATTCTTTCATCAAGGACAGCAGATAAAAGCTCCAATTTCGGTCACGTAATTTTCTTAACAGGGCAAATCGAATCCTTGCAAGGGCAAAACTAACTGCTCCTGAATTACTGACGTATCCCAGGTAGTTCCGAAAGCTAATTCACAGGCATCGCAGGAAATATGTGTCTGAAAATCTACTAGACCTAAGGAAATGAAAACGAGGTAGGATGATGTCTTTCATTTTGGGGACTTCAAGTGTGTATTTCTTCCTTTTCAAGTCATTAGGCAACTCATCATCCCATCCAAGTACACTCTGTTAAGTAATAGCAATAACTTTGTCCGTTTAAGTGCCAGCAATGACTTAAGTTAGAATCGTGAACGTAGTTATGAAATCAAACGAGTCAAAATTCATGCATGATAGCTGCAAAATCACACTTTGCATGCAACAAGGACTTGAGAGAGAACAGTTTACAGAAGATAAATCCAATTTCAGTTCCTCTTCCATGGCGCTTCCCATATCACCCCTTATAACTTATTTTATTTTATTTTTATTTTATAACCGTCGTTGAACAGCCGACCCAATTTCGGGTTTACGACTACCAATGTTCAACTCCGTAACCTTGTAATTTCGAACCCAATTCAGAAGACGAGCGAGCTCCTGGACCAATTATCTTAAGAAATTTGCCTTTGTGGAAGGACTTTTTCATGGAACTAACCCGCATTTGCGTTACATGGAGAGGAAAACCCCGAAAATCATCCGCATACAGTCTGGCGGCAAGGGGACTCTAACCCATGATCCGTCTACCACTGAGGATATTTTACGTCAGCACTATGGTCGGTGCAAACCGGGTGCAGAATTCATACCGACCAGCCATTTCTAGGATTCGAACCCGGTTCACCTCATTGGAAGACGAACACCTCTGTCTTTTGAGCCAACACGGCTCTCTTAGAATGCTTTGTTATTATCATTTCTTTTTCCCTTAAAATAGAACTCGTTATGAATTTGACCCTGATATATCTTACATCGAATTTATTCCTGTCCATGGCCAACATCTGATTACGCCAACAGAAGATTAATGGAGTGATCGGGAGTGTATCTATTGAGATTCACACACCTGTGTGAGGAAGTCGTTGTTCGCCAAAACTTCATGACGCCAACAATGATAAAAAGTCTCTATATAGAAAACCGATTTACCTCGGTTGTTTCAAACAACGGGGGAGATTTATTTTACCATTTGTGAGAAAGTAAAAAATCAGAGATTTTTCCTAGAGATAGAATATTTTGAAAAAGAAAATCTTCTTGTTCATTTCTTGTTCTCGTAAAGCTTACAAAGCTGATCTTGATCAGTTATGTAAGCTTTAACTGATCTTGAGTGAAAAAGTACAATACCTCATCGCGAGTCTTTTGAAATATTTCTCCGTTACCGTATAGTATTATAAGATAGTTAAATAAATGCTATAAACTTTCTCAAGAATTTAAAAAAAAAATTTTACAGTGAGCATATACTTTTATATTAACCGACATATATGCAATCTTGGGCGTTTCTGTCAGAGTGGATTATGGAAAAATAACTCGTTAATTTTTTCGAAAAAAATCTAAATGGCATATAATATTATATTGTCTGATTGAAAATGCTAATCGATTGGTTGCATTCTTTTTATTTCATTCTTTTTTTAATGATTCTTTTTTTTCAAGACCAGCATGAACTATAAAATATCGTGTACTCTGTTTCCATTCTGATTGAACAATAACCTTCAATTTATTTTATTAGATTCAAATAAAAAATACAAAAAACAAGAATAGTTAAGTTATTTGTGGAATTCAAACAAAGCTGCAACTAGTCCTTTAGGTTTGAAATTCTTTGGATTTGAAATAGGTAGAATTGGAATAAACATTAAAAGACTAGAATAAGAAATTCTATGATGTAGAAATAAAAACAAAATCTACAATTAAAGGTATAATATTTAACGATAAAGATGTTCCTAACACTAAATTCTTAATCTATGAATTTCTTTTTGAAATTTATTAATGTTTTTTGTTACTCTTCGTTCATTTACAGTGGCCGTAAGAGAAATGGGACATACAATACATATTAAAATATTACGATCGTAAAATAAGTGAAAGAAAATACAATTGAATTAGAACATGAACAAGCAAACTGAATTACCTGTGAAACGAAAAATTGTTCTGAAACACGTGATTTTTAGGGATTGAATTTCAGTTTTTGTGATACATCGAATAGCCTAATAGATCGAATCAACGTGAGGTGGTAAATTAATTTTATTTCAAGGATATAAATTTCCTATTAAATGATTTGGATTTTAAAAGTGTATTTGTAACAGCAGAGCCACTTTAGTTCTAAAAAATGGTATGATCACGGAACATGAGGAACAGCCTTTGCCCTACGTTTGAAAACAAGTGAAATAGGCCTTCTATTAAATTTTATCCGATTTGCTTTAAAATTCAACTGTTGAAATAATGATGGTGTAAATTACAAAGCACGTAGGATTATTATTATTTTTTTAAAAATAAAAGTCGTAACTCTGAACAAGTATTGCATATATATTTTACATCAAATTCACCGAAAATTCTATACTAAATGTAAGAAAAAAATAACCCCACGTGCAAAAGAGCTGTCAATAGTTGCTTTTATATTGACAATTGAATTGAGAGAAAATTTAAAGTTAAATTCATGAACGCTTTCTTAAAGCACAAGCATGTCGTTACCGCAAATGCTCATGTTTCTCAATTACAGTATACTTTCAATATGTCAAAGTTTAAGGAACGCTAAAAGATTTTGGAGATAGCGAGTTTTCGAGATAACAAGTTCAAAACTGAATATGCTCTAAAAAGTAGAGAAATCCTTTCTAAAATCTTACTCTAAAAAGTAGAGTCATGAAACATAAAAATAACTACCAATAAATATGCATGTAATAACAGTTGACTATAAGTCTAAATACAACAATCATAATTTTATTTTTAAAAGACAAAAATAATTCTGCACTAAATAGAAAATAATTGGTTAACAATAAACTTATCTCGTGATTTTTTCAAAAAAATTAATTTTCTATTTCGAAAAAAATATTGACTTCACAGGGCTTTTGAAGAAACTCTTCGACATAGGAATTCAAATTACAAGGGGAAAATTATTTTATTGACATAACTAGGTTTTCAAAATATCGAAGTTTCAGATATCGAGAGTATGCTGAATATGAATTTTTACATAAACTTAAGACATTCTTACTTGTACAGAGCTCAAAATAAAAATTTTAAAAAAAATATATCACCCGGTATAACTTTTATTTATATATATATTATTATATTATAACCGGTATATATATATATTATTTTATTATAACCGGTATTATTAGTGATCAGATTCTCGCGAACTAAGTGCCGATCATAGGTGGTTCAAAAGGGCAATATTTAATATGCTAATTAATTTAATTAATGATAATTAATTTACAGAACCGGACACAAAATGCGTACTCTTCCTGAATAAACATACCCCTAGCAACAATTTTACCTTGGCCCCTGTTGGGTTCAAAATGGGCTCAATGTGGGTCCTACAAGAACATGCACCAAGGGACCAATATTGGGATGTCAATATTTTGTAATATTGGTCCTAGAGTGGCCTATATAGAGCCTACACTGGCCAATATAGAAACTAAATTGGCTGAAATAAAGGATATAAAATATTGGGTAAATCTGACAATTCTATATAGGACCGATATTGGTTGTAAAGCGGCTGTAAAATATCGGGTGAAACAGAAAGTTCTATATAGGGCCAATATCGGAAAAATAAAGGTCCTTTGAACCCTTTATTGAGCTAAGATTCGTGAATATTAGTACAATGAGGGCCCAAGTTATTCTGCTGCTAGGGACGTTTTTTTCCCGATGGATTTGGATTTCTCACCGTCACAATGTAAGGAGTAGCATGCATGGTATACCATATTTATAGTATACCATATGTATGGTATACTATACATATGTATGGTATGGTATGGTTCAAATAGTTCAGCCAGAAGATTGGTAGGTCGAAACTTTGGGTACCTTTAATGGTAATTTCATTTTTTTGCGAGCTTTACAATATTTCGAAAACTTTTTAAGCGAATTGAAAATTTTTTTGCACATAATCATAAAATTCGTTCATCTAAAGATAAAAAGTAATTTTTGTAACGAAAAAGTAATTTTTGATAATTTTTTAGTATTTTATTCTATAAGGGTAGAAAAAAAATTGATAGATGAGGTCGGTGGTCGAAAAAACTGCATTACAAATGTATTTAACTACAATTACTTTTTTTAAAAATGTAGTGACTACAAACTACTTAGGAATTTAATAACTACTCCACTACTTTAAGGAGACGAACTTGTCTGGAGAATTTAATTTACACACATGTTCAAAATGATTTTAATTAAGAAATTGGGTTACGCTAAATATAAGGGAATATTTATTCATGTTTATACGAGCCAGTTTGTTATTCCAATACATTGTTTTCGAACTTGTTCATTTAATGTTCTACTTTTTTTTATTGCTTTTTTAGGCAGCGAGTATTTAATTTAATAAAGACCAAACTCTCAAATGCTTGCAATTTTTTAATTGTTTACTGCTCTTTTATTTCCCCTAAGAAATTAAGTACATCGAAAATGCGTTCCCTTCCTTTGAAATAACATCAATGTTGACACGAGTGAGCATCTATCAACACGAGTGAATCATCTGATTCATTATCTATTTTCGTTATGACTAGTTTATATATTAGTTATACGTGATTCTAAATACGTAATTCCTGTTAACGCTCAGATACAACCACAGGGTCTTTCTTATTGCATCCATTGACGGAACCACGAAGATTTGTCCCCATCAAATTCAAAAAATGAGTTACGTTAACTTTACTAAACTAACGTTAAAAGTAGTTGCCAGGAAAACAAGCTACTGTTTTTTATGTATCGCACCACTTACTACACTACTTTTTTAAAAAAAAAGTAGCACGCTACACTACAAACTACGGAAAAAAGGAGCGACTACAGTTTTAAATGACAAAATACTAACGAGATTGGCCGAATATTTCTTGAGTAATAGAATATTAAAAACATTACTTATTTTAAAATTTAAAAACTTTTAAACTATTCGACTGATTTCGTTCAAATTTTTTATTACGATAACTATTTTGCATATTTGAAGTTACCCTTTCGAACCATTAAAATTGGCCTGGTGCAACTAATCTGATGCATTGCTAAGTTATACCAAGTTTTTGTAAAGAACAGGGTTTTCCAATAAGGCAACAACATAAATGTTGGGAAGTTTAGAGCGGTGGTCGGAAAAACTATATTTTCTATGTAGTTAACTGCAACTGCTACAACTTTTTTTTTTTTTTTAATGTAGCGACTACAAACTGCTTTCGAAATGTACTCACTACTTCGCTACTTTTAGAAGCAGGAGCAAACTTAGAAGCAAACTTAGCAGGAGAACTTAATTTATATCAACATTCACGATAATTTTGAATAAAAAAATTGGCATCGTTAAATAGGTGTAAATATTAAGTTTTAATTCATGTTTACGTGAAATAGTTTTTGATTTGAAATCACTTTTTACGAATTTGTTCTTTAAACTGTCAAACTCGATGCTTTTCTCGACAGTGATTTAAGAAATGCTAGGAAATTATCAAATATTTGTGAATTAATCGATGAATAAAAAACGGTACAAAAAACAAAGAAAAGGATGAAATATTTGTGAATAACTTTTGATCTAATGATCGGATCTTCACATTCTAGGACTCAATCTTAACGGTTTGAGGAGGGGGATCGCAAATATGCTAATTAATTAATGCAGGCGATATTTAAAGTTACGAAATAGATTTAAAAACGTACTTTATAGTTCCTGTGAAATCGAATTTTAAAAAAGTCAGTTATTTAAAATTCGATTCCTCATTAAAGATTGGCCTAAGAGACATTCTCTTTGCTTACGTTGACGAGCGCCCACGAAGGATTTGCACCAATCAGATTCGAAATTTTTTTTACGTAGTTGCCAGGAATCGCAAACTACTGTTTATTTTTTATTTAAATTTTTGTTTGTATTACGCTACTCACTACACTAATTCTTTTAAAAAGTAGCGCACTGCACTACGAACTATTGAAAAAAGTAGCGACTGCAGTAGTTTCTCTACTTGTAGCACTCTGCTTCCAACCACGTGCTAAAAAGAGATGGCTATGTGTGTGTGTTCATTTTTCTAATATACATCCATTTTGCGTGATCTTACCTGTAAAATATATTCCTTATTACAAAAATGGAGCCATAATCTTTGATTCAATAAATGTGATATAAAACTAATTTTTTATTATGTATTTCCCAGCATATGTATTTCAATAGATAGTGTTACAAACTTGTAAATATGTGTATAATTTTGAGAATATCCTTTATTACGAAGGTAAATATCCCAGATGGACCCTGAATGAACAATTTAATAAGAAACTTTGCAAGAAAGTCACATATACAGTAGTTTTTTTTTCCTCCTGAAAGTAGTGGATCTATCCCTTCTGTAGTGGATCAATCGACAGTGGCGTCTTAATGAATGGCGTCTAAGCAATCTACCTCCCCACTTCCTCATAAACCCAAGAGTCACAGTAAATAAAATTGAAATCATTTAATGTTCCTTGGCGGCCACGGTTAAATTATATCCACGGACCAGTACCGGTTTTGGGGACCACGATTTTAAAGAACTGAATTGCCGAAAATCTCTTTAATGCTGTTGACCGGAATTCTGCCCTTACAAACCATGGACATTGGGAAAGTTCTATCGGAAATTCTCCGCCTGTCTTATTGTTCCTGTTCTATTTTTCTGTATCCTTTTTTTTATTATATGTGTGTGTGTATGTATGTATTCGCATTCTTTGCTACCCTCCCGCTATTTTATCCCCCCTTAATCGCATCGGTATCATATCGTAAAAAAAAAAGTTGGAAAAGCAGGATTTTGGCCACTCTCCTAGAAAATATTTCGTCCAAGGAAAAAGTTGATGTCGAGAGTATTTGAGCCTTTTTTGCGCTTTTCAGACGCATTGAAGGTAATTCTTGATTTCTTATCCTTCTATTTTTAAACTTTTAGGGAGAAGGTTTTCCTATACGTAATGATGAAAGCGGATGTTTTCAAATTAAAGGCAAATATTTGCTAAGTTTCCCTATAATAAAAGCTCTTACGCTCTCTTATGATGGTAACAAATTATGTTCTTTAATAAATGTTTCTTCTTCAAGTATACTAGGAGGCTGAGCCTCCTGTTCTCTAACGCTCTCCAACCCCCATAGCAATAATTGTTGTTTTTAGGTAAAAAACAGTTTGTTTTTTTTTCTAAGGGGGAAATTATTCACTTAACATAATATATGTACTAAAAATAAATTTTGTTTGCTTGTGCTTCCACTTCCCACGTCCAAATACTATTATCTATTAGTATTATAAATATTTAGATCTATTGGTGAATAGAACTAATTTTTATAAGTGATTATTTTTTAAAATAATATTTATATTGTTATAACATTATGTAACATTATATTGTCCTAGAAAACTTGCTGAGTTTACAACCATAATTTAATATTTGCGCTTACCGAACGGGTTAATGTATTTAATCTTATTTAAAAAAAATTTTATTGCGCGTGAAGCTGATCGTTCAGTTCTAAATCATTTAACAAATCTCTATAACGGTAATTTATAACAATATATTAATATAATTTGAACAAAAAAATAATAATTGTAAAACAGTTGATAAGATTAGACATCTTTTTTTAAATAATTTAGTCTTAAAATTGTAGCGCCAGAAGAACGTTATAAATAATAATAAAAAAGAACTATCTCTTAGTTTTAAACTCTTAAATCAAAAGCGTAATAATAGCAGTACAGGAAAATACCTTTAAATTAGAGATACAAAAATATTTATAGAAAAACAATACCTTTCATTAATTTCATGATGACAGTCAAAACAATGAATGAGGGAAAACTGGATCCTACCACGTGATTCTCCGGCTAGTAAAAATATATCGATAAAAATGGAAAACAGTTTTTATATATATACATCCTTAGATTTATATATATATAATTAGAAATATGCTAATGCATCATTTCATTTCTTACTCTGTTAAACAAGGAAATAAATTGTTATTTACGTGTCACTTGAAATCCATTTAATAATTCACCCAAATAAATATTAAATGAGTTTCAGTTGAAAAAATTGGATTAAGATTTTTTGCATAGAAAACGATAGTCTAAGCTTTGAATTATTTTTTTAACATCACTGTTTGAAGCAAATAAGGGAAACTATGCATTCAGTTCCTCGTCAAATTATTAGACGCACTATAAGATTCTATATAAAATCTTAATTATCAGGTGATACTCTACAGCTTTATTATTTTCAAGCCGTGGAAACCGGTCTGCACTTGTTTGAATTCGTGTATCCATTGGTGAACATTTTAATGCAATACGTCTAAAATAAATACAAATAAGAAGTATATAAAAAATCTCTTGAATAAAATCCCATTACACGTATGTTCAAATATAAAAGTATTGCCTATAAACTCGTGCAAAACATGTTATTATTAAAAAAACTACAGTGCGTCTTATAATTATTATAATATACTAATATAATACCTGATAAAATAAATATTCTGTATTTATAAAATATATCGTTCAATTTATCCAATCGTCGAATTTATATTATATATCTTGTCTAATTTATCCAATTGATGCACGAACGTAAACAAGTGCAAAATGGTTTCAGTCGCGTAAAAACAATAAAGCTGTATAGGATATGGATACCTGATAACTAAGATTTTATATAGAATCTTAAAGTGCGTCTAATAATTTGGCCAGGGACTGTACACATAAATTTGACAACGCTTTTTTTTTCTTCCTTTTTTATATTTATTATTGAAGTAGGAACTTATTATCGTTCAGGATAATTGCAAATTCTCATTTCCATTTAAAGTTCATACAAATAAAAATACGAACATCCACCGGAGTAAACTACTTCTGCAACAATCAAGAAGAAATGTTCTGTAAAAGAATGAAATCTTGAATTCATATTCATACGATAGTCGTAAGCAATTTCCCTTAAATTGTAGCGGTAACTTAAGATATTTAGCGGGTAATCTGACTCCATTTATCACAGAATCCCGCTCCATACCTCAACCCTCCTCTCCTTTTTCCTGTTTTTGGAAACCCTGTAAGTGCATTTTTATTGAAAAATCCCGGTTTCTCTGGAAAAGGTTACCGGGAGAAATATATTTCTTTTTTTTTTCTTCTTCCTCTTCTTCCGTATCCAGTTCTGGTATCGAATTAGAGACGCCCGACGATTTCACCGCGTTATTCTTCGCCCAAACATCGATTTCGTTCGACTCTCATTTTTCTCAAGCCCCGGCACCACACACCTTTTACGGAACACTGTAGCCCCCATGGAGAAAATAAATAGTAAATGGAAAGTATGAAAATTGGACGACATCGACCCGACACGGTCGTTAAGAAGTCACGGTGCACCTCCCCCCCTCTCCCCCATGCACCCAATTTTCCGGCATTCTTCAGTCCATCAAAGTTCCTTGAAAAACTCCCACGATGTTCCGTTTTTATTTTGTGTATTTTTTTATTTTTTTTTATGTTCGGGAAAAGGGAGCAAATGTTTCTGACGTCGGTCCATTGATTTTTTTTTTTTTTTTGATTTTTTAGTCTACTTTTTCTTTGGGAGTAAAAAAAATATGTATTTCCTTTGAATACGCAAATCCAAAATCATTTGGTTTGTGCTCGCTTTGTTTCAATTGTCGTTATATAACAACGACTTTTCTAAAATTTTCTCTCAAAAACTTTTTTTTTCGGTTTCAATTTTATGCCCAGAAAAACTGATGGATTGTGGGGAAGAATAGAATTTGTGTGTGTTTTACTTTATATATTAATTTACATATTGATTTCGATTATTCACAGAATATATATATTACATATGCTATCGAAACAATACTATAAATTTGCAAATTTTGAATAATACGAGCGAATTTGTAAACACTTGTGAGTTAGACTGAAAACAAAATTAATTTTAATGAATGCAAATCTTCAATTTTTTTTAACCGGTTTTTGCAAACATTTATTTTTTTGTCCTCTTAAGACGACATTTCTTACAAGTTAAAAAGAAAAATTTTAAGATTTGTTTGTATGCGATGTATTCAACCTTGTAATGTTCAAGTATTCAAACCTTGTGGGTCGGAGTTTTTAATTATAGATGAAAATTATAAGAAATCACCTTTAAGGAAGTTTCATGTTATAGTGGATTTTGTTTTGTATTCAAAATCGGACGAAATAGACGATAAAAAATATTCTATACACTGCAAAAAATACCCTAAAAATTAAAATGTATCGTTTTTTTATGTAATTAAAAGTAGCTAGTTTAATGAAAATTTTTTTTCAAGATTATTTTATTGCTATACTAAGTTTACTTTCAACTTTAGCTACATTATTTCTAAGTGAAAATCTACTTTTCTTCTGCCATTATTAGGAGGTTAATATAATAAATATAATATAAATAAAATATAATTAGGCGATAAAATATCTCAAAGTGGAACATTTGGAGCTCTTACGAGCGTTTGTAATGAATGCTGCTTAAAATTTCAAATAAATCAATTGTTAGGCAGACTTGCAGCTTCAAGGAAGAAGTTTTCTGGACAGCGGATATTGTTAGGAGAAACGCAAAAAGTGAATACTTTGAAAATTTGTCTGTTTATTGACCTTTGAGTATTCTATGAGAGGAAAGAATACCTAAAATGCAATATATTTGTTACTATGGTTGACAGAAATTGGTAGTTGTTGACTTCCCCCGGTGAATGTTGATACTCACATAGTCGCTTAGGTAAATGTCCGAAATATAAAGTCTAGTTAAGTGCCACTACTTGGTATAAATTTGCCCTATATGCCAAGGTCCAGTGCCACTGCCCGCTATGCCCTACATCAATGTATTTTTAAGGTCAACTGCCCCTGCCCAGTATGCACTTAACCGGATCTCAGAACACTAATGTTTCTCCCAATCTGTCCTCGGCAGATATTAAAATATAGAATAGAACAAATAAATTAATATCAAATCGGATATAACAAATATTTCGGAGACAGTCACCAAAGCGCCTATGTGATTGTTGATATTCAGCGGTGAAAATCAACATTCTTTTGATTTTGTCATTCTTGATTTCGGTCATTTGGCCACATATTCATAGAGGGTGATACCTCTATGGGGTGTTTTTAGTACCGGAGAAAATTAAGATTTTTTTTATTTATTATCAGATAGCTCTATGCCATTGGGTTCAATGACGTCTACGTCAATAGCATTTTCACTATTAGACTCAAGGACACTTCGTAGATGATTTCATAATTAAAGCTTTTAGAAATGATGCTACTCGTTTTTATACATTTTTTTCCTTTCAAAACTAGTGAGATAATGGCAAAGAGCAGAAATAACTTGAGAGGACGCTGCACTGGGGAAAAGTTCTTCATGATAAATTATCTTCTGCCTTCATTAGAAATTTAAAATTTCCCATCTAGAGAAATTTGTGAGTTAAAGTAGATCATCAAGTTTCAAATCTGAAGGGAAAAAAATTTAAATATTAAGATGCAGACAAATTACGATGGAATTTACCAAAATTTGTTTGCATCTGAGATCGGGGAACGAGGCGGGGAAGTTAACTAACAGCTTACATTTTTAAATCATTTTTTCAGCATTTGAGTGCTAGTTTATCTGAACTCACTTTAACATGATTCATGTTCTATATTTTAACATGAACCCGTTGTGGCTAAGGGAATAGAGAGTTCGCCTTCCAATGAGGTGAACCGGGTACGAATTTCAGAGATGGCTGGTTTCCGCATCCGGCATACACCCACCACAGTGCTGGCGTAGAAATATCCTCAGTGATAGAGGGATCATGGGTAAGAGTCTCCTTACAGTTAGGCTAGCCGCGAAAGTCTTTCGTTGTTTTTCTCACCAGGCAACGAAAAAATGTGGGTTAGTTCCCTCAAAAAGTCCTCCACGAAGGCAAATGTCGCCCAGTACTTGATCCAGGAGTTTCCTTTCGTCTGGATTGGGTTCAAAATTACAAGATTACGGAATTGAGAATTAATTGTCGTGAACCCTAAATTGGGTCTACTGTTCAACGATGTTTATGAAATTATAAAAGATACTTTAATATACCAATGGAGATGAATTTGCCTGGAAAAATTGTTCTTTCTAAATGACGATACAGTAAAAAAAAATCTCAATCCTACCCTAATTGCACTTGAAATGTCAAATCATTTTCGAGGAGAGAGTTTCCGGATTATAAAAATTATATAAAAGAAATGACCCGAACGAAAAACGTGGGACAAAAATAAAGTTATTTCAGACTTTTTTGTCCACTTGAAAAAAACACGGTTTAAATTTTCATTTTAATATTTTTTTTCTTTACTTTTATATCTGTAAGTCTTAAAGTGATTAATATTTTAATGATCGATACATTTTCCCATGCGAAATTCCACAATTAACTGAAGAGGAATTGTATAATTAAAACTGTTGAAATTCGAGCTCTTCCAGCTGGTCGGAAAGTGGTCAAAACTTTGATGGGCGATGCATTTATATATTTTTTTCTTCAGTTTTGTATCTGTTAGTCTTAAAGAGGTCAATACTTTAAGGGTCAATATATTTTTCTTTGCGTAATTTCTCACTTAATTATAATAAGAATTGTATAACTTTAACTGTTGAAATGGGAGCTCGTCTAGCTGATCGGAAAGTGGATGAAATTCCGATGGGATGCGCATTTATTATATTTTTTTTCTTGAGTTTTGTATCTGTTAGTCTTAAAGTGATCAATATTTTATTGGTTGATACATTTTTCCTTGCGAAGTTTCAATATTAATTGTAATAATAATTATATAACTTAAACTATTGAAATTCGAGCTCTTCCAGCTGATCTGAAAGAAGTCGAAATTCCGCTGGCTGGTACATTTTTTTCCTATTCAGTTTTGTATCTGCACAATCTTAAACTGATCAATATTTTAAAGGTCGATACATTTTAACTTGTGAAATTTCAATATTAATTGTATAACCTAAACAGTTTAAATGAGAGCTCCTCCAGATGATCAAAAAGTAGTCGAAATTCCGATGGGTGGTTCATTTATTCTTTTTTCTTCAGTTTTGTATCTGCACAATCTTAAAGTGATCAAGATTTTAATGATCGATACATTTTTTTTTTCTTGCGAAACTTCACAATTAATAGTACGAAGAACTATACAACTTAAACAGTTGAAATATGTAGAGTGCCTTCAGTGAACAAGAGTGGCGTCAATCGAGGTGAAAAGCAAAACTGCGCAAGCGCATGATAGGATCGGGTTACCAGAAGATAGGTATTAAAATATTCAGTTTTCACATCACTAATCATGCTTCCCATGTTAAACGAATGGAGAAATTTTCCATTTAGCCTGCGGCGGTAAAAATTTAGTTTCCTCCACTCAGATTTTGTCGGGAGGTTGTCGCCACTCTTGTTCACTGAAGGCACTCTAGAAATATGAGCTCTTCCAGCTGATCGGAATTCCTTTATTTACAAATTCCTTCAATAGGGCCCCTTTTTTCCAGTAATATTACGTTAAAATATTTTTTGGATTGAAATGGATTTATAAAAATAAATTCATTTATCTCCCAAAATTAACTTCAGGGCTCGTAAATAACCGAATATATAAATCCTGTGTTCATAACTACAAGTTAACTTATATGAGAAATGATCGAATGAACGTAACGCAGAGATACTAGCTTCCAGAGCTTCTCTTCTTGGTTTCATTTTAACCTTTACTGTTACCCGTATTTATGAAGACAAATCTCTTTTCTTTTGTATTTTTTCTGAAATTATCAGTCGATAACCGTGCACATCATTAGTGGGTGGGAAAATAGCTTCCCTTGGACATTTAAAAATGAATGAGTTTGCTGGGAAGTATTCTTACAGCTGCCTTACGAAAGGGTTAAAAAATATTGAAATTTCCATTGTCATCAGACACAGAGATCCCTTTTTAATTGCTTTGCTCTAATTAACTAGTAAGTGATCGAAATTTTAATGGTATGATTCCTTTCTCAAACAGGCAGGACAACCAATTAATGAAAACTTTGCAACAAGAATAAATATTTTCAATGTATACTTCTTTAAAAATGATCTCAAGCATTTCCTGTATAAACATCAAAAATAGAAATACATATGATCTAATCTCACTTTCTAGATCGAGATTCAGTGAAGCTTCGATCGTATTCGTGTTTAAACGTCGACAAGTCAGAAAAAGATCTAGGTAACGTTCTGTTCTTCGGAAATATCAGAGACCGTATCATTTTTTTTTTTTTTTTTTCGTTTTCTTCCCTGCTCCTTCTTGGTAACAAAAAAAATGAAATCCCGGACAGTATTTCCGGAGCAAAGTTTCTTACAGGAAAGAACTGCCTGTCTACAGATCATCCCCCAGGCAACCCTAGCATCTCTTAGAAGCAATGGAATCGTTTTCAATAATCTCCAGATGCATCCGAATTTTGTATTTTATCCAAAAGAATGTCTGCGTTGTTTTCGGATTTTTAGGCAATGGGACAAAATTCTCAAAAGATGCTTAGATATTATATTCTCTTTGCCATCGTTAGAGGCCCCATAAATTTGTTATTAAATTAATCTGATCATCTAAGAGTTCCCTTGTCTTCTAGGTTGGGTTCAAAATTACAAGGCTGTGGAGTTGAACATTAGTAGTCGTAAACCCAAAAATTGGGTCGGCTGTTCAATGACTGTTAGAAAATAAAATATAGTAATTTTCAATAAAATTAGTGTTTTATTAGAAAGGATTAAAAAATTGGAGATACATTGTTTATTAGTATTAAATTTTGAATAAACATATTTTACAAAAAGAAATAAAATCAAAAATTAACTTTTAATTTAAATCGAACCGATCCGAACCGAACCGATTCCCTTGTCTTCTGGGTTGGGTTCAAAATTACAAGGCTGTGGAGTTGAACATTAGTAGTCGTAAACCCAAAAATTGGGTCGGCTGTTCAATGACTGTTAGAAAATAAAATATAATAATTTTCAGTAAATTTAGTGTTTTATTAGAAAGGATTAAAAAATTGGAGATTAATTGTTTATTAGTATTAAATTTTGAATAAACATATTTTACAAAAAGAAATAAAATCAAAAATTAACTTTTAATTTAAATCGAACCGATCTTGTTCCTTTTTATAATGAAAAAAAAAATTTCGGGTATTAACAAGCCAAATTTTTAATTATTTGCTCCAGTTGTTTAATAAATGCTTTTTCATTGAAGCATATCAGTTTTTCGTAGCCCTGAAAAAGTCTTTTCTAAAGTTTCTTGAAGTTTTTCCAATATTTTTAATGGTGATTATGTCATAAAAAATCATAAATGAAGAAGTAAGAGCAGGAATCTGGCACCTAAAAAATGGTTCCTATAAGGAACATCTTTTTAAACCTATAGAAAAAAATGTCAAAAATTCTTAAACCTCAAACTTTTAAACTTTTTTTATTTTAACTGCTGACATGACTATTAAAATTAAGATAACATTAATTTTTTCATTATGAATTTACAAAAAGCCAATACGAAATAAATTGAATAAAAATGCTAATCCATCTCCTTAAGATTATACAGTTCACTCAGCTAACTGAGCTAATAATATTTTTTTTTTCATTATGAAGTTGCAAAAACCCAATACAAAATAAATTTAATAAAAATGCTAATCCATCTCCTTAAGATTATACAGTTCACTCAGCTAACTGAGCTAATAATATTTTTTTTTCATTATGAAGTTGCAAAAACCCAATACAAAATAAATTTAATAAAAATGCTAATCCATCTCCTTAAGATTATACAGTTCACTCAGCTAACTGAGCTAATAATATTTTTTTTTTCATTATGAAGTTGCAAAAACCCAATACGAAATAAATTGAATAAAAATGCTAATCCATCTCCTTAAGATTATACAGTTCACTCAGCTAACTGAGCTAATAATATTTTTTTTTTCATTATGAAGTTGCAAAAACCCAATACAAAATAAATTTAATAAAAATGCTAATCCATCTCCTTAAGATTATACAGTTCACTCAGCTAACTGAGCTAATAATATTTTTTTTTTCATTATGAAGTTGCAAAAACCCAATACAAAATAAATTTAATAAAAATGCTAATCCATCTCCTTAAGATTATACAGTTCACTCAGCTAACTGAGCTAATAATATTTTTTTTTTCATTATGAAGTTGCAAAAACCCAATACAAAATAAATTTAATAAAAATGCTAATCCATCTCCTTAAGATTATACAGTTCACTCAGCTAACTGAGCTAATAATATTTTTTTTTTCATTATGAAGTTGCAAAAACCCAATACAAAATAAATTTAATAAAAATGCTAATCCATCTCCTTAAGATTATACAGTTCACTCAGCTAACTGAGCTAATAATATTTTTTTATTTATTATGAAGTTGCAAAAACCCAATACAAAATAAATTTAATAAAAATGCTAATCCATCTCCTTAAGGTTATACAGTTCACTCAGCTAACTGAGCTAATAATAAGTTAAAAAAGGTACCCGAATTCAAAAAAGAATAAGAACTTGAGACTGTATCAAATTTCCAAACTAAATTCTTCCATTTTAAAGTTAGTTGAAAATTCTTCCAAACTAAGTTTGGAAGAATTTTCTGGACTAACTTGATTTCTCTTTAATTAAGTTTATCAATCGAGGTAATTTGAACGAAATATCTTTAATTGTTTGTGTTTGTATATGTTACTGTTAATGACCGAAATTGGTGGCTCAAATTGACAATCACTCAGGTACTTTGGTAAATGTTCGAAATATATACTAGATATAGTTAAGTGCCCCAGCCCAGCATACATTTGCCCGTTAAGCCCTAAATCAATGTTTTTTTAAGGTTCAGTGCTACTGCCCGGTATACATTTGCCCAGTATGTCCTAAATCAATGTTTTTTAAGTTCAAGTGCCACTGTCCAGTATGCATTTAATCTATACTCCGAACACTGATGTTTCACCTAATCTATCCTCAGGAGATCTTAAACTTTTGAATAAATATAATAATATCAACGAATAAATTAATATCAAATCGGATATAACAAATATTTCAGACATCCACCAAAGCGACTATGTGATTGTTGGCATTCGCCAGTGCAAGTCGACATTCTCTTGATTTAGGTCCTATAAGAAACATATTTAATTTCCACCACCCCTCCCTTTGAATTTATTGCATAAAAATTCATCCAACAAGATTTTTTTTCAGTTTGTTTCCATTCTGATCGTATTTGTATTCGTTGAAAAAAACTGCAACTGGTGATCGACGTAATGAAAGGTGATGGAATACGGTGATACGGCTGAACATGCTAAAACTGTTCGCATAAAACCTTTTTCGAGTCCAAAAAAAAGAGTCCTGACATAAAAAAAAATAATAATAAAATCACAAATAGATGTGACAGAGTGTTGAGAAAGAGGAAAACAAACTATTTTTACTCGTTCTGAGCCGTTAATTTTAAAGCCTGTTCTATATTCATGACTACTTAGCGTTTCATAAAAATTCCTTTTTTTCGTACAAAAAGAAAAAATAATTGTTGCAGTTGGGAGGTTGGGTAAAAGCAATTTCGAATAATGTTGCAAAAATGAGGGAGTAGTTTTGAGGGAAAACGACCGTAACTAATTGCCCTGTTCATTGGCTGTAATTGATTGCATAAGAAGAGTGAGAAGAGGGGGAGGGTGTGGGATTTCAGAGGCTCGGACAAGAGATGCAGTACTAAAGCCAAGGAGCGAAAATCCCTCATGCGATCCTGCGGAAATTCCGGAACACTTCATGGAGGGGGGAATGCAGTCCACGGGAACATAAAATAAGGAGGGAAAAAATGCTCGACTCCATTAAACGGTTGGAATGAATAAATAATGCTGTCAGCAGTTTCTTTCCGGCATTTGTATTAAAGGCGAGAACCCGCAAATGAAAATGAATATCGAATTTCCATTCCCCAAAACACTCGGGTTGAGAGGCGTTTATTGGCCATGTCGAAAGTTTATATCTGGTTTATAGATGAAGAGAGTTTTCTTTCCTTCAGAAAGAACAACATTTTAAAGAAGACCATTTTCCTCCCCTTCTTACTTTAAATCGTTTTCTTTTAACACCCCCTCTTCTCATTTTCACACTTAATTATTCTTTTCTGTTGTTGTCGTAGGCCGTTAAGGCAAGGGTTGCGATTGTTCTTGTTTTCCAGTGGCGCCATCTATGGCCCAGAATTCGACTTCTTCCACACCCATACGTCACCCGTTTACAGGGTGGACCCATTCATACGTCCATTCATTCATCCAAAGATCGTAATTTTGACCTGAACAAGAGAACGATCTATCTCCAATTCAATACCCTGAAAGGTATAATTTGTTATGGGATCATGGAGGACTTTGTGACTCGACAGATTTAACGAGTCACCATTTACTACACGAGGAGTCTTGGGCCAGATGGATTCGAACTACCGTTCTCACGAGTCCTGCGCCTTGACAGCCAGGCTATCCCGGCTCCTATTATTCTTTTCTTATATCGCGATATTAATTCCTCTACAATGAAGCTGCGTAGGAATACAATAGACTGGAAAATCCGCCACTTTTGTAATTGCTAAATTTTTGGTATTTTCTAATCTACCTAGTGCCGCACAATCAGCTCATATTTGATAAATTAGGAAATGTGCAAAATAAACCCCTCTTATTTTGCCTTTTGCAATAAACCTTTTTATTTACAGTAAATCCTCCCTCATCCGATCTGTTGCAATAAGACTTTTAGCAAAGCTATTTGTAATAAGTCTTCATCACTCATCTGAGCTTATTGCAAAAAACTTTCACATGGCTATTTACGATTCATACTGCAATTTTTTAAATGCATAAACATTTTTTCCTTAAGCATTTTAAAATAAAATAGAAACTGCTCTCAGAACGAAAGAAATGGCTCATTGTAATTCAAAAGAAATTCGCTTGCATTCCTCAATCGCTACATAGTTGAGAAAGAAACTCACGTAGTCTGCCTTTTAAACGAAAACAATGAAGAAAATCTCTTGGAAAAGACCATTCTGCTTAGAAGAAGCTTTCTTTCATTTCAATTATTAACCCCCGCCCCATTTTAACAAACTGCGAGATGTAAAAGAGTTTATCCAATCAAGACAGTTAATGTCAATTAGCAGTTTAATTTTATTTGAATTATCGACAGATTTAACACACTATACGAAATGAAGGATTCACGATCAAGACAGTTTATGTTAATTAGCAGTTTACTTTCATTTGAATTATCTACAGTTTTAACACACTGTTCGAAATAAAGAATTCAAGCAGTCAAGATCATTTTCATTTCACTTTCGACTAAATTTAGTGAAGAGTTCACGTAGAAATGTATAAAAACTATGCTTATTAGTTATCAGTTTCGTAAATTATAGCCGCTTACTCTATTTTCATTTTATTTCATAATTCGCTATGACATTTCGGATTGTTTTTTAAGGGGACCGTCAAATTCTATGCAGGAGTTGTGAACACAAACATATTATGATTTAAAAGGTTGTTTATTCAAACGCTTCGTCGTCAAATGGAATTATGCTTTTTTGAGAATAATATGCTATTTTTATAACTACTGTGAGCTTTCAACAGCTACGCATGACTGTAAGGACAAATTTAACCTATCTAAAGCGAGTTCTATCTATTCTTGTTCTGAAAATGCTATTTTAAGAATAATATATTATTATTATTATTATAAAATTAATATTATTAATATGCTATTTTCATAACTATTGTGAGCTTGCAACAGCTATTCATGACTGTAAGGACAAATTTAACGAATCTAAAGCTATTCTTATTCTGAAAATGGCGCAAAATGTCAATATTCAGCAAATCCACAGTTTTGTGGTAATATTTAGCCTTTGTGTTCCAATTTTTAAATATTTAAAAACTTACTCCAACACTGCATTATCTGTGCTCATAAAAATTTTCCAAAATTGATAATCAGGCAGTGATATTCATAATTTTCTTCTAGGTGGAAAGATGTCGCCAAAGGGACAATTTTTAAAAAGTTTAATAGCTTTTAAAATATTCAAGTTATTCGTCTGTTCTAAAGTCCAGATTGCTATATTGCCAGTAAAGCTATAAAAAGACCAAACGATTATTTATGCAACGATTATATATGATTATTATGAACTGAACTTTATGCAAACGATTATTTATCACTTCATTAGTTAAAAGTGTCATTAACGTAATATTATCGAGTGTTTATTAATAATTTTGAGTGGCAACGTAAAAAGATAGTTGTTCTAAAGTTTTGTAATGAAATGGTTGTTTTGATAGAACGCAGTTATTTAATTATAGAATTTTAAGTTATTTTTATAGCTTTGATAAATCGGGTAGATTTATTAGAAGCACGAAACACAGATAATTCTGCACAGCAAAATGATCTATACAGTTTTTTTAAAAAAAATAGTTCTGCTTTAAGTGTAAGACACTTAAACTGTGGCTTTTTCATTTTCCTTGGCGACAGAGCTTCGAAAAACCATGCTAGCGCAAACTTTTATGTGCAAACGGAAGGGCAATGTAAAGTTTATTTCACGCCGATAGAAGAAAGTCTAATAAGCTTTGTTAGGATGTGTCTGCGGTTATCTCTTATATTCTGCTTGATGAGTATTCATTTTCAGGAAGGAAAATAATGGTGTCGCTCTATTATATCACACGGAGAGTCGTTCGTAAAAGCGATCGCGGAATTTTATTTGCTCGCGTTTGAGAATAATTTAACAGTTTTAGTCAGGGCAATGAGAACTTCAAAATCGGTGAAATGTTCGTCCCGGTTTTCTTCATTCGCTATTAAAATAGATAAATGCCCCGAATCTTTCCCTTTCATTTTTTATAAATAAAATGCTCTTGGGTATCTCAGGAAGAAAAGTAGCAAATGATTCACAAGTTAACAATGGAAATTATTTATTAGTACATATTGTATCGAAAGAAAGGAAACTTTAGGAAAGGATTCTTTGTTCCTATGTTAAAAGAACCACAATTTCTTTTAGTTATTATTATTTATTTATTTATATTTAGATTCATAATGCTTATTTATTTGAAAAACTACCAAATCAACTAATAAATGCAGACTGTAAAAAAAAGTTGTAAACGGTCAATTATTTCGAGAGATATACATCAGATGGAAAAAGGTACAGGCATTCAATATTTTTTTAAAAAACTAACCAATGATAATGATGTAGGGCATACCGGGCAATGGCACTATACTTTAAAAAAAACATTAATGTAGGACATACTGGACAAATGAATACCGGGCAGTGGGACTTAACTAGATCTAGTATATATATTTCAGACATTTAGAAAAGCGACTATATGACTATAGTTACTTTGATTGAGTGTGTTACTCAAAGTTAAAATCGAGTGAAAGCTTGCTACTACTTACCTGCATGTCAAAGTTTTTTGGTCATTTTTTGACTCTAAGGCATTTACCAAAGCGACTATATGATTGTCAACATTCACCGGTGGAAGTCAACAAGCACCAATTTCCGTTATTCACGGAAACATGTGTCTCAAATGATAAGTTACTTTGATTGAGTGTGTTACTCAAAGTTAAAATCGAGTGAAAGCTTGCTATTACTTACCTGCATGTCAAAGTTTTTTGGTCATTTTTTGACTCTAAGGCATTTACCAAAGCGACTATATGATTGTCAACATTCACCAGTGGAAGTCAACAAGCACCAATTTCCGTTATTCACGGAAACATGTGTCTCAAATGATAAGTTACTTTGATTGAGTGTGTTACTCAAAGTTAAAATCGAGTGAAAGCTTACTACTACTTACCTGCATGTCAAAGTTTTTTGGTCATTTTTTGACTCTAAGGCATTTACCAAAGCGACTATATGATTGTCAACATTCACCGGTGGAAGTCAACAAGCACCAATTTCCGTTATTCACGGAAACATGTGTCTCAAATGATAAGATACTTTGATTGAGTGTGTTACTCAAAGTTAAAATCGAGTGAAAGCTTACTACTACTTACCTGCATGTCAAAGTTTTTTGGTCATTTTTTGACTCTAAGGCATTTACCAAAGCGACTATATGATTGTCAACATTCACCGGTGGTAGTCAACAAGCACCAATTTCCGTTATTCACGGAAACATGTGTCTCAAATGATAAGTTACTTTGATTGAGTGTGTTACTCAAAGTTAAAATCGAGTGAAAGCTTGCTATTACTTACCTGCATGTCAAAGTTTTTTGGTCATTTTTTTACTCTAAGGCATTTACCAAAGCGACTATATGATTGCCAACATTCACCGGTGGAAGTCAACAAGCACCAATTTCCGTTATTCACGAAAACATGTGTCTCAAATGATAAGTTACTTTGGTTGAGTGTGTTACTCAAAGTTAAAATCGAGTGAAAGCTTGCTATTACTTACCTGCATGTCAAAGTTTTTTGGTCATTTTTTGACTCTAAGGCATTTACCAAAGCGACTATATGATTGTCAACATTCACCGGTGGAAGTCAACAAGCACCAATTTCCGTTATTCACGGAAACATGTGTCTCAAATGATAAGTTACATTGGTTGAGTGTGTTACTCAAAGTTAAAATCGAGTGAAAGCTTGCTATTACTTACCTGCATGTCAAAGTTTTTTGGTCATTTTTTGACTCTAAGGCATTTACCAAAGCGACTATATGATTGCCAACATTCACCGGTGGAAGTTAACAACCACCAATTTCGGTTATTCACAGTAAAATACCTATTACTATTTTAGTTTTCAGCCTATTATCGTAACAATTAGAAGGCTTATCTAAAGATTACAATGTTTAGATTCGTTGCAAACAAAAATCATACATAAGAAAAGGATGTTGAAATAAAATTATACTTGAAAAGGAAGATGCATGGAGGAAGATTTTCCGTATGCCCAAAAAAGAGTAGGGCAGTCCTCCTTTCCTTAAAATGGAAAATAAAATAGAGTTCTAAATTAGTACTATTCACAATATTTGTGTAGTAGTTGCACTGTTGGAGGCTGAAAATGCAGATCATTCCATCAAGTATACTACTGAGTATCCTATAATATTTCTATTCAGGATATTCTGCAGAGTTTCTTTGCAGACAAAATATCCCTTTGCAAAATATTGAAATTCTTCCGAATGCTTGTGTTGCAGCGACTATGTTATCTGCTCTTACAACAGATACCTTCTTATCAGTATTTTATTTATTTAATCCGAGATTAAATATAATCTGCAGGCGCTGTGATAATCTGCCGAGATGAAGGGTTTCTGCAACAAATCTTTTATAAGGCATATAATATAACATTCATTTAGACACTAAATATTGGTTTTTCTATTTCATGTCTAAATAAACTCATTTTTTGATGCTTGATTATTAACACTTCAAAACGAAGTTATAATTTGAATTTATAGACTTCCATTAAACAACATTCGCGTAAGAAAAAGTCACAACTTCAAAAGGAAGTTATTATTTGAATTTATAGACTTTCATTTAATAGCATTAGTATGGGTCTTTTCAAATACTTTACAGTTAACTCGGTTCGTTGATATCTATTGGAAGGCACTCGGTTATGATCACGAAAAGGATAAGATGAAAAAGAAAAAAAAAACATTAAAGCAATTAAAGACGAACATGCCAAATCATTTATAAGGTATATAATAGAACATTCATTTAAACACTAATTATTTTGTTTTTATTTATTTTTTTATGTCTGAAAAAAAAAACACATTTTTTTTGCTTGATTTTATAAGAAAAAGTCATAACTTTAAAAAGAAGTTATTTTTTGAATTTATAGATTTCCATTTCACAGCATTTATATGGGTCTTTTTTCACATATTTCCTAGTCATCTCTGTACGTTGATATCTATTGGAAGGCTTTCTGTTAAGATCAAAGAGGATAAGATGAGGGGGAAAAAACATTAATGCGATTAAAGACGAAGGGGTTGGAGGAAACAACCTAATCTGCGTGACCCCATATGAACTTGATGAATCAGCCCTAATGGGTTTCGAGGTTTTATATATATATATATATATATATATATATATATATATATATATATATATATATATATATATATATATATATATATATATATAGAGAGAGAGAGAGAGAGAGAGAGAGAGAGAGAGAGAGAGATAGATAGATATAGATATATATATATAGCACGAAATATGATAATTCGGACCAAGAAATTTCTTCAAATCTTAAGTCGTCAAAATAATCTGCAGCAGTGTAGTTTATTGATATTTGCTTGGGAAAAAAATAAAATAGAAATTCACCAAATCTTGAATGCCAGGAAAATGACATATTAGCTTAGAAGTTTAAAAAACAGTCATTTTAAGTTAATAGTAAGTAACTCAACTTAAGCCTTTATGTTAGATGGACCATAAATTGCTTCAATTAATTCTTTTTATCCACTGTAGAAAGAATCAAAAAAAATTTTGTTGCTGATATGTACAGAATAAAATTATGGATAATAATCAATCATTAAATAAATAAATAACTTTGATTAAATCCAAGCATATTACAATCATACATAAACTTGGTATTGAGTTAATATTTGCTTTCCCTCCTTACAGTATTAGCAGTTTTAAAAAAAATTTCTGGTAACACTTCACTGTCCTGGCATTCATAAGCCAGAAAAATGACAGCCAGAATAATGACAAATTCGCCCTTTTATAGCATATAGCTTTACTTAAATTAAATATTTTGGCCTAAGACGTTTATATTCTGTGGAAAACAACAGGATTTCTTAAAATAACTCAGATAAATCTATGTAGTTTATGCTATTAATGGTTTCAAGAAGCCAGGAAAATGACAACACAAAAACCTACTCACCTTGAAAAAAATTTTTAAATAGATTTTGAACCAGAAAATTGGTTCTTTATTCATGCAACAAGACATGTTCATATAGGAGGGTATCTAATCAATCTATTAACATAAGATATTGATTGCTGACTCTATTTATTTTGGTTATAAACCACTAAATAAAAGTAGCCAGGAAAATGACAGATTTTCTAGGAACAAACAAATTGTTGACAGAAAAAATTAATTTAAACGAAGTTTTTGTAAATAATACCCTCTGCGGAGATTTTAGAAATGCTTACACCAGTTGAGATAAAAAAATTTAGATATTAAAAAATTTATATTAAGTTTTGAAGCTAGTTATTATTGGAAACATTGTTTGGGTCATGCCAGGAAAATGAAATTTTGAAGTTCAATTAAATTTTTTAACTATACAAAACAGTCAATGCTAGTGCAAAGTTAATTTAAAATGCCAACAGCAATGCTATTTATTAAGTTTTTTAAAAAAAGGTTCTTTTAGTATTATAGTATTAGATCTTAGAGCAAGGGACAGTGAATTGTCATATTTCGTGACAAACACCCATATATATATATATATATATATATATGAATTATATAAATAATTAAAATTTTCTTGATCTAAATTTATATTTTTATCATGTGCGAATCCAATTCGGAAAGATTGGTGGTTTCAAAATCTAATATTTAATAAATTGAATAAATATTTAATATTTTTTTTTTAAATAATACATTTTTTTCATTAAATGTTAATATTTTTTCTCATTTCAACCTAGTTAATATGAAAATTTTATAATTAAAATTTCACCTTATTAATCTTATCTTATTTTATTGCCGTCGTTGAACAGCCGACCCATTTATTTGGGTTTACGATTGCAAACGTTCAACTCCGTAGCCTTGTAATTTTGAGCCTAATCCAGAAGACAAGGGAATTCCTAGGTCAAGTATTGGGAGAAATAAGCCTTCGTGGAGGACTTTTTAGTGGAACTTACCCACGTTTGATTTACATGCAGAGGGAAACCAGGAAAATCTCCCACGTTTAGCCTGACTGCAAGGGGATTCTAACCCATGATTCGTCTACCACTGAGGATATTTCACGTCAGCACAGTGGTTGGTGCAAGCCGGAAGCGAATTCGTATCGACAAGCCATTGCTGGGATTCGAACCCGGTTCGCCTATGTGGAAGGCGAACGCTTTATCCTCCGAGCCATCGCGGCTCAACTTTATTAATTATAAACTTTAAACTATCCAGTATAATATTATTACCTTTCGCACATCCAGATTCGAGCTAATCCAAGGTAACTAACAAATGAAACGTGCTTTAGTAAAAACGAACCATATGCTGATCCCTTCAACCTTTGTTTACGCTTCTTTTTTTATATTTTGTAATCTGATAAACTTGTTACGAAATCATTTTAAAGGATTTTGGAAAGATGTGTATGTACATTTGAATTCGCTATTCGCTTTATATATTACATTTTGAGTTTTATTCTGTATTTTCGTGGATTTTTATTTTCTATTTTTTGCTCGATTGTTTTATTTTGCACTTTTAGTTTTGTTTTGCATTTTTCGCTTAATAAGTTCTATATTCGTTTCAATTTTTTGAGTGCTCCTCACACTATCGCATGGATATATATTTTTTTTTTTTGGCTACATTAATACAATGTTAGAAAGCATTATTTATTCGGATATAATCGTGTGAGCTGAAGACGAGATTATATCTTCTCCTTATTTTATTTTCCTTTCTTTAAATTTGCAAATATTTCTTGAAAAAATTTTTTAATAATTTTTTTTCTCTTCTTATAAAAAAATTTAACATCTTTTTGCATGTTTCCTCTATATTTTTTAATTAATTTATGAGTTCCGTGTACTTGCAGCTTATGCACAGTAAATAAAACTTATTATTTTTTTTAAATTTCCTTCGTTAATCTCTCTTTTTTTAATCCTTTTTTAGTCTTTATTATGTTATTACATATATGTTACCGTGAATGACTGAAATCAGAAGAATGTCGAATTTTACCGGTGAATGTCAACAATCACATAATCGCTTTGGTGAATGTCCAAAATATTTATTATATCTGATTTGATATTAATTTATTCGTTGATATTATTATATTTCTTCGAAAGTTTAATATCTGCTGAGAACAGATTAAGGGAAACATCAGTGTTCAGAGTACCGGTTAAACGCATGCTGAGCAGTGGCACTTGACCTTAAAATCGGTTAAAAACTCATAAGGATTTAAATCACGAAGCTGCAGTGTTTACACAACTTGTCTAATGCAAATGGTGCACCTATAAACTAAAACGAACTATACAGAAATCGTTTAAAAACTCATGAGGATTTAAATCACGAAGTTGCAGTGTTCACACAACTTGTTTACTGCAAATGGTGCACCTATAAACTAAAACGAACTATACAGAAATCGGTTAAAAACTCATGAGGATTTAAATCTCGAAGTTGTAGTGTTCACACAATTTGTCTACTGCAAATGGTGCATCTATAAACTAAAACGAACTCTACAGAAATCGGTTAAAAACTCATGAAGATTTTAATCATGAAATTGCAGTGTTTACACAACTTGTCTACTGCAAATGGTGCACCCATAAACTAAAGCAAACTATACAGAAATCGGTTAAAATTTCACGGGGATTTAAATCATGAACTTGCATTCTTTACACAACTTGTTTACTGCAAATGGTGCACCTATAAACTAAAACAAACTATAAATCGGTCAAAAACTTATGAGGATTTAAATCATGAAGTTGCAGTGTTTACACAACTTATCTACTGCAAATGGGGCATCTATAAACTGAAAAAAACGAAAACGAAAACCTATTTTAACATGATATAATCATTTAAATAAGTTGTTATACTTCTGGATATTTTTTTTAATATTTTCTATTGTGTGTTCGTTTCTTGTATGACAAAGAAAATTTTTTGTAAAATAATTTCGTGGATTATTTGAGGGTCAGCATCTGACCTGTGGGTTAGCCGCCACTACGAAATCTCGACTACATTTTCTTTTTATCTTTAATGTCAATTGTAATTCCTTCAAAAACTTGATTAAAGAGACGGCATTCAAAAGAGAAATAAATATAAAAGCTAACCTCACAAAAAATGAAATCGGGAAAAAGATTTATTTTCCCCTGACCACACAAGTATTTTCACATAAAATATCGCCATGAATAAAATATGGAAACGTAAAAGCCACTCTCCCTCAAATAAAATAAAAATAGAAAAATAACACTTTCATAAAATTCCCTTGCATTTTTCAATGCCGTAAACTTTTAGTAGAGGTGGAAAGATTTCTAATGAAATATCTCGATACGGGGAGGGGGAAAAAAACTTTTATTCGATGATTTCTTTTTAGAGAACATCCTTGCACCCTTTTCAACATGTGTTAAACGTGTTTTTTCGTTAGTAGTTTTCAGCAAAGGCATTAAAAAAAAAACTTTTTATCTTAACCGAGAGTTCAAACGATTCATACAAAAATAAATAACCGAAATAAAGCCACGAAATTAAGACAAATAAAAATAACATGTGTCACGTTCATAATCTCTATATATTTAATCAAATTTTTTTTACTTACATGAGAGATATTGATTCAGTATTGAATTGATAACATTTAAAAAAAAAAAAAAAAAAAGAAAGAAAGTTGTATGTGATTTAATTGTTAAAAGTATACGGAACCTTATGAAATAGGTCCCGCAGTGGACTGATTGTAAAGACACGGTTCCTGGAAGAACACGCATCACTGACTGCGGTCAGCAAGCGGGTGGATGACCACTTTGTTTAGCTTGCGTATGAACCGAAGGTGCACGGTATCGTTTCTCGTTAAACTATTCTACCGTAAAGTGCTCGACTTCGCGCACAGGGCGTCGGGATACCAAAGCGGGGTAGTCCCCCCCCCCTACAGAGGATCAAAATTGCGATGGCATATCTTCGGATCATCCTCAGGGATCAGACCGTCGCCAATAGTTCATTATGCAGCTCTAGTGCGACGTAAATAAAGTACCTACCTACCTTATGAAATAATGTTGACTTAATTTATGTAAAGCAAGTAACCTAATTTACATAAACAAATTATGACAAAAATATAATTTTAACCCTTTACCTACTTGTACCTATGCATTTGTAGTGACTGCAAGTATACAAATAAGTTTGCAGTCAGTGTGTGCAAATAGTAAGTACGTACAGTGAGCAAAATAGAATATATCACCTTGAATAACTTTCGTTCTAATGATCGGATATTCATGTACTAAGTATTATTCTTGGTTCCTGGGATGATTTCAAATATGCTAATTAATTAGTGCTAACAATTAATTAAGTTTTGAGAACGGACACTAAAACGTACTTTCTCTAAAAAGAAATTATTTTCTTTGTTTTTACGTATTTGGATTCTTAACCTTCAAAATATAAGGGTTAGCGGCAATCTGGAAAGCATGGTCCCCATAGTTTGGTTAGAACGATCCGAAGTTCGGGCCTCTTGATTAATTAATTAATTAATTAATTTTACTTTTGTGCTTTCAGTCATATTTTTAAAACTAATTAAGCAATTCAAAAAGAAAAAAAATACGCCCACTCATAAAACCCGCTCACCCAAAGATAATTTCGTGCAAAAAATAATTATTTATTATATTTTATTATTTAATTTTATTGTGTATGAAAAAAACATTTGAATTATGAGGTATAAATTATTCATACCATATAATTCTTCGTGTTTTTCTATTGAAAAATTTAAAGTTTCGACTGTTTTTAATTTGGTAAAAGCCGAGAAAAATTAAAATTAACTGTTTTTAAAAAAATAATTTGGCGTCAATGAAGAATTTTTTAAATGGGGCGATTAATATTTAATAATGGTTAACTTACGAGTCACTTGACTTTAAGGAGAAAAATTAGGTGTTAAATATTTGAATACTTTTGTGTCCTTCACCACAAACAGAGTTAAACACAGCAGCATTGAAACAGCTTTAATTTTTGCGGGTAATATAATGTTCGTATACGAGTTTTTTTGCTAAGAATTTCGTCATCAATTGAAAATGGCAAAATATATTCAAAATTATCTATACATATAATAAAATAAAGAGTGTCAGTGAAACTTCCAGGAAAGACCACCTCTCTCTAGCGACCACCTGTATTTGCGACCACTTTTAAGAGGCACGACCATAGACTTAGTGTTGAAGAAAACCTTTAGGAGAGACCATTAAAACCTCTCCCAGTGACCGGGAAACAAATGCGCGGTAGAGGTGAAATAAGAAAACACGATAAATATCAAGACAAAAATTTAACCAAACAAATAATTAAAATGTATTCTAAATGCTTCTAGGAGACTCTTTAGAGAGGTCTTCTTGAGGATACAACATCGTGCTGCAGTCAGAGTGCACTGAATATGCTATTAAGGATTTACTTTTTAAGTTGGAAATTAAATTAGAAAAGAAAAGCTATTTTAGAAAATACAAGCATTTAAAGCAAAAAAACCTCTTCTCATCTTTTAGAGCTAACTTATTTTTATGATGTAAAATTAAATGCAAACTTAAACAAAAAATATTATTGTTTATTTATCTAAAATAGCTTTATCATTCATGATTGGTAAATTTGCTTTTACACGTAATTTTATCAATAGGGATCATTTTTATAGACGCTAAATTTTATTCAATGATCGGTCTTTTCATGAAGCCAACAAAAGTGGCATTTCCGAACCAAGAAAATGACACTAGCAAAAATTAAAATAATTTGGGAAAAATTATGTGCCTTCGATAACAACCCCTTAATAGCCTCATTGTAAAAATATTTTTTTTAATAACATATTTTTAGTAATATATTCGCACTAATTTTTTAAAACAATTGTTATTTATCATGTCTATTTTGTGTAATTCTTTGCACGATAACTACAGTTCTGTTCTTAAAAAATATTTACCTCCACATCTAAAATGGTGGTAACTGTACACCAAAATTTTTTTACAGTGTAGCTGCTGTAATAAAAATTTATGATCAAGGAGTGATGGAATGTTATGTAAATAGAAAGAAGGCGCATTTGTTTCGGGCTAAATTAAAAAATGTCAGTTAGAAAATTTCTCTTTGTATGCTAACAATAAAGTGTTTGTAACGTTAGGAGTAATCGTAAAAGCCTAAGTGAAAGACAGACATCACAATCAATCCTTCAAAACCATTTCTTTCCCTCTAAGAATGATTATTATACCAGCTGCTTCAGAAAACGATGCTGATCTAATTATAACTTTCCGCTGTTAACTGATAAGACGATAACTGGAACCATCCATTGAGAGGAACATCATAATTTTGCTTATTCAGAGTCAATGTAAATGCGCAGGCTAATTTTATTTTTATTTTAAAGAAAGACAAATTGTCAATGAACAGGTTAAAATGAGTTTTTAAATTTATAATTGTTTCTTTTTTAAGACTTGCGTCTAGCGCGGATGAGAAGCAGACGATCTTCGAGATATCCGATTCTATCCACTCCATGGTAAACGATACATTAATCGTCTGGGAAATAAAATCTCCCACCTCACCCCTTTCCCCTTTCGACGGTGGGAAAAAGCTGAGGTGTCGGCGGCCAGTAGGAGGGATGATCCTTTCCAGGTTCTTACAACTCGTCGGGAAGAGTGAGTGAGCGAGAAAAAGTGAACAATTTTTATTGTCTGGGGAGTAAAGCGTTGCAAAATTTAATAAATTTGGCTTGGGGAAACCATTTATCACCGGGCGCAGAAAGTGGAAGGGCTCAAGGAGGTTACAGTCTATCGCACCCCCCACTCCACGTGACTGATGGTTTCCATCAAATCCTCTCAGCCATCCATTACGAAGTTCAATTTTTTTTTTTTTTTTTTTTTTTTTTTTTTAAGTGCAAAAGAAGAGAAAGGTGTCGCTGTGAATGCAGTCAGCTTTAAAAGTAAATTTTACTTTTCCCTCATTTTTCCCTCTTTTTCATCATTCATTTGACGATAAATAAATGCTTTAAATTACATAAGCGCTTATGGTAGAGCAAGATTCGTAATTTTCATCGTATAAATATTTTTTGAATTCCGGTAAACAATGAACAGATGGGTTTACTGCCCCCGGGAATGAATTCAGTTTTTGTGTCCCCTTGAAATCTAGTGAGGGACTTTTAGGGCAAATTTTAAGTTATAGCTAATTGTAAATCCAACAGCGCGTGGCATTTTAAATTTTACAATGAATAAGATTTTGGAACAAAATATAATGTTTTAAGATTACGTAACTGGATGAATTTTCCCTTAATACGGTTTAAAATTTAACAGTATGTGTCACTAATGTAAGTTTTTTTTAATTATTATTATTAATGAAACTGGATACCTCTTTTAAGCTACACACTAAAATCAAACTGATTTTTGATGATTGTAATCCAACTTTTGCTACTCGCTATCTTGAAAAATGATTGGCTCTATGAAAACATTTGTAAAATTTGTTTCGCCTCGCTTGTTTTGCTGTAAATGTTGGGGTGGTTTGTTACGCCTCTGAACACATTAAATTAACAGAATTAAGTTTCTGTCATGTGTTGGCAACATATATTTTTGTTTCAGATAAGAGACGTCATTTGTGCATATCATTACGGAATCTGTATTTAAGACATGCATTGTTGAAAGCAGATGTCACTTCACTATGTTGTTGTTTCCGGTGATGATATACCATATTTTTTTAAACTTTAATATAAGTGATTATTTTCAGTTGCTTGCTATTTCGAGATGGTACTGTATGTAATAAAGAAATATTTAAAATCTGCAAGTTTCCTCATATGAGATAACACATTTACTAACTACTGAACATGATCTGCTAACAGTAAAGCTATTACAGCACTCGGTGAGTACAGTCTTCGAAAAAAAATGTTGTGTTAAAGTTACCTCATTTTTATTTAATTTTCTGACTGAAATAAAGATTTGTTACATACCATTGTAATAAAATTACTGCAAGTTTATTACTGTAAAACCCATATTTTGATTTAAAAATATTCTAATTTATATATATATATATATATATATATATATATATATATATAAGAGATTGTATTTTATTGGTTGAAATGTAAACTTCACACTAAAACTAATAGGCTATAGACAAAGGTCTGGGATTCCTCAAGGCTGGTTTTCGAAGGCTCCGTCGTAACATGAAATGGTGCTTTTTTGCGAACAACATGCTATTTTAATAACTGCTGTGAATTTGCAACTGTTGCTGTGGTCACTGTTAGGTCAAGTTTAGCCTATCTAAAGCCAGCGCTGCCTACGTATATTTTGAAAATGGCGTAAAACTTGAAGATGGAGAAAAGCCACAGTTATGTACGTAAAACGAAAAGCGATTGTGGTCTAATTTTTTAAAACTTACTCCAATGCTGCATTGCCTGGGTTCCTAAAAGTTTTCAAAGACTGAAAATATGACAGTGAGTTTCATAATTTTCATCCAGGTGGAAAAAGATTTAGACTTGCTTTTGCAGCTCCAAAGAGCAGGGCACATCGACCGGAGGTCTATTGTACCCAAACCCTAAATTAAAATTTACAAGAAGGCCTTTTGGCAAAAAAGAAATTCAGCAAACACCTAACAGGAACGTTTTGCAGTTCCCAGGCCTTAATGCAGTGTTGCCCTAAATGTTCAAATCTCTGAGCAGAATAGACATCACAATCACAAAGTATATGTCGTGAGGTCTCCTCTTCAAGATGACAACCTCTAAAAAGAGGATTAGATTCAATACCCATTACGTATATGTGTCTCCTGAGGATTCAGTATCTATTGAGAAGACCAATGATCTTCCTCAAGCAGTTCCTGTTTAGCTTAAGAAGCTCTTTTTGACGTACACTAGGACAGTCATGATTCAGCTCCTTAACTTGTCTCTGACCATCTGTGATGCTTCATTGCTCATGGGCAATTTTGCCTTAGAGTCTGAATATAGATGCCCTGAATGATGTGGGAGAAATTCCCAGGGCTGGTTCAGTGCCCCAGAAAATCACCCTAGAGCTAGCCCGTGCTGCTTCAGCAGCTAGCTCACTTCCAAGAATACCCATATGTCCAGGTACCCAATGTAGGTATACCTTGTTATGAGTAGAGAGGTCACAAAGGACCGGGAAGCACTCCCACACTAGTGAAGAGGTGAAATTACACCTTGATAGTGATAGGAGATCAGCCTGTCTGTCGGAACAGATATGGGTAGGCATATTTTGATATCACCTGTCTAATATCTTACAGCACAAGATAATTGCATAGTCCTCAACCTGAGAAACAGTGGCATAACTACCTAAGGGAAAGTGAAGTTTTATACCATCACTGGAGTAATAAATTCCTGACCCTGATTAAGACCAAGCCTTGAACCATCAGTGTACCATATTAGACATTTGCCTTTAAATCACCGAGGAGAATTAAGCCATTCATCTCTTGTAGGAAAATGGATCTTGAAGGGCTTGTGAAAAGCATATCTTAGTGACATATAATGACTAGGCATAATAAAAGAGGAAATATCCACCACTTCCATGAAACAAGGTAACCCCATGACAAGTGTTTGGAATATTCTTTCCATAAGCCAAGGTACATAAAACGCTTAATACCAGTTTGAGCTTCAACTTCAGTGCGTAGATTCAATAGAAGATGCCCAAGTAAGCTTTCCAGAGCAGCTGTGGGAGTGTTCCTGAGACAGTCTGACAAGACTACGCAGACCATTCTTTGTAGCCTGTTGAGATTAGACCTGACGGAGCTCAGCTTAGTCCTAGACCACCAGACAATTGCGCCATTAGTGATGATAGGACTAATAATCATTGAGTATATCCAGTAAACTATTAGTAAACTATTTTGGAGGATAATCTTCAGGTTTTACCAATAGCATTTCTGCAAGACCAGAAAATATTCTTGGTCCTGGGGGAACAGTATTCAATATGATAACCCCAGTTAGGTTTGCAGTCATAGTAAACCCCGAGAAACTTGACATTCTTAGTGAGTTCCAACATATAGTCTAAGTAATACCTAGATTAAGACGCCTTTTTCTAGTGAAGGCCACAAGACTCATCTTGGAAGGGTTAACAGATAAGCCAGAGTCAGAGCACCATCTAGCTGACTGTTTTGCCTCTGGCAACAATAACACCATCATCGGCATACCCAACACAGGGAATGCCAAGATCGGTTAACCGAACTAACAAAGAGTTCATAACCATACACCATAGGATAGGGGACAAAACCCCTCTCTTGCTCTACATGCTTGTGCCCAATAAAGAGAAACAAACATACCAGGAAGATAGCAAATTGGCTATCCACTTGGTGATTACCGCATTGATACCTTTGTTTTTAAGTGCTTTGATGATAGTCTCTACGGGAACTTAATCAAAAGCACCTTCAATATCAATAAATACCTTCCAGAGAAATCTCTTTATTTGAGATTGTTTTCTTAAGCATGCAGAAGAGCTCATATAAAACAGAGTCTGTTAACTTGTCAGGTTGATAAGCATGCTGTGAGGAGGACAGGGGCTTGTCTATGAGTACAGAGTCTCTAAAATATCTGTCAATACGCTTTTCAATAGCTTTCAACAGACAGGAAGTGAGGCTAATTGGTCTAAATGATTGAGTCTTAAAGTAATTTTCCTTACCTGCTTTTGGGATGAAAATAACCCGGGTATTCCTCCAAGAGTGAGGTATATACCCAAGCATTATTGGCAAAATGTCATCCATACCTGGTGACTTGTAGAGCTTAAAAGATTTGATAGCCCATGCGACTCTTTCGGAAATCACCATCTTGGCGGCCTCCCAGTCATTTTTACTACAAGTAGTTGTAAGATTATTATAAAGATATTCATTCTCTACACGATGAGATCCAGGGAAGTGAGCTTTAAGTAATTCTCCAAGAGCCTCATCCCCTCTTTCCTGAGAGAGGAAACATGTAGGCAAATTGTGGATTTTTGAAAAAGTTTAATAACTTTTGAAATATTAGTCACTTATCCTATGGCACCGTGTCTTTATCACTTATCCTATTATAATAATAAAGCGCTGTTATATTACTTTACCCATATATTTCGGCAGTTACGAATAAATTAAGACCTATATTTATTTAATTTTGTTATGGATTTTTGTTTTTCTTTTTCTCCGACGACGTACACCGTATGTTAAAATGCATGAATTTATCTTCTTTTATAAATCGTAGAAGTATGTATTATTAAGGGAAGGGATTTGTTGTTTTAACTATTTTAACTTCTTTTTTTCTTATTTACAATCAAATCATGTTTAAGATTCTTATCGCTTAAAAAACATTTTGCAAATTCCTAAATTTATTTAATGGAAATCGCTTTATAAAGCGAGATGAATGAACCTAAATATACATACCAAGCATCTTTAAAATCAACATTTTTAAAGTCGATCTCTCGCATCATTTCTCACCCCCCCCCCCCCAAATATGTATAGAACGAAGTATTTTTTTCAAAATCACCCCTCAAGCCAAATTCAATATATATATTTTTTATTTTATGTTTTTTTTCCAGCAGGGAAAGAGAAGAGCGCAAAAGAAAATGTGTCTGTGCCCGATTATGAAATGGGTACGGGGAGAAGGAGGGCAGAGATTCTTGAGATTTTATAGAGATCAGGGGAAATGGGGCAGCTTCTGGTTCTATTTTGTTTTCCATGTCTTCGACTGTCTTCCATTTTATTCTGCCATGCCAGTCTCGAAAAAATTCTATTTTTATTTTGAATTTCGATTGTGGGGACATTTGCAAAATAAACAAATAATTTTGAATTTTAATAGAAAGTTTTAAAATTCAAAATTATTTTGTGCCAAATTAACATATTTTAGTAAACCTGTGGCATTTCAAGAAATTATTATGTTCAGTGCGCAAAATAAAAAGAGAACGCCTTAATAATTTTTATGGGATTTACAGATGCTATCTAGAAGAGCAAGCCTTAAATATGCTAATAAACTTGTTCAGGTATTATTAAGTTAAAAAATAAAACACAAAAACTTACTTTCCCTGAATGAATAGGTTTCATCAGATTTAAGTCTTGTTCCTCAATATATTTAGGGCAGCCGCAGGAAATAATGGCCTAAAAATTTGGTCAAAACAACGGTTGAAAGTTTGTACCCCTTAATGTTTTTACTTTTCGCATGTTTGGAGCTGTATATAGAATAATGGAATAATTTTCTGAAATATTTTGTCTGAAGAAAAGCAATACATTTAATTTAATAATGACCTAAACGTAATTTCACGTGAATATAAAAAGTTCTTGAAAATTGATAATTAAAAAAAAAAAAAAATCTTAAACTACCTGTGAAAGAATTTTCCTTATATTTTTGACGATGGAATCTGATTTCGTTACTTAAAAGATCGTTTTTTTAAAAAAATTTCTAGACCCCTATTCGTTCCAGGAATATATGCTATACTATATGGTTTACTATGCAACTTAGAAAACTATGTAACTAAGCAACCATGAAACCTATACCATGAAAATAATGCAACTAATTTAAATCCATTTGAAATGTGTTCTAGTGTAAAATCTTCCAAATTTCTACCAATTATTAAAATTTTCAAAACTAATGTCTCGTTAAAAGAAAAAATGTTTAGTTAATAAATAAAATTAAATTTAAAAAAAATCTAAATTGAAATGAATGACATGCAATAGAAAAACGTGCAGAAACTACATATTAATTAAGCTTTCAAAAGACAACATGTCTGACGGCACTTCTATGTATTTGGGGGGATTTTAATTATAGACTATGTCAACCTTCATCTATCAAAAGGTACCTCGAAATGGATTCAAGTTAACATGTCTTATATACTAGTGAATTTATATTTAATATTTATGGTGGTAGTTACACCACATATTCTTTCAATGGGACGCCCTTCATAATTCTCATTAAAGCTTTCTTCTGAACTTCCAGAACGCTTTAATTAGTTTTAATCTAAAAAGTGTAACTATAAGACTAGAACTTATTTTTCAATGAATAAAATTATTATTATGGAACATGCATAAGTATAATTAAAATATAATATAAAACAAATTGTTGGTTGAGTTGAAAGATTCGCTTTTAAGCTTTCCATTCTTTCCAACTTATAGCTCAGTTTGTTTCAGCTTTTCGTTGTACACTTGCGAGAAGAGTTTTCAAACAGAAATTTGTAAGCACATACATTGTGGCGTAACTACCGCTACAATTATTAAATATCAATTCGCTAGTATATAAGACATGCTAACTCTATTGAATCTCGGGATATCTTTTGATAGATAAAGGTTGGCATTGTCGATATGAACTAGCTTACATCGAAAAGTATCATCCAATTCGATGGATGGTCCGCATTGAACAGTTGACTTGCTATTTGTGACTGAGTCATCGTCCTCCTCGCGCTGTTATTTCTCAGTCTCATTTACACACAACGGAATTCTGCACACACTCGACTGCTAATAGCAACACAGGAGAGACAACACACACAACCATGAACTTACAGCTCTCACTCCAAAAGCTTAAAAAACTCGGTGACCTTAATACAGCTCTAACCACAAGTGCTCAAAATCCGGTAAGCTTAACACAGCTCACCCGGTCTCTCACAAATACGGCAGCCAGTAGCATCCGTTCGTCGAATTCTATCTCTGATAAAATTCTGGTGGGAGAGTAACTACCACTACAATTATGAAATCTTGAAGTACCTTTTCATAGATGAAGGTTAGCATGGTCAATTAATAATCTCCCCCACACATTTACACTTTCATGCTTATGACAGGCCACATGCTTGATATTTCAATTCTTTAAATAAGTAATCCAACGAAGCTAATAAGCGGTAAGATATAACCTGATTAAAAATAATACATACAAATATGAAAGAAAAAAAAACAGTCGACATGTTACAGGAGCTTCAAAAATAGGCACTCCTTTTCAGGACTTGCCATACGTGAATGTAAAGAAACAAAAATGATTTGAAACATAAAACTTAAAGTTGCCAAGGAAAAATAAAGGTGAGCAACAAAAAACACTAGAAAAATAGCCGAAGTCGAGGGAAAAATCATGAAAAACAGGATGAAAAAAAAGATGGAAGACAAGAAAAATATCAATGGCCGGGTGGCAAATCAGGGTAAAATGCATTTCCAAGTTTTATTGAGAGATCGGGAGGAAGTAATGTTGTTAACAAGAGAATCAGCATACAAATGAATAAAACAAGATTCCAGGGCATCAAGATATGGAAATAATATTAGCATTGTTGAAATTTCAGCTATGTCCAAGATTGAAGCAATTGAAAATTTCTCGAATTATTCATAGCGGGCATATCTATCGCGCTCCTTAAGACTAAATTTTGAAGCGCGTTCAGTTTGACCGATGTAGCTAGGTCGCACTGACAATAAATGTTGTAAATGCCCCATCTATTATCAGAACTATCAATATCGTTAAGACTTAAATTTGATTTTGTTAACAGGCCTAAAAATGACTTGAAAACCTAAAACGGGAGATAATAATTAGCAATTTAATAACAAATGGGAGAAAAAATAGTACAGTAACAAGTTCTCTGTAAGAATTAGAAAAAAGTGGAGTGTTCGGGTCTAATGAGTTTAACAAGAGCTGAATCAACTGTACATAAAAGGATCAAATGTACGGTTAGCAGCAAGCTAGCAAACTCGGAGTTCAAAATAAGAAAAAACAGAGCAAAAGTTAGTTACACGGAAAATGAAAGCATGAAATGCAGACATTTTCGATATTTGGGGTGATTAAAATTAACACAAGGGAGACAAAAAGACGACAAAATGTTTTCGATCGACAGAGGTGGAAAAATGGTTAGGATATTTAGCTACAAGAACATTTGAGTAAGGTAAAGTAAAATTAATTTCCGTGTCTAAAGTAAATTGAATGTTGGGGTCAACAATAATGATCATGTTCAGAATAACCATACACATCAAATTATTCATAAACATGATCATAATAATCATGCTGAGAAGATGTTCGCCTCTGGCCCTTACACAACTGAAAAATCAGACCCTAACCCTTCTTATTCTTCTGCAACTAAGAAAAAAAGAATGAAAAATTCTGGTACTCTTTCGGACTACACTAACCGTAATGCCATTCCTTGTATTTCTAATTGCGCTCGTTTTTATGGTCTTCCTAAAGTTAACTAATGTCAACTTGCTTTGAAACATATTGTTTGATCATTCATACCTTCTATGAACTTTCTCACTACTAAGCTCGCATTATCTCACCTCTAACAATATTCACACTCTTTAAAATTCCCATTATTTCATTTTCCAACTCTCACATCTTTCCCCCTCCAACAAAACTGTGATGTTGTTTCTCTTTTCACTCATGTCCCCATTTCTAGTGCCACAGATTATTTTTAAAAAAACGATTGCAAGAATTTCACACGGAAGTCTTCCTCGTAAATTTCCTGTATTGAGCAAAATGCTTTTCAATTCAATGGTAATTTCTATAAACAAATTGAGGTTTTAGCCATGGGCAACCCTCTCATTCCTTATGACATTCCCATGCACAATTTTGAAGAAAAATTTTTTTAATTGTTCAAATTCTCATGATGTAAAAGATAGGTTGATGGATACGTTTGACTTAGTAGACAATGATTCGGATTTTCAAGAGTTACTTTCTGTTATCAATTCGTCAGATCCCAACATTCAATTTACTTTAGAAACGGAAATTAATTTTACTTGACCTTTATTTGATATTCTTGTAATTAAATACCCTGATCATTTTCCCACCTCTGTTTATCGTAAACATTTTACCGTATCTTCGTCCCCTCATGTTAATTTTAATACCCCTAATTGTCAAAAAATACCTGCATTTTATGCTTTTGTCTTCCATGAACTTAACCTTTGCTCTGACTCTTCTTCTTTAAACTCCAAACTTAGCTTCCTTCCCTCGCTCGTTGATAACCGTCGATTTAAACCTTCTACAGTTGATTCAGCTCTTGCTAAACTCTCTAGACCCAAATGCCCCACTTCTTCTAATCCTTACAGAGACCATGTCTCTTTTGTGTGTTTTTTTTTCTTCCCTTTGTTATAAAATTGCTAATTATTCTCTCCCGTTTTAAGTTTTCAAGTCTTTTTTAGGTCTGTTAACAAAATCTATGACCTTGGCTGCATCGGGCAAACTAAACGTGCTTTGAAATTTAGACTTAAGTAACACGATAAATATGTCATTTATCAATAATTCGAGAAATCTTCAATCGCTTTACATTGCTCGAATATTGGGAATAAATTCAAATGGTAAAATTATTATCAAAATAATTATCAAAAATGGTAAAATTATTTCCACTCCAGTTACATCAGCTCATCTTGATGCCCTGGAATCTTGTTTTATTCATTTGAATGCTGATTCTCTTGTTAACGACATTAGTTCCTCCTTACTTCTTCATAACGTGTGGAAATACATTTTACTTCAATTTGCTTCTCGACCATTGTGATTTTTCTTGTTCTGTTTTTCATTTTCCTGCTCTCGGCTTTTGTGGTCTTCCTCAGCTTTTGTTTCTCATCTTTATTTTCCATTTTCTTTGTCAACTTCACGTTTTTTATTTCAAATCATTTTTGTTTTCTTTACATTCATGTCAGGCAAGTTTTATGAATGGACGCCTACGTTCGAACCGCTTCAAACATGCCGATTGATATTTCATTCTTGTATATTTTTAAGGCGAATGAAGTAATTTCAATTCTTTGTTACCATTGCGAAAAAAAACTTGCGTTGTCACCGTGGAAGAGTAAAATATAGTTATTTATGGTTTGCCCAAGGTTTGTAAGTATAGTAAGTTGCAGTTAGATTACATTTTAGTACAACCTATGAATGAAACTCCAATGAAAAGCTTGTTATTTAAATAATATGAGCAATTTTTTGCAGTTGGTTAGAAAATTGTAAACATTTGTCTAAGAGAAACCTTTTAACTTTTTTTGAAAGTGCATATCTGTCAATTTACTTGGATGTATTTTACAAAGTGTGAGCAACGGAGGCGCAGAATGTAGAAAGAAAATGGAGTATTTTAGTTAATTATTTTGGCGAAAATAATTTTATTCAATGAATAATTAATAAAATTAATAACGAATTAAATTTATAGGATTTTTCTTAATGCATAATGGTCTTCAATAAAAATCGTGGTAAAAACAACTAAAAAAAACATTTAAAAAATCGAAAACTCACATCAACAAGATCGATTTCTATGCGTTAAGTATAAAAAAATATCCGCCCCCTTTTACAACGCTTGTTAACGTTATTGCTTGCGTAAAACAACCTATTCTTGTGCGAATAATGGTAGCAGATTTATGGAGTAAATCTGCAGCCTCATCGTCATGAATCCAAATTTGTCTGCGACCTCAACGGATTATGATAAAAATTCAGCTTATTCGAAACTTACATGTAGCAAAATTTGCAAATTATGCTAAAACATTTTATGTTGTTTAACATTTAAGTTGAATTTGATACAATATATTGAAAAATTTTATAAATCCTATGTATAGTCAACCCTGCAATCAAATATCAGAAGAAAAAAAATTCTTTACTCTTTGCGATATTCGTTTTTTAATTTTTATTAGAAAACAAGTTTAGAGATGTTTTCAAAAAGGAAGGATTTGTTTGCTTGCATAAAAATAAAATTTGGATTATCTGCAGATGATTTCCTGGAGAATTTCTGCTTTTATACATGCCAAAATATCTTGTAGTTTGAAAAGAAGGATGGTAGAGTTAAGAACCAGAAAAACTGTGTTCATATAAATTATCTTGGTTGAAACTAACCCGCAATGGAGTTACGTGGTGTAGAAAATTTACCATGGTTAGCTGGTCCGGGTTGAACTAGGGTCACTTGATTTAAAAGTTATATACACAGATGGACTTCTTTTTTATTTGTATTTTGTTTTATCAGCTAAATCAATTTATTCTTCTTTTGTTACATTTCATATTCATCACACATTCAAAATATATTGCATCTGGATAAAATAAAATGGTAAAAATATAATTTCATCTGGATAAAATAAAAATAGTGTTGGATCAATATTCGAGAATGAGCTGCTTTTATAGGTACAAAATGGTTGGTTGCATCTCACGGTAACCTCTAAGCTTTGCAATGTTCCTTGGTCCCTACGCAGGATGATCAAAGTGGTCACCCACCCGCTTTCTGACAGCAGCCAGTGATAATTGACTTCGGTATTCTATTGGAACAGTGCCTTTATGATCAATCTTCTGCAGGACACACAAAAATATACTATTGCAAGGATACTTTTGATACGAAATAAAGATTCTATTCTATAGGAAATATAGTGCCAAGAAACAGATATTCTATCTATAGTAAACAAAGATACTATTCGTAAGATATTATTTATAGATAAACTATTGTTGGAAGAAAAAAAAAGGTTCTATTGATAAGAGGTAAGTCAATCATTACTTTTGAATTTTTTAAAACATTTAAAACCTTTTAAAGGTTAATGAAAACGGAAGACTACGACAAATTCGGTTTTAACCCCTCCCTTCCCATGGTGTTATTTGGTGCATTTCGAATCATTATTCGTTAGGGTGAAATAAATCTTATTGCACAAACTTGACTGAATATTTTCTTTTAGTAATATCCTTTCTTTTGTCAGCTTGTTTGAGTAAAAACAGTCAGAAGCAATATGCGCCCCGTCCCCTAACAGCAACAGAACACCACCCCTAGACGTCCCCACCCCTGTTGCTCTCTGCCATGCCAGCTGCTCACTTTACACTATTTATTGAAACGCCCTTTCACTTTTCCTTTCACCGCCCCGGCTCTATTCCCCTTTTGGAGGTACATTTTTTCTCTCTCCGACATCGAGTGACAGAAGTCATTATAGCCAGTGCGACAGCAGTTTTCCGGTAGATTAAACGGATCTTTAACGTTATTACGACGTCTCCTTCCCCTTCCACTCTTAACATCGGAATGCGATGAATAAGAACAAAAAATGCACCGGGGCAAAGTGATTTTGATCTTATATCCCCCGCTCAGATGAGCTCCATCTATGCTCTCTGGGATGTGATTCCACTATTATATGACTCTATTTAATTCCACTGATATAATTATTTTTACTAATATAAAGCACACAATTATATTATATGGAATGCTATCGTCACAAATCTGGTGACTTTTTTGTCCAAACGTAACGAAGCTGTAAGATGGCCAAAATTAATAGTAAACTGTTCATATAAACAAACAATTTATGCTTTTATATTTGTTTTATTTATGTTCATTATTATTTAATATTTATTTGAGTTTCATTGATGCTTCATTAGTTGCGAGGAGAAAATGAGTTTTAATGAAAGTGCAAAAGAATAATTATCTTTCTAGGGTAAGAAACTTTTTTAGTACTGTCACTCCCACACTTGCTGTAAATAAGGTAATTTTCAGATCCTATTTATCATTTTAGACTCCCCCCTAATGTTCCCCCTCCCCTGTCTGTGTCAATAAAACAGCAAGATGCATATTATCATCCAAATATTTTTGTAAAAGACATGTTTTCTCGAGGCAATAACATACGTGACAATAACATGAAGTCGCCTTAAATTTTGAAATTATTTTAAGGTTACTTAAGGTATTATTTTAAGCTTACTGCTCTCTATTCTAAGAAATTATCAAAAATTAACCCCAACCTATTCCTATTCGCGAAAGCAACGACCTGGGGGCGTTGTTATTTGAGATGAATGACTGCTAGCAAATCAACACAATCATCATTTGCACTGGATATTTTTTCAGTGTAGCATGGTAACGTGCCTTCTTTACTGTGGCTTATTAAATTTAAAGAAAAAAAATGTTTAATATTCTTTCTTACGCAAACGAATTCAAAATGGAATCTCACGTTTTTTTTTTTTTTTTTTTTTTTTTTCCCCTTAGTGTAAGAACATCCAAAACACATCGGAAAAATATATGCAAATTAAAAGAAAAGAGTATGTATTTTATCTTTTTATTAGGGTTGAAACCTAATGCCTACTAAATCGCTTTATTAAATTTAATGATCTAATATGAAAGGTCTATTTAAATTTGATATTCCATGCTTTTTTGAATCATATTACTTCAAACAAAATATGGAAAAGGTATGCAGACACACATAACTTTATATCATTTAATTTTGCAAAAAAAGTTTTTTCACAATTTTTACCAAAAAATTTAAAGTTTCAATAAAAAAATCCTTATTTATAAACTATGAAAACTAAAAAAAAAAAACTTACGATAAAAAAAAATCTTCCAAAATTCCTCATACAGAAATAAAAAAATTTCATATTGTTTTTTTAAGTCTTAAAGTTCTTAATCACACGAAGAAAACCATTCTGAAAAGAACTACCATCAAAGTTGAAAAACAAATTAATTACAAGTAAAAAAAATTATTCTAAAAATTCCTCATACTAAAATAAAAAAACTTTCATATTATTTCTTTCTTTTTTTTAAGTCTTTCAGTTCTTAATCAGACGAATCAGAGAACTATCATCAAAGTAGAAAAAAAAATATTACATGTAAATTTTTTGTTATAAAAATCATAACACATACCTGCTTTATAAATCCGGAAAATTCCAAAATGAAATGTTCTTTGTTTTAAAATTTTATTCTCAAATAATATATCCATAGATTATCCCTTTATTACTTTAAGATGACAAACGACACAATAAAATTATATAAATGTAAGATCTCGATATGAATTCCAATATATAACTTAAAAATAGAATAGCTGAATTCTAGTTGAAATTAATCATTTAAAATTTAAAAATACTTAAAATGAAAACGATATAAATTCAAATTGATCATTTAGCTTGTGACATAATGTAAAAAAAATTAAATATTAAAGAACGTGCTATAAACTCCTTTTTTGATCAAACAGAGCTATGAGCTAGAAAGAGTAACTAATGTTATCTAAAAAAACAGATTATCGTAGAGATATCTGAGCTAACACAACTCCCCTTACCTATCCAGTAGAAATCTCTCAACAACAATTAATCACAGTTTCTATTGAGATGAGAACATAAATTGTTTATTAGAAATGGTGCAAAAGGCAATTGATTGAAGACATGACTTGAAAGTCACTGGAATGTTCCTCGAACCAATCCATGACGATTCGACCCTTATGACATGGTGCATTATCCTGTTGGTAAACACCATCCCCCGCAGGAAAAACTGTTGCCATGAATGGGTGAACCTGGTCTGCAACTATGTTCAAGTACAGACGTCAGGGATTGTTCTATTAGGATTATGGGTCCTAATGTGCACAATGAAAATATTGCCCACACCATACTACCCCCGCCACCGGTGGGTGGTCATAATGTAATGGCTCTTCATTATGACCACCCACCATATATATACATATATATATATAGCAAAATAAATAAATACAAAAAAAAATCAAAGAAAATTAAGAAAAACAATAAGTTTCATTTATTGCTCATAAGCTGCAAGTAAATAGAACTCATTAAATAAGTTCAAAAAGAAGATAAAACAACGGAAAATTACAGACAAATGAAAGAAGGGGGAAAAAGAAAATTATTAAAAATAAAAAAATAAATAAAAACTGGAAGAGGAAAAAAAAAGGATAGAATTCTTTTAAAAAATCCGGGGGAAAAAAGATATAATCTTTTCATCAGCCCACACGATTATATCTGCAAAAAAGAGTGCTTTCTAATATTGTATTAATATAGTCAAAGCAAAATATATCAATACAATAGTGTGAGGAGAACTCAAAAAATTTTACAAAAATTACAACAAATAAAATAGAACACAATAAGTAAAAATAACACGTAAAAACAGAAAGTAAAATATAAAGAAAAAACAGAATAGAACATAAAACACAATCTATACAGCGAGTAGCGAAATAAAATGAACTTACATGAACGGGAAATTTTTCAAGAATGATTTAAAATATTTTCGTATCAAGATTGCCAGATTGCAAAACATGAAAACAAAAACGAAATGGATTTGCTTTGTCCGGAGTGGATTTGCACATGGAAAAAATACATGTATATATATATATATATATATTATACATATAGTAGGGGGCTATGCCCCCTGTTTGCTACCGCTCACCAACACCGATGATTGCTTCACAATAATTGTATTTTCTTGGCAGAAAACAGTTTTTCTACGAAAGTTAAAATTAATCATTTTTTAAAATAACATTTATATTCTTATAACATGATATTGTGAAAACAAATTTGATGAGTTCACAACCATAATTTAATATTTTCGCTAATAATAGCAGTACTGGAAAATAAATTTAAATTAGGGATACAAAAATATTTCAAAGAAAACAATACTACGATTATTGTTAATTTTATGCTGATGACAACCGAAACAATATTGAAATGAATGAAGAAAAACTGGATCTTATCTCGTGATTTTTAGGCCAATAGCAATGCACGGACAACAATGGAAAACTCTGATACGATTTTTAGACATACTCAAAATGAAATAAAAAACGCCACTCAGATGGTAAACGCCTTTAGATGGTAAGTTTAGGCGTAACATTTTAGCAAGCAGCATTATTAAAAATTCTTATCCTTTCACGCACATGCGTTCTCAATTTTAATTGGGTGTTTTGTGCGTTACTAACAGCAAATGTTCTGTAATTGGCTATTTGTTATCATTTCACTTTCTTATATTATGTAAAGATATAGAAGTTTTGACCAGTTTTTGAGGTTAAAAACTCCAACCTTAGCTACACGTGTTACTTATCCAGACATAAGTATAAGAAAAAAAATTTAGCATCGTAATGTGAAGCAACTTATAGCTTCTTTTTTTTTATTATTTTGTAGAACAGCCCCACCTCTTAACTCTACAATTAGACTAGATATTTAACTGATGAAAGGGGGTGGAGGATGATAAATACTACTTCAGAATCTGAATAAATAAGATTGTGAATAATAGTTGTGGCTTGTCTTCTGCAGAGAGAAAGAAAATGACAAATGAACTGTGGAGAGCCAATTCGTTTCTCTAAAGTAGCCTTTTCGAACTCTGTCCATTTAAAGAAGTCCTGCTTTACCCCCCCCCCCACCGCTTCTGTTAGCCAGTAATAAAAGCAATAAATAAATTGCAGATATTGCTATATCTTTGAACAATAAAGACCACAAAGGAATTCTAGTATTTTTCCTGGTACTTTTGTCCAAATTCGTGGTAAACCAAAATCTACTGCATGACTTTAAATTACGCAGGTTGAACCCATTCTAATTCAGTGTTGATTAAAACTATCCAACGCTAAGCCGAGTGAAAGAAACTTTTCATGGAAGTTTTTTTAACACGTAACTTCAGGTAAACCATAAAATTTTAAATGCTGAAAAAATGTTTTCAAAATTCTAGCTATTTCCCCATTCTAAATATTCCTACGATAATTTGTTTACTTTTCGAGTTTTGAAAAAAAAAATAATTGTTTTTTCAGCATTTGAAACTTTATTGTTACTTTATTGTTGTGTTGCATTTGAAACTTTATTGTTTATTGTTTATATTATTGTTATAATTCACTTTTGTCTAAATTTAAAATTATATAGGGGAAAGAAAAAACTATTTTCGCGGTGGTTATAGCGTCCTCATCTACGTTCTATCAACTATCAACTATCTATCAACTATCAAACGTTCTATCAACTATCGAATATGAATACATTTCGTTTTTGTTTTTTTCTCTATCAAATATTCAAAGATTGATGGATAGGGTCTTCATTCAAAAATGCATACTCTTTACCAACACATTTTATAACCATCATTGAACAGCAGACCCTATTTTAAATTTACGTCCACCCATGTGCAACTCGTTAGCCTTGTAATTGTTCACCCAATCCAGAAGACAAGGGAACTCCTGGATCAAGTATTGGGTGAAATCTGCTTTCGTGGAGAACTTTTTGATATAACTAACGTTGCATGGCATTTGCGTTGCATAGAGAGGAAGACGACGAGAACCTCCCACGGTTAGCCTGATGGTAAGGGGACTCTGACGCATGATTCGTCTACCACTGAAGATATTTCACGTCAGCACTGTGGTCGGTGCGAACTGGATGCGGAATTCATATCGACCATTCATCGCTGGGATTCGTACCCGGTTCACCTCATTTCACAAATACATTTACCTAATTTACCTATGTTATTGGTAGGGATAACCTGGACCTATATCCAATGTGTCGTGAGTACGATCCCCTCTTGCCGAAGACAATGGTGACTGGTGTACGCTGAATCTGTCGGGTTCAAAATGTCCTCCAAGTTCCCATAACAAGTCAATATCTTTGGGAGTACTGAATCGGAAATTGATCGTACTCTCGTTCGGGTCAATATTACGATCTGCAGATGAATGGATGGAGTGTGAAAATGTTGTCCTCTTGTCCTATATATATATATATATATATATATATATATATATATATATATATATATATATATATATATATATATATACAGAATACTTTTTTTAAAATTAATTCTTTTTCTTTCACCAGTTGTTTGTTATTATTATTATTCCCCCCTTTTTTTCTCATTTGTCTATGAATTCATTTGTATACATATATATATATATATATATATCACTGTGATTGATCGAAATTGACGGTTGTTGACTTCCAACAGTGAATGTTCACAATCACATAATAGCTTTGTCTGAAATATATAGAAGGTATAGTTAAGTGCTACTACTCGGTATACATTTGCCCGTTATATCCTGCATTAATGTTTTTTTAATGTTATAGCGTCTAATTTATTTATATCATATTTTGCACCATGTAAGATAACTGAGCTTTCTACTCTCATTAAGGTATATAAATCAGACTATTGAAATAACATAGTTGTTGTTGTCGTCGTCTTCTGCCAATCGTCAATTCCGAAAAGCCAATTTTTTAGACAGGGGTGTGCGATTCTTCTTTTTTTTCCAGTGGCAATATCTATGACCAAGAATTAGACTTCAGCCAAACACAGACGTCACAGACTGTTTTATATATATATATATATATATATATATATATATATATATATATATATATATATATATATATATATATATATATATATATATATATATATATATATATATATATATATATATATATATATAAACAGTGTAATATACAGTAGTTTATTTTGTTACAGTAAATGAAAAAGCAGCTTTTTAAGTGCATTAAGTCCAAGTTTAAGTGAAGCTATAATAGAGAGATATTTTTGCACATGCGCAATTAAGTTCAAATTGTGTTAAACATATATATATCTATTCTGCATATTTATTGGTTCATAATCCAGTACGGTACCGATTGAATTGCAGCTTGACTTTATGTAAAATATATTTTTGTTCATATTTAGTTAGGCATGCTATATATAATTATTTCCATTTTATAATAACTTTTTCGCTTTCAGTCCAAAGCAAAACCGAATAAGAAAGTTCTTACAGAACATTCTCCTGGTTTATCCTACTAAAGGGGAGTGTACTAAAAGTAAAGAAAAATCCCCCCCCCCTCTCCCTCAAAGAAGAAATGGCTCTGTGTTGACACGAGGATTTTCGAAAAAGGAGCTCTAAGAGGCTTTACTCACTCCTCTTACTCAGTTTGTTCTAAGTATTAAAGACTTAAAAGTGGCTTTTTGCTCACTTCCCCCTACACTTAATATTAATTTTTTTTTATCGCCAAAGCACGCCTTGTTCTTATTATTTCATAGTAATCCTCCGTTTATTAATGATGGCGAAGTGTAAAAAGCGGGTGTGAGAAGTTCAATTAGCCTTTAAGAAGATCGCCGAAAGGGTTGTTAAAATGCCTCTTCCGTAACACTGGAGATTGGTATAATAAATCTGCGGTTACCTTAGTAGCGAGGGGGAGTAATAACTCCGGATGTTTTATTAATTAAAATAGCCTTAACATTGCCGCTTCTTCGATTACAGATTCTTCCTCAGGTGCTAGGAAACGTCGTCATCGGGAACAAATCGTTGCTATCATCTTCTTTGCGCGAATAAATCTTTGGGTTTTAAGATCGCCAAATGATGTCAGAAATATTAGAACGCAAACATTTCAGTCTCGTCCTGACGAGAAAAGACACTCCAACTTTAGTTTTGTTATAAACTTTCAACGGATGGCTTCAGCTAAATAATTTATAAAAACAATTACGATTTTCGCACGGATTTAATTGGTACTTGCACTTCAAGAAGAAGACCATGTATACCCACACATGTGACCCATGACGATAGTATCAACTGATCGGGTTTCTTTTTTTTTATTTATTTATTTTTTTTTTATCGCCGTTGAACAGCCGGCCGAATTTTGTTTTCAGTTTATGACTACCAATGTTCAACCCAGTAGCCTTAATATTTCGAACCCAATCCAGAAGACAAGGGAACTCCTGTATCAAGTATTGGGCATAATTTCGCCTTCCAGGAGGACAATTTGGTGGAACTAAACCGCATTTGTGTTTCATGGAGAGGAAAACCACGAAAACCTCCCACTGTTAGCCCGAAGGTAATGGGACTTTAACTCATGATCCGTCTACCACTGAGGTTTTTTTACGGCAGCACTCTGGTCAGTGCGAGCCGTTGCGGAATTCGCATTGACAAGCCATTGCCGGTTTTCGAACTCGGTTCACCTCATTGAAAGGCGAACTCTCTATCTCTTGAGCCATCGCTGCTTCGTTTTACCGCTAGAGACAAACCGAAGAGGTTCTCCTTTTTTTTAATGTGGGGGGGACTCTTTATCTTCGCATTCCCCCGCTCATTGGTAGGAGTCAAATTGAATAAGGTATTACTGACTTAAAAGCTTCACTCGGTTCATAACTGATTCGAACCCGGTTCTCCTCCTCGGAAGGGGAACGCTCTATCCCCTAAGTCACCACTGCTCCGGCTGATCGTTTAATTAGAAAATAACGTGTTAAAGTCGAGCTAAGTTTCTCCACTTAAGTAAGAATGTTTATTAATGTGAAATTAATTAAATACAGTGCCGTATCACACATCGAAATTATTGGAATACAATTTTTTTCTTTTACGTCTTTTACTTAACTTAGATTTATCATTTGTTTATGTATTTTATTGTAACCATGATATATTTCTGTTTTGTGTACCTTTCAATTTCGATGCATAATTCGCTTGTTTATGTTCTACATTTCTTCATGTCTGTCTTTGTTTTAAGTAAGAAATATATTGTGAAAGAAGTGAACTCTTTGTCAAAGAATCTTTGTGTAAGAATATAGAATGTAAGATTTAAGACAATTGGTGCTTGACGGGCTTGATTTACTCGAAATAGAACGGAAAGAACGGTTGTTAAAGTAAACAAATGCTACTTTTCAACAACCAATCAGGATCGAGATACCCACATTACGTCATTTGCAGGCATCCCATTATGTATCATTAAAATTTTAATATTCTTTACATTTATGTAAAGTTTCAGAATACTTTGTCGGAAATTTTATCGATAGTATATTTTATAATGGGTACGAGCTTGCCTGGGAAGTAAAGGTGGCCGGTGCACAATGCTGCCACATTGCCACAATCGTGACGTCTGTCACGAAACTCTGGAGCCTCTACCTTCAAACCCCCTGACCGTAATGGGCTAATGTGGGAATGCTTTAAAAAAAAAATTTTTTTTTTTTTTGCCCTAAAAGAATTTCTCATACACTTACTGAAAAATTTGTTTTAAATATGAATTTAAATTTGCAATCCAGTGTTCATTTTTGTTAAAAAATTTTAAGGAAATTAACTAATTGGCTTAGTTGGAGTAATTATTATTGAGTAATTATAAATATTAAACGCCATACGGCAGTTTAATTAATAGAACTTATCTTGATAAATTCCCACAATAAAAAGAACAAAACTCACTGTCATTTACAGTCTTTATTAAAAAATGATGATTAAAAAAAATTAACTGATCTGAGGAGACTTAAAATATTTGATAAAACTTACATTTCCGCTATAAGCAAAACCACTGTAATTTCTCATAACCTCAGAGTTAGCAAAAATAATCATTTTTTGTAAAAATTAATTACTTTTGCTATTTATTCAGTTTGTTCCTTGTTGCAAATTTGTTGTAAAAGTTTGCAGAAAGTTTTATAACTTATCCATAGTAATTTTTTTTTTTTTTTTAAATCTTTCCGGAAGTTCGAACGCGTTATCCTTTATTTTCCAAATTGGCTACCCTTTCTATAGTTTTCGCAATTCTTACAACGTAGTGTGGAACAAAATCCAAATTTGTATCACAAGATATTTTCCATACGAAAAGTGTATCAATTCTTTTAAAGTGTAAAAATATTTTTCAATAATTATTCAATTTCCTGATACATGTTTCAATTTGAAAATTTTTGAAATCGGTATTCATGTATTCAACTTATCGGTAACTCAGGTTAATTCATACAATGTTCTTCACTTAAAGTGCATTGAGCTATATACTTCTTTATTATTAATTTCTCAATGAATTTAAATCCACACAGACCACTTAAAAAAGGTTTCTTGTAATTCACAAAAACAATAGTTTGAGCCATCTTTCATAACTTTTGTTGCACTATTTATGGTATTCGAATTATGTGTACTAAATGAAATAAAATTTCACGTAAAAGTGGCTCTCAAAATGTATTTTATTTATACGAGTGTATATCAATTTCTTATTGAATTGAATGTGCGAAATGCCTGTTATATATCTTGTTGGCTAATTGAATTGCCAGCACCTTGCAACTGCCATCGTCATTTTGCAATGCGCCAAGCTAATTGAAGATCAGTATTTTATTACCTGCCTGAAACTTTTAGGCTTATTATAAACAGCTTATATATCTTTAAGTTTTATTGGCCTAAAAACCTTTAATGGAGTTATTTAATTTAAGTCTTTGAGCTTATTACAAAATGTTAAAATTATAAAATAATGAGCTTAAAATAAATTAGGCTCATTGAACTATGCATGAAACATTTTTAATGAACCTAAAGATATGAGAAATTACTGATATTTCAATGAGTTCGATGCATAAATAACGGTTGCTCTCATCAAAGTGCCAAATTATTTAATTGCTTACAATACTTACAAAATAATCTTCGCTGTGCTATAGTTGATTCGTAATTTGTTTTTAAAATGTGAAAAAAAGAATAATCTAACATAAAAAAGGGTGATTATTTGCTGAATACTTATTAATTTTGGAGAAAATAAATGTTATATTTACTTCATTTTTACCATTTACTTTCATTGAAAATACAATAAAAATTCACGCTCTCAATTAATTTGCGCAATCGAGGAGAAATATATATATATATATATATATTTTTTTTTTTATCTAGAATGAGATAATTGGAAAAAAGGTCACTAACGTAATTTATTTCCGTAAATATCCAATTATTAACTTAAAGAAGCAAATATTTTTGAACGCATATTGTTATAAAGCACTTAATTTACATACATGAATATTTAAAATTATTTTGTTTGGAAAAAATACTATTTCTATTTATAAAAAAATTCCCGAGATTCAATGTTTTTTCAAAACTACCCATGTTTATAAACAGTGACGCTTCAAAATTGAAGATGGCTCTTAACGTCATAACGATTAAAAAACTTTTTTTTTTCCTTTTAGAAAATAAATAAGTATAAAAAGTACTCGACAAATTGGAGAAGATTGGAAATAATTCTTTATAATTAACTTTTTATCGACTCCCGAATTAATATTTTTTTTTCTTCCTATTCATCCTTGTTTAAAACCTGTCATCATTTTTTCGAAAATGCCGTCAGAAAAAGGCGGTATTTTTTTATTACTATTTTATTTAATCTCAATTTTATTTTCTAAATTTAATTAAGGGGAGTCATACGCTTTTTTTTTTTTTTTATCTTTTTAGAGACCAACCCACAAATCGAGAAGTGAGAATGTGAAAAATTTAAGTTACTCATAAAAAATAAATAAATATTTTATTTCGTTTTCCTGCAAACGAAATTTATTTTATTTATATGCTAATCTCAAACAAATAAAATAAAATAAAATGAATAAATAAATTGAATAAAATAAAAATAATAGGTACCTAGAAATGAAATGTTACTCATTCAAAGAGATTTATTCTTTTTATACTTTTTCTCTTTTCTTATAAGTTAAAAAGGAACGACTTAGGTTAAATTAGGTATACACGAAGGTAAGCCTTGAGTTTTAAATACTGTGAAAATCCGTTATAACGACAATTCGCTATAGCAGTTGAGACTGTCGTTATAATCAAATACAATGTTTAAATAGAAATATTAAAAAAAAACTTGAGTATAATAGAGAGAATATAAGCTTAATTTTAATTGTAAACTGCCTTAAGAGGTCACGGTAGATATATGGACAAAAAAAAACATATTTTTAATTGGGTACTTGCACTTGAAGAAGAGGATCACGCATACCCACAGATGTGACCTCAGACGTCAGCGCCAACTGATCGTTTATAAGTAAAATGGCGTGTTAAGGTTCAGCTAAGTTTCTCTACGTAAGTTGAAATGTTAATTAAATATAGTGCCATATCACACATCAAATTCGTTGAAATGTAATTCTTCTCTGTCTGCGCCTTTTACTTAACTTAAATGCATTATTTGTTTATGTATTTTATTGTTACTGTGATATATTTTTGTTTTGTGTACCTTTTAACTTCAATTCTTAATGATTTTTTTTCTTATGTTGCACATGGTTTCACGCCTGTATTTGTGTTAAGTAAGAAGTAGTAAAAGAATTGAATTGCTATTGTTAATTGCATTATTAAATAATAAAAGAATTTAAATATTTTTGAATGAATATAGAATGTGCCCCTTAAGAGAATTGATACTTGGCAGACTTGACTTACTCGAAACAGAAAGAAAAAAATGTTACTTACTTAAACAAATGCTACATTTCAACAACCAATCAGGATCGATATGCCCACACTACGTCACTTGCAGGTATCTCTCGGTTCCATTTTGCCCTTTTCGCATAACATACTGCTCACTTCAGCAACAGAAAAATGTATGGTAATAGTTTACAATCGAGGGCTTTTCCTATTTTTGACGATTTTTAAATAAACTAATATGTAAATAAACCAAAACCCAATCACATGAAGGTTAACAAAAGTTGCAGAGCCCCGAAGGTGACGTCATTGAAAACGAAGACCGTAAAGTATATTTTGGTAACCAGAAGTGGGATTTCATCAAAACTGATTACAACAAATTATCGCCAAACCAAGGGGTTCCCAATTGGGTACTTGCACTTGAAGAAGAAGAGGATGTGTGACCTATACAAAGGCGTGTTAAAGTTCAGCTAATTTTCTCCACATAAGTTAGAATGTCAATTAATATGAAGTTAGTTAAATACAACACCATATCGCACATCGAATTTGTGGAAAAATTATTCTTTCTCGTCACGTCTTTTACTTAACTTATATTTACTATTTGTTCATGTATTTAATTATTTGTTTCATTATTTGTTTTGTGTACCTGGCAACTTCTTTGCATAACTAGTTTGTTTTTGTTCTACGTGGCTTCGTGCCTGTCTTTGTGTTAAATAAAAAACATTTAGTGAAAGAATTTAAAGCTTTGGAAAATAATCTTTGTGTAAGAATATAGAATACTTAAGAGAAGAAATACTTGGCTTATTAGGGCTTTGGCTTACTCGAAATAGAATGGAAAGGACAGTTGCTAACATAAACAAACGCCACGTTTCAATAACAAATCGAACTCGAGATACCCACACTAAGTCACTTGCAGGTATCCTGTTCTACAGTAGACCCAAAAATTGCCTTGCTATGCTATAACGTAAACGCTAGCAGTTTTTGTAACTTCATAACTGACGAAGACTTGAAAATGTGTCGTTATAGAATACTTCTTGTAATAAGTCATACTAAGCCGAAGGAAATATATTTTTTTGATTCTACATACGTTTCTCTTTTTTCCGAAATAGTTGCCAGAGCTGCGATGGATCTGGGCATAGAGCGTGCGCCTTCCAATGAGATAAACCGGGTTCGAATCCCTGCGATGGTTGTTAGATACGAATTCCGCTCCTGGCTTGCACCGACCACTGTGCTGACGTAAAAAATCTTCAATGGTAGACGGATCATAGGTTAGAGTCTCCTTGCTGCCAGGTTAACAGTGAGAGGTTTTCGTGTTTTTCCTCTCCATGTAACTCAAATGAGAGTTAGTTCCATCAAAAAGGGAGGGGTCCTCCACGAAGGCAAATTTCTTCCAATACTTCATCACTTGTCTTCAGAATTGGGTTCAAAATGACAAGGTTACGGAGTTGAACATTAGTAATCGTAAACCCAAAATTGGGATGGTTGTTTAAAGAAGGTTATAATATTTAAAATATAAAATGAAATAAGTCATGCTCGTCGATTAGCGACTCAATTGTATTATACTATTTTACTTAAGCTTAAAAAATTGAAATGAAATGCTTGTATTTACAAGCCCTTAGAAATGTGAAAATTTTTAGAAACGTATTTAGAAATGTAAGCATCAATCCAATATTTTGTGTGCTTACAAAAACATATGATGTTTAATAAAGCGCTTACAAACTAGGGGAGGGGGGCATTGGGTATGGCTTAGCAACCCATATGTAGCATCATCGTCCGCCGCTTCTCTGATATATTTACCTAAATTATCCCAATTTTTTCTTCTCGAGATAGTAAACTGAAGGTAAATAAAATGTTTTTAGGCATAAATTAACTTAAAACTTAAACTTTTGTATTATATTTTTTGTATTAGTTCCTTGTATTTATTAAGAAACATTTTTTAAAAAATTTGTGATTTTTTTTGCACTTTTTTTCTCTTTAAAAATATTGCTGAGGGAAGTGGTTAAAAAAGAGAGCTTCTTACTCTCTTACGAACTTCTCCGCCACTTCAATGTAAATGTTACTCTTTTGCCACCTCTATGCAAGGCAGTGAAGTATATTTCTCACAATGCCCTCAAAATGTCTCTCACTTAGGACTCCATTTTCGCCTTTTAATTTACGCAACGACACTAGTTGCTCTGCTTCGAACAATGCAGTCGTTTTACCTCTATAACCGTCATTGACCAGACGACCCAATTTTTCGGGCTTGCGACTGACTGCTAATATCCAACTACGTAGCCTTGTAATTTTTAACGCAATCCAGAAGACAAGGGAACTCCTGGAGCAAGTATTGGGTGAAATTTGTCTTCGTGGAAAACTTTTTGATGGAACTAACCCGCATTTGAGTTACATGGAGAGGAAAACCGCGAGGACCTTCCGTTGTTAGCCCGACGGCAAGGGAACTCTAACTCATGATCCATCTACCACTGAGTATATTTCACGTCAGCAATGTGGTTGGTGCAGGCCGGATTTGGAATTCGCATCAACCAGCCATCGCAGGGATTCGAACTCGGTTCACCTCATTCGAAGGTGAACCCCTAAGTCATCGCTGCTCAGTTTTACCTTTAGAAACAACCGAGATTCTCCTTTTTTTATTTAATTGGGGGGACTCTTTATCTCTGCCTTCCCCCTCTCATTTGTAGGAGTCAAAGTGAATAAGGTGTTAATGACTTAAAAGTTTCTCTTTTTTATTTTTCAGTGTTACTATAACCAAATTATGAACTTTTAATGAAGCATGACGCGTTTTATCGCTTCCAAAACACACCCCTCTTTCAGAATGTTTTATTTCCTCCAGGAATATTCTAACAGAATTCAAAAAGTTCCCTACATTTTGAGCGCCTAATGTATATTTTAATCTACCTCGAGTTGTATAGTAATTATTAAATGATTTAATTCATATGCTGAATAATGAGGGTGGTCAACGATTTACGTCGATTTTTATTTTTTTATTTTTTTTTTTTAAGAAAGTATTCACAAGTGCTTCAAATTATTCATTAGTTAAAACTATTTATCGATCATCTGTGATTTTCAAACTACCAAAACGAATTCTGAGTAATTGAAAAGCAGCATTCACTTATTCTCATTTTAAAAATAAATATTATAAATGTTTTATTATTCATGGTATCATTCAAATATTAGTATGGTTTTATAATATTAATAATAGAATTAATTTAAAATTCATTTTGATTTTAATGTTGACTTTATATTAAATTTAATGCTTCAAAAATTTGTTATTGACATTTGAAAAATTTGAAGAGAAAAAAAAAAGGCCGAACATAACCCATCATAACATGGTTCAGTCCCCAGTGGTCTGAAAAACTACATTATTTTTTTAGTTTGCTACACTTACAACTACTTTGTTACAAATGTAGTTAAAAACAACTATTTTTTTTTTTAAATATAGTGGCTACAATTTACTTTGAAATCGGAGTGACTACTTATCTACTTTAACGAATCAAACCTCGCTGGAGAAATTAATTTACACATTATGTTCAAAATGGTTTCTAATAAAAAAATTTTACTTATATAAAACATGAAGAATTATTAAGAAATATTTATTCATGTTTTCCATGGGTGATTTTGCTATTCTAAAACTTTTTTTTTCTCGAATTTGTTCATTTAGTCTTCAACTTTTTATGCCTTTCTTTACAGCAAATATTTAATTAAGGAGATGCTAGGAAATTATCAAACACTTGCAATTTCTCTATGTGCTCAATGCTCTTTCTCTTACTTAAAGAAATTAAGTACATCGAAAATAAGGTTCCCTACCTTGAAATAACATTACTATTTTACTAGTCTATATTCGCGTGTGAGAGTGAAACCAAAGTGATAAATTATCTATTATTCGTAATGGCTAGCTTAAATATTAGTTATGTCGACCGGTCTGTGTAGGGGGCAGGGAACTGTCCTTGCATCAGAAAGGTTCTGGGTTCGAAACCCGGGCAAGGCATGGATGTTTCTTTCTCTCTGTGTGTGTTCTATGTCCTTTCTCCTTTGTGTGTTTGAATGTTACCCGCCCTATAAGCGGGTTTGTGGTTGTGTGAATGTTGTGGCAGAAGTCGAATTCTAGGCCATAGATGGCGCCACTGAAAAACAAGAACAATCGCACCCCCTCTGCCTAAACAGGCATACGACAAAAAAAAAAAAAAAAAAAAACATTATTAGTTATACATGACTCTAAATACTTGTTAATTCACAGTCACAGAAAATTTTAAAATTGCGTCCTTTGACACACCCGAGAAGATTTGTACCCATCAAATTCGAAAAAATAGTAGTTTTGGAACTCTGATCATATACTAAACTAACGTAAAAGGTAGTTTGCCAGGAATCACTACAATTTACTGTTTTTGGAATGGCACTATTCACTACACTTCTTTTTAAAAAAAGTAGTACACTACATTACAAACTACAAAGAAAAGTAACGACTATTTGTAGTAGTGAGCTACTTTCGACCCCTGGTTGTCCCTCTTTTCTGGAAGATTCGACTCTAAAATTTTTTAAAATTTTTTCGTTTACCTTCTTTCTGTTTGTGGCCAAGACCACGAACAGATAAGATTTTTATAAAATTCGTCTAATATTTGAAACTAGTATCTTCCAACACTTAATAGCTGAGATTCTGAACTGCATTCCTGCTTTTGTGGATTACAGTCCCAGTCCCTTATCCTGCAAAAAAGGGATTCAGAATAAAGACCATTTTGTATTTTCTTTTTAAATAATATAACAATGCTGAATAATACTAAAAGCTTCAAACTGAAGTTTTTAACTTCAGTTTGAAACTTTTTTTTATAACAGAATGTGTCAAGTACTTTTTCATATTTTTATATTTCATGTAAATTATTTGAAATGTGCAATGATGAAGAATAATTGTTTCTGTATTAAAACTGTCATGCACTGCAAAAATAAAGAAGAAAAAGTTGGTGTTGATTGACTTTTTTTAAATAATGCTCCTATTGCAACCGCCATACCCTAGATACGCCACTGCAGTCCCTTATCCTGCAAAAAAGTCCCTAAAAATAAAGTCCTTAACTTCAGAAAAAGAAAAAAAATTATTTTATTTTTAAGTAATATAAAAATACTAAATAATAGTGAAACTTATTTTTATAATAGAATGTGTCAACTTTTTTTATATTTTAATATTTCATGTAAATTGTTGAAAATGTGTAATAATGAAGAATAATGTTTCTGTATAAAAGCTGTCGTGCACTGCAAAAAAAGAAAAAAAGAAAAGGGAAGAAAAACTTTGAATTGAAAGAACGTGCACTTCAAACAAATGACTTAGAACTAAAAAGAAAGTCATAAGAACTATAAAAAAAAAGTGACGAACTTATAAGAAAATTAGACCTGCAAACAATTTCCTTTATCTGCGTTTCTTTTAAGTCGAATTTTTATCGTTCTTGAAAAAAAAATTACATTCCATATAGCTCTTATATTATTATACACATGTTTCTTTTCATTTATTTCTTAATTATTTTTTTTAAATGCTTGTGATCAATTTTTTTTATTTTGTGATTGTTTTCACTAGAAATTCTGGTGAAAGGGATTGCAAGTAATTGACCATAATTTCTTTTTTCATAAGTTCTAAATTTAATAAAAAAATTTCCAATAAAAGCCCATTTTTTTACGGGGAGAGGAGATATAATATAGAATGTCTCATAAGAGTTTTTTTTTATTAAATTGTAGCTTAAAGTAGATTCTGTTACTTATTTTAATATGCATAAAATCGTTATTACACGAAGAGCCGTAAGTGTTCAGTATTCCAATAAAAGTTTATTTTCTGAAATTAATGGGCAATAGTTTTTGAAAATTCTTAAAATTTCCTGCTGTCTGGAGTCATGTTTTTGAATAAATTACTATATTTTAATTTTCCCTTTTGAACGAAGTTAGGGAAGATTTTGTAATTCATTCCCTTTCAGAATCTCTGAATAAAACCTGAGAGAGCGCAGTTTTGCGTGGCTTTTTCATGATGTAATTGTTGTGCTAAACATCAAGATACCCACTAAGGAAGCCTTTTATTAAAGAATTTGCAATAATGTTCTGAATAAATATAAAAAGAAACCAATGTTTGTAATGTCTAATTCAAATACTTGTCCAGTGTGCGGGTGGTTGACCACTTGGATCAGTCTGCGTAGGGACCGAAGGTGTTCGGTATTGGTCCTCGTTCTACCGTAAAGTGCTCGACTTCGCGTGCAGGTCGTCGGGCTACCGAAGCGGGGGTGCCATCCTCTCTGCAGAGGATCAAAATTGTGATGGCATGTCTTCGGATCATTCTCAGGGATGCTTCCCAGACCGTCGCCAATAGCCCATTGTGCAGCTCTAGTGCGACGTAAATGAACTACAACAACAACTCAAATACTTGTCGTTTCTATCAATTCTTATTTCACACACCTACGAACACATACTCATGTGTGTGTGCGTGTGTCCAGATTTTTATTTTATCATTTTTTTTTTCTTCCTTTTTCCGCTGAGACTGAGAAATATGCCTCGTCGGGAACTTTTTTAAGATCCTTGCCTCCTCCTCACTTCGCTCATCAGCCTCACGGCATTACTACGTAATAATAATTTTTTATTACTTCATGATAACTTTTCGGTTGATAGTTCCCAAAAGTTTTAGAGAATAAACAAGGATTTGGTTCCACGGATATTATTGGGATAAAATTTAACTTCTATCATTTTTCTCGGTTAGCATTGCAACTTCATCTAAATTTTTGGTTTTTGAATTCCTATTTTAATGCTTTTTAACTTATTAAATCATTAAAGAGACCATAAAGTAATTGTGCGAATATTAGTTCTTAATAAAGTTCGTAATCGTTATTTTAATTGAACAGGACAAAGCGTCTCATAATGCTTATAATAAAAATAAAGATAAATTGTTTAATGTCATTCGTTGAACGGCGGTTACTAAGTTAGATACTACTTCAATTATGTTCATACGGATGGTAGAATGAATGTAAACAATAAAAACCGTCTTAAAACCGGAAGAAAGTTAGAAAACTTCCAGTTAATCCCTCCGCTTATGTTATACTTACGAGGCGCTGTGCGAACAGGCATAATATTCTAGGAAGTTTTAAAGGGGTGACATGTGTTTAAATTTATGAGTAATTTTGCCATTCATAAGAGTTTCTAGTATTTTATAAATTATCTAACTGGTTGAGAGCCTAAGAAAAAGTTAAGAAAACTAATATCACAGCATAAAGAAAGTGTAGGTTTTGTCCTGTTTTGAGTGTTATCCCTCATTTGGCTATATTTAGGCTAAATATCACGGTTTGTTATTTTCTGCGTATCATCTTACAGGTCATAGCATGCTTGTGAAGTCTTCTAAATTCATTTGTTGTTTGCTTTGATGAAATTTAAATTGAAAGAACACGTTATATTGTAAATACTATAAGAATAATAATACTTGTTGGCGCACTTTTTCAAGCTTGGGCGTGAAAAAAGTAACCCGGTAGTCTTACGGCGAATTTTAACCCCTAACGGCATCAGTGATAAGCCTTACACGGTTAACCATCCATAAAAAGCCGTGGGGGCTTAAGGGATAGGGCGCTTGCCTCCCAATGAGGAGAACCGGGTTCGAATCCAGGCGATGACTGGTTGATTCGAATTCCACACCCGGCTCGCACCGACATTGACCGCCGTGCTGACGTAAAATATCCTCAGTGGTAGACGGATCACTGTTAGCCTTGTCTCCCGGCTAACAGTGGGAGGTTTTCGTCTACATTTAACGCAAATGCGGGTTAGTTCCATCAAAAAGTCCTCCGCAAAGGCAAATTTCTCTCACTGCTTGACCCATAAGTTACCTTGCCTCTGCATTGGGTTCAAGGTTACAAGACTACGGAGTTGAACATAAGCAGTCGCAAGCCCGAAAAATTGGGTTGGCTTTTCAACGACTGTTCTAAAATAAAATAAAGGTAAAACGACTGCATTGTTTGAAGCCTAGCAACTAGTGCAATTGTGTAAACTGAAATAAGAGATATTTTGAGGGCATTAGGAAAACATAGGTAGTCGTAAACTGAAAATTCGGTCGGTTGTTCAATGACGGTTATAAAATAAAATAAAATATAAACCATCTATAAAATTTTGCGTTCTAAAGTAATAATATAAGATTATTTTATAATAAAGTAAAACCGCTTTTAGTTTTAAGCCTTTTATTTTGATTAATAATCAAAATCGAAATGCAATAATAAGAAAGAATAATCATAGGAAAAACAAATAAATAAATATTTCCAGCAAATGTCGTCCAATAAGGGTAATATTTTATAACTTTTAACCCAAAGAATTTAGAAGCCTTGAATTTTTTGCCATTAAAAGGGACAATGAGTAATGGACTATCCTTTACTTAGTATGGATGCTGTTTTCTACGCTAGGGTGCACTACAAGCTCTATACTACCCATACTTCCGGGTTACTGTTTCCGGTGTATTTTTAACCCACTTGGCTCACAACGTGATCATTGTGTTTTGAGACTCTCTTGATAAGTTTTTTTTTTTTATACGTGTATTTGTTTCGTGGTTTTTTAATTGTATTTAAAAAAGAATCCTTATAAGAATCGTTATGAAATACTTCGTAACCTGTCAACATTAAACCAACTTCGAAACTTAAACCTGAATCATAATTTGTAAAATGAACCAAATCTCACTACTCAAATAATATGCTAACATTAATGTATGGTGGTGCACAGCTTGCAACTAGAACAAACAGTAACAAGCAAGTAAAAAGAGGCCAAATCAGGACTGCCAAAAAAAAAAAAAAAAAGTTCATTCTAAATCTAACAACCATGTCACCACTTTTAACAATACATTTATAAATAACTAAAACAAATTTTCACTTCAAACTCACCAGAATTACTTAATATCATTAATATCTTATGAAATACGACAGATTTCATCTCAGAAATTATATCATATATTTCTTTTATTAAAATTGAAAATTATCAGTTTGAAAATATCGCCTGGTATAATAAGCTGTAGTAAGCAGCTCTATACTTTCTAACCGGAAGTGGAGCAGGTCAAGAGCTCGAAGTTGTTGTTGTTTACATTTATATTAAAAACACCATCCAAAGTGTTGTGTATAACCATTTTAAATAAATAAATAAAAAATCAATTTTGTTTTTTTTTGAAGACATGCGCTGCCTGAGACTGAAGATGGTGCAGGTGCCAGAGTCCATAACTGTGGGAGAAGTAGCGAGACTTGTATGCGTATTTGACGAAGAGCAGGATGACTTATATTCCGTCAAGTGGTACAAAGATGATGTCGAGTTTTTCCGATTCCTGCCAAACGACAGACCAGCCAACCAAAACTTCGCAATCGGAGATGTCGAAGTCGATGTAAGTAGCTGTCACTCAATTAATTCTGTACAAAAGAATATTCTGAATTTCGAACTAAAAATTTCAACTGAGAAACCCAATTTTTTTTCTTCATACGGTCTTCTTTATTTATCATTTAGGACATATGCCATGTGTACCAGTAGATGATTTCGATGGCTCGCAGAAAGTACGCATTATACTCCGTTGCAAGTTAAAAGACCATTGCGGTACGATTGCATATAGTTTCATTTTATTTCTTAATCAAATTATATAAATATTCTTTTAAAACAATATAAAAGCTTTATATTGTTTTAAAAGCATATAAAACAGTTTTTTAAAAGCATAAAGTTAAACTCGTTGGACAGAAATTTATTTCACGCTATCTTTTACTGTATATGGATGGTTGACTGAATGTAAACAATAACAAACTTCCTAACACAGGAAGAAATTTAGAAAACTTCCGGTGTATCCCTCTGCTTATCGTATGTTTACGAGGTGATGTGTGAACAGTCTTGATATTCTAGAAAGTTTTATTATTATGATTTTGTATCAAATTTACGCGAAATTTTACCGTTCAGACGAATTTTCTGTAATTTATAAATTCTAACAGTTCGTGAGCCGAAAACAAAATTAAGAAAGTTAATATCACAACATAAATAAACTGTAAAGTTTGCAACGTTTCGAGCGTTATCTCTTATTTGGCTAAAATTGTGTAAAACAATCACAGATTGTTATTATTTGAGTAACTGCATAGCATGCTTGCGTAGTTTTCGAACTACATTTATTATTCCTTTTAATGGAAAGTTAAACTGAAAGAACACTTAATATTATGAACACTATAAGTATAATAATATTGAATGGAGAGCTTTTCCAAGTTTATGCGTTAAAATCAATCGGAAATTGTTACCCGGAAGTCCTACGGCCAATTTTTACCCCCTACACCCTTTATACGGTTAATTATCCATATAAAATAAAAGTTTTGAAAAAGGGCTATAGTTTCGTTGTCTTACTGGAATCCTAGATTTGGCGACATATTTCGATAAATAAAGGAGAACATTAGTTCTTGAGAAAGAAACAACTATATGACGTGGCGAGAGCATTGGATTTGATTGGACAAGGCGCGTCTTATGCACTTAACAAATCAAATGCGAGAAAAAGATTTTTTTTATAACTTTTGTTTCGCTGTAAGAGAAAATCGTCTGCAAGAAACAATATTACTCTTTCATCAGTTTCTTTAAATGCGAACAAAAAGACGTATAGGTTTTTTACGATGTTTAGATATCAGTTTTATTAATTCTTATTAACAAAGCAATAGTTTTTATTCAAAAAGTTTGATTTTCCTTATTTCACGCGATATAATAAAGAAAGAAAATAAGTCTGTGCAAAGTCGTCTCAAAAGTTGGCAATACGTTCACCCTGGGAGCTTAACATCCATTTTGCGTGCATTTAGATACAAATCGGCTCTCTCCATAAGGATAATGGTTTTTCTTTAACTTGCAACAGAGTATAGATGATTTTTATTCCATGACTTTATTTTCATTTTATAACTGACCAATATATATTTTATAACCGGTGTTGAACAGCCGACCCAATATTTTTGGATTTACGACAGTTAATGTACGTAGCCTCGTAATTTTGAACCCAATCCAGACGACAAGAGAATTCGTATTGGGAGAAAAAAGTTTTTTTAAATATCTATAGCAACTGACCACAGGCCAGTTGCAGAAATGTTTGTTAATTAGAAACACTGCAATTACAGTAAAATAAGAGAGTCGGTACAATTATTTTTGCGATACCATAAATATTAGGGATGCAATATTTCTTAAAATAAAACCGGTCTGTTAATGGCACAGCAAAGAGAGAATATTTATAGGAATTCGAAGTAGGCTTAACAAAACCGAAGCGGATAAAAATTATTATTGTTGTAGTTTATTTACGTCGCACTAGAGCTGCACAATTGGCTATTGCCGACGGTCTGGGAAACATTCCTGAGGATGATCCGAAGACATGCCATCACAATTTTGATCCTCTGCAGAGAGGATGGCACTCCAGCTTCGGTAGCCTAACGAGCTGCACGTGAAGTAGAGCATTTTACGGTAGAACAGTTTAACGAGGACCGATACCGCACACCCTCGGTCCCTACGCAGACTGATCCAAGTGTTCACCCACCAGCACCACTGACCTCAGCCAGTGATGCTCGACTTCGATAATCTGCTTTACTTCGGGACGGTTCTTAGATAAGAAAAGGAGATGCTGGGGAATATATGTAAGAAAAGCGTTTATTGGGGACATTTGAGAACATTATTACACTGCTAAAAAGATGCATTTTTATAACAGCGTATTTCTGTTTCTGTGGAGTGTTCAGCATCGTGTGAGGCGAAAACAAACTCTCACCTTCTCTGCTCGATTGTAAACTAGAACTAGACAAAATTAGAATTATTAGAAAATTTGCTAAAAATATAATTTTGCCCTATACTTAATAATAATATTTTTTAGTACATTGCGATATAAAAAAAATAAAAGTCGTGAAACAATATCCATTTGTATTTATATTCCCTTTACTTAGCATTGTACAATAAGGGACAATTATTTCAGTGGAAAATATAATAGAAAGATATAAGAGTTTTAGGAAAAATAAATGTCATTAGTTCCTGTTTGTTCTTATCGCCGGAAAGTGGTTAGAGAATCGATAAGAGCTACCTTTTTTCTTTTTTTTATTTCTTTTTTTTTTATTACTCACTAAAACGAACTCTTGTGTTTCCTATCAGAAACCAATTGAAAAGAAAGAGAGAAAAAATCTTCGTTATCACATTAAACTCGCCAATTAACCCATTCTTCACGATGGAGAGGATTAAGATTGAGGGGGGAACAAACAAAAAGAAAGAACGAAAGAATTGCTAAAAAGGAATAAAAATAGGAACTACAGGACATCGTTTATAGACCCCCTTCCTTTTTTTCCCCTTCTTTTCATCTTTAGAGCTTACAACAGCAAGGTTTACAGGATTTAGAGCTTTTCGAAGGAAAGAAAAAAATTATTAGAAGAAAAGTAATTTTTTTTTTTTTTTTTTTTTTTGTAATGTTAAAAACAATGAGGAGTAGGGCCAGAGGGCCACGGGTTTGAAAACGTATGCTAGTAGGAAATGTAAAGGGCAAATCTTAGCCCGACCCCCCCCCCCCCCCTCCCGCGCTTCCAAATATAGCTATACGGGAAGAATTTAGGACAGTCCCCAGCCCAGAAGGAGAGGAGCGGTTCCTAACCAGCACACGCACCGGTCAAAGGGCCCGGCAAAGCCTCCCACCCCCCGTGGCATTCATTTATTGAAAATTCATTAAAATTACAAAATACAAAAAGTGGATGGCAACAGGCCAAACTGAAAAATAAGTAACATAAAGAATGAACAATAGGGTTGTCCGCAATCACTGCCCTCATCTCGGCTACCCGTAAATCCCCCCACAGCATCCTCCTCCTACAAAATAAGATCGTTTCAGCAACTGCAAAAGTTAAATCAATTACGATAGCCTGGACACCAGCACACGTTGGCATCCCACCCAATGAAACCGCGGATAAACTGGCCAAACATGCCACCAATGCTCCTCGAGCCATCCCTCTCATCTCACCTGAGGACTTGTCATATTCAGCAGCTCTAGACTCAAACCGCGAACTCAATAACCTCCGGACTAACTCAAAATACCACAAGCGTTTCCCTTTTGATCACCCTGTTAATAAAACCTCCCTTAATCAACTCCCAAACAGGAAATATGATATCTTAATCTCGCGTCGCCGAAGCAACACAATCCAACTTAACGAAATATATGCAAAAATAGGACTAGTTGACTCCCCTTTGTGCGATCACTGTCAATATCCAGAATCTGCTATCCATTTTCTCTTTGAATGCAAAAAGTTTGAACATCAGAGACAGGCTCTGCGAGCCTCAATAGGAGTTTTCCCACTTTCCCTACATCGTCTTCTTAGTTATGACCCTCATGATAATCTCCTTAAAAACTTAGTGGATTTCTTAATGTCTACTAAACGTTTCTAGTTTCCAGTTTCCAAACCCATAAATTCAGTTACAAATTATTAAATGTTTTTTTTAAGCCTCCCTGATCGCCTGGGAAAAAGAGTTTCAATTACATTTTTTTTTTAAAGATTTTTCGTTTTGATGAACGTGTCTCTCCAAAAGTGTTGGATTCACCAAATGTTGGATTTTTTAATCCAACCTCTCCAAAAGTGTTTTGGAAATTTTTTTTTTAATTCCGATCTCCAGGAAAAATATTAAGTTCACTATGAACTTGTTTGGCTTCCTCAAGAACAGCGTTCACTCTCACTTCTCATCGTCATCATCATCACCAGCGACAATACAACTCATCTAAAACTCCATTCTACAGCAGAGGGGATAAAAGCGTGAAGCAGAGATCCCCTACCAACCAACCAACAATAGGGTTAAAAATTGATTTAAGTTATCGGCTAGGTCAACAGACCCTTATGAATAGTAAATGTATTTAAAATCAAAATTAACAAATGTGGCGTTAAAAAATTAAAAATACTAAAATACAATCCTGATTCGATGAACATCTTGCATTATCAATAGACGCTTGAAATAAAAGCAAGCAAAAGACCCATAACAATTGAGCTGAGACTGGTTGGCTTGATTGGCATAAATTTTGAAAAACAGTGGAATAAAATCAAGTACTAAGAATTACGCAACGTGTTAAAACAACAAGGTATTTAAAAAACAAAGAAGGCTAAAATATGCAAGCTAAAAACTATACAAAGATAAAAACAACTGGGTCAAAAGGGATCCCAATGGGCAAAATTAAAACTGAAAAAATAGTGTAAAAACCGGGTAGTTAAAGGAGTAAAAGGGTCAAGTGTAAAACAACAAATTCAATAAAAACATCAATAATTAAAACCATGATGAGAGTAAAACGTGAGATTAAAAGTGAGTAGGAAATATAAAGGCCTGTTCTTAATGATGCTGCCATCTAGTAAAAATTGTGAAACTCAAAAAATTCTGTTTTTTTTTTTTTTTTTTTTTTTTTGGTCAAGTGTAAAACAACAAATTCAATAAAAACATCAATAATTAAAACCATGATGAGAGTAAAAAGTGAGATTAAAAGTGAGTAAGAAATATAAAGGCCTGTTCTTAATGATGCTGCCATCTAGTGAAAATTGTGAAACTCGAAAAAATTGTGAAACTCGAAAAAATTCTTGTTTTTTTTTAAAGTTCTTCAAAGAATATCGTAAATAAAACTACTTAATATTTACATAACCCACTCTTGCTTAAAATAGTTATACTTTTTTTTTCCTTCTTTATTCTTTTGAGAGAGAGAGAGAGAGAGAGAGAGAAAATAGCAGAATATAAAAAAGGAAAAAATATTACATTCATTAATGTAAAATATTGAAACAAATTACTTGAAAACAATCTGTACCAGTTATTTATTTATAAAAAAAATTATGAACAAAATGATTCATTAAAACTGGATTCTTTAGCTTTAATAATTAAATTAAATAAAATAAAAACATGATAGATTAAATGGGAAGATACGTAGACTAGACCGTTTTACTAGAATAATTCACTAGAATATCATTTTTCAATTTATTTAATTAAAAAAATCAAACAACAGTTGTAAACGCTTACTAGTTGTAAAGTTGAAATACATCATAAATATAGATATAAAAATGTTTGATTTAAAAATATTTAATAATTTTTATTACAAAAAAATTAAACTAAGAGCATTTTATCAGATATAAAACTAAATAAAATTACAATAAATCAATATATATATTTTTAAAAAATGTTTTATACTTGAATATACTTTAAGAGATCGCTGGAAATAAATGTTTCCGTGTCATCAATGGAGATCGAACCCCTAACTTCTAGGCTAATAGACTCTATTTTAATTAACCCTAAATTTCTTTTACTGCCTGAAAAAAAAGAACTTTATTTGGTTATTTTTAGAAAATGTACACTATTCACAACATTTATTTTAGAATATTCAGCTCAAACATTATCTACTAATATTTAGAAATTCAGCAGTACTAGTCACGAGCGATTAAATTTAAAAGTGGATTTACGCTATTGTTTGAAAATGGCATCCTAAAACCGGAAGAAATTTAGAAAACTTCCGTTTTATCCATCCGCTTATGTTATACTTACGGGGCGTGTGAACAGGCTTAATATTCTAGGAGGTTTTATTATTGTCATATGTGTTTAAATTTTCGAGTAATCTTAGCATTCATAAGAGTTTTCTATAATTTATGAATTTCAACAGGGCGTGAGAGTAAAACACATGCAAGAATATTGATATGAAGAATATTGATATTGATGATAAGTGTATGGTTTGCCATGTTTTAAGTGTTATCCCTCATTTGGCTACATTAGTATAAAGATTGCCGTTTATTTTAATTTGGATAGCATCATTGTTCGCTTGTAGAGTCTCCAAATTCATTTGTTGTTCGTTTAGTTGAAATTTAAAATGAAAGAACGTGTTATAATGTAAACACTACGATAACAATAATATATGATAGCACGCTTTTTAATCATAGGCGTAAAAACCTATCGAAAGGAGTAACCAAGAAGTCTTACGACGAATTTTAACCCTTAGCGCCATCTGTGCTTAGCTTCACGCGATCGATAGGAAAATTTAGTGAAAACTAAGCCTGAGTGCATCTCGACCGGTATTGGCGCTCGAAATGAGCTGCAGGTAGCATAGAGCATAACTCTCTACATATGGTAACACTTTACATGCTTTCACCCGTAGCGTGTGGAGAGTCATAGAAAAAGGAAGTTCGTTAGTTTCTGTCTTGATTTTCACCTAGATTAAAATCTTTTGAGTTGGGAAACTTTATGGGACTGAAAAGAACATTAAACATAGTTCTAAAATAAAGCATCATGGAAATTCAAAAAAATAATATTTTTATTAATAAAGAATGAAAAATATTAGGAAAAGGAAAAATATCGTAGTACATTCCTATACATCTGATAAGAGGAGGGGAAGGAAGGGAGAAGGGCCAAAAGCATGGAACCGGTCTTCTCCCCAGATGGCGTATTTGAGCGTTGCGATCGCCTATTGTTTGCTCGCAGGGACTTGAATCCACCTCTTTAGAAGAGAAAGATGGGCGAAAAGATCGCTGGGCTTGTAACTGAAACAACCCTAAGTCACTTTCCTTTATTGTCTGCTGTTATACTTTTCGTGACTCTTTTTAATTATATATTAGGTCTAAAAACTGCTGTTTTTAGAAAAATGAAATATTTATAAATAATATTTTTTTATTAATAAAAAAATTTAAACCTGGTTTTCTATTATTATGTAAACATTTATCCATTTCACTGAAAAAATCTTAATAATAATTTTCGCTAGTTATATGTAATTGATTTATTTTACTTTTTAGAGCATTTTTATGATGTCATTGTACTACTAAACAGATCTTTATTGCAGAGTGAATTAGTTTTTGTGTTTTATTATTTTCTTAAAATTTAATTATTATGAGTAAATTTTATTTTTGATTTAGGTACCTTATGCTTTTTGCTAAAAATCTGAATTTTTTGAAATATAGTTATTAAACACTTCAATGTATTTAGGTACTGTTCTGAATGAAGTGTGTCATGTATACAGCTAAAAAGCAAATAAGTATTTTTTTCAAGTTTGTATTAATGAATATTTTTATTAAAATGTATAGTATTCTTTTTTTTCTTCTTTTTTTTTTTTTGTTTGTTTGTTAATGAAAAATTATTCAAGTTTAATTTATAAAACAAATATATACGATAAAATTCATTATTTGCGAAAGTAAAACTGTAGAATAAAACAAAAACTCTTCACTTGTTAAAATCAATGATTAATTTCATTTATATTCCCAAAAAATAAAAATAACCATATTTTTTTATGAATTCGCTATTTTAAATGTATTTTTCCTAAAACTGCTTTGCAGCCAAATTTTTTGGAACAGCAAATTTGTAATGAAATTGAAAACAAATTCTTAAATATCAGGTGTTTACAATCAAATAAAAAAGAATCATTAGACACGCATCATGACGTTGTTGTAATATATATATATCCCAATTATTACTAGAAATAGTTCTAATAATAAGTTTAAAATATACTCGCATTCAAAAAATACCTATTAAAATATAATCAATATAATAATAATAAAAATAATAATTCATTAATCATTTAATATCGAATTAGAATAAAAGAATCAATCAAATTAAAATTATCGGGAATTAGAATAATAGAGAATAATTAATTATTTAGTATTGATATTTTTGTCTTACGATTGCCAACTGAAAATATTTCTCGGGGTTATTCATATCCTTCTTACAAAAGTAGCATAATAAGTATATTCGGATAGCACGTGACGCAAGCGGAGCCATGCGCCAACTCCTGTTGAATGAACAATTGGCGATCGAAATGGACTACAGGTGGCGTAAAGCAGAACTCTCTACCTAGGGCAACACTTCGCATGCTTTTACTACTAGCGTGTGGAGAGTCATAGGAGAAGGAAGTACGTTAGTTTCTCTCTTGATTTTTAAATAGATTAAAAACTTTTAAGTTGGGAAGTTATTTGGAACTGAAAACTATATTGAACATAGTTCTGAAAGAAAGCGTCGAGGAAATGTAATGAAAATTATTTGAACAATTAAATACGAAAAATATTAAGAAAGAGGACAAGGGTGTTTATGTCAATAAAATATGAAGCATCAAAATGTAACAAAATTTATTACTCATTGGCAAAATGGGTGTTGTTTTGGGATTGATGGCGTGTGCACCTTATTTGGACGTCATCACACTTTTCAACTGTGTTTAAGAGTAATAGTAAACAGTGCGCATGCGTTGGTATGGGGACCGATGCTGTTTGATAATTTTTTTAGAATTCTTTTTTTTTTTTTTTTTTTAATATTGTCTTAAGTTAAAACCTTTAAATGAACTGAACAACTTCTAACAACTTCAAAACCATAATCTCAAAATCAAAAATAGAATGTCACAAGTGATTAAAAATCGGGCTAACATAAGTATTGATAAAAAAATCAACACAGCAAGGTCAAATAAAAGAAAAACAGATAATCATTACGGAATTAATTGGAGTTTCACCTCTGAGTTTTTCACCCAAGCGAATATTTTTAATGATCTTATGTAATGTTGATTTCAATTATTTTAATATTCATTTTGTTTTTTTCTTATTTAAAATTACTATCTTGGCGGGGATTTTATATGATAAAAATATGAGTACTGAAGAAGGAAAAGAATCGTGTGACGTCCTAAGATGTATATTGACTGAAATTGAAAACCAAAGAACAACGATAAGAGGACAAATCAATTGATGCAGCTTTTGAAACCAATGACAAATTTTGTCTATTAAGGAAGAAAAAAAAACATTTCACCAATGGGTAACCAGTGATTGCAATAATACAATAACAATTTTCTTCCTTTCGTAATTTTTTTTCTTTTCCTTTTTTTTTAGCTCTGTACTTCTTTCAAATATACTCTGAAATCAAAATGATGAGTTTATTTAGAATCAAAAATACTTTTAATAATAATAACAAGTAATATTAAGTTTTTTTTTTCTTTTTAAAAAAAAAAAGACAAGAGAAGAATAGTTGTGTAAGGCGCATAAAATACTTTAAATGTTTCAGATGAGTCGTTCTTCGAATGGTACAGTCTATCTTAAGAACACTCAAATGTCAGCAGAAGGAAACTACAGGTGTGAAGTTTCAGCAGATGCACCGTCCTTTCAATCCATATCACTCGAGAATTTCATGAAAGTACAAGGTAATTTCCTTTTTTCATTCGATATCCCTTTTCCCCCCCTTGCAGAATGAATGGTTGACCAAGTAAAGCTAAGCGCAGATGGCGCTGGGGGTTACAATTCGTCGTAAGACTTCCGGGTTACTATTTCAGACTGATTTTTACACCTAACTTCACCAACTAATATAAAATTCACCAACTAATAAAATTATACTCGTAATGTTTTCAATATAAAGCATTCTTTCTATCCAGCTTTCAACAAAACAAACGACAAATGAATTCGGAACACTGCAAACTTGCTATGACGCTACCCAAAAAATAAAACACGGTGATATTTTTTTAAAAAAATAGCCGAATAATGGATGACACTCAGAACATGAGTAACCTTACACTTTTTTCATGGTGTGAAATTCATTTTGTTAAATTTGTTTTGGGCTTATGACCAATTACAATTTATAAATTACGGAAAGCTTTTATGAATGATAAAACTGTGCGTAAATTTAAACACAAATCACAATAATAAAACTTCCTAGAATGGATGGTGTTTTCAATATAAATGTTAACAATAACAGTTTTGAGCTCAGTACCTGCTCTAGTTCCGGTTAGAAAGTTTGTAACTGCTTACTACAGCTTATTCTGCGAGGCTATATTTTCAAACGGATAATTTTGTTTTCAATAAAAGAAGTAAATTAGATAATTTCTGAGCTCAAATCTGCGATATTTCATAAGCTATTAATGTTATTAAGTAATTCTGGTGAGTTTGAAGTGAAAATTTGTTTTAGTTATTTATAGATATATTGTTAAAAAAGGTGACATGGTTGCTAGATTGAATAACTCGCTTTTTTGGCAACCCTGATTTGGCCTATTTCCATTTGTTTATTACTGTTTGTTCTTGTTGCAAGCTGTGCACCATCTTACGTTAGTGTTAGCACCTTTAGCATTGCAAACACAAGTAATAAGCAATCAAGCCCTTGGGGGAGCCTGTAACCTCTACAGGGCACGTCCCCAGGCGGCGAATCGGGGAATGCCTCCATCAGTTCTCCGATCAGTGGTAAGAGGGAAATAAAATACCTCCCGCGGACCAAAGGTAGAAGTCCAACCATTCTGTGGCTCTGTCAAATCTATTCCATGGTTTGTGCAAGTGAAGAGGCGCCGAAGCTGACGGCCGTAATAGTCCAGACCTTTGATGTGATCTGAAGATCCATGGACACGAAAACAACAACAACAAGTAATCAAATACCACGCTTGCAAGAATCTCAAAACACAATGATCACGTGGTGAGCCAAATAGCTTTAAAATACACCGGAAACAGTAACCCGGAAGTATAGGCGGTATGGAGCTCACAGCGTTCCCTATTGTTGAAAACACCATCCACATTAAGTCTGTTCACACATCGCTTCGTAAGCATAGCATAAGTAGAGGTTTGTTAAGCTTACGAGGCGATGGAAGTTACACCGGAAGTTTTCTAAATTTCTTCCGGTTTTAGGAAGCTTGTTATTATTCACATTCAGTCAACCATCCATGAGGGACCCATTTGCCAACGTTTTTGGTATTGTTTTCCGAATCCTAAGAACGAACTCAAAATTTCTCTTTCTACAGTGTTTTTTTTTTTTTTCTTAAAAATTTTATTTTAAAATTTTAGATCAATGATTATACCAGGATCTTCTGTAAAGTATCCCGCTTTAGTCAAAATACAAAAAAGTTTTTAAACGCACATCATTTTTTTTTTCTTTTGATTTTTGTGAATAGTTTTCTCTTTAGAAACTATCTTCAAGCAACCTCCTTATGATAGGTTCCAAACGTGAGCTTCATAGGGTAGTGAAGCAATTCTAGATGGGTTCTTAAGTGATTCCTTATAGTAAATAAGAAAAATAACATTAAATTAAAAATTTGATAAAAACTGTAAAGTAATATGTGCAATTTAGTTTTATGCATACATTTAAAAATTTTACAAATAAAATAATTGTTATCGAATTTAGAGTCAAAAACGTTTCTAATATAAATTCTTCGGTTTTTTGTTATAGCTTGAACAACTTATGGGTATGGTTACAGGAGTGTATCGTAAAAAAGAATTTTTTTTAATTAATTAAATATTTTTAAAAAAAAACATTCAAAAATTTAGAATGGGGATATAATTTGCTTAGTCATTATTAATGTTTATTTTTCCTCTTTTTGTAAGGGAGCATTAAAAAGTTTTTGACATACTGAGTGAGCAGGGATTCAAGAAAAGTTGGGAACTTATGAATGAAATAGAATCGAATTTTGCAATGATTCTGATCTTGCAGATCAACCATATATCATGAGTTTAAAATAAAATAAAAAAATAAAATAAAAAATAAAATTAAATAAAAAACAAAAATTTTTACATTTGTTGGAAAAAACTTCTTTGGCTATCACTGGCACGGGGCCATACTGCAAAATTCCGGGCCCCGAGGGGGGATGCCCCACTTGGCCCACTCACAATAGTTTTGCTGACGGCAGGTGCTGAAATCGTGACGCAATCAGACTTGTCCACTTTATATTTGGGCAGCTCTTATTAAAAAAATGTAGCTGATACACAAAATTAACGGGGTTTTTTTAGATCAAATCTGCAAGAATAAAATCATTGAAATATGAAAACATGCTAAAACCTTTTTTTTTCATAAAAATGATCAATGTTTCGTATAATCAAATCGTTCTGAGGCATATGTTTAAAATTAATTAAAAACTCCTTTCACTGGAATCGTGGATTCGAAGGGCTAGAGGGGGCTTTAGCCTCCTCACATTTTATAAATAAAGAGAAGCAGCCAGCCCCTTCTAAGATTATAATTTTTCAATCAATTCATATGTGTAATTAAATTTACAATTAAGCAAAAATAGATAATATTTTTGTGCCAGAATTCTAAAAAAAATGCCTTTTGTTACGTTTTGAAATAATAATTAGGATAATTTTTGTATTATGGAGAATTAGGTAAAAGCGTTTTCTTGTGTCTTCAATAACTTTTAACTTGTACAATAGAACTCTAGTTTGTTTTAGAGATATGCAAAAAAAACTTTGTATTCCTTTTAAGAATTTTGATAAAATAAATTATAGGAGTGGAAGAAAGGTATATTTCTTGCCGCACTCAACATTGTGGTGACCCCGGATCGTGATAAGAGGCAATAGTAACAGGTTAGTTACTGTAAATACGTTTGTTATGCGATTTATTTCATTGATCAAAAATTAAAAGTTAAGTTTGATATCATAGTTAAGGATGGATGTAATATTAAGAAAACGCGGAGCAACTAGAGCTTCCTTTACCAAAACGTTTAATACTTTATTCGAAGAATTAAATAAAAAGTTACCAGATGATTAAAAATTAAAAGTGCCACGTTAGAACGACTATATGGAATATTAAATGAATTCGATTCAAAAGTACTAGAAAAAAAGTTTGATACTGATGCAGACTTTGAAATAGAACATACAAGTACAGAAGAGAAAAGAAAAAATGGATCTCGCTCGTGTAGAAATTGCAGACTATTTCAATAAGAAAGTTGAACCTTCCTTGGCTTCTTTTAGTTCGTCGCCAAAGCTAAGCAGACGAAAATTAAAGTTACCCAAGACTGAATTGAAACAATTCGGAGGTGACATTAAGGACTGGCTTACATTCTGGAATCAGTTTAAGCGTATTCACGATGACCTAGAAATGGAAAAAGAAGATAAATTCCATTATTTATATCAAGCTACCGTATTAGGTTCCAGAGCCAGAGAAATCGTGGAGAGTTTCCCTGCCACGGCTGAGAATTATGATATAGTTATTGAATGTTTAAAAAATAGATTTGGTGGTGAAGAATTATTAATTGAATTTTATGTCAGAGAATTATTGAGTCTAGTTATTAAGAATGCCACAGAACAACCGAGAAGAGTAAATGTAACTCATTTATACGATAAGTTGGAATTCTACCTTCGTTCTTTGGAGTCAATAGGTATGACTAGTGACAAATACGCAGCAATGTTATTCCCTTTGGTTGAATTGTGCATTCCTGAAGAGATTTTAAGGGTCTGGTTAAGGAGTCATTCAACAACAAAGGTTCAAGAAAATACGTATTGTGAAAAATTAAAGCAACTGCTATTGTTTTTGAGAAACGAAGGGGAAGGAGAACAACGAATTTCTTTAGTGAAAACTGGATTCAAATTTATAGCTGCTGGTACTAAGAAAGAGAAGAAGACTGAAGCTGATCTATTTATACCAACTGCGAATGAGTTATTTTCTGGAAGTAAAAGCTTGAGGACTGTGGTAGATAAAAGGTGTGTATTTTGCGACAAAAACCACGACAGTAAAGATTGTTTTTCGGCAGCCAAATTATCTTACCATCAGAAGCAAGAACTAATTAAGAATAAGAAAGCTTGCTTTATCTGTCTTAAGTTTGGACATAAAGCAAAGTATTGTAAATCAAGTGTTAAATGTCTAATTTGTTCTAAGAAACATTGGTCGATCTTGTGTGCAGAATTATCGACTAACAAGCGCGAAGTAAGAGATGAGAATGTAATCAATTCAAGTGAATGCCAAAATGTAATACTTGCGAATTCTTGCTGTTCCGGAGAGATATTCCTTCAGACTTTAATGGTAAATATTGAGAGTAAAGAAGGAAAACGTACCATAAGAGAATTAATTGATACTGGCTCTCAACGCTCATATATTCTAAAGAGTACAGTTGAGGAACTGAAATTTCGCCAAATTGATACTCAAACGTTGATTCATAGCTTATTTGGAGGATCAAAATCAAGCAACGAAATTCATAATCTTTTTTCGATTAAAGTTACCGATTTGAAAAATAGTTATAGTTGTAATATGCAAGTCTTGGATCAATATAAAATTTGCAGTTTTGTTCCAGGACTTCATGATGGACCTTGGGTACAACAAATGGTGCTGAAGAGCATCTTACTTAGTGACATTGGGAATCATCGACAGCCTATTGAATTATTAATTGGAGCTGATGAAGCAGGAAAACTTTACACTGGGAAAGTGTGCAATTTGGCGTGTGGTTTAACTGCAGTAGAAACTTATTTAGGATGGGTCATTATGGGGAAAATGAAACCCTCAGTTATTGACGCCCATCATTCGAATATTTTGATTTCTCTATTAACTCAGAGCACTATCATAGAAAACCTTTGGAAACTTGAAGCAATAGATATAACAGATGCATGTGAAATAAAAGATCAAAAGGAAATAGAAGACGCAGTTCAAGTGCACTTCGAAAGAACAGTAAAATTGAATTCTGAAGGAAGGTATGAAATTTATTTGCCGTGGATCAAAGAAGCGAACATCTTGCCTGATAATAGAAAAGTAGCAGAAAAAAGATTACTATCTACTACTGCGAAACTTAACGAAGCTAATAGATTTTTCGACTACAATGCAGTTTTTGAAAATTGGTGTAAAGAAGGTGTTATAGAAGAAGTCCCTGAACAACTTCAAAGCAATAGTGCACATTACCTTCCTCACAGAGCAGTTTTTAAAAACAGCTTGACAACTCCGGTGAGACCCGTTTTTGATGCGTCTGCCAAACAGAAAGGATCTTTTTCATTAAATGATTGCTTAGCCAAGGGACCAAATTTGCTGGAACTGATACCCGTTATGATTCTAAAATTTAGAGAAAACAACATCGGGGTAATTTCCGATATAAAAGGTGCCTTTCTTCAAATTTCGGTAAATGATAAAGATCGTGACTACTTACGTTTCTTGTGGTGGAAGGATGATAATAAGACAGAAATAAAACTTTTCAGACATTGTCGTGTAGTGTTTGGGGTAAACTGCAGTCCGTTTCTGCTTGGAACAGTTATCAAATTTCATTTGAGACAGTTTGACTCTGAAATTGCCGAGAAATTATTATCTTCTTATTATGTGGATAATTGTGTCACTTCAGTGAATACTGAAGAGGAATTGCGGAACTTCATCAATAAATCGACCGAAATGATGGTCAAAGGAAAATTTGACTTAAGATGCTGGGAGCATACGAAAATACGTAATGATGAAGATGAAGATAAATCTGATGTAACTAAAGTACTTGGATTATTGTGGGACAAACGAGAAGATTCCTTGTTTTGTGATGTATCAAAAATGAAGATGAAAGATATGCCAATCACACGGCGTACAGTGTTATCTGTAGCTCAAAAAATAGTTGATCCAATTGGATTTAGTTGCCCAGTCACATTGATACCAAAATTGATTCTGCAAAGAAGTTGGCGAGAAAAACTAAGTTGGGATACCGAATTAACAGAAGGTTTGAAAAAGGAATTCTTAGTTTGGCTTGAGGATTTGCCTTTATTATCATCAGTAAGAATTCCTCGCCAAGCAACAGCAGTCAATAAAATTGCGTGTAGTTTGCATGTTTTTGCTGACGCTTCAAAAAATTCGTACGCAACTGCCATTTTTCTTAGAAGTGAATCGCAAGATGAAATTAAAGTGCAACTTTTACAGGCAAAGTCTAGAGTTTCTCCATTGCGAAAAATTACGATTCCAAGACTTGAATTATTAGCTTGTTATATTGGCGCTAAGCTATCTAAATTCGTCACGAAAAGTTTAACTCTGGAAAAAAATGAAACATATTATTGGACGGATTCAACAACTGCCTTGTTCTGGATTAAAAAGAATGACCTACCCTGGGGAACATTCGTTTGTAACAGAGTGAAGAAAATACGCGAATGTAGTGATCCCAAGGATTGGAGACATGTTCCTCGTATTAGTAATCCTGCTGACTTGCCATCTAGAGGATGTACTGTTTCAAAGCTTCTCGATACTAAATGGTGGGAGGGACCACTTTGGTTGTCCAAGTCTAAAGAAGAGTGGCCTAATTCTAACCCAATAGAAAATGAAGAGGAAATATATTTAGAGCAGAGAAAAACAGTTGTGGCAACTCTTACCTGTGAGAAAACTGAAAATTCATGGATGCTAGCATATTTTTCGAGTTACATAAAAATCCTGAGAATGACGGCATGGGGTTCTAAGATTCCTTAAAAATGCTCAGAAAACAAGAACTGAACGAGAAATTGGCGAGCTGAAGTTGTATGAATTGAATGAGGCTGAAAAAGTATTAATGAAGCAGATTCAGCAAAAGTCATTCAATGACGAAGATATCGCAAGGTTAAAATCTTTATGCGTCTTTAAAGACGAAGATGGTATATTAAGAGTAAGCACCAAGTTAACTGAAAGAAAAGATCTTGAAAGCTTTATCAGTCCTATACTGCTTCCAAGCACACATAAACTTGTGGAATTACTGATTTTTTACATGCACAAAAGTATGTGCCATGCGGGGATTCAGATATTGATGTCTAAGTTAAGAGAACGATTTTGGATTATAAGATCTCGTAAGACGATTCGCAAAGTTTTAGCTCGCTGCGTGAGATGTAAAAGACACCAAACTACGAGGATCGAATGCAATCCAGGAGTGTTACCTGAAAACAGAGTCAAAGATGCATTGGTGTTTGAAATAACAGGAATAAATTTGGCGGGACCTCTGATGCTTAGAGAAAAATGCAAAGCATGGATAATTATATTTACGTGTGCAGTCTACAGAGCCATCCATTTGGAATTAATAACTTCTCAATCAACACAAAGTTTTTTACTTGGTCTACGACGATTTATAGCAAGAAGAGGAAGACCAAAAATTTTTTATAGCGATAATGGCACCAATTTTACAGGAGCTAATAATCTATTTAAATCGTTAGATTGGAAAATGATCGAAATTGAAGCATCTGTGAATAGAATTCAATGGAACTTTAATCCTTCTGCTTCCCCATGATGGGGAGGATTTTGGGAAAGAATGGTGCAGATGGTTAAAAAACTTCTTCGAAGAGTCTTAGGCCAGTCAGTTTTAAATTATGAAGAAATGACAAGCGTCCTTTGTGATTGTGAGACAACAATAAATTCTAGACCTCTCACTTATGTCTCGGAACAAGGGGATGAACTCATTCCATTGACGCCAGCTATGTTCTTGAAAGAAATAGATGAAGTCGGAGTGCCAGATTTAGATCAACTTGATCAAGCAAATTTGAATTTAAGTACCAGCAAAATTTGCGCAATGCTTTAAGAGAAAGTGAATATCTAGGCAATTAAGTTAATTAGAAGTGAATATCTTGGGCAATTATTACAACGACCATCAAAGAGTAAACCGGCAGAACCTTTGAAAGTAGAAGATATTGTTTTAATCGAAACTGACGGTAAAAAAAGAACTTTATGGCCAATGGCTAAAATAATTGATGTTTTTCCTGGTAAAGATGGGCAAGTAAGAGTGGTTCGCCTCAAAACTTCATCCTGTGAACTGGTCAGGCCTGCGCAGAAGATTTTCCCACTCGAAATTTCCTCATCAGCTGAACCTAATCTAATAAATAATGAGGCATGCGAGAATAAACCAGAGAAGGACTTGCAGGTAGTTGGAAAAACAGTAAGAACGAGAAGTGGAAGACTTATTAAAGTGCCAATTAAATTTTTGAACTGAAACTTGGACTTTCGGAACAATATTTTTAAACTTTATAATTTTCATTCATTTCATTCATAGAAATATAGTTAGTTTTGATTAGTTAAGTAAACCACCAATCAAAACGGTGGGAGGATTGTTACGTTTTGAAATAATAATTAGGATAATTTTTGTATTATGGAGAATTAGGTAAAAGCGTTTTCTTGTGTCTTCAATAACTTTTAACTTGTACAATAGTTACTAAGTTGTTTTAGAGATATGCAAAAAAACTTTGTATTCCTTTTAAGAATTTTGATAAAATAAATTATAGGAGTGGAAGAAAGGTATATTTCTTGCCGTACTAAACACCTTTATTTCAAGCGAGCTTTAACCTTTCCTTGGTGAAAACTGCAAACAAATTTTCCTTATCGCAAAGAAAAATACGGCCCCATTGCTGACCAATGGGGGAAATACTTGGTTTCAAATGTCACAGCAATTAGAATGAAAAAAAAACAGTGATGCAGAATAAGAAATAAATAATAAAAAAATACCGTTAAATAAGAGACAAATACTTTACAAGTAAACAATTTCTGTTTTTAATTTTAAAACAATTCGAATCATGAAGTTAATTTGGACCTGGTTAGTACTAATATAACATAAAAAGCTTCTATTGTTCTTTTTATGCTATTCCTGTATCTAAATCTTTCTCTTAATTTATTATTCTAAACGAAACGCTCGTTCTTACACTTTAATATACATGTGGCAGTTAATTTTAGACTATGTCAACCGTCATCTATCAAAAGGTTAGAATCAAGTTAACATGTCTTATATACTATTGAATTCGTATTTTATTATTTGTAGTGGTAGTTAGTTACACCACATTACTCCCCTTCCAGAATTTTATCTGGGATAGAATTCGATGAACGATTACCACTAGTTGATTCATGCTATTAATATATTTAGTTAATTTTTGCTCATTTTTTTTTTCAATAGCACTTTGCTCATTATTTATTTTTGTAGCATTTCGCTCATTTTTTCTTCATTATTGTTTATTGACCGGGAGACTTTAATTACTTCACCGGATATATTTTTTTTCTTTTTTGAGCATTTTATATTAACAGCAAATCAACTGTTTACTTATCTATTAAACATTTCAAACACTTACTTGAAGGTCGTGATTTTATAATATATACCGACCACAAACCTTTAATATTTGCATTCAAACAAAAGAATACTAAAGCCTCTCCAAGACAGCTAAAACATTTGCAATATATCTCGCAATTCTCTACTAACCTATGCCATAAGTGGTCAAAACAATGTGGTTGCAGACAGGCTTTCTAGAATAGAAGACATCGATTCACCTGTTATTGATTTTGATCTACTAGCAGATGCACAAATCAATGATAATGAACTGCAACAGTTAAAATTACATTCTAATTCCTTAAAATTTAAACAACACCAGCTGCCATCAGGAAAACTCTTATATTGCGACATTTCTACTTCAAATATTAGACCATTCATACCTAAAAACTTTCGGATGAAAATGTTTAGTGCAATTCATGGATTAGCTCACCCTGGAATCCGCAGTACTGTAAAAGAAATGACTAAAAGATTTATTTGGCCAGAGATAAAAAAATATGTTAAACAGTGGGCTCAAACATGCATTGACTGTCAGAAAAATAAAATAACAAAGCATACAAAATCTGAGTATGCGCAATTTCAACCACCAGATGAAAGATTTAGTGTAGTGCAGATTGATTTAATTGGCCCTTATTCACCTTCTAACGGAAATACCTACTGTTTGACATGCATTGATAGGTTTACCTCTTGGATGGAAGTGGTACCGCTATCAAATATCACTGCTGAAAGTATCGCAAGAGCATTCTATGAAAATTGGATTACCCGATTTGGTGTTCCTTCTCGCGTTGTTACTGACAAAGGAACTCAGTTCATTTCAGAACTATTTCGAAATTTGGCCTCATTATGTGGTGTCAAAATAAACCATACAACGTCTTACCATCCTCAAAGTAACGGAAAAATTGAACGCTTACACCGCACATTAAAAACAGCTATTAGGTGTCATAACTCTCTCCGCTGGACAGAAACATTGCCAACAATTTTAATGGGTTTGCGAGCTGCAATGCATGATGATTGTAAGTATACAATAGCTGAAATGGCTTATGGCAAAACTATTAAGTTACCTGGCGAATTTTTTGAAAAATCGGAATTGCCAATATCTAATGATAATTTTGTTAATAATCTTCGAAATCAGATGGCACTCTTGAAGCCCTATCAATCCAAATTAAAATATAAACAAAAAATTTTCATCCCGAAAAATTTGCATACATGTTCGCATGTGTTTCTCCGGATCGACAAAGTAAAAAAACCGCTTGAACCCCCATAGGAAGGACCCTTTTTGGTTTTACAAAGAAACACAAAATATTTTCTAATTTCAATTAAAAACAAGCAAGTTAATGTCTCCATAGATAGACTAAATCCTGCGTAGGTGTTGCAACCTGATGAAACTTTGCCTTCAACCTCAGAAAATGATCTTGCATCCGTTCCAGTGCCAAGTAAAGAAAAACAAGTAGACCAACAACCTGAGAAAAGAACACGTTGTGGAAGACGAGTTAGACTTCCTGTTCGATTTAAAGACTTTACTGACTCTTATTGAAATGTTTACTCAAAAGTTTTGTTTAGTTCTTTATGTTTTCCTTCTTTATTTACATTATTTTCTCTCGACCTTATTGAACAGACCAATTATAATGACTGAGATTTCCCTTATTCCCTAAAGCGAAACCTTTTACGTATTTACTTCGCAAGATTTTCCCTAACCTCTATTGAGCAGCACAACGATTTTGTGTCAGAATGATTGTTCTCTCTCTAAGAATTATTAAATAAATATTGTGCCCTCTTACCTTGCCTAAGACCTGTTATATATATATATATATATATATATATATATATATATATATATATATATATATATATATATATATATATATATATATATATATATAAAGATATATATATATATTATATATATAAAGATATATATATATATATATATACCTTAATTAATAGACTACCGTAATACCGTAATTTAATAGACTTGCAAGCAATACACTAACAATTTTTTTTTAATAAGAGACTAAAATAAATGCTTTCATCTCCTTACGGCAAAAAAAATAATAAATAAATAAAATAAATTTTTGAAAAAAATTATTCCTTTGGCATTTTGAAACATTGGTATATTATAATTCTAATTAATACCCACAAATTAAATGTATATGCATTCAGATATAATGAGTAAATGAGGAATAAAATGTTAAAAGAAATATTTAGCCTCGGGAAAAAGATCAACCTCGGCTTTTTTTTTAATCTTCTTATTGTCATGAAGGATCTTATTAAAGAACTCTTCCATTCCATTTCCAGCAAAATGCTTCATATTTCCGACTTTCACTTAGAATCTGATTCATTTTCTTTCGCTTCATAATGAGTAGTGGGGGGGGGGGGAGACGTCATTGTTATATAGAACCGGAAAAAGAAGTAGGGAGGAGGGGTGGAAAGAATATCTAATTAAATCATACGTTCGACAGAACGATAAATTGCTGATCTTTTCTCCAAAATTCCATTGATTTATTGGAGCGGAAATTTCATGAAAGAATTAGAAAGTAAGGAAAAAAAGTGAGAAAGTTTAAAGGACAGAAATACCTTTTTTAACAGGAGAAAATGTGGTCATTTTCTAGCATTCTTTTTTTAGAGAATGAAAAAGGGCGGGAAATAAAGAATCGATTAACACTAAGACTCATTTGCATGCAGCGACCATCTTTTACATAAGTAAATAAGAACTAACAGAATTAGAATTGTTCTAAAAGGTTTGTCGCCCTTCTCGTTGCACATTCAACACCATAGCCCTGTAATTTTTAAACCAATCCAGAAGACAAGGAAACTCCTGGATCAGTACCCCCAGAGGTATGAATTGTTATGGGAACATGAAGCACTTTGTGAATCGACAGATTTAACGTGCATCAGTCACCATTTACTTCACGGACAGTCATCAGCCAGCGGAAATCGAACCCACGACGTCTTGGACATGGGCCCAGTGCCCTACCAACCAGACTGCCCCTGCCCTCTGAAAGAATGATTGAATGAATGATCCTTAATGGTGTTATTCTATTAATGGAGATAATAGTGTTATTCTATGTCTGATGAAAACAAGAAAACAACTCTTGTTTTCCTCATTCATGCCTGGTGAGTCTTGAGAATGAGAACCTATTTTTGAGCGCTCGGAATATGTTAACATCTTCATACTTTCTTACTTTATGAAGTAATTGAAATTTACATATTATCAAATGTAACCTTATCTTAACTAATATGTTTTTTTTTTTCTTCTCTCTTTTCTATTTTTTTTTCCAGACAGACCTCCAGTAGTGGAGAACATTGCTCAACGGTTGAATTTTCCTAAAAGGACAATGGGTTCGCTACTGCTTATTGTCACTTTCCTGTGCCGTTAAAAGGCTTATCATGTGGTCGAATAAAACCTTTTGTGCCTCATGATGACGTAGAATATCTTCCTTTAAACAACAAGAAAATGACTCATATCTGCATTGCTCTGCTTTCATCAAGTTCGTCGCATTGATGCTCAACTTCGCGAGTCGAAAATCAGCAAAGAAAATTTGGCAGATGAAGGCAGGAAAAGAAAGATGTTTTTCCCCCAGCGATAATAAAAAAACACAAGGTCATCGTTTCACTTTAATGCAATACTATTTTTTTATTTAGTTTTTGTTACAGAATGACAATTATGTTATAAATGACAAGAACTCCATGATTGATAAACTGATTCAGTGCTTTAAAGGTAAACATTTTTATGAGTTGGCTTGTCGCATTTTCTACTGTCCTCACTAGCATGACTAAAGCATCATATTTGGAAACTGACGTGTTTTTTTTTCACGACTTTTTAAAAATAATTAAAATAACTACGTTTAGTAATAGCATAACTAAATGATCTGAAAGGAGCCTTGAGAAAGAAAATGTCGATTTAAGAACTCAAATGCGTAAAATTACAATTTCAATAATCATTTTTCTTGTATCGTCTGCTGCGTGATATTAATCAAAATAATTTTAATAATAAAATTCGTAAAAATAATTATTGAATTTTTGCAATTGAGATATCAAAATTTAATGAGATTTTTCAAATACGATTCCCTTTCTAACAGGAGTAAATTTAAACTATACATTTACTAATAGTATGAATAAATAAACTGAAAGGAGACGCAAGAGAGAAAATTTCGCTTTAATTTTATATTAAATGTTTATTCTACTGTAATTATTATAGTGTTACCTTAATCTGTGGCCAACTTGTTGTGTAATAACATCGAATATTTTGAAAAAAATTGTTTGTATTCTTTTGTGATGCTTACCAACATGGATACAAAATCGTGAAAAATGTATAAAAGTTAGATGCAAATTATAGAATATGTAAATAAGAGTGCCAATAAAGAATTTAAGTCGCCTCTTTGTGTTTATGTGTAATGACTAAGGCCCGGATTTTGATGACATTTGCATTTTTTTGCATTTTTGGACATTTTTGGACATTTTTTGTCCTTTAGAGCATTTTTTTAGATTTATAGGGCATTTTTCTTTAAATTTTAGGGCATATTTTGCATTTTAAAGCCTTTTTTAAATTTTTTGTTAATTTTTTCCAATTTTTATTATATTTTATCATTTTTCATTATTACACTGGCTTCCAAACAATGAAGAAAATCTCTAGGATATTAACAGATGAAGCAACATCTTTTCAAATTGAAGAAAAATTGTCAGTAAGTGAGACCGTCTTTTTCAAGTACGCACCAATAACATCAGTAGACGTTGAAAGAAGCTTCTTCAGGTATAAAAATTAACTTTCAGACAAGAAACGCTCGTTTACATTTAAAAATATTAAAAAAAATTAATAATTCAATGTAATTCTGATATTTAGTAATATTATGAGATGGAAGTTGTTATATTCATTAAAGTTTCTATACAAAATGAAAATGTTTTGGAGTCAATATATTTTCCTTTTTTTTTTTTTTTTTTGTTATTTTAGGATATAAAACATATTTTTCAAACTTTAATGAACGTAGAACAAGTATTGCATTGCTTTATGTTTTTTGAAATGACTCATAATAATTTTAAAGAGTAAAAAATTGTTTTAGTTCAATATTTTTACTTTATTTAAGTCATGTCATAAGGCGTTATTAGCGCAATTTTCGCATTTTAAGGGCATTTTTTGCATTTTTTAAGGGCATTTTTTGCACTTTTAAAGGGCATTTTTTGCACTTTTTAAGGGCATTAATTGAGATTTTTTAGATCATCAAAATCCGGGCTCTAGTAATGACTTTTTTTTAGTTTGGAGCCCCTTATCTAGCTATGTTAAAGAGTTACGCCAATCATTTACAAAATTGTTCAACATTTTAGGGTTGCCAAAGATAACGGATTGGATTAATTAACGAGCGAGTAGCATGGTTTTACGAAACTCTGTCGCCAAAGAAAAGAAAATAACAACAGTTTTAAGTGCCTTACACTTGAAGCATAATGATGATTTTAAACTATTCTTGCTGTGAAGAATTACATGGGTTTTAGAACGGACAAATATTGGCAGTTTTTAAAAAAATTTTATAATTTTTTTTTTAAAAAATACCAATTTGACGACATTTTCCAAATAACTGAAAATTATCAAAATTACTACCTTATTCTCAGTTTCCGCAAATTTTTATGAGCCCAGATAATGCTACATTAGAGTAAGTTTTAAAATATTAAAAAATTAGAACACAAACGCTTTTCTTTTCCACAAAATTGTGGCTTTTCTCCACATTGACATTATGGCTAGCTTCAGGGACGCCCATATGTTTGAATTTAGAGGGGGGGGGGGGCTCATGAAAGAAAACGACAAATAGCTTAATGAATAAAAAAATTAATGAAAGGAAATTTTATCTATTTAAATATTTTTAACTTAATTAGCTGAATAACTAATTAATTTAAATTAAGTCCATTTTTAATTATACATGATTAATCAAATACGCATATGTTTCATTACGCATATATTTTCTAGGGAGGGGCCCAGGCCCCTTCAGCTCTCCCCTATGGGCGCCCATGGCTAGTTTTATACAGGCTAAACTTATCTTAACAGTCATGAGTAACTATTGCAAACTCCCAGCAGTTATGAAATAGCATAGTATTTGCAAAGAAGTATAATTTCCCGAGATGACGAAACATTCGAAAAAGAACTCTAAATTTCAGTGGTCCTATTCGTCGAAACAAGTGGGAACTACAAGTCATCACTACAAGTGGGAAGAGAGATTGTGTGTTGGCGTTTGCATAACTTTGGTGTCAAATTTCGTTTTCAGATGTGCTCTGACTGATTTCATATTTGTAAATGTTTTCGTAATATCAGTGTGAAGTTTAATTTCCGTAACTTTGATTATAATAGAAATTACCAAAAATTTGTACGAAATGTGAATATATTCAATGAAGGAACATCCGAAACACATCGGAAAAATATTTATAAATAAACAGAAAAAAAATATGTATCTTCTTATTAGAGTTAAAACCTAATGCTTGCGAAATCGTTTTACTAAATTTAATGAGATAACATAAAGCCTATTTAAATTTTACATTCCATAGCTCTATTAATCATATTACTTTAAACGTTAAAATATGCAAAAAGTATACATGATCCCATTATTTTGTATGATTTAATTTTTTCAAATTAAAATAATAAAACTTTCATGTTTGTTTTTTTTTTTTTTTTAATTCTTAATCTGAAGTAGAAAACCATTCTATAGAGAACTATCATCAAATTAGAAAAAAAAACTTATTTACGTGTAAATTTTTTGTTATAAAACTCATAACACTTTTCTGATTTATAAATCCGAAGAATTCCAAAATTATATGTTCTTCATTCGAAAACTTTATTCTCAAATTATATATACATAGATTATCCCTTCATTACTTTAAGATGTCATACAACACAATAAAATTTTATAATTGCAAAATCTCGATATGAATTTCAATATGTAACTTAAAAACAGAATAGCTAAATTCTAGTTGAAATTTATCATTCAAAATTAAAAAATACTTACCAAGAAAACGATAAATATTTATTATAAACAACACAAATTATACTATTTCAAGTAATTCGGATGATTCTTGACTGTTGTTTCTCGAATTATATAGATACAGAAATATATACTATTCTATAAAGAAGAATGTTTTATAGCTATTATAGTTCTGTACGTTCTGAAATCACAGTTTTTCATTGGAATAAGGTAAGCAATGTTGACTTCACTTCAATTTATAATAAATTGAAGACAAAAGAAATTTACATTGCAGTTGAAATTTACATATGTGTTTTACAGATGTAATACACACATCTGTAACAGCATGCGATCACAAAATCGGAAGTTATGTTGTTGATAATAGAAAGGTAAATACTATTGAGAAACTCTCCAAATGTTGAGCGCGTTCTGTTTCCCCTCTTTTTTCAAGTTTTTCAGCCTTTTCTTTAAGGAAATTTTTCTTTTTATTTGCTGCTAAAAAATGGCGTCCTATTTCGCTAATGATTCTGATAGAACTAAATGAAAACTTAATAAATAGAGGCCTGAAAATATCTATCCGCTAGGGGGCGTACTCGAGCGTTGCGATCGCGAATACCGTTTACTGTCGCTATTAAACACCTATTTCTTTTATTAATTTTTAAAAATAATACACATTTGAAAATTTATGTATTTGAATATCTTAAGCATGTAATAAAAATATTAATTAATTTATTAAAAGACATAAAAGAAAATTTAAGTCTAACTTGTTAAATGTGAATACAAAATATGTCATCAAAGTCATACTCAAGCAAATGTCAGCATATGGATGGTTGACCACGCAAAGCTAAGCGCAGACGGCACTGTGGATCGAAATTCACCGTAGGACTTCCGGATTGCTATGGATAATGCTTTCTATACTAGGGTGCACTGCAAGCTCTTTCCCGCCTATTGTTCCGGGTTATTGTTTCCGGTGAATTTCGCAGCCATTTAGCTCACAATGGGATCATTGTGTCTTGAGATTCTCTTGAGAAATATTTTTTAATATGTATATTTGATATAGAATTCACATTATTTGTGTTTAAAAAAAGAATTGTTATAGGAATAGTCATTTGAAGACCTGACATTTCAAGAGGTAAGAATCGTCATTTGAAAAAAAAGAATCGTTATAAAACACTTCTTGAAACAATATCCCAACTTCGAAATTTAAACCTAAATGATAACTTGTAAAATGAACCAAATCTCGCTACTCGAACAATACTCTGATTCTAACGTATGATGGTGGATGGCTTGCAACAAGAACAAACAGTAATAAAGATCTAAAAAGAGGCCAAACAAAGTTATCTGTTCGAAAATATCGCCTCTTAGAATAAGCTGTAGTAAGCAGCAGTATACTTTCTTATCGGAAGTAGAGATGGGCAAGAGCTGGAGGTAATTATTGTTTACATTTATATTGAAAACATCATCCTTACTCCCGACTGATTATACACCTAAGCTAGAAAAAACCATCTAATGTTTTTTACTTGTAGTGTTTTCAATATAACGCGTTCTTTCAATTTAATTTCCAGCTAAACAAACAACTGATGAAGTTGGAAGACTCCGCAAGCTTGCTATGATGCAGCCCAAACATTATCATTATGTGCTATTTTACACAAATATAGCCAAATAACGGATAATACTCAAAGCATGACAAACCTTACACTTTATGCTATGATATTAATTTTGTTAATTTTGTTTTAAGTTCACAATCTGTCAGAATTTTAAAATTACAGAAAACTCAAGGGTAAAATAAAGAGTAAATTTTAACACAAATCACATTTAGAAAACTACCTAGAATATTTAGCTTGTTTACATTCGCCTTGTATTACTATATAATAACAATGTTAAGCATGTAAAGTAAACATTTAACTTTTTTTACTTAGTCATTTATATACAGTGCTCGTTCATGTATATTTCTAAAGTCGTTGCCGAGAGGAAGGATAAAAACTGGTTTTAGGAAGTGGAAGAGGGTACATGGGTACAATATTTATTTAATTGCTATTAGAGAGAGAACAATCATACAAGTGACGCAAAATCGAAGTGCTCATCAATTAAAGTTAGGGAAAATCTTGCAAAATAAATCCGTAAAATTCTTCGTTTTAGGGAATAAAAGAAATCTTAATAATTATAATTGGTTTATCAAATAGGTCGAGGGAAAAATCTTTCTGACGGTTCCACGGAAGAGGAAAATCAAAAATGTTACTTAATGCATAACTTAAACCCAAAAATAGATTAAAAGACAGGATATGAATACTAAAGTGTGAGAAAGAGTGTTTAGTTTGGAATAATAAATTAGGAGAAATATTTATATAAAAGAATAACATAAAAATAAAAGTTGAAGCTTTTTATTTTACATCCCCCTCCCCGTAAAATTTCTAATTTCCATCTAAAAATTTTAAAAATTATTCTCTTTTTGCATTACTTTCTCTATGATTGAAGCTCAATTAAAATGATAGGAATAAAATTTGTTGCCTTAACATACAATTGATGTATAAAAACAATATTAACTATAAAAAACGCACTTTTGTAACAGGATAAAAAATTGAACACGATATTATTAATTTAACACGGAATTCGTTGTAGACCTACTTTTCAATTAAAAAAAATATTAAAAAGTTTTCTGACTCTCTATCAGTTTAGTTCAAAACCATTTGTTTATATATCTTTTAATAACAGTCTTTCATGAATAAAAACTCCGCTTCTTCCATACATTTCTCAATTCTTTCATTTAAAATTGTATATTTCCACCTCGTAAGCATAACATAAACGGAAGGACACACCGGACGTTTTCTAAATCTCTTTTGGTTTTAGGATGCTTGTTATTGTTTACATTCAGTCAACCATCCATAATTACTATTTATTAACTAAATATTTATTTTAAAAATATTTATTATAAATAAATATTTATCATAAATGAATATTTATTGAAGTGAAACTTCTTGTGCGACTTCCAACAAGGTTGCGTTAAAAGTTTAACGCATCCGTTGTCATGGAAACTAGATTTCTCTTTATGTTCGTTGAGCGCTCGAGGTAAGAGAAAAACATAGTAGGTAATATTGGCGTTAAAGAAAACAAAGAGATATTTTTTTTAAATTCGCCAAGAATACCTTACTGAAATTTAGAACATTTAGAAATAAGCTGATTTCTTATTATAAATTTTTTTTTAAATATATTTTATTATTAATATTTTTTAACTAAGCGAAAAAAATTTTTAATGAAACAAAGTATTGTATTTAAAAAGTTAATAAGAATATTTTTTTTATTAATTACAATTAAAAAAATACTTTGATGCACATAGATACTCTGCTTTAGATACTTATTTTTCTATGTTTTTTTTTTTATTTTTGCCGGTTATTATTTCATAAGTGAAACTTCTAATGCGACTTCCAACAAGGTTGCGTTAAACGTTTAACGCTACCATGGAGGCGGTATGAAAGTACTGTTGCGTTAAACGTTCAACGCTCCTGGGGAGGGGGAATAGAAAAAGACAGAGTGAATGCGTGGCACTCGAACGCATGCGCGTAGAAAATGATAATTAAAAAATGTAATCCATTGTGAATTGTAAGCAATGTTAATAAAGTTTGTCTTAAAGAAACAATATGATTTCACTAAAAATCAATTTCTACCTCTTCCTATTTTCATTTCCATATTACGAAGTTTCACTTCTTCCGCGCGGAGGGACTCAACGCACTATTTTTTATAAATAAATATTAATTATAAATAAATAATTATTATAAATAAATGTGTATTTACACTTAAAGAAGAAAAATATCACAATACCCACACATGTGTCCTATGACGTCGGCGCCAACTGATCGTTTTTAAGCAAAATCTTATCGTGAGATTAACCTTAGCCCTCCTCATTTTCAGATACCAAAACACCACAGATTTGTTGAGTTAGCTTAATAGAGTACTGGCTACCGAGGTAGTTCCTCCAGTAATTAGGAAACTGGATTTTGGTCCGGAGGAACCCGCTTTCGATAATCGACTCTACTCACACCCACCCAGTATATGAAATATACACGTTTGTAAAATCTGTGGAATCGAAACCTTTGTGGTCGGTCACTGAACAGTACCACGAGTACAGGGATTTGGAGAAAACTTCCTTCCCCTTCAGATTTATGTTTAAATTGAGAAAAGAAGTGGGCTTACAAAGGAAATCCCTTCTGTTTAAGACAAAGTGGTGATGGCATGTCTTCGGATCTTCTTCAGGGATGTTTCCCAAACCACCGCCAATTGCCTATTCTGCAGCTCTGATGCGAGATAAATAAAATACCTACCGGCATCCTAAAATCGGAAGAAATATTAAAAACTTGCGATGCGTGAATACTTGACTGAATGTAAACAATTGGCTATCGCAACACTCGAATACGCCATCTGGGGGGAGACCGGTTTCATGCCTTTAGCCCTTCTCCCTTCCCTCTCCTCCTCTTTTCAGTTGTATAGAAATGTTCCATGATATTTTCCCTTTTCCTAATATCTTTCCTTTCTATTTAATAAAAATATTTTTTAAAATTTCCGTGATCCTTTTCTTTAGAACTATGTTTAATGTAGTTTTCAGTTCCATATAGTTTTCCAACTTAAAAGATTTTATGAAATTCAAGAGAGAAACTAACGCACTTCCTTCCTCTATGGCTTTCCGCACGCTAATGGGGAAAACATGTGAAGTGTTGCCATAGGTATAGAGTTCTGCTCTACGCCACATGCAGCCCATTTCGATCGCCAATAACAAGCTTCTTAAAACAGGAAGAAATTTAGAAAACTTCCGATGTGTCACTCTGCTAATGTTACGCTTACGAGGTGATGTGGAAACAGATTTAATATTCTAGTAAATCTTATTAATAAGGTTCAAGTTTAAATTTACGTATAATATTACTGTGGAGGAATACTTTTTATGAGAAATAAGTAGACGTTCATAGTAGTTTATTGTATAGTACATAAATTTTAACTAATTTTGAGCATAAAAAGATTTTAAGAAAAATTAATATCACAACAGAAATAACGTGTAAAGTTTGCCATGTTTCGAGTGTTATCCCTTATTTAGCTATATTTGTTTAAAATGTCGCCGTTAGTTATTTTTGGGGTTGCATCTTGCGGAGCATAGCGTGCTTGCGGAGTCTTCCAAATTCTTATTTTGTTTGTTTCATTGACATTTTAAATTTAGAAAAAACGTGATATTGTAAACACTGCAAGTATAAAAAATATTTGATGACGCCTTTTTTCAAGTTTAGGCAAAAAATCAATCGTAAGTAGTAACCCGGAAGTCTTACGACAAATTTTAACCTTTAACGCCATCTGTGCTTAGGTTTACACGGTCAGCCATCCATTCCTCTGCTTGTGTTATGTCTACGAGGTGATGTATGAACAGGTAGGCCGGTACTTTATTTACGTTGGACTAGAGCTGCACAATGGGCTATTGGCGACGGTCTGGAAAACATCCCTCAGGATAATCCGAAGACATGCTATCGCAATTCTTATTCTCTGCAAAGGGGATGGCTCCCCTGCTTTGATAGCCCGAAGACCTGCTTGCGATGTCAAGCACTTTACGGTTGAACAGTTTAACGATTACCGATACCGTGCACCCTCGGTCCTTACTCAGACTGATCAAAGTTGTCACAAACCGACTTATTGACCGCAGCCAGTGATGCTTGACTGCGGTGTTCTACTGAGAACCGTGTCTTAATGATCAGTTCACTGCAGGATCAGGCTTGATAGTGTAAGAAAGTTCTATTAATGTGATTTAGGTTTAAATTTACTTGTAATTTCGTCATTCATAAGAGTTTTCTGCAGTTTATTAATTCTGAAAGCAGGTGAGCTTTAAATAAATTTAGGAAAGCGGTCGCAACATAATTAAAACGGATGATTTGCCATGTTTTAATTGGCTATCTTTTAGTTGGCTATATTTTAATGTAATGTAACGGCGATATCGCCGTTTGATATTTTCTGATTCTGGTTTAAAAAAAATAAAAAAAATAAAAAAACCTAGCATGCGTGTGGAGTTACCCCAATTATTTTTCTTTTTGTAGCTCAAATTAAACATGAACAGATTTAACTAATATTAAAATGAAAGAATGCTTTATATTATTAACACTACAAGTATATTAATATTGACCAGCGTGTTTTTTTTTTTTTTTTTTTTTTTTTTCAATTTTTTTGGGCGTAAAAAGTAATCGGAAATTGGCTTGGCGATCGCAACACTCGAATACGCCACCTGAGACCGGTTTCATGATTTTAGCCCTTCTCCCTTCCCTCCTCTTTTCAGTTGTATAGGAATGTACTACAATATTTCCATCTTTCTTAATATCTTTCCTTTTTATTTAATAAAAATATTTTTTAAAATTTCTCTGATACTTTTATTTAGAACTATGTTTAATGTAGTTTTCAGTTCTATAAAGTTTTCCAAGTTAAAAGATTTTAATCTATTTGAAAATCAAGAGAGAAACTAACGTAGTTCCTTCCATGGCTTTCCACACGCTAATGGGGAAAGCATGGGAAGTGTTGCCATAAGTAGAGAGTTCTACTCTACGCCACCTGCAGCCCATTTCGATCGCCAATAGTAACCCGGAAGTCTAACGACGAATCGAAACCTTTTATCTTAACGCCATCTCTGCTTCAGCTTTACTCGGTCACCATCCATTTAACGGCATCGATAACATGCCAATTTATTGTCTTTGTTTTTACTCTACTATGGCGTAGAGAACAGAGGTATTGCATAATAGAAGTGAAACTAAATTATTAATGTGTGATTACTTTGAACCTCTTAGTTACGTGCTTTAATTAACAAATCTCACATTAAGGTTTGTTTGTTCGGATGTTAATTGCTATTGAAATCTCTAACATTCTTAACTTTTTCTATTTTTTTTGTTTGATAGTGTTTAATTTACTCATAATATATATGTATGGGATTTAACGATAAAATGATTATTTAGATTTCATAATTCAGCAAAAATTTTAAATATATCTTTTAAATTGAAATTTCTATAAGTTAATAAAATAAACACTAAAGCAGTATGTAAAGTAAATTAATATTGTTGCCTTTAATACAAGCAGATGAATAAAGAAAAACCATCAATTTTTTTATATTTTATAAAGAATGCTCTTGCTTTTAAAAAGTATTAAAATAATATGTTGAAAAAGTTAGCCATCAAGGAAACCTTGAAGATCTTAAGATATTGTATTTCATTCGTCATTTTTTATTGAAGTTGTACTAAGAAATCACTTGTAGTAGCTATCTTCCGCCTATCTATAAAATTTTAGATGATAAGAGCTTTTACTTTTTATGTTATTGATACAATAATTTTTCCAGCAGAATGAATAGCACTATGTTTACTCCTGATTACAGTCACCTAACTGGATTGCTACAGCAATTAAATGATGAGGAGTTGAAAGAACTTTTACACAATGAGGGAAAGTTAAAAAATCTTGTGAATGACCTAAAACAGGTACATATTTTTATTGTTTGTTAATTAGGTGGATTTCAAATTAGAGGAATTTTTGATCTCTGACAAATAAATATAAATTTAATAGCCTGCTAGCTTATGTGTTTGTGATTTCCAAAAATGTATGATTAAGAGTTATTATGTATAATAAACATTTATAAAATGTTTCATATTAAATACATTTTTTTACAAAGAACAATCTTAGAAAGTATTCTGTTTCATATTTTACAAATTTCCAAAATGATACATAAAATTTAACCCCCGTGGCAGAATATAAGAGTTCTTAGAGAAAGAATTTTTATTTGGAAGACAAAGAAGTTAGATTTTTTTTTATCTGCAGATTTTTTCGAAATATTTCTTTCCTGCAGAAATTTTTCCTCCCTTACTGCAGAATTATATTGAAAAAATACCTTTCTCGCATATTGGAGGAGAATGAATTATCGTGATTATTTTTTCAACTTTTTTTTAGAATAAAAATATTCCGCAATGACTAGCTTTAGCTAGAATTTCAGATTGATGTTATTAAAAGTAATTTTTAATTAGCAAAAATTTAAAAAGGGTTAACTATATAAATATTTTGTAGAACACGAGAATATCGCCAATAATATAAGAATATATATTCTTTTCTTACGTTTATAATTAAAAATTTTATATACTGTTCTATTCTATACAAAGGCTTTTTTTTTTTTTTTTAACGCAGAAAGCGCTTCTGTTACTTTAAATTAGTAAATATTTCACGCTATTAAAAATTTCTTTCAGACAGGTATTAGTACTAGAAAGAATTGTCGCAGAAAGCTCGAAATAAAGCCTTAAAACACTTACGAAATTCAAAAAGTGCATTTTATTATATGCAGAGAAAATTCTTTAAAATATCTTTGGATCTATAGAGAACTGTTAATTAGGGTTTTAATGTATGACTTCTGTACCCTCTCCTTACATTTGGTTGACGATAGCTGGCTTGTGGAACCACTGCTTGTTTTTTCATGTGGGCCTCACACTATTTTGAATCAATAGACTACTGTTAATTAATCCTGGCTTTATTATTTAATTATTTTTATAATCTAAATAATTTTTCATTAATTTTATCATTATGTGTCATTTAGCAACTGTGATTCTTGTGAAAATATCTTAATAGTAAATTAAGCAAAAATAAAACTTTTTTTCTACTTGTGAAATTTTTATTTATTGTGTATAGGTACAGGACCTGGAAGCTGAAAAAGAAATGCTGCTTGCTAGTACTAAAAGTATTTCAGAGTACAATTTGTCTAGGAAACCTATTCTTGATCAACATCGTCTGCAAGTTGTAGAAACACATGAAATTGCCCTGAATTTGAAAAATAGTTTCCTTGAAAAGAAAAGAAAAATAGGTATAAAATTTATTTTGTTGTCAAAATTAGGTATTTTCTATAGGATTAATGATTTTAACAAACTAAAGTTTGCGGATGTATTCTAAGCTCATGACAGTTGTATTATTCTCATGGTAAATATACTATGCATCTCATGGTTATGTGATTTCTTTATACTTTTATCCTTTCTATTACCATAGTTTCACACAGTAACTATATTCCAACTTCTTACTGAAATGTACCAGTTAAAATTGTATAATTTTTTACTGCCATGCAATAAAAAGTAAGATTTGCCACAACCATAGTAATGGAGAGAGGAAAGTGGGGAAATGGTTGAACCTTGAAATGCCTATTCCAATTTCAAAAAGCATTACGTCATGGTGTCCGTCTGGAAAACCTGGAAAAGTCAAGGAAATTTTTTGTTCAGGAAATGTCAGGGAAATTTAAATTTTTCTTTAAAAAACCTGGAAATTTTAAACTTTTTGAATAAAAAGATGGGGGAAAAAATTTCCTTGAAAAACAGAGATTTGTATGAAAATGAAATTTCTTTTCATTTTTTTTAAGTGGTAAAAGAAACCACTTTTCTTTAAGCAGTTCTTCCTCCCTCCCTTTTGTTCACAACTATGAATTCCAGTCTCCCTCGGGGGTTGGACTTACCCCCAACTTCAGTTGTTTATACCTTTTCTCCATCCCTCAGGCAGTTATAAGCAATGGTGGGTGTGTCAAGCAATTTTTGGGGAGATTGGTTCTTCAATTGACAATGAAAAGCTGCTTAGTTCTTACTTATCTATAAAAGATGAACTATTCCAAATAAGGGTAAACTGGTTTTTAGGTTTTATTGCTAATTTTTACTGCTTAGGTGGTTATTTGAATTGTAGAATATTTTTTATCTTTTTTTTTTTTTTTTTTGTAAAAATCTGTTTTTGGTCTGGAAAATGTCTTCAAGGAAAACTGTATTTAATTCTGATTGGTGTGATGAGAAACTTAACCCTAATTGGTCAAAATGGCTGAAACCTCATGAAAAAAATCCATGTGCTGCTATATGTTCAGCGTGTAACAAAACTATTTCTTTGAGCAATATGGGAAGACAAGCCATTATAAGTCACGAAAAAGGACCAAAGCATCAGAAGAATATTAGATTTAAAAATTCTTGAAATATGCTTATGCAGCAGTTTGTAAAAAAACCTGCAATTAGTTCTTCAGTGCATGGGAGTTCAGGATCAATGCCTTCAACCAATTCTTCAATGCCTGTGAGTACAGCATCAATGCTTTCGACCAGTTTTTCAGTGCCTGTGATAGTAGAGTTAGTGCCTTCGACCAGTTCTTCAGTCCTGTGCAAAATTAGGCTTTTTTATTTCTGTGTCATCAGAAGTGTGCAGCTTTTTAATGAGGTTCCAGACTGATAAACCAATGGCACCTTTCTTGTATGAAGAAATGTACTTGATGCTTAGCAATTTAATGAGGAGATTTGTTAAAAAAATCTGTTATAGAGCAGAATGATTCTGCAATGAAGTTGATGAAAGTAGATGTCACCCATTAATGTAACCTTCTACCAATTACAGAAGTGGACGTTGGATTTGCAGCCAGGTGTAGTCTTAAAGAAAGCAAAGCCACAGATACAGCTAAGTCTATTTTTAAGAAGGAGTGTCTCTTATTTTTACAAAAAATGACTCTAAAATTGATGGAAAGGAATCCGCTGCGTTTCAAGCTTGTGAGAAGCATAAGTGGTCTGTCCCCAACAATTATATCTGTTTCAAATTCATCCTGCATTAAAAAGATAGAAATAGCTTTGGATTGTTTCGTTGATTGCAATCAAATGTCAGCAATCACTGCTGATAAAGTAAAATCAGAATTTTCTAAGTTTATTGAAGACTATCACGTTAAAAAAGAAATGTCGGAATTTAAGCGTGAGAGTGGAAGATTAGATGTCTTCTATTGTTCATTGATAGCTGAAAGCACAAACTATCAAAACTTGTTCGTATTCATTAAAAATATTTTAATTATGTCTCAAGGAAATGCTACTGTGGAAAGTGGTTTCAGTGTTAATAAAGCTTTGCTTATTGAGAACATGCAAGAAAAGTCAGTAGTTGCTTTAAGAACTGTATACGATGGTATTAGTAATGCTGGAGGTTTGTTTAAGATACATATAACTAAAAAGGTGATACTTGCAGCAAGAAATGCTCATAGTTGCTATCATGAAGAGCTAAAAGCAAAAAAACTTATGGAGAAAGAATCAGAAGAACTAGCAACTAAGAAAAAGAGGGCTGCTGAGGAAATAAAAGAACTTAAAGTGAAAAAAATGAAAATCCAGCAAGAAACAGAGAGACGGTTAGCTGAACTTGATGGCATGATAAAAGATCTTAATCATTAATTTTATTTTTATTGTGATTTTTAACAAATTCAGATTTTGTCTTTGTTTATAAAAGTAGATGTAGTTAAGGGGCAAATTGAAAATATTTTGTAGAAAGAAATTTGAATAAAGTTTTTGCCTTTCTATTACTATAGTATTTAAATCTTATTTTGTGTTTTTTTAAATATAAGAATTTTATTTTTGTTTAAAAAAAATTGTATTTAATTTAAATTACTTTTTATCAAATAAGGTTATGGCTTAAGTTATTATGCTTGAATATGTAGTTTCATGTTAAGGAATTTTCAAAAATCAATTTAAACTAAAAATAAATTTAAAAAGTGTTATTTTAAATGTTTTGCTTGGTTTTTAATTTCGAATATAAATTATATTCAATTATCAATATCTGAGAAGTGATTTTTTTTTTAGAAAATTAGTATCTTTATGGCTCTAATTCCCTAAAGGGTAACCTGGAAATATCTTGATTGACGTATGGAAAACCTGCAAAAGTCAGGGAAATTATAAAAAAATTTTGAGTAGACACCCTGATTATGTGCAACTATATCTTCATTAAAATATTTTACCTAGTAATTGAAAATAATAGAATCATTGCCTTAAAAAGTAAATACTCAAATGCACTATTCAAATTTTTCCATATTATTTGAAATGTATCGTGATCTTTAAAAACTGCAAGGAAATCAGTATCAATAAGTGCCGAAAATACAGTCAAAACATATTGATTTTTGATACTGTCAGCGTAAATTAAGCGCCCCAAAAAGTGATTATCTAAATACAGGGTTCAAATTTTACGTGTAAATTTCTGGATAAAAGAAAACTATTTTACTTTTCAAAAGAAAAATCTTACTGAGGGAACTCTGTAACATTTTGTGACTGAAATCTCAAGAAAGAATCTGTGTAAAATCTGACTGTATATTTTGCTTTTTTTTTATTTATTTCCTTTCTTCTACTATGCATTCATTTTATTTTCAGAAAATTCTGAAAAAGCAGTATCAAAGGATACACTTTTAGCTTTGTTAGAAGCTGCAACTTCTGAAATAGATGAAGAGGCAGAGGTATTTAGCCAAATCTCTATATTTTAAACTTTTCTTTCTGAAATTTGCTATTGATTCATAGTGATAATTTTTTTTAACCCTTTTTTTTCTTCTTTCAAATACATGTTAGTCACAATTTTTTTCTCAATTCATATAGTCAGGGTTGCAACCCCACATGGAAAACCTGCAAAATACAGGGAATTTAAAATTCACCAAGAATAACAGGGAATTGTGAGTTATTTCTTGCAAAATGGGAATTTGGTTTTTATTTCGGTCTTTTAAAAACTGGTGATCACTCAAAACATTATCTATAGGATGTTTAAGAATGATATTTTAGCTATATTAAACCATTTCATTTTCTGTAGCATTATTTAAGTATGCTCAGTTTTTTACTCAAAATTTTTCAGCGATTAAACCTAGTATGGTTACTCCAATGTAGCTCATTCAAGAGCACAGTAATTGTTTCTTCTTAAAGCATTTGTGTAATACGTACAGGGAAAACATGGGGAATTTTTTTTTCTGGATTTGAGTAGCAACCCTGATTGTTTTTATTTGGTTTCTTAAAAGAAACCAATAATCACAAAAGGCATTTTCTTCTGTAATTGTAACAGACAATCTTTTTTTTTTTTTTTTTTTTTTTTCTTGTAGCAGCTGGAGTGCTACTCTTCCATCACAGGGATGAAAAGTATTTTCCTTAATGCCTTTTTTTTTTTTTTCTTCATAATTTATGTTTAAATTTCAAGTTTCAATTAAAAGTTTTCATTATCTGAAAATACAAAGTAATAAAGTTGTATTGAATTTTTACTTTCAGATTACAGTTGCTCCTTTTAACAATTATTGTTTAATTTTAAATAATCATTAAATTTGTAGGTCATGCAGTCATTTTTAATGATACATATAATTTTGATAAATTTCAAAATTTAGTCATTTTGCAATGCTTATATAATATTTTTATTTTTTTTAATTATGATTAATGATGAAACTGAATAATTCTTAAAAATTGTCATCATAACCGTCCACTCATTCAAGTTTATCTCGTTTCAGTGGTCTCATAAAAAGAAACCCAATATTTTAGCTGTTGATTTTTTTTCCCTTAATATCTTAGATTGCTAACTAGAATCATGTTTTTTCTTTTCTTACTCATCTCATTCATTACAAAATCAAAAGGACTTTTAATATTCATTTTTAAGTAATGCTTCACTCCCTTTGTATTTTTTTAAAATTTATTTTTAATTTAATTGTTTCTTTTTTCCAATCAAATCATGATGTATTATGTTTTCTTATCATTTGCTTATTTTTGTATACATTAATTCTTTAGTTTCTAGATTGTATACAATTTAGTTTTTAAAGTAATTTATTGTTGCATGAAAATAACTATAATTATTAGTTATGTTTTAAACTTATTTCGATTAATTTTTGTATTGAGAAATTTATTTCCAAAATGAAGAAAATTCATGTTTTGAGATTTCTCGCCGTATCCATGAAATTGCACTATTTTTTATGAACTTGACATTTTTTATAAACTTGTTTGTATTTTTTTTTCTCTCTTTTTTTTTAAACGTTGTAGAGAATAAGAAATTATGCCATGCAAGAGATGAAATTTTCAAAGCTGCCTATTGCACTATTCTTTCTAGACATTTTTTTTCCCACCTTAAAAAAGTGCTTATTTTTGTTTTTTAAGCACCCTTAAAGGTGTTTTTTCCATAGGGTGTTTTTAAAAAGTACTTAATTTTTCCTGTTCGAAAATGAGATTTTTTCCTCTACTGTGTCGATTTTCGCTGTGTATTATGAAAAAGCGTGGTTTTCACTTTGTTCTATTCAACGTTTTCACAAATCATTCAACCATAATCAGGATTTGTTGATTTAAATCAAATGATTTTTTTTAAAAAATCATTGATTTGAATCAACTGATTTTTTTTATATATTGATTTTAAAAGTTAAAAAACAGTGTTTTAAATAATTGATACTTTTATTATTTTTTTTTCCTTAGTTTTAAAATTTATTTTAAATAAATTACTGCCTTAATCAATTTTAGTTAACTAAAATGATTTAGTCAAATTACTTTCTTTCTTGGTGTGTGTTAAATTCCGACACATTTTAAATTACATTTTTAAAAATCTTTTGATTCTTGATAAATTATTTTAGTAAGTTAGAGCTTCTAAAATATTGTTATAATATAGTTTTAATATTAATTTAATTTTGATTATATATAATTTATAAAGTGTTTTTAATCATAAATCAAAGTTCTTACAGTGTATTTGAATATAAAAAAATCTCATTTAAATAAAAAAAATCACAAGCCCTGACCACAATCCATTTCGGTGTACTGTCGTCCCGCAACGTATGATAGCACTCCAATCGTGTTACATGTTTGATGAAATACTTGATGAAATATGTGCATCTTCTGAGCTGGGTTCAGTGAGATTCTTGCACTCTCGTGTGCTACTCTGCTGCAATTTGCAAGATGTTCTCAATTTTTTTCACCCTCTGAAATTTAACTGAAAAATTTCAATCTTTTTATTGTGTCTAATATAATCAAGAAAAGAATTCTTTGTCAGATACTTGTTATTTTATCACCATCATGTAAAATCTTTGAAAACTATTTTGCATTTTGTAAATGTATGTAGTGCTCAATTTGAGTACTTTTTGGGTGCTTATTTTTTGCTTTAAAATTTGCCTTCGCACCCTGATATAGTAATTACTTAAAAAAATTTTAATGCTTATATTTCAGGCTTCTGTCGAGTTTTTTCTAAAAAACGAGATTCCCGTAGAAGACTTCCTCGAAAAGTATCTGGAGTTACGAAAACTTGCTCATCTGCGCAGAATCAAAACTGATAAATTGGCAAACATCATTAGAGGAGATGAAGGACGGAACATTTCTCCCCCTATTCGGCCGCTGAAGACAAGAACTGCGCCATCACCACCCCTTCCTTATCCTAATGCTAACACTCAAAGTAATTTACCATATGGTCCAGTGAGGACAGCTCCTGCTGTTCCTGCAAGACCATACCAATATCCTGGTAATGTTTATCCACCTCAACCATACCAGCCTTTCAGTTATATGCCTTCCCCATACTCTGGTTACTCTAGACCACCCCCTGCAAACTTATATTCCCAGTACAAATAAATGTTCCATGTAAGCCTTATATTTACTTCTTGTTATGATTATCAGTATTACTATTGTTCAATGTGTGTCTAATGTGAGAATGTTTTTGAATGACTCTATTTGTTCTGGTTTTTAAGACTGTCTGAACTGAATAAGAATTAAAATGAAAAAGTCCCTGCTAGCATCTGTGCCTTAATGAAACTACATATTATAAAGCTAAGCACTATTTTTCAAACACATGTTAAATAATTTATTAATCTATTAACTTATTATAATTTCACTTTTTTTTTTATATAAATTTCTTATGCTTATTAATTGTTATAAGAATAATTTTTAAACAAATAAATATGGCTAGGAGAATAAAAAATAACAAGCCAACTTAGTTTTATAAATTCTTATTTATGTAATATTTAGGTCTTGGCAACAATAATTGGTTCACCTCTTTAGGCATTTTAACAAACTTTAAGAGGATGCTTGATAGTGAGATTCAAATTATACTTTCTGCTTTTAGTTCTTATTCAATCTTTTTTTTCATTTTTTTTTTTTTCATATATTTTACATGAGTGTGATGAAAAAGGTTTTTTTTTTTTTTTTTTTTTTCATATATTTTACATGAATGTGATGAAGAAGGTTTTTTTTTTCCCCCAACCATGATAGAGTTGCACATTAAAGTACCTTCAACTGGAGTTGTATATCTTGCTGAAGAGATCAAAAGAAAATGAATGATGCATTTCTAACAATTAAATAAACAACTATCAGTCATTAGAAAAAAGAAATTACAATTGGTTGAGTTTTTTTTTTGTTTTTTTTTTTATTTTGAGAAAAAAAATTTAAACTAATGAGTAATTTTTTATTTTTGAATATTTGTATGACCCCAATCAATGTCAAGGTTGAATAGATTGAGAAATGTTTAAAAAATTTTATAAATGCTTTTGAAATTGTTAGCCATTTTTACAATCAGCATAAAAAAGCCCTTTTTCGAAATAGACCATGCCACCTACCAGTTTCGAATAGCTATTGCATATTATAGTTATATAATTACATTATTTGATGAAAAGTATTTTGTGTCAGAGACTTTATAAACACATTTCTTAACATTGCTGTTTATATTTATTTCAGTCTTGTGCTAGTAAAGAAGCCCAGACCACAATAGCCCACTTAAAGCCGGGACAAATTTTTGTACATAATGTACTATGTATGCTCTTTTGTTTATATTTTGCAAATTTCATATTTGTACTCAATTTTTTATTAACCCTGTGATTTATTTATTCCATAAAGACAATTGAAGAAAAGAATTGAATTCAAAAATTGGAAAAAATTAGTGCACACAATAAACGCTTTTTAGTTTTTTATGTTATCCTCTAACTTTTGTGATAAAACATATGATCATTTTTTTTTTAAATCTTCATTAAGTTTATCTAATATATAATAATGAAAATCTATATCAAAATGTTTTAATAATTTTTCAAATTTTTTTAAAAGTAAAACAAAATAGATATTTAGTTTCATTTGCCAATTCATAATGATATTTTGTAAACAATATAATTTTTGCTTCTGGTATACAATAATGATTTCTGAAAAAACTATTTTTGACAATCTCCCACTGATAGTAAAAATATTTGTTAACTAAAAGATTGATTGGAAAATATTCATTAGAAGTTAATAAAGAATGATTTGAACTCAAAAAATGGTATAACTGATGCACACACTGTTTATATCTTTCTTCATTTGAAAAAGTATAACAACAAAAATGCTTATTTTCATAAGGTATTTCATTTTTGTTATGTGCTATGCTTGAGTCATAATATATTGATTATTCATACTTATACCTTCTCCTTTATTTTTTTACTATAAGTATACAATTTCCAAACATTTTTTGTATGTCAGCGTTTAACTAACTATTTTATAAATAGAGCTTAACAAATTGAAATCAAAAATTAATGTTACTTAGCTATTTAGTATAGTTACACTGATATATTACATAAAAATGTGCCATTGTGCCTTTTGTGTGTCATTTTATAGCCTACATCCCATTTAATTAAAGGCTTATTTAATGTATTTTTATAGTTACTATTTACTATTGGATTGTAAAATAAATAAATATTGTTGTAAGAAAAATCTGTGTTTTAATGTTTCCTGAAAATTTTGTTTCATTCAATTAAACAGGGTTCCCATGACTTTAAGAAGTGCTAAAAAAATTCAAAATGTCCTTGAAATATATCGAAAATTCTCATGAAATTTCACCTCGATCCTCCAATTTTACCTTCATCAGATTTTCCACATAGAGCTTCTCAGGTACACTTATGGTGAAAAGGAAGAACTTTTGTTGCATTTATACATAAAAAAAAAAAAAGAAGTTGGTTAGTATGTTCTATTTACATTTTTCCCCTTGATGAAAAATGCAAATCAATTTTCTTTTCTATTGAATAGAGACAGTCGAGGAGTTAGTTTAGCTTTATAATATACTCTGTAATTTTTACTTATAGAACAAGTTTTTATTTTAAATAAAAAATATCATTTCCAGCTATTTTCCTTTGAAATACAAATATTAAACACTTTAGTTTTTTCTTTTTATGTAGTATGATCTAAGTATTTTAATGTCAGTGCATATAATTAAAATTTTTGTCTAAAATATTTGTTACCGTGAATATCTGAAATATTTGTTATATCTGAGTTGATATTAATTTATTCTTCGTTATTATATTTATTCATTGATATTACTATATTTATTCAATATTTTAATATCTGCTGAGGATAGATTAGGAGAAACATCAGTGTAGGGTACAGTGGGCAATTGCACTTAACTAGGCCTAATATATATTTCAGAAATTTACCAAAGCAACTATGTTATTGTCAACAATCACCAATTTCTGTCACTCACAGTAGCATATATAAATAACAAAATGCCTTCAAAGGCTAGAGTTTCCAATAAAATTAGGCTAATTCAAATAAATAGGCAAGTTATTAATTTAGACTAAGTTAATAATTTATAACTAACTAATCTGTGTGTAAATGAGATTAAGGTGTTCATTTTTGAGGTGTTGTATAATTTTTAGGTTGGTTAGAAAATAAAATAATTATACCTCATAAAAGTTGTAAATGTGAAATTGTTTTACTTACACTTTAATTCATTTTGAGGTTGATTGACGAGGTGATTTTTATGGTTTATAAGTTTTTCTGACACTTATAACAAAAGTCTTATTTCAACTAAAGAGAGTGAGATATTTATTGGGTGTATGAAGTTATTTTATTTATACTTAAGATCATTTTGATGTTATAATTTAGTTCATATCAACCTGACTGATGAGCTAAAATTTTAAATATATAGGTTGTTTTTCTAACACTTATAACAATAGGGAAAGAAGAAATAAAAAAATTTCCTTATTTTAACTAAAGAGTATGGTATTTATTGAGGTGCATGAAGTTGTTTTATTTGTACTCCAGCCTATATTGTGGTTATTATAAATCCACTTTGTAATTTGCTTGAAATTGTACTTAAAGTATACACAGGTTATTAAAGTGGTGAATGTGAGGTTTAAAAAGAATTTTCATTTAAACTACGAGTGAGTCAATTGTTTATTGAGGTTACTTTATTTACGTTTGAGATAATTTGGGGGGTTGAGCAAAGCCACTTCATAACAACTTGCTTTGTTGATGTTTGATACTGATGACCAAAAACCCTCACTTATCGCTTAACGCACGAGAATAATTTGACAGAATTATTAAAGTTTCAAATAAAATATAAGCTTAAAATTCATTTTTCTAGCTGCATTATTTATAAAGTTTTCAGCATTTTTGGAGAGAAAGAAAAGTGGTTTTTTCCAGTAAAAACAAAAAATTTTCACATGCATGCTTTTTTGATGTTTACCTATTGAAGCTGCAACTTAAAGGTAATTTTTTTTTCACATTCAGCATAAAATAAAATTGTGCATTGAATAAGCGTTTTGAAAATTAATAAAATTTTTATAGCATAATGTGTGCTTTCAATATTTTTTAAAAACTTTTCTTTTCAATATTACATAAAGGGATCCATAGCAGTTGTTATTACAGATCTATAAGCAAATGAATGTGCAGATTTACTGCAGAAACCTTAAAGATGAAGAAAAAAAAATTAGCGAAAAATATTACAGCTTTAAAGGCGAAAAAACTTACAGCTTCAAAGGCTTAAAAATTGGAAGATTTTAATACTTTTTTTAAAAACAATTAAGCCATATTAATAATTTTTGAAAATTAATTGATTTTCTTTTAAAGTGTGCTTGTCGTGCAACTGAGAAGAGGTTAATTTTATTTCAAAAGAATAATTGTTCTGAGGATACTATTAATCACTGAGGAGTTAAAATCAAATTTGCTATTTTTCAGAATTGATTGAGTTCTTTTAGAAATTCCTTTTTATTATGAAATGAAATTAATATTGTTTCATAACATCAAATAGTCCTACATGTTTATTTATTTATTATTATTTTTTTAGTTATTCTAATAATAAGTCCCGCAGTGGACTGATCCTAAAGACACCTAAGTTAAGCATCACTGGCTGCAGTCAGTAAGCGGGTAGGTGATTTTTTTGATTGGCCTGTGTTGGGATCGAGGGTGCGCGGTATCAGTCCTCGCTAAACTGTTCGACCATGAAGCACCAGACTTTGTGCTAAGGTCGTCGGGCCACCAAAGCAGGGGAGCCATTCCCTCTGCAGAGGATCAAAAATTCAATGAAATGTTTTTGAATCATCCTCAGGGATGTTTCCCAGACCGTTGCCGCCAATTGTGCAGCTCTAGTGCAATGTGAATAAAGTATCCACCTACCTTATAAAAAGCTAAAAATTCGACACATAAAAATATTTAAGTAAATTAGCCATTAGCCTATTAAGTAAATAAATTATTTCTGTGGTTTACTAATGGAACCATATTGTGCCACATTATGGGTCCTTTCTAATTTGTCTATAATTACATCTCTCGGAATGGTAATATAGTATGTTCTAATATAATACCTGACAGAGTTTGAAAATTATAGGTTAATATTGAGGGGACATATGGGGCTATATATACGTGTATGAGCAACTATTTCTCCATTTTAACGCTATTATATGTATTGATAGATATATACATACATATTATGCCACATTATGGGCTCCCTAATTTGTTTATAATCATTTCCTTTGGTAAAGTAGTATAGTATATCATAATATAATATCTGACCTATAGTATATCATAATGTAATACCTTTTTATTATTTTTAAAATAATTACAAATAAAGTCATAAACAGAAATAAATATCTAAAAAAAGTAAATGGAATAAATGTCACCATTGTGAAACTGAATTCAAAAAACCAATATAACAAGATGTTACCAATCGGAAAAAAAAAATTTAAAAATTCAATATCTCAGGAACCATTCGATCGGTTTCACTCAAACTTTCTATTTTGTCATTAAAAATTATATTTTTTAAAATGTGAAAAAATTTACATCTTACAATTCAAAATTATTTTGATTAATATGAAATAAAATAATATAAAATGATATATATTTATTAAAAAGTTATTTGTGACTGATTTTATCAGTTAAAATATCATCTGCACAAAGAAATTAGCATATTTCAGATTAGCCCTTTGAACCTTAAAGATTGAATCCTAAAACGTAAAGATCCGATCATTAAATTAAAAGGTATTCAGGGTAGTCCATTTTTATATGATTTAGTAAATCTATCTAGTTCTCAGTTTAGGATTATGTAGTTAGGATCTGTTCAAAAGTACTAGTATATAAATTTTGTGAAAGGTACTTTTTTAATAGTTCAGAATTTTTAAATATAATTTAATTCAGAAACTACATTCAGATAATGTTCAAAGATTCTAAGACATTTAGTATCAATTACTTTTTTTAAGCTTGAAAAAAAAATTTTAAAAAATAAAGTGATTTAAATTATTGATCCCTGCATGATTAAATCACAAATTAATATGTCTTTTTTATGTTTTTTCTTTAACGTTATATCACCTTTGCTATTGCTTTTCACTTAGCAAAGACCATAAAGATATTTCCCTATTGGTGTATGTTCATGCCAAAGGGTTTTTCTACATGCACAGAACATGTTGTGCCAGTGTGGATACATGTTATACCCTTTGTTCCGTTTTGTAACCTTCTTTTATTAGTGTTTTGCACGCCTCTGCCCAAGTGATAACTATTGAAACAAAAAAAGAATAGGCAACTATTTTGATGTAAGTATTGATACTGAAATCTTCCTTATGTATGTAAAATAATAAAGCATTTTATTGCATAAAACATACTTATACATTTAAAACATAAGAAATTATTTCAAAGAATTCTTTAATGCAGCAATTATTCCTATCACTACAGAAATGAGAATCTTTTAGTACCCATACTTTTACAAAAATCGTATTTCTGATGTGCATGTCTATTTTTTCTCTTTTTTACTCCTTTGGTATGCCTCGCAAACTGTTCATAGTGTATACCTGAATAAGGATTCTTTTTTCTATAAACTCTAGAGTCATTAATGGGTGGTTCGTAAAACTCGCTGTGTTCATAAATGAAATGCGTCTTATGAACTGTTTTTTCTTTGACAGGAAAGAAAGTCTCGTCGTACTGTATTTTTTTCGTTTTATTACCAAGAACTTCAAAGGCCTCATTAATTTCAAAAATCTTTTTTGTTGATGTCTCATCGCTTAAGTTTTTATCGGGATGATACTTCTTAGATAATTCATAATAGGCACTTTTCACCCTGTCCTCTGATGCTCTTGGTTCTAATCCTAAAACAGCATAATAGTTGGGAGACAGATTAGAAACTAACCTACAATTCATAATTTTGTTGAAACTCATCGCACGAAAACCAGCTAAAATAGAGCCGATTTTGAACATGTTTCAACACTACAGAATACTGAACAAAGAAAATCTAACCAGAAAAATTAAATCTCATTTTATTGTAACTAGATACTTAAATTATATTAACAGTAACTAATTATTAACTTTTATATATTTGTTTTTCACTAAGTGGAACGTTTTTGACTGCCTATTACTGTAACTTTGATAGACAAACAACTAAATAACAAATTTAATAACTAAAAAGGTAATTTTAAATTTGGCAACAAGTAAGTGACTTTAAAAACAGACAGGGACATCAAAATGTAAACAAATAAAATGCTTTTGAAATTATACTTGAATTGTTTAAGCACTAACATGATTTGAAATTCCTAAAAGTCGCAATATTAATGATGTCTGGAATCAATCTAACCTAAATAATGTTTAGAGCTATAGGAAATGGAAAAAAGTACCGACATTCTACACGTTTGTTGCTTATAAAACAGAATTCCGATATATCTTTGTTCAGACACAAGTCGCATTATACCTCTCTAGGATTAGAATCGAATGCATCTCCCCAAGATATTAAATCAGCCTATTATAAGTTGTCCTTAAAACATCATCCTGATAAGAACAAGGGCAGTGCTGAATCTGTGGAAAAATTTAGAGAAATTACAGAAGCTTACGAGGTTTTAAGCAATCACAGCAAGAAAAAAATTTACGACGAAAGTTTAAGTAATCGGTACTCAGAATCGGAATGGAGGCGTCAACATTATTCACCAAGATCGTATCAGTATAGTGAACCGTGGTCAAAGCCTAGAACTGGAAGAAGCAAGTACTACAATTACGATGAGCATTACAAGCAGCATTACGAAGAATATGAAAAACAACGTCAAGCTGATTTTGAATATTTTAAACGTCGATGGGAGGCAGATTTCCGACGGCGCTACCCATTTAGCGAAAAACCTGATTGGACAAAATCTGAACAAAAGCAAAACATTTATAATGAATTTCAAGACTGGAAAAAATCATTTTCAAGGAAGTATCTACTTTTTTTTTTGTCGTTGTGGGGTACAATTTTTTTATTCACCCTTCCTATACTGGAGGAACCACCACCATATGTTGACAAACCTAAAAAGCCACCCAAGCCAATTTACTATAAAATTAGAAAAGAGGAAGACGACAATGAAGAACCTAGAGAAAAATGAATTTTTTAACAAAAACTGCTCTTCTAATAATCACAACATGTTAATATATAGGTTTTTTAAAATTTGGGGAAATGTTTCCGTGTTGTGATTGGTCCCACCATTACAATCGTCAAAATGAAAAATTTTAAACTTGAAGTTTTTTTTAAAAATATATGGAGGAATTTGCCCATAGCTATTCGTTGCACGGAAATTACCAGTGCTTGGCGATTATTCTACTGCTAATCAACATACGGAAAACTTCCTAATTATTTTATTAATGTAATGGTTATACCATAATTATAGAGTGTGATTAAAAATACATTTCTGTGATTAATTCTATAAACTTGTTTTTGTTTTTTCCACTCTTTAAATTCGTGCATTAAATAATCTCATAATTTATATTAAGCATGTTTCAGGATTGAGGTAAAAAGATTTGATGAGTGTCTATAGGTTTTCTGCCAGTGTTGCTTGATTCAATATAAACAACACAGCCTAAGGGAAAGATTTCTGTATTGGTATCAGTAAATTTTGATGACAACTATCATTGACAAATAAGAAACTTAGAAAAAAACTCCCCCACTAAAATTAACAATTAGTAAAGGTACCGTTACAGAAATCTTTCTCGTGTTAAACAAAGACTTACCAAGTAACTAAATGGTTATTTTGATTAAAGAGAGAAAATATATAGTTAATCTTTCATATGTTATCACAGAAGAAATACAATATTTTGTGCTGCTTAAAATATAAAACATACAAAATTAATTTTAATAAATTTTGAAAGAAAAAAAAGATTTAAGCAAGATATTTCTATTTTTTATTTGTCAACTAAATTTGCCAAAACACTGTCATTTTGCAGAATTTTTTCTTCTTTAAAAGACATTATATGTCAGTTTGTGTATTTATTAGTTTGAATTCCTTAAGTTTATGAGTGGGACCTTGAATTAATTTTAACAAATTTTTACTATTACTATATATTTTTATTTCTATTATTTTTAACACATATACTTGTTTATTCAAAAAGTGGGAAAGTCATATAAATTTTTTTCTTTGCTTTTTATTTTCAAAATTTTTTAACAATACATAAACTTTACTATCCAAAAATCGCCTTAAAATGATATTGTACTAAAAAAAACTAACATTTTTAGGTAAATTTTGGAAAAAACTTAGTTTTGAGGAAATGTTTAGCTCTGAGAATTTTCTGCACTCCTGCTTATATCCACATGAATATTTCCATTAAATCATGACTGTAATATATACCCTGATGAGAAACTAATTATAATATACAAAAAATAAAAATGTTTGTTTAAATGAGTTAATAATTTTTTCAATTAAAAAATTCAATATTTTGCACAGTTATTGAAATAAATTTCTTAATTACATGCCAAAACTATTTTATTTATAGAATGGTATCGAATGAGCCATCAAATTTCCGATGAACTCATTTTTAAAATTTATCTGAAGATTAGAAACTTTATTTTTTCTTCAGACTTGGTAGATTGGTTCTTCTATGTTCCTCAGACTTGTTCCATGTGTTTGATTGACATGTTGGAGCCTTTAAGGACAAAACACTACTTCCACAAGGAATGCTTTGAAAAATGATCGATTCAATGCAAAACACCACACTCAACTCACACAGTCACTGGACTGAAATTTCGACATGTACAAAAAGTGGGGTAGATCTCCTATTTATGCCCAGAGCCATTTTCTGTAACACTCTAACTGCCAACCATGAAAATTTTTTATTTCAACACTTGCGAGCTTTACAAATTAACCTTAGAGCTCCCCTTGATGCTGAGTTTTAATCACTTGAAATTTACAAAGATTCCCCTGTTGGGACCAATTTTGTTTAATCACAATCTGTGCACTAAGTTATGGAAAATTTTACATTTAAAATATTTACAACCACTGAAAAAAAACATATTCTATGTCGTCGGCACTAAATAAGTTAACGCAATGACTGATTCATTGCTAATCGTGCAGAAATCGCAGGACATATTTGTTACATATTTCGCGTGGTAGCATTTAATTTATTTTAATTTTACAACTGTGGTGAGTATTAAAATAACACCTTCTAAAATTGGCTGTTTCACGTTTTTGAAAACTATCTGATTGGTTTGTGGGGTGTACAATCGCAACACTCCAATATGTTGTCCTGGTTCCATGTCTTGACCCTTGCCTCTCCTTCCCTGCACAGTTGAATAGAAATGTATTACAAAATTTTCCCCTGCCGTAACATTTTTCGCATTTAATTGTCAAAAACATTTTCTAAAATTTCTAAGACACCTCTTTAAAAATCTATGATAAATGGGTCTAGTTCATTTCGTCAACAAGGTTATTTTATCGACTGGCTGATTTTGCGTGCAATTAATTGACAGTGTCGTACATAATTTTGAAACTAGTTTTAGGGATTTACTGTAAATATTTTTATTATTAATTAGAAAAATACCATTATCTAATTTTTATACTGAAGCGAAATTCTTTATTGCTCTAATTGCCATAAAAGAAGCATTTTGGTTCTTTTAAAAAATTTACATCAGTCAGTTATTGCTAAGCTTGTCCATGGGCTTTCGAAGATCTTGATGTTTTTAAGTAGGTAGGTACTTTATTTACGTCGCACAAGAGCTGCACAATGGGCTATTGGCGACGGTCTGGGAAACATCCCGGAGGATGATCTGAAAAGATGCCATCGATATTTTGATCCTCTGCAGAGGGAATGGCATCCCTACTTAGGTAGCCCGGCAACCTGCGCGCGAAGTCGTGCACTACGGTAGAATAATTTACCGAGGACCCTTGGCCCCTACACAGGCTGATCAAATTGGTCACCAACCCGCTTAATGACCGCAGCCAGTGACGCCTGACTTCGGTGTTCTATTGGAAACTGCGTCCTTGCGAATAGTCCACTGCAGGACCTAAATATCGGGTTGAGTAAAAAGTTTTCCGCCAAGGGGAGATACCTCCGTGCCATCAGCAGCCATTCCCGTGGTAGTTAACCTTTTTTGAAGCGGGTTTTTGCATTTTAAAGCTGAAAGTTGGAGCTACACAACTGTGTAATTGGTTTGTCAAAATTTTATCATCTTGTGCACCAAAAAATTGTTTAAAATGGAGCTATCACGTAAACAGATCAGAACGATTATGTACTATGAGTTCCGAAATAAACTCAGTGCAACTGAATGCCACAAGAAAATGTGTGAAAGTTTAGGTTTCGATACTGTTTCTCATGACACAGTAAAATTTTGGTTTCGAAAGTTTAATAGTGGAAATTTCAACATTGAAGATGAACCACGTTCTGGCCACCCTATTGAGGTTGATTGTGACCAATTAAAGCAAATTATTGATCAAGACGGAAATGTTTCAACACGAACCATTGTGTTAGAGCTTGACGTTTGCCAAAAAAACAATAGTAAATGCCCTCAAACGCATAAATCTAACATTTAAGTTTAACCGCTGGGTGCCTCACGAATTGACTGCTGAAGACAGGAGCAAAAGAGAAGCGGTTTGTTTGGTTCTGCTCAGAGATCAAGGAAAACAGAACATTCTGGACAGAATTGTGACCTGTGATGAAAAATGGGTATACTACAACAATACTAGCCGTAAAGGAGGGTGGTCAGCCCCCGGGGAAGCAGCAGTTTCGGTTGCAAGACGAACGCTAACTAACAAGAAGGTCCTTCTCTGTATCTGATGGGATTGTCATGGAATTATATACAAGGAGTACCTGAAAAGCGGGCAGGCTATCAACAGTACAATATACAGCAATATGCTAATCAAAGTTAGCGATGCCATTCGCGAAAAACGAAAAAACGAGTTCAGAAGGAAGGTGGTTCTCTTTCATCAAGATAATGTCCGGCCACATGTCAGTGCAATGACCGGCTGGACCCTCTATACGCTGGAGTGGGATTTGATGCAACATCCACCATACAGACCAGACATGGCTCCTTCGGATTACTATCTGTTTTCACATCTGCAGCTGCATCTTGATGGCACAATCTTCCGTTCAAATGAGGAGGTCATAAATGAGGTCGATCGCTTTCTGGACTCGCGCACCCTCCAGTTCTTCGCAGAAGGGTTTGAAAAGTTGCCAAAACGTTGGCAGACTATTGTTGATTTGAATTAAGATTACTATCCTCAATAGCTTTGATGATTTTCTATGTATTTATCTTTTTACAGGATTGTTTTATTTTGGCGGAAAACTTTTTACTCAACCCGATATTTTTAATCCAGTATTATAATGGCTAGCGATTTTCGAATCGGTCATTTTTTATTCACTTTTGATGCGCTTTATTTGTACCGATTTCGTCTATCCAAGTTATTTTTCAATCTTTTTTCTTTTCTTTAGTTACTACTAGTTATTTCCGCGTTTTTTTTTTTTTTTTTGTTTTTTTTTAATAAATCTCTATATTTTTAATACAATGAAAAGCGTGAAATTTGACGTGAGTTTCTTAATCTGTTAACTGTTTTTAAACTTTGTTTTTAATTTTTTGTAGCTTAAAAAACCGTTTTAAGATTTAACATTTATAAAATCTCTAATAATTCACTAAATATAAATATCCTAAATCTGAAAATATACTGAACTGAAACTTAACTGATTGTTGAATCTTATTTATGCGATAGTTTAATTATAATTCATTTTAGTATTTGCATTTATGTTGCTCAGTGAAATATTTGTCCATTTTATACTTTCATTTAAAAACATTTGAGTTAATTTATTTTAAAATAAGTTTTTGTATATGATGAGAAAAACCCTCCCTCGTCTTTATTTTTTTTTTCCGCCAAAACTGTTTTTTGATATAAAGGAGCTATTTTATTTTTGAAAAGAATGAGTTTGGTATTTTTCAGTTTTAAATGAACTTTAAAATTTAAAAGAATTTAGTTATAGGGAAATTTTCGCGATCGCAATGCTCGAATACTCCATCAGGGGAGAAGACAGGTTCCATGTCCTAGCCTCCTCTTCTCAGTTGTATAGGAATGTGCTACGATATATTCAATTTTCCTAATATTTTTTGTATTTAACCGTCAAAAATATTTTTTTAAATTTTCATGACGCTTTCTTTTAGAACTATGTATTTAATGTAGTTTTCAGTTCCATATAGTTTCCTAACTTAAAAGTTACTAATCTATTTGAAAATCAAGACAGAAACTAACGTACTTTCACCTTCAGTGACTCTCCACACGCAAATGGTGAAAGCACGCAATGTTGCCATTGAGAGTTCTGCTCTGCGCCACCTGTAGCACATTTCGATCGTCAATTACTAAGTTGACTGATGATTAGAAAAAACCAAATAATTTAATTTTTATGCAATTATTTCAGTTAGTTGACTGATAAAAAGAATTGGGTCTGAAACACTGATATTTATGTTAAATTTATCATAATTGCGTCAACATGTCTAAGTACTTGGGCATGCGGCCCTTTTATCAAGAGTTGTGCACAACTACATGAATTACAATAAATAAAAAAAAAAATTTATTTTTATAAGATACATTTCTTTCAGGGACGTAGGTGTGGTGGAGAGGGGTCAAAGTTCAATTGTACAAGGCAATCCTTTTTTTTATACTATGGATAATTTTTCCTTAATTTTAGAACAAAGTTTTAACTATTTTATTTACTGAAAAAAAAAATGGAGAATTCCCGTGACATTTCAAATTGAGGCTATTATTAATCTTCAACATTTTCGTGGTTTTCCTTTGCGTATAACGCAAAATTTGATAATTTCAATTTTATCTTGGTTAAAATAAATTATTTTTTATAACTTTCATAAACAATGTTTTACACCGATACTTAAATTGCGAGTTACTTTGATTTTTGGATTGAGTTAAAAATTACAACAAAAAAAAAGAGCAACTAGTTATATTCACGAAGATGATTGGCTGTCCGTCAAAGACGCTAAAAAAATGATTCATTGCGATTACTGAGCCTTTTGCTAAAATTCTTTAAACGTCAAGCAATCTTAAAGATATTTTCGTTTTTTCCCTTTACGTGTAACGCAAAATATGATTGCTCTCTTAAAAAGAAGCACTCATAAATGCAGCAAATATTTACATAAATTTTGAGTTATTTTATCTTTCTTCCAAAACAAAACAAAATGAAGAGCATTTTATTGATTGTAATTCAATAGCAGGGTAGATAGTCATTTGCGGATATTAAGAAATGATTTGGCAGATTTCGAAACGGATTTATATATATAAATTATTCAAATAATTATTTGTGCAAAGGCATTTATAAAAATCGGAAATTGATAGATACTCTATGCAATCAAATTCATAATAAATGCTACGATGATAAAGATTTTGTATTTTTAATTCTCATAGGAAAATTTACAGTAGTATTGCTTTTTTTCTTTTTTTAAAGTGTCATATAAAGCATTTTTAGTTATAACGATTTTAAAACAATAATAGTAAACTAATAAAATTCAAAGGGTTTTAGTTTTGAATTCGTTCTATTAAATCACATATTTAATTATAAAAAATGCTAAAATAAGCATTTATACTTCAGTTATAATAGAACCAAACGCTTAAAACTAGTAACTATAGTTGAATAAGCAAATATCCTTCTTTCGGCTTTAATTAACCCAAGTTCTGAAAACCGTAATCTGAATGGTTTTAAAACTTCAATAAACTACGAGTTTTTAAGCAATATACAAAATAATATACTGGTTTTCAGAAATAAAAAAATTTTAGAATTTAAATTAAATTGCTTTTTAATAATCAGCAATGCTTAGGTACGGCGGGGATGTCAGAAAATAATTAAGGATGCGAGTGCCACTTTTTGTGCGTAAACCCGGTGTGTCATGTTGCTTTTCAAACCACCCTCCCCCCGATCACATGATTTTCTGGCTGAAATTTTTGCAAACGACTTGTAACAAACATTGAACAATGAATGTTCATTAGTGGGGCATTTCTGATATCGATTTAAAAACATTTCTTAGAAGTAAGCAAATAAATAAAACTCCTCAAAAAATTTGCAGATAAAAATAGCTCAAATCACATTAAAATTTTTACCTGTCATTTGAAATAATTTAATGCCGAATCACTAACATTTGAAATAATTTAATGCTGAATCACTGATATTTGAAATATATTAACGCTGAAATGTGTTTACTCAGATACCTGAATTTTTTTTTAAATTTCTTTTTGGTTAAAATACTAAAAATAGTTTTTGTTTGTTCTGCAAATGGAACGCTTTCAAAAATCGGTTGCTTAATTCATATCTTCCTAATGCATGTCCTGTTTATGGTTAGGATCTCTAAAGATTAAGACTTATTGCGTGAAAATCTTTCTACCACCATCTCATTGCTACACTAAGTTTTTATTTGAAGCTTTTTGTCAAACGATAATTTTAATTTCTAAAATGGCTGGTATCCAAGGAAGCTACAAGTTGGCCTCCAGTGAAAATTTTGGAGAATTTTTGTCGGAAATTGGTAATTTTTATTTATAAATTTTTAATTTCGTTTTTCATTTACAAGTTTTTCTACATCTTTTATTTCATTATTTTAACTCCAAAAATTGATACTTTTTTAAATGATAAGTAATTCTGAAATAAATGAAAATTAATTTTTAAAAAGTATTGTTAGTCATTGTAAAACATAAATTTCAGTATATTATATATACTTTCCGAAACTATTTACTGGAAACTCTATGCTCACGTGAAATATTTCAATAAACCAAACATGCTATCCATTTTCTTATAATTTTTCTTTAATATTCAATAATTATTATAAATATTATTTAAATATTCTTTAATATTCAATAACTTTAATTTATAGAGTTAAACCCAAGAACTATTCAATAATTATTATAAATATTATTTGAATATAGGTTAATTAATAGGAAAAAATAACATAAATTGGGGGTTATTCATTCTATTCTGAGAGTTCATTTTTGGGGACTGAAAGAGTTTTTGTTGTTAAATTTTTAATTTCTTCAATGAAGATGAGTAAAGAGCTTCTACTCTCACATTGATACTTAGAACATATTTATTATTTTACGCATATAAATACAAACAAAAGAATGCAATTTTTTCCGTAATACAGAAAAATGTAATATTAATACAAATGATTCATACAAGTTTAAAAAAATTTTACCAAGCGAATTCCTTCTTAAACGTGATTAATTCTCATAAAACAAAAAAAAAAAAAAAAAATTTTTTCAAAAAATATCTATGCCCTACTGAAAAATATTTTAAAATTTGAAGAGTAATATTTTTCGATTGTTGGTTTTTACCGATTCATTTTCAATGTAAGTTTCAGAAATTTCAAATTGATGTCTGATATAATGGTCACAAGGTCATAAGTTGATATTGTAATTGAATGAATACACCCCTAAAATAAAAATTGATATAACTCAAAATATAGGACATTTTTTTATCTTAAATTAACAGAACAATTTCATAAATGTTTCTAATAAAAATTCATTGAAATCTCTTTATTTAAACAAAAAATTATTTATAATCAACAATTATTATAAAAAATTTTCTGCTAATTCTAAATCAAAAAATGTTCAGTACAAAAAAAAAAAAAGGAATATATGCTAAGTTAATTCCAATAGTTCTAGTTAATACCGTTAGAAACCATAATTGTGTTCAAATTTGATACAACATTTAAATGGTAAGTTGAACCATATTATAATACTTCTTAAACTTGATATTGTGATAATATCTAATTATTTATCTGAAGGCCTTGGCCTTGAGGCTCGCAAACTGGCTGAATCAGCACACCCAATTATGGAGATCAAGGTAGAGGGGGATGAGTACTCCATCAAGATCATTTTCTACAAAAACTCTGAATTTAAATTCAAGCTTGGCCAGGAGTTCGAAGAGAAGAGAATCGATGGTGCCACAGTGAAGGTTAGAATAAGTTTTACAACCATTTTTTTCCCTTTTTCAGTGATGAATTGTGAATTCCAAATAATTAATCAAGAATTTTAATAACCAAAAATGTAGATGAATGCAACGGTTTGAATTATATTCCAAATAATATCGGGAACTCTTAGTCCGTAAAACCAAATTTTTGTCATCCAAAAACCATTTTTAGGGTAATTATGCACCCAAATTTAACCCATGGTTTATTCTTTGCTGTTTCCATCAGATGATCCTGCTTATTCCCTTAATGTGTCAAACGGTATGCAAGAGTACTTGCTTGGTCATTCCCTTAATGTGTCCTGACTTGACAAATGAACAAACTATTTTGGCAAATGCAACAGGATGCGTTTGAAAGCAAAACATCTGTGTGTATCGAGCATTTTTAATCAGAGGATAAAACCTTCTCGAAGTATATTCTCTCTTAATCGAGTCTTGATACCTCGTATTTAAAAAATGCCCCTCGGAATTAACCTAAAATTATCCGCTTGTCCTAAAGGACAGGCAGAAGGAGAAAGAGAGCTCCCCACTAACTCCGAGATTAAACTAACTAAAGATACCAGTGTACCAAAGTCAGAGAGGCTTATGGTACCGTTGGTCTTGAAGGGATAATCCGTATATGTGGTCGCAGTCCTGAAGTGGTTATTTGGCACAAAAAGTGATGATGTGAGCATGAGGAAATAAAGTTTTTCAAAATTATTTGAAATAATGGTTCCCTTGCCTCACTAAAAAATGTTTTTCTTACAGACGGTAGTTACACGTGATGGAAACAAACTTATCCAAATTCAACGTGGGGATAAGGAAGTAAAAAAAGTTTTCGAATTTTCTGGAGATACCATGACAGTCGTAAGTATTGTCTTTCATCACATTTTTAGGCACTTATCAGTTATAAAGACTGTTTTTTTTTTTTTTTTTTTTTTTTTTTTTTTTTTTTTTTTTAGTGTTTCTTTGAGTCTCCATAACTGATAAAGTACAAATTTTAATATCATATGTCAAGAAATATAGGCATTAAAAAATATATCGTGATATTTTTCATATGTAGCTAATTTATGTTTTTTTTTCATCGGTCTATATTTTCGTTACCAAAAATAATAATAATTATCACTATATCAGTAACTACTACGATATTATATAGTCATATTTGATAGCCATAGCTATCGATAGTGATCACAATATTGTTGAATTTAATATACCTATGTGTATTATCGACAGCCATTGATTTGCGTTAGTCAGAACCTGGCATTGCTCTTACGTGTTGGCGAGCTTGGCTTCATGGGTCTTATAACTGATAACTACCCATTTTTAGATATTTAGATGGTTTTTTTTTTTTTTTTTTTTTTTTTAAGTATTTGACATTCAGAATTAAGTTTGATTAGATCGTCATCTTGTATAAGTTTTTACAAATCAATAACGGGGAAAATCGGTTCTCGCTGAGCATTTTTACACAGTAAAGATGAGCCGTGCTTGGGAAAAGAGGTTAATGTCTACGCGCAGACGAGCAATACAATTGAAAAGTTTTGTGATGAAATTGACGGGATGAAACTAAGGAAGTATTCGTTGGGGAGGGATTATGAGGAAAAAACGGTTCTTGTCCAACCTGATTTTCAATTTTTTTTCAACATTAAAAATTGAAAAGTTTTGTTTGAAATTTTAAAAGGAATCAAGCAAATGTTTATGATGTTTGGGTATATTTTAATTTTTCCGATTACAATCTTATGCGCATAGATTTTCACTAGTAAGCGCTTGCAAGTGAAAATTCTCGAACCTTGGAATTGGTATTTCATAGAATCAGCTTTCATGGACATGCACCATTTTTCACCCCCTTGATCTTCGAAACAGTAGGTGGAGGTTTAGAACTCGTCTGCCTGGTATAAACATACCTCTGAGCAGTTTTAACTTAGACAAAGCTGAACTAGATCTTTAGAATGAGTTTTTCCTTAAACTTCGTTTCTGCAATTGGCAATCGAAATGGGCTACAGGTGGCGTAAAGCAGAACTCACAACCTATGGCAACACTTCGCAAGCTTTTTTCATTAACGAGTGGAAAGTCATGGAAGAAAGGAGTATGCTAGTTTCTATTTTGATTTTCATATAGATTAAAATCTTTTAAGATGGGAAACTACTCGTATATGGAACTGAAAACTTCATTAAAAAATAGTTCTAAAAGAAAGCACCATGGAAATTTTGAAAAATATTTTTATTAATTAAAGACGAAAAATATTAAGCGAAGGAAAAATATCACAGTACATTTCTATACAACTGAAAAGAGGAGGAGAGGGAAGGGAGAAGGGCTAAAGGCATGAAACCGGTCTCTCCCCAGATGGTATATTCAAGCGTTGTGATCACCTATGCAGCTTTGTTTAACTTTGCGGTTTAGACCAGGTTTAAAATTAAACTTCGTTCTGGCAATTCAGCCTTTGAGACTTAAATCACAAAGGCTGCTGGATGACTTTTGTGTCAACACAAGTGTTGTCATCCGGCATAAAGCTCGAGGTAAAATTTGCACATTTTAGCTGGATTGACGACAACTTCTCCTTTTTCTAAATTCCGTATCAAATCTTTTCCACACTTGATGAATTATAAGTTCTGAATTAAAAATTTTCTTTATTAAGTAAGTTTGGATTAAAACTGTAAGAAATTTGGTCATTATAACTTGGAACAAACCTGTTTGTCTTCAGTTTAAACTAAATTTGATCTAAGTTAGTAAATATGAAATAAAACTGCTAAATTTTAGTTAGAAAAATTGGCATAAAGCACTGCTTGTTTTAAGGTAGTAAGTGTGGCATGGAACACTGCCTGTTCTAAATTTGCACATAGTCTAAAATTACGTTTATCATTTTTTACAGACATGTGAAGTTGACACTGTTGTTGCCACAAGAGTCTTCAAACGACAATAAGTGCGTGTCCATTTTGTCGTTCAGTCGTCATCTCATCGATATCTGGACACATCGTTCACCGGTCGAGTGCCACCCAACAACATACTGTTCCAATATAAAATCAAAATGCTTTAATTTTCCAACATTTTGTGTAACTGTGAACTAATTGTGTCGATTATAAAGATGCTCATACATTTTCAAAATGTCTGTGCACAAACGAAATAACATCTGGATTTTTTTTTTTATTTAATTTTTTAATGTCTAATAAAATATTGAAATTATAAATTGTTACATCATTTTGTTAGAAACCACTAATAAAAAAAGAGACATGATAATTTACAAAAAAAAAAAAAAAAAAAAAAAAAAAATCAAAAGTATTACCTGATTAAAAACTTCAATCGCTGAAACCTTAGATGTTTACCTTCAAATTTACATATTTTTGTAAGCATATTTACATATTTTTGTTTGTGATAAAAGCAGAGTAGAAGAAAATTGAAACATTATTCTTAAATGAAATGGGACGTTTTGTTCTAATCTTTTAATGTACTCATGTATTGAAAAAACGTTAAGATAATTTTTTTTTCTGTCTACTTTATCTAAAAACATCATACATCGTGTTATTTATTTTTAAAATTAAAATTGAAATCAAGGGGGGGGGGCACCCTGAATAACTTTTGATCTAATGATCGAATCTTCACGTTCTAGGACACAATTTTAATGCCTTGAGGAGGTAATCTCAAATATTCTAATTAACAACCCAAGAATACTAATATTGGGTAATATAAGAAATCTAACATTATCTTGCAGAACTTCTAATATTAGAAAGTTACAAAAGGTCGCTGTTTTCCCTGTATTGTATAATATTTGATTTGATGCAAACTAATGTTATTTAGCGTTCTCCGTTATATTATTTTGCATTAGTTAGCCTTGGCCCTCTATGGGCTGTCGCTCACTGAGTTTAGTTTTGATGCTTTATAATAATTAGATTTTGTATTTTTTGATATTATCTTGCGTTGCTTTTTATTTTTAGAGTAAGCAAGAGAAAGATTTGAATAGTAAAATAATAATTCGGCGATATAATTTTACTTAATTTTCTGTATTGCTGTGAAGCAGTAAAACATAGAACAATAGTTTTATAATGTCATTCCATACATTATTTACGTAGCAATACAGAATTACTAAAAAATATATATATTAGCGAATTCTGCTAGCATCCATTTTCCTCCCTCTTACTCCGAAGTATGTATATATATATATATATATATATATATATATATATATATATATATATATATATATATATATATATATATATATATATATATATATATATTATATATATATATATATATATATATATATATATATATATATATATATATATATATATATATATATATATATATATATATATATATATATATATATATATATATATATATATATATATATATATATATATTTCTTATACAATGGGTTTCTAACGAATTTTATATCTTCAATAATTTTCAAGTCTTTGATCTTAAAATGTATTCTTAATTTTTTTTAGAGAAATGAGCCTATTTTATCAAAATCTCAATTAAATTTGTTAGTCTGTAAAACATGCTTTACATGTTAATTATTTACTAAGCAGATTGTTATTACTTATTAGAATACTAAGCAGAGTTAAATGAAATATGATTTCATGTTTATATCCAAATTTGTTCCAAGGTTATGATAATTTAATCTGCTGCTTATGGTTTCCTACTTGAAAAATTAACAAATTTCGGAAACCTTTAATTGTTTAGAAATAAGTCAGTATTATTTCTTATCTAATTTTAAGGCTGAATCGAATGAAATCAGTTGCAAATAGAAGAATTTATTGTTTGAAAGTTCTATGCCTTTTTTATATTTAAACAAATGATTGTAGCCATTAACAATTAGTTTTATTCCGCTTGGTATTATAAGTTACCTATGAAATAATAATATTTAACTCAGTCTCTTTGAAAAGCATTTCAAATCATTCTCTCTCAGACATTTTCCTTTCATAAAATTGCTCACAACTTTAAAACACATAATCCTATCAGCTTGTGGTTAGTTTTATTATACTGGGTGTAAAAGATGCGCAAAAATTGGTACCTAACTTTTAAATTTTATTTCGCGAAATTCTGATGTGTTTGACAATAACAGAAGCCCTTTTCAGAATCAGCGTGAAAAATTGATTAAAAAACTATTAGTTTTATGATATCTGACAAAAAGTTTGAAAATATCGACTAGTCTTATTGAGTTTACGTAAAGATTTGTAGGGGGGAAAAAAGAAAACCTAATTATGCAACTTATTAGTACCATAATGAAAGATGTAGGGTCAATTATAAGAAATAAAAAAATGTTGCAATTTCCTAATACGATTGCAATTATATGTTTAAATTTCTGTAAAGATTGTTAATAATATTACTTTTTTCAGAGCATTTTATTTTTTGACTGTTGTAATTGTCACATTTTTAAACGCTTTTAGCTACGAGGATTGAATAGAAATGTCACAAGTGGAATGCCATTAAACTGAAAAAGAAAATTAATTTCATCCAGTTTATTTAAATTGTGAGAAAAAAAAACAGTTTATTTTATTTAATTAATTCTGCTGAAGATAATATGATTCTAATATTTTAAAACCTACCGTTATTATTGTAAATATGATTTTCTTACTAATTCAAATTTTTTACTCGTAGCTTCCAATACTCCGATGTTTCAACAGGGAGCAAGAAATAATATATAAAATTATTTTGTTAGTTTGCAAAATAAATAAATAAATAAATAATGAAATTTTAGTTTTAAGAAGTATTTTGAATGTCTGCTCTGCTGACTAATTATTTAAATTTGCATTTTCATAACTTTAAAAATTCAAGTACTACCTTAGACATCTACCTTATAAAAATGTGAGTTCCCACAAATAATTTTTTTTAACTGTGGAATCTAGATTTGTCTCATTTTTATATAATTTAATTGAATCTATTAAAATTACAGAAAAAATATGTATTTGATACTTTCTTTTATTGCTTAACAAAAGAAGCAATTAATACCGAAGTTGTTAAATCAAAAACTTCAGGTTGATTAATGAAGATAATAGATATACTAGTGAAAAAATATAAAGATATAAATTTTTCTTTTTATAATATGAATGATATTGAGCTCAAAAATTAATAAACTAGGCGGAACGTATTACACCTCACGTTCGTGAATTATTACCTTCATAAGTATTAAAAAAGAAGAAAAAAAACTTTAGGTTCAGTTATAAAAGCCTGAAGTGTAAAATATCGCTTATTAGGTAAATAAATTAATACCTCTGAAAATACAAAAATATATACTTGAGGTTAAGAAATAATTAACCTAAAATAGAATATAGAAAACCTCATATTAGTAAAAAATAACTATTCTTTATACTTGAGGTTGATTTATAGTGACCGGAAGTGTAAAACGACGCAACTTAGGTAGGTAAATAAGTGCCTCAACAACTATAAATCTACACTTGAGGTTGAAAAAAATCACCTAAAACAGAACATTGAACACCGATCGTTCATAAAAAAACAATCCATACAACAGTCGAAAAATACACTTTAGGTTACTCTATAATAATTTGACGTGTAAAATGATGCACCTTAAGGTGATAAAAAGATACCTTTACAAGCATGAAAATATATACTTGAGGTTGTTTAGTAATAACGTAAAGATGAAAAGCAAATATCTTAAAGTAGTAAAAATTTACTTCCCCGCAGATGTAAGATTAAATACTTCAGGTTGATAGATATATACCTCTGCAAGTATATTTAAAGTAAATTTTGTGGTTTACATTTGCACCTTTTTCAACCTAACGATATCCTTTCATGTACTAACGATGTTGAACTTCATTTATACCTGTGAAAAACACCTTATTTATGCCTCAATTTTTCCGTAAGCGTAGGTTGGTAGGTATCTTCTTTACGTCGTACTGGTGCTGCACAATTGGCTTTTGGTGAAGGTCTTGAAAACATCCCTGACGATCATCAGAAGATTGTTATTGTTTACACTTCTACTGAAAACACCATCCATAGGAAGAGAGTTCTACTTTACGCCACCTATAACCCATTTCTATCGCCAACAGGTTGGGAGTTTTGTTCTGCGTCAGCTGTACCCCATTTTGATTGCTGATGAACCAAGTCTGGGATGAACTTGATTGTAACCGGTAATATGAAGTTATGATCTAGCTACCTCATCCTATGAAACTTGTAGGGATTCGCGATCGCAACGAACTTAGGGGCGTTGTTGTATGAGACGAATACCTGCGATTTCTATATGAACAGTCATTCAGTTACTTTAGAGACTTCTTTAATGATATTCTTTCTTATGCAAACGAAAACAAAATGGTATCTCTTTTTTTTTTAGAGAAGGAACACCCAAAGCACATCGGAAAAATATTTGTACATAAACAGAGAAAAAAATATGTATATTCTTATAAGAGTTAAAACCTACTGCCCGAGAAATAGTTTTGCTAAATTTAATGATATAACATGAAAAGCATATTTAAACTTTCCATAGTTTTAAGAATCATATTACTTCAAAAATTAAAAGGAACAAAAAGTGCACATAAGCCTCATAATTTTATAAAATTCAATTTTGTAAAAAAAAAGTTTTTTTAACAATTTTTATTAAAAAATTTAAAGTTTCCATAAAAATCATTATTTAGAAACTGAAAAATGTAAAATAAAGAATACTTACGAAAAAAAAAAAAAAAAAACATTCTTTTTTGACGCCATTTTTTAGCGCTACGAAAATTCGTCTTTGGGATTTGCCAAAAGCAAAACAAGATGCAATTTTATTTTTTCTGGATCGAAATATTTCACCAAAAAAAACGAAAATGTACCAATTCTCAGGACATGAAACTTTATTATGGTAAACGTACGTTTTGAAATGTAATTTCATTTGGAATCTTATTTATTAGAGTTCATAAGGCGACGAAAGAAAATAGAGATTGTTTTGAATCTATGATAAACTCTATATCGGCCTATTTCTATATCGGCCTAAACTCTATATCGGCCTATATCGGCCACCGAAATTTCGATTAACTACTTTGATTTTAAATACAGTGTTTTGAACTTTGAAAGTGTTTTTATTGTAAATAAAGTGCTTTATTTTATGATTTGTCACAAAAATTTTAGGTGTAGATTAGCTGCACTTAAAAACCGCCAAATCTGTAGTTGCGGTGGCGTTAATACGTAAGTACCGAAATTTTATTCCATACTTTTCTGAATCATATTACTTCAAACTTTAGAATATGCAAGAAGTATACATAAACACCATTTATACCATTTAATTTTTCAAAACAATTATTTTAACTACAATTTTTATCAAAAAATTATCCCTCATATTGAAATAAAAAACTTCCACATTGTTTCTTTTTTTATTCTTATAGTTCTTAATCAGACGTAAAAAACCATTCTGTAGAGAACTATCATCAAATAAGGAAAAAAAATTATTTACAAGAAAATTTTTTATTATAAAAATCATAACACTTACCTGATTTATAAATCTGGAGAATTCCAAAATGATATATTCTTCGTTTCAAAATTTTATTTTCAAATACTATATATACATAGATTATCTCTTTATTACTTTTAGAGAACATACCACACAGCAAAATTTTATAATTGTAAGATCTCGATATGAATTTTAATATGTAGCTTTAAAACAGAATAGCTGAATTCTAGTTAAAATTATTCTTTCAAAACTAAAAAATACTTACCAAGAAAACGATAAAAATGTATTAATAATCAGCACAAATGATACTATTTCAAGTAATACGGATAATACTTTATTGTTGTTTTCTGAATTATATAGATGCAGAAATATATACCATTCTATAAAGAAGAAGAATATTCTATAACTATTACAGTTCTGTACGTTCACATTTATTCTTTCGAATGAAGAAAGTAATATTGATTTCAATTTAATTTGTAATGAATTGAAGACAGAAGAAATGTATTTTACCGTAATACACTCATCTGAACAGTATGCAATACCGAAGTCATCAGTTGCAAGTTTGTTGATCATAGAAGTTAAAAATTGAGGAATTTTTCTTCAAATGTTTGGCGTGTTCTGTTTCTGAAAGATTTACCGATATTCTTGAGAGTTTTTTCAAGTTCTTCGGCCTTTTCCTTAGGGAAATTTTGCTTCGTATTTGCTGCTATGTAAATGGCTTCTGATTCTGCCAATGATTTTGATAGAACTAAATAAATTAATGTCTGATATTTTCAGGCTCCCGCTAGATGGCGTACTCGAGCGTTATGATCGCGAATGTACGTCATGAACAACAATCTTATACCGATGCCCATAATTGGCTCAATTATCTCTATTTCAATATAGACATAGACAATTAAAATAACAAGATTATTCAAGATATAACAAGATTACTTGATAACATTTTATTTTTTAATCTTTATTTCATAATTGTAAAGTTAGAATGAATTTGAGAATCGCAGATTCTGAGATTATTCATTTGTTATATCATACTTTCAACTACAGTGTGTAACTTTTTTTTGTCTTTGCGTTTCTCTACCATTCCACGTTTTCAGTTTTTGTTTTATTTTCTTTTATAATACAATATGAATTTGCACGAATACTGTGTTTAAAGTACTTTGATCGTGTCAACGCGCCTTTATGTACACCACTGGTAGACTGTTCTGCTCGGCGCCAACTGTAGACCATTTCGATTGCCAATTGCAAAGGGGCCGTTCAAAAAGTACGAACACAAAAATGGAGAAATTTTACCCCCCTCCCCCCCTTCGTACATTACCGTAAATAAGGTCTTACTCCCCCCCCCTTTAGAGTACGTACATTTTATTAGTCTCCCCCCCTTTTTCATAAAAATTAAAATAATTATGTTTTAAATAAAATTAAATATTTATTTAAAATAATTTATACATTTAAATTATTTAAACAATAACACCCAACTTTATCTTTGAATGAATAAATAAAACAATCTTATCTGTACGTACTTTGTATATTACCTCCCCACTCCCCATCATACAAAAATGTACAAAATAGCAAATCCCCCCCCCTTCGGGATGTACGTACTTTTTGAACGGCCCCAAATATAGTCACTGCAATAATTGGCGATCGCAACACTCGAATACGCCATCTGGGGAGAGACCAGTTTCATGCATAGAGTTTAGCCCTTCTGCCTTCCCTCTCCTCCTCTTTTCAGTTGTACAGGAATGTACAATGATATTTTCCTCTTTCTTAATATTTTTCCATTTTATTTAATAATGATATTTTTTAAAATTTCCGTGATACTTTTCTTTAGAACTATGTTTAATGTAGTTTTCAGTTCCATATAGTTTTCCAAGTTAAAATATTTCAATCTATATGAAAATCAAGAGAGAAACTAACGTACTTCCTTCCTTAATGACTTTCCACGTGCTAATGGGGAAAGCATGTGAAATGTTGCCATAGGTAGAGAGTTCTGTTCTACGCCACCTGCAACCTATTTTGATCGCCAATTGAATCTTCTTTTTACGTTGCCATCGTCAAAAATCGATCTTCATTTCCTCGAATCTTACGCTAATATCAATAAATAACAAGCAAGGCTGGTTGACGAAGTCTGGCTATGTTATGTTGATCTTCAAATCATATTTCGTATGTGGATATAAATAAAAAAATATTTATTGGTTGATATTGCAAATTTACTTATTACAACTTGAGAAACATTATTCCTTATTAGTTATCACCTGATTTACTCTTTTACTTTCTTTTGATTATAAAAACTCTATTGCCACTCTGAAGTTACTATGAAAAACTAGGTTTTAAGTGTTGGCGTTTTACTCAAATTGCTTGTATGTATCTGTTTTTAATTGTTGCTTGTCAGTATAAATTTTTATTCTCTACTTGTTTTTATGTCATCTTTTGTGTTTAATTTTCTCGTGTTGTCTCATTTCCTAGTTCAATAAAATGGATTCTTCCCATGTAATATATTAAAGGTGTAATTATAAATAAGTACTTAGCATTTTATTATCTTTAAAAAATCCAATAAGTAAAAATCTGTTTAAGCCTCTTCATTCTGCTATGTATTAAATTCAATTTGTTTATATTTCTTTTATGGGAATTTGATTTGATTCGAAGCACATTTTTCTTGTTGAGATACGCTTTTTAGGTTTTTTTTCTAAAGTAATAGAATTTAATGATCTTGGTATCAGTTCTTGTGTAACTCCTGCAGTGAATAACTTTTCAAATACAACTTTGGTAAACAGTTAAAAGTTATTTCTGTTGCTGCTTTCATTGAGGGCTTTTTTGGGAAATAATTAACTACCTTATTAATTAATGATTTTCACAACTTCCAAATAAGTCTAAATTTGAAATCTGCTATTAGTGTTAGGATTAGAGCTTTGGATGAGTCCAAAACTTAAAGTATGGAAAATCTTAAAACATATCTTTTTCGTGGTATAATATTATTAAAATAAAATGGCAAGTTTTATCTAGTTTTCATTAAATTATGAAGAATTTAGATTTTTAGGCAGAATATTTATATTGTTATTAATAAACAATTTTTTTATATAGTCAATGCTGTTACTTTTCTGTTAGCTTGGCTCAAGCGAAAATTAATAAAAAACTGGAGTTAATTGTTTTTAGATTTTTAATTTTTCATACTTCAATTTTTTGAATATTTAACAAAATAGGCGTTCACGATAAATGTAGGTAAAATAAAAAAACAAGCAATAGTTTGATACCTTGCGCCACAATATCTATATGGTAAGAGGTTTACTATGAAAAAAAATTGAGAAATTATATTAAGATGCATAATTTTTGTTAAACTACTTTACTAACCTAAATATAAGCAAAAGTATCAAATATGCTCATTGATATACAGGGTGTTTATAAAGTCCCGGACCCATTTTGATGTTTAATAGCTCATAAAATAATAAAGATAGATTAAAATTAATAACATAAATGGTTAGATAGACTCAAAAAGTTTCATGACCCTTGTCAATGAACTTCCACGTGTGCCCCCTTCGTCGCACGGAGAATATCAAGTCAATAGTCAGCATGCACAGAGGCTATTGCGGTTGTAATTCTGGCTTTTAGGTCATCAATGTTCATGGCATTGTTAATCGCCATAATGTGCGCATATTCAGGATCTGAAAACCCCCATGAATACCGTGAGGCACAAAGGGATTCCCCGAAGGTTAATGTGTGGTGTGGACTAATGCACGACCGAGTCATTGGGCCTTTCTTTTTCACAGAAAAGACGGTCTCATCAGTCGTATACTTAGACATGTTGGAAAACTTCGTATTTCCACAACTAGAAGAGCTTCAGCCACATGTCTTTTTGCAACAAGATGGTGCACCACCTCATTGGGGTATCATCGTTCGTAGTTCTTTAAATGACCATTTTCCAGGAAGATGGATTGGGAGAGGAGGACCAATTCCTTGGCCACCCAGATCACCTGATATGACGCCGCTGGACTTTTTTCTTTGGGGATTTATAAAGGACAATGTTTACAGGTGGATCATGTCAAACATTGATGACCTAAAAGCCAGAATTACAACCGTAATAGCCTCTGTGGATGCCAACATGCTTGCCGCTACCTGGCGTGAAATTGACTATCGACTTGATATTTTCCGTGTGACGAAGTGGGCACACGTGGAAGTTCATTGACAAGGGTCATGAAACTTTTTGAGTCTATCTAACCATTTATGTTATTAATTTTAATCTATCTTTATTATTTTATGAGTTATTAAACATCAAAATGGGTCCGGGACTTTATAAACACCCTGTATATTATAATGAAATATTATAATTATTAGTGTAAATGAAGTATGAACGTTTTTCTGACCTTTTTTTAAGTTTTTTTTTTGTAAACATAATTATAAGACAAAGAAACTCATCCACTAAAGTTTCAATAATAACAAATTCTTGAAATTTCAAGTGTTGTGATAAGTTTTTCGGTTGATGAAAATTATCTCCCACGAGTTAAGTTTTTCAACTTTAAGTAGTTTTTAAATTAAAAAAACTATATACTTAGACGATAAGTATAGTACTATTAAAATCAACTATGCCTATATTGCTTATTTTTAAGTGTCATCAATTTTTAAGTAAATCCGATCTCATCTCAAATCTTGAGGTTTTTTCAGCAGTTATTGATACACATGTCCATGGGATTTTGAAAATCTTTATGTTTTTAATCCAGTATTATAACAGCCTGAGACTTTCAAATCAGGCCTTTTATTTAGCCCTTCTAATTTGCTTTATTTACACCAATTTAATCGTCAATCTGATCTCATCTCAAATCTTGAGGTTTTTTATTGTTTTTTCAGCAGTTATTGATACACATGTCCATGGGATTTTGAAAATCTTTGTTTTTAATCCAGTATTATAACAGCCTGAGACTTTCAAATCAGGCCTTTTATTTAGACCTTCTAATTTGCTTTATTTACACCGATTTAATCGTCAATCTAAGTTATTTTCAATGTTTTTTCTTTTTTTTAGTCGCTACTAGTTATTTCCACTTTTTCTTAAAATCTCTTTATTTTTAATACAATATTATTTAAAGCATACAATTCAATGTGGGTTTCTTAAGCTGTTAACTGTTTTTGAACTTTGTTTCTAATTTTTTGTAGCTTAAAAAAGAGTTTAAGCCGTTTTAATATTCGGAAAATCTCTTTTAATTCACTAAATATAAATGCCCTAAATCTTAATATAAACTGAATCCTAATTGAATGTTGAATCGTTTTTAGAGCTATAATGCTTTTGTGTTATTTTGAATCATTTAAAAAAATGTGGAAATAACTAGTAGAGCAGTATACAATTTCTTTAATTTAAATATTTAATTTGCATGTGTGATGCTTAATAAAATATTTATCGATTTTTTAATTTTTACTTTGATTCAAGAACATTAGTTAATTTATTTTTAAATAAGAGTTTCTTCTGTTGTGAATAAATTTTTGAAAATGAAAAAGAATTACACTAATAAAAATAGAATTATAATTATTTAAAAGAAATTAATTTCTTGCTAATTTGTTGATTGATAGATTGTTGTTGAATAAGTTGATTGATAAAAAGAATTGTGTCTGAAACACTGATATTTATGTTAAAATTATCGTCCATCAATGTGTCTAGATATTGACCATTGGCCGTTCATTCAAAAGGGGGTTGTGCCCTCCTTATTATATGAATTACAATAAAAATATTTTTTTGTTCTTTTACAAGATATTTTTTTAAAATTCACTTTACAAATAAAAATAACCTTTGTGTAAACTTATATTATAATTATTAAAAGAATGAGTTATTTAGATGAATCTCATTTAAATGTAGTAATTGTTAAGTGTATCTAATGTTCCACTTTAGTACCACCTATAAATTCTGCCTTTCCATCGCAATTAATGATTCCTTATTCATCTAAATTAAAAAAGTTTCCATTAAAATGTATAAATTAAAATGAATGATTATAAATAATGGAATGTATTTTCGTAGTGTTTTTATTTCATATTGTGATTTTTAAAAAATTAAGTCCAAAATAGGACTACGGCACATTTATAAATCTCGCAGGGGGCCCACCTAAATCTCTGTACGCCACTGTATTATTTTAAAATTTAGGCTTAATTTACATGCATACTTCAAAATTCAAATAGATTAGGCACATAGAAATTATACACAAAAATTATTCTTTTTATTTTTTTTATATTTGATTCTATTTTGATTTGTCGTAACTATTAAAAAAAACTATCTTCGAATCACTAAAGAAAAAAATAAAAGTTAATAATTACAATAGTATTAATTGAATGCAGTGTTTAATAAAAGTATTGATAGAGCATTAACTAAAAGTAAATTGTGGATGGACTTTTTATGTATAAATTTAAACACTTCTTTGCTTAATTTTTCTTTTGAAGGAAATATGGTTTACCAGTGGTAATCATCTGTGGGTTAGATTAAGATTAGTGTGTCTCATTTTTGGTTCAAATGGAGGAATCAGTGAGGAGAAAAAATTCTGTTTTTATTTGATCTTAATTGTCCTATTTTCGTCCCAGATTTTTTTTTCAAACTCAACAGATGCTTTGATTATCTTCAGTGCGTACTGCATGATTTCCGCTACTGGTACAATGCATATAATTTCTTAAAATAGAATAATAAGTATATTTAAATTGAATAATAAGTATATAGATTATTTTTAGTTTATATCTGTTCTTCGATTCAGATATGTATTATTCTTAGATTTTTAGCATTATTTTTTCCTTGCAAATACCTACTTTTTTAGACATAATCGTCGAATTTATTTATTTTAATATTTTTCTTGTTTCACAGATCTGAAAAATGGCTGATTTTGTAGTAAGTGAAGCTGAAGAATCTGAAGATGAGGACATCATCAACAGGAAACGTAAATTTCAAGAAGAAGAGGACGATGAAGAAGAAGAAGAAGATGGTTAGACATTTTACTTCTCATTCAAAGCTTTGTATAATAATTATCTGTAGTTTTTAAGAACTTATTGTTCTGTTTAATTAATACTTCCAGCTAAAATGCTGTAATAGAAAATTATTTTCTGGTAAATGTTATTTAAGTTGCCTTCATCACATTTATCATATATTTTTTTTACCACTGAAATATGAACAATTTAAAAAATTTATTTTAATCTTAAAAAATAAAATTTTTTGTTTCAAATGCTTTTAATTAATTGAGGAAAAATACTAAGCGACATTACTTTTAGAAAGTAATCTTTGTTGTTTATTTCAATTTTATTTATTTGTTTCTATAGTTCTTTGAGGATTTTTAAAATGTTATTAATTTGATTTCTACAATTAAAAGCACTGTATTTAAAATAAAAAATTATTGTATTAAACTGCTATCAATTTATTAAATGTTTGTTTCTAATTTTTTATGCTTTCTAATGTGGATGATGCAGGAATAAATGGTAATTGTCATTTTTTTTCTTCTAAAATTATATGGATTTAAATCCCATTTGTACTAACAGACTAGATTCACTCTGAGGATGTGGCTCAGTGGGTTTAGTGAGTGTTTTTAAATGAAACCAGCCTGACAGTTTAATATTATTTTATAAATGCATTTATATCCTTAAAATACATAAATACTTGAACTTTTGCTTAATTTTTATGAATTTTTATAGTTAAATGATTGACCAATGTTTAATTTCATGTAATGAATATATAATATACACTTATAGATAATTTTCTTGCATAAGATATAGTTAAATTAATTTTTTTTGCTATTTTACTATTACCGTTGACATAGATTTTAACATCTTTTAGCTTTTGCAAATGTGTTAGTGATACTTAATTTCTCTTATGAATAAATATAAATAAGTTTCTGATTATCTGGTGTGTCATTTAATTGTTTATTTGTAGTAGTAAAATGGTTTTATTCTAGCTTAATATAAATGTTACTCTTTCTTTTTCTTTTTTTTTTTAAAGAAAAAAGAGAAGAAGAAGAAAAGAACAGGCTAGGGAGGGTATCATATAAAAATTAGATTACAAAAATTACTACAAAATAACTGTTTAGGAAAAAAATACCTCTCATTTAAAGTGTTCATATAGAGTTCAAAATGCCTCTCATTTAAAGAGTTCATATAGAGTTCATATTCTAGTTGTACTCATTAAGAGTACAGCTAGGTAACACTTCGGATTAGATGTAGAGTTATGTAGTTACAGTAATTCCAAGTTATAATAGAAAATAATTTATTTACCCTTTTGACAAAAACTAAGAATTGTTTCTAGTGGAGATTCATTTTTCTTCTTTGTATTTCATATATTTTAATTAAAAATTTAGATGAAGAAAAGCTAAGGGAAGAGATGAAAGATCTAATTAATGATGATGAAGAAGAGGATAAAGAAGATTCTGATGAAGGAGAAATTGTACGAAAGAAAAAAAAACATCATGGTAAATTATATTAATATTTTTCTTTCATAATTACACTAAAATATTTTAATGCGGAAGAAAACAATTGCAAATTAATATTTTATTTATTTAATTTGTTTATGAGCAATCATCATTTTATTATAGATGATTATGATGATGCTTTAGAAGATGAAGATTATGATTTAATTGAAGAAAATTTAGGGGTTAAAGTACAAAGAGTAAGTTTATTTTATAGTTAACTTCAAAATTTATGACATTGTCCGACACAATTAGATATTTGTTTATTTCTATACTTATCATTTCTCTCTCTCTTTTTTTTTTTTACAATCAAATTTTGTAACTAAAAAAGTCAGTTTATGGTAATATTTTTACTATTAAAATTTTACTATTAATAAAACGAAAGCAATTTATATGATGCTCAAGGGGTTATAAAATTAAAAATTGAGAAAAATCTATTAATCTCTTGAGTTGCAAGATTTCTAAGTACTATTGTAAAAAATTTTAAAATTTCAATTTTTTAAATGGGGTATTTGAAAAGAAAATTCAAAGTGTCATTTTGAAGTACAGTAGAGAACCATTTATCCGGTATCCAGATAACCGGGAAACCAGAAAACCGGGAAAAAATTTGCTCGGTTTTCCTGCCATTTTAAACTGGAACGATTATGAAAAAATGCGGAAATTGGACTCATCCTTGAAGTTGAGTAGAGGAAAATGTGAGGAAGGGGAGAATTTTTTTCCCCGTTTACCCAGAGAAACGTCATTTCTTCTCTGACCTTGACGATCTTCAGATCGAGAGGAGGCAGGGAAGGGATGAATGTTTTATTTTCTCCTTTAGGCGGTCAATCAAACTCAAAGGAGTGGCATGCTGACTTCGTTTTCTCTGATTTATGAGGGGATGGGGAAAATGCATTGCACGTGCATATCAGTGAACAGAAGATGAAAGAAAAATATATTTATGTATTTGACATCTATTAATAAAAATAAAATATTTTTCTTTTGAATAAATTCTGATTCTTTGGTATCATTTGCATGTTTTTCTTGATGTGGAATCACATCTGCTTTCGTTAAAAATCGTGTTTTTATAAATAAATAAAAATAAAAGGAGAATTGTTTATTAATTTAAACATATGATTATTTTATGAAGCAGATTGCAGTTTTGTTTTTCTGATTCCACTACGCTTGATTTTTTTTCACGATAAATTTTGCTCTTAATAGATGAATTCTTTTTATTCATAAATTTTATCATTAGGTTTTTCTTCATTCTTTTTTTAATTCCGTTGATCTTGCCTTGTTCAGGGCTTTAATATTTATGTTAGTGACTTTTCTAACGATCGTTTCGGTTCAATAATTTTCGTTGTTTTGATTTAGATTAATAAGTTTTCCTTTTATTTTATCATTTTCCCCCCTGTATAATTAGGTATGAAATTTATTGCGTTATTTAATCATTTGTTTTGTTTATATTAGTTAATTTAGGAATTGTAATTATTTTTAAAAAATAAATATGAGAATTTTGTATTTTTTAAACTTGTTTTTCTTGTCTAAACTTGCAAATTTTTCTTATTCTTTTAAATTTTATTTTTCTACCATTTTTTTTTTCTTTTTAAATTTAGGATTGCTTACCTTTTTTTCTTTTACTTTAAAATGTGTTACACTTTTTCCTTGTAATTCGGGTTCGATAAAACATCGATTAACGATACTTTTTGGTTGATCCAGAAAACCGGGAAATTCAGACATCCGGGATAGTGATGGTCCCGAGCATCGCGGATAATTGGTTCTCTACTTTACATTTCTTTTTCGTATTATAAGAAGAATGATGAGCTATTTTGTAAAATATTTTTTTCCTAAAATAATAAATGACTGAAATAATTTTATTAATCATATCTAGTTAGATGATTAAAATGTTTCATTTATTAAAATAAATGCTGTTAACTTATGAGGGTCTGCTGGGTATCAAAAATTTAAGAAGGTCAATCAATTAAAAGCAATTTACACTAAAAGATAAGAAGAAGGCACATGATATCTTGTAGCGGAAGTATATCTTGGAGAGGCGCCGCAATATCCCATCAAAAGAACATAAAAAAATCATACCTTCATATCAATCCATTTGATAAAAGGAGACATCTAAAAATTAACGGCTCAGCTGCAAAAAGTTCAAAAAACACAAGGAAAAGTCCAGAGTTCAGATTTTGTAGTTTATTAATGTGGATCACTTCATTTTAAGAAATCGTTGAGGCAGCAGAATTACCAGCATGTCCAGTTAGGGGTCACAAGGTACATTTTAACAATGGCAGATAAGATTCATCCTCTCCTTCATCTCATAGTAGTGGCGGCTGGCGGTGGTGGCAGTCGACAAAAAATATGCCGCTTACTGGAAAGGCGATCCAAAAAAATTTAAGATGGTAATAGATTTGCGTTCTTGTCGAAAAAAAAACTGCATCCTTGAAGAGTCAGCGGGCAGGTACTACGCCATTAAGAAAGGGTTAAAGTTCCGTGCCTCAAGCAGCGAGAAAGCTACCATTTTTGGGAGCTACCCGCTCCCAAAAATGGGCGGTATTTATATAAACAGCCAGAAGTGAAAGTTAAACTCCCTAAAAAATGACTTGAAGTGAAAATATTAACAGTGAAAAATTAAATTACAATTATTCGCAAACGGTGACTGCAGCTACCCGTTCTCCATGTGTTCACATCAAAGGGTGCCGAAGGTCACAGGCGTGAAGGTCGACAGACAGTGAGGCGTCACAGGAGAGGGGTCAGGGTTCGGTCTAATTTTTAGGTCACGATCCCAACAGAAAAATTAAGATTACGTGACGCAATTTCACAAATGCTTAGTTGCCAATTTTTCTGTGTTTTCCACTAGACTACTAGATTTTGTCTGTTTCTCTTCATTTAATCGTATTGTCTAGCTCAGCGGCTCCAGATTTTTTTTTCGCTTACGGAACCCAAAATAATCAACCTTTAGACAAATCCCCAACTTTTAATAAGGTAATAGTGAATGTTATAATCCATAAAAGACTATTTTCAAGATATTTAATTAGGGGGATGGAGATTTTTAATGTTCTATCATTAATAGTTTTAAATTTGCTTTTATGTCTGCAATTAAATTTGCAATCCTTGTTCAACATCTAATCTAGTTGGGAATTTGTTTATGGTGTATGTACATAAGCAGAAAATAAGTAAAATTAGCCAAATTATGGACCAAACTTGAAAGAACTGCTATAAACATTAAAAATGGTTATTAGAGAAACATATTTCTTTATTTTAAATTTCTTTAGTTATTTTATTTTGCTGTGAGAGGCACTTTCGGAAATATTAATGCAATATTTTATAAATGCTTGTTATTTTTATAATAAGTTCAATAAATTGCTATTAGAAATGTTTTGTTTTCTTTTAAAAAATGGCTATTCTTAAAAGATTTTGCCATTTTGTTAATGTATATAGTGCTTAAAATGTTTTTTGAGTGCTTAAAAAGTACTTAAAAGATGCTTTTTTTTTGTTGAAAGATTTGGCAACGTTCCCTTTTCTCTAAGATAGCCAATTTGTATTTTTACAATGTGTAACGTAGATATTGCATCTATAAACACCTAATTTTTTTTAAAGTTTGTAATTCTTCACAATTTTTTGAATGTTTTTTATATTTATATTTTTTTCAATTTTTTTAATTATTATTTTGTTTTAATAATTTTTCTTCTTCTCTTTTCATTAATCTTTAATATTTTCCATATTTTCTCTATATTTTTAACTTATTTTATGAGTTCTATATGCTTGTAGCTTATGTACAGTGAATAAAACTTGTTAATTTTCTACGTTTTCTCCTTTTTCTTTTTATCCTTTTTGTCTTTGTGATATATATATGCCTGCATGTGTGTGCGTGCAGGTTTATATGGCATTTATATAAAAGGAATGTATTCTGGAAACCAGGGTTCGTGATTTTTTTTTTATTTTTTAAAAAAAAAAAATTTAAAAAAAAAAAAAATCAGATTTTTTTTTAATATTTAAATCGGTTTTTTTAATATTTTTATTCAAATAAACTGTAAGAACTTTGATTTATGATTTTAAAAAAACTTTATAAATGTTTAATCGAAATTAAATTAATATTAAAACTATATTATAGCAATATTTTAGAAGCTCTAATTACCTAAAACAATTTTTTATTATAATACATAGCAATTCATTAATTTATTATAATACATAATGCATAGCAACCATTTTGAAATAAATGCATAATTGAAATTTAAGGGCTAGATGAAATATAAAATTTAAAGAATACTTTAACTATTAAAGCAAAGTTTCAATAAGCAATCCATAATTTTAATTTAAAATTGTGATTTTTTTTTTAAAAAATTTCTTGATTTTTAAAATGACAAAATAAATGTTACAGATTTTGTTTAGTCATTCATCAAAATAATAAATATTTAATCTATATATTTTTATATTAAAATATTCATTTTTAATTCTATATCAAAATAGATAAGTTAAGCTAAAAAAATTTTTTTTAAATCTATGTACTCATTGGAATTTTTTTCACAAAATTTATTTATAGAAAATATGATAATGACAAAGATAATGTAAACATATTATGAGAAAAAAATACTTATTGATAAAAGAGACAGCAAAATTCTAATTCTGGGTTATTTAATTTAATAGAATGACACTACACTATATCAGGAAAAAAAATATCTGAATTCATCAGCATTTTATCTTTTCTTCTATTTTTGGCATATTAGTTTAACCACCTCAAATTTTTAATATAACCTCAAGCTTTAGAAAGATGCATTTTCCACAAATAAAATATAATGTAGATTTTGATTCCATGCTTTTTCAATCAAAAGGTAGAATTTTAATTTACATTATTTGTATTTTGTGAAAAAAATTCATGTTTATTCATTGTTTTACTATACCAGTCAATATTAAGACAGCATTAAATGTTTACTTTAATCTGTACTTTCAATCTCAACAATCAAAAGATTTTTAAAAATGTAATTTCAAATGTGTTGGAATTTAACACACACCGAGAAAGAAAGTAATTTTGGTAACTAAAATTAATCATGCAGCAATTTATTTATAATAAATTTTAAAACTAAGAAAAGAAAGTAGTAATAAAAGTATCAAGAATTTAAAACACTGTTTTTGAACTTTTTAAATCAATATATATTAAAAAAATCAGTTAATTTAAATCAATGATTTTTTTAAAAAAATCATTTGATTTAAATCAACAAACCCTGCTGGAAACTAACGTATTACTTTTATTGTACATTAGAAAAAATTTTTTATTATAATACATAGCAATTCATTAATTTATTATAATACATAATGCATAGCAACCATTTTGAAATAAATGCATAATTGAAATTTAAGGGCTAGATGAAATATAAAATTTAAAGAATACTTTAACTATTAAAGCAAAGTTTCAATAAGCAATCCATAATTTTAATTTAAAATTGTGATTTTTTTTTTAAAAAATTTCTTGATTTTTAAAATGACAAAATAAATGTTACAGATTTTGTTTAGTCATTCATCAAAATAATAAATATTTAATCTATATATTTTTATATTAAAATATTCATTTTTAATTCTATATCAAAATAGATAAGTTAAGCTAAAAAAATTTTTTTTAAATCTATGTACTCATTGGAATTTTTTTCACAAAATTTATTTATAGAAAATATGATAATGACAAAGATAATGTAAACATATTATGAGAAAAAAATACTTATTGATAAAAGAGACAGCAAAATTCTAATTCTGGGTTATTTAATTTAATAGAATGACACTACACTATATCAGGAAAAAAAATATCTGAATTCATCAGCATTTTATCTTTTCTTCTATTTTTGGCATATTAGTTTAACCACCTCAAATTTTTAATATAACCTCAAGCTTTAGAAAGATGCATTTTCCACAAATAAAATATAATGTAGATTTTGATTCCATGCTTTTTCAATCAAAAGGTAGAATTTTAATTTACATTATTTGTATTTTGTGAAAAAAATTCATGTTTATTCATTGTTTTACTATACCAGTCAATATTAAGACAGCATTAAATGTTTACTTTAATCTGTACTTTCAATCTCAACAATCAAAAGATTTTTAAAAATGTAATTTCAAATGTGTTGGAATTTAACACACACCGAGAAAGAAAGTAATTTTGGTAACTAAAATTAATCATGCAGCAATTTATTTATAATAAATTTTAAAACTAAGAAAAGAAAGTAGTAATAAAAGTATCAAGAATTTAAAACACTGTTTTTGAACTTTTTAAATCAATATATATTAAAAAAATCAGTTAATTTAAATCAATGATTTTTTTAAAAAAATCATTTGATTTAAATCAACAAACCCTGCTGGAAACTAACGTATTACTTTTATTGTACATTAGAAAAAAAAGTTTAAACGGTTACGAAGAATTGAGGATGAAGAAAGCGATAATGAAGAAGCAGAAGAAGGTGAAGATAGAGAAGCTATCGCTAATGAACTCTTTGATGCAGATGATGGGGTATGTTATTTGTTTCATTATTGTTTTACTTATTTGTTATGTAAATTTGAAATTTTAGAAGATTTTTTCAGACTTTTTAATTATTCTAAATTTAGAAAAGTTTAAGGTCTCATTGTCAAACACTATTAACACTATTGTCAAACACTATTGATTGAAACTATTAATATTTCCTTAATTAATAGAACATATTGTGTGTTGTTTGGACAGTAATAGCAGATACAGTATTACTAAACGATCGAACTGCTCATAGGGTTTTCAGACTACCCATAAGAACAGCTGATTCCTCTATATTTAGATCAGAATACTCCAAAGAAGAGTTTAGTCGACACTCATTTCGTAATTTGGGATGAAGCTTCCATGATTCCTGGTATTGCTTTAAGCCTGATAGATATCACTCTTCGAGATTTGCCGAAATCTGATCTTCCATTTGGAGGAAAATTTATTTTATTTGGAGGAGATTTTAGACAAGTTCTACCTATTATTAAATAAGTTCAAGAAGATCAAATTATATGCGTTATTGTGAAATCTCTGGGATTGTAGTCTATTGTTAATCATTTCTATCTTACACGGAACATGTGAGTAACAGCACAAATTTGGAGATTGGTTATTGTCGATTGGGACTGGTAAGCTGGATTATACTGTGTGAGGACTAGCTCAGTGAAACCTTTTATTCTCAAGTTAATGCTGATTCCGTTAGAGAAGGTGTTTTGTTAGCTCTCCTTAATGATCAGGTAAATCATTTGAATATGTCTGTTCTGAACAGATTACTGGGTGACATAATTGAATGTTACTCTTATGACAAAGCAACATCTTTGGATGGGGATGACACTGATGATGATAAAACAATTTTGTTAAGTGGACACCATACCACGGGAGAAACTTTACGTCGCAAATTCTCTTTCCCCTTCATGACTAATTTAAATTTTCAAAAGAAATAAAAATTTAGTTCAGGCAAATCCAGAGTAAGTCACGAAGTTTCAATTGCTGAAAAAAAAAAAAAAAAAAAAAATTCCAAATATCAAAAAGCAAACAAATTACTGGAAGAGAACTTTTCCATTCCCAAATCCTAAATTATCTTCTCTAGATTTATTTTTATTTTGATATTTTAAAAACTTTTTCAGTATTTAAAACTTCATGGCTTGCTCTAAGTTTGTCTGAACTTACTTTTTCTATATTTTAAATTAGTTATGGAGGTGAAAGAGAATTTGTAACAAATAGTTTCTCTCGTGGTATGGCGTCCTCTTAAGATTTCAACCAGAGTATCTTTCAAAAATAAATGTAACTGGACTACCACTGCATTAATTGAGCCTGAAAGAAGGTTCAATTGTGATGGCAAGAGACTAATCAGTTTTATTTTCTACCATCATGACTGGTGATATTGTTTGCATCCCAAGAATAAAACACTAAGGACAGTAGAGAGTTTCCCTTTGTTCTTCATCGAACACAGTTTCCTGTTTGCTTGGCATTTGCCATGGCGAATAATGAATCATGAGGTCAACCATCTAGTAAAGTAGATTTTTTTATCAATCAGAATAGTCCTGTTTTTGGTCATGGGCAGTTATGTCTATCTCTATCCAGATGTCGTACAAAATCGGCAATAAAAAATGTTGTCTATAAAGAAATTTTATAACTTAAAAATATTTGTTAAAGTTCGTTCATCTTATATATTCTTTGATACTATTTATTGTATTCTTTGAATTATTTTATTATTAAGTTTTTAACTTTGAAAATATGTATATTACTTACTTGCTATTTTCCAATTTTAAAAGAATTATTAATGGAAATATGGCTAATATTATATTAATAATGGCTAATAAAATCACCGGATAATAAAATCAGCCACTTTATAAAATCAAATCGGCTAGAACCGAATCGTTTCAATATTAATACATGTTAAAAACATCCTTTAATAAAATCAATGCCGCCGCTTTTTAAAATCAAAATTTTGACTACATAATAAATCAAAAGTGCAATATTTCAGCTTTTTCTGTTCTTATTTATTCGAAGTTTAAAGGTTTTTTTAGAAGAAGCAACAGTTACTCACAAACCTGTGAAACAGGTATGGTTAGCACTTTCCTGTGATATACATAAGGTAAGAGTTAAGGAAAAATGTGGGTGGTAAGCAGCAAGTTCATAGAAATCAATGTCAATTCCTTGACTGGAATGAAGTTTGGAGAAACCTATCTCACTGAACAGGGGGTCGAAGAATTGAATTCTTATCTTACTTTTTATTGAATGTACCATAGAAGGGAGAGAAGTATCTTTTGTTATCTATCTTAACAGAGAACATGAATAGATTTCCAAAAACTGTCTGTGTGCATGTTCCATTCCGCGCATGTCTACCGTTTGAGTAAGTTATAGTTAGAGTACATATCATTTTTAAATTCGTTTGGTGTTAAATTTTATCAGCATGCCGAAAAGGAAGGATTTGAGTCTTAAAGATAAATTCGAAGTGTTGCAAAACTATGATAAGCTTCCTAAATGTAGTCAACGTGAAGCTTCAATTAAATTAGGGATTTCCCAAAATGCTCTTTTCAACATTCTGAAACAAAGGATAAATATTTCCGAGGAAATAAAAAAGAATGGAAATCTGTCAAGAAAGCGTAAGCGTGAAGGAAAATCGGAGGAAATTGAAATGGCTCTGTTAGAATGGTTCAAAAATGCACACGAACGAAGAATTCCAATTTCCCGTGGAATTTTATTTCAGAAAGCACAGGACTTTGCTAATTTATTTGGTGATTCTGATTTTAAAGCTACAGATGGGTGGCTAACCCAGTGGAAAGACCGCAACAACATTGTCTATCGTAAATTGCATGGTGAAAAGCAAGATGCTGGCTTTAGCTCTGCCGCCGATTGGATAAACGGCGTGTGGCCAACACTCATCAAAGACTATAAACCAGAGCAAATTTTCAACACAGATGAAACAGGATTATTTTTCCGAGCACTTCCTGAACACACACTGCTGTTTAAAAATGAATCGACTGGTGGATGTAAAAAAATAAAGGAAAGACTAACCGTGCTGCTAACATACAACATGACAGGAACTGTTAAAAAATATAACCTTTAGTGATAGGAAAGAGTTTAAAACCTCAATGTTTTAAAGGAGTAAAACACCTGCCCACCAGTTATGCTAACAGCTATAACGCATGGATGACATCCGGCATCTTCACAAAATTTCTTCTTGAATGGGACAAGGAGCTGAAAAATGAAGAGGTCGTCTTACTTTTAGACAATTGTTCTACGCACCCTGCTGATGAGAACTTGCATTTGAAAAACATTAAATTAGTGTTTTTGTCACTACAGCTATTATTCAACCCCTTGATCAGGGAATCATCAGACCATTCAAGTTTCATTACAGAAAAATGGTTGTTCAAAAAATCATTAGTGACATAGACTGTGACAGCTCTTCGGAACTCTTAACTGCAAACAAACTATCGAAAACCCTTACTATTTTGGAATCAATGCATTTGATTCGTAACTCATGGGACATTGTTTCAACCCAAACAATATCAAATTGCTTTAAAAAGTGTGGATTAAGCACTGGCGATGGAGCTGATAACTGTTTCGAAGAAATGCTCAGTAATGAAGAAAATGAAATGGACGAGAATTTTTCATGTTACGTAGATATTGACGATAACCTGCAAACATCAGGAAAAAAATCTGATTCTGAAATTGTTACAGACATCAAAAATTGCAAAGTTATTTCCAATCAAGAAATGGAGGAATCAGACTCAGAAGATGAAATAAACTCATCAGTGCCATCTTCAATGGAAGTCAGAAAAGCACTTAATGTATTGCGGCAAGCTTTAGAACAAAGAGGAGGAAATATCGAAAACTATAAAAACTTCTATAAACTCTCAAATGATGTTGAAAAGTTAATTTTAAATACTGCAACTCAGACAACCATTGATCGCTTTTTTGCAAAAATTTTGTAAATTTAATCTTATGTAGGGTTTTACTTTATTGAAATAATTAAATTAGTTAAAATAAAGCATTAATGTTGTCATTATTTCAGCTTTGAAAGTGTGTGCATTTAGAATATATCGTAAATAGGAGATTTTTTTTTCAAATGTTGAATCGCCTCTTAATAAAATCAGCCGCTTAATAAAATCAAAAGAGCATAAAACGAAGGTGATTTTAATAAGCGGCGGGCACTGTACTTGTTATAGTTTACGCACCATGCTATGATCTTAGATCTCTGTTTGGTTTTTTTTTTTTTTAAATATGTATCTTACATTTTTCCAGTTAAAGCAGAATTTTCAATATGTAATATTTTGCTTGTATAAATTTAATTGAAATTAGTTTGCAAAGGAAAGAAAAAATAATTGCATAGCGATTATTAGGGGGCTCTAGTATAAACATAAGATTATAAATATCAACTTTAATTTTTGAATTTTAGTTTATTATGTTTTAAAATTTTTAGGAGGGAGAAGAGGATGAGCCTAGAGTTGCTGAAGATACACTTGGTAATTTAGAAGAATCAGGCGAAGAATCTGGTATAATGTTTATTTTTTCTTTATTGACTCATTTACATGGTATTTCTTTCCTTTATTTATTTTAAGGAAAAAGAAAATGTATATGAATTCAAAATAATTTCTGAAATAAGAAAGACAAATCTTAAAAATAAAGAATAAAAGCAAACGACATGTATCTAGATTTTGATCAAAATCTACTTGTGAGTTTATTTTCATTTAAAAAAAAGTCCAAAAAGTTTTTACTAAAACAAACTTAATATTTATACTGAAAGAAACTTAGTATAATAGTGTGTGGGGCATTGGTTTGAAAAGTCAGTTCTCCTGTTGCAAGCTTGGTGTAGGCATCACACACACTGTTGGTTAGAAAGCTGGAGGTAGTGAGTTCGGTCATGACCGCAGGCAAAACAACTGGCGTGTATGCTCAGTACGATATAAATTAACTTTGTTGTGGTTGGAGTAGGTTGGAGTGGTGTAGAAATTTGGAGAGAGAGGAGCAGTGTCCATGTCGTCTGACCATGGTCAAAATTACATGGTATTCCTAATATGGCCATTAAAAACATAGAACCCTAAAAATAAGGATATGTGTTTGGCAATGGTTTGGGCAATTCATTAGGGCACTCATTTCCATGTGGGCAATGAGATGTTTCTGATTATTGTGTTATTATCTTAATTAATTCCAGAAACTTATAAATTATCTGGAAACAATAAGAGCAGTTTAATGTAAAAATGATGCTTATTGCTAGAAAATTTGTCTACAAAAATACTGTAGGGTAGGACTCTAAAAAATATTCTTATACACAATTTATATAGACTGTTCAAGCATTTATTCAATGTTCATCTTTGTATAGCGCACAGTGCTAAAATAAGTTATCACCCTGAATAACTTCCGTTATCTTAATGGTTTCAAGGGGTGACATAAAATATGCTAATTAATTAGTGGTAACTAAGAATTGAGTTAAAAAATTTGACACAAAAACATAATTTCTCCGATTAAACTTTTTTTTTTCTTTGCACATGTCGATTCCTTACCTTCAAAATATGGGGTATTGTCAAAGTTTTTGAAAAAGTTAGATCTTAAATTTGGATGCTATGAAGCTATTTGTATTTGGCAATAGTCCCAAAAAAAAAAGACCAATCAATATCGTCACCTCTGGTAGAGTAAGTTAAGATAACTATAAGCAAACTATGTGATTGAGATGAGAAATAATACTCAGTTTATTTCCATTGCTAAGCAGCCAAGTTGAGGCAATAAGAAAAGTTTTTTCATTTAATGTATTGTAATAGCTCAGAAAGGCTTATTTATTAATAGTTCATTGAAAAATATCTCAAAGTTTCTATGCAACAGACCTCTTTTAGGCTGATTTTTTTTTTTTTAATTTGTGTTTTTTATATAGTTTTAATTTTATTTATATGAGGATTTCATAATAAAACTATATTTACATAAATTATTATAATTTCACATAGAGTTGTAGGGGTAGTCATTTTTACAACTTTGATTGAGTTTTCTAGGCAAGAAAATTTAAGTTTAAGTAGACAAAGAATGGGTCTGGAAGAGATTCACATTCACAAGGTTTTTTAGTGCTCATTCACAAGTTGTTGTTTTTTTTTATTATAATTAACTATATTCAAGTATTATTAGTATTTTTAGAGCCTATTTTGTTTTATTTATATATTTTTTGTAATCATTTTCATTATTGATTTTTTAAAATTTATTAATATTATTTGTAGATGAATCAGATTTTATTGTTGATGATGATGGGCAGCCAATTTCAAAGGGGAAGAAAAAAAGACACATTAAATATAATGATGCGTAAGTATATTGATAAAAAAAATTTCTTAAATATATCCTGCTCAGTTACTTTTTTACTGGGAAAAGAGTTCTTTTGTGCAATCAATTTCCGTAAGTGAAGAAATTGTTTATATAATTTGTTTGCTGCAAAATATTAATTAATTAGCTGTGTTAAAAAAAATCCTTCAGTAATTTTTTTAAAACTGAATTTTTAATTCAGTTAAACTGAATTCTGAAAGAACGTTGTTTGACTGATAGTTAAACTATTACCTTACTTTCTAGGGCCTTACAAGAAGCGCAAGAAATTTTTGGTGTTGATTTTGATTATGCCGATTTTGCTCAGGAAGGAGATGAATATGATGAGGATGATGAAGATGTAAGAATTTTCATCCATATTTATTTTGTTTATTGTACTCTGCACACTTACTCTTACAAATGAAAATTTATTGTTTTAAGTAATTTCATTATGTTTAAGCTCTTATACCACAGTGATATTTTTATAGCACACACTTTGAAATGTGAGATGAGCATTTTATAAAGTTTGTGATATTCAGAATATTTTACATATCTTAAAACTTACTTATTAAACTTCACTAATATTAAGCAGGAACAGATCAGTCTTAAAATACTTTAAATTAATTTCTAAAACGAATTACATAAAAACACATATATTCACAGAACAAAGTTGAAATTTCTTAGAGCATTATACTGATAACAGGCAAATCAAAAACGCTTAGCTTTTGAAATTGTAACCTGTTAGCAAATTAAACTAATAGTGCAAAAAGTTTTTGCTGAGATACAGAAATTTCTTAACTGCAATTTTCATTGTTTAATCCTCCAAAGTCAATGTGGTTTATAGAGAATTTTTGAATATAGAATTGCATTTAATACATCTTCTATTGTACAACTATTCAAAAGCTTTTTTTAAGCCATTCAACCAAAGTTGGTTTTTTGATGTCAAAAATTTGTTTTTGACATGACACATCAAAAACCTGTCAAACATTATTAAAAACTGTCAAAAAATTGGATCAAGTTTCTTTTTTGTCATTGGGACATTTTATTCGATATTAAATTATGCACAAAACTTGCATTATATACTACTGTAATAAGGATTAATATTATATATTATTTATAAAATATATAGCCAAAATTATTGAAACTATTGATTTTTCTAAAAACACGTTTATATACTTTAAGATCAATGTACTTTACCATATTATAACTAAGCAGTTTATATTACAGGTAATAATTATGAGTTGTTAATTATTATCAATCTAAATATTAGTTTTAATTCTTTTCTGAAATTATCATCAATAATTGTCTGTTTTCACCTCATAATTTATTTTATTTTATTTTTTTTTATTTTTAATATTTGTTATGTGCAGTGGAGCAGAATGTGTCTGATCATGCGAGCAAGGTTTTATGAGAAATTCAGGCAGCCATAGGAAAATTTTTTTTATAGCTTTGTAAAAAATTTTCTTGTTAAAGAATATTGTGTATCAATTAGTGTATTTATTAGTTTGAATACCTTAAGTTTCGGTGTAGGATTTTAAATTTAATTTAATAAATTATTACTATTTCAATATATTTTGATTTTTATATCATATTTTTAAAACATAAGCTGGTTTGTTCAAAAATTTTGAAAATTCGAATGAATTTTTTTCTTATATAAACTTTAATTTCCAAAAATATTTTTAAAAAGTTATAGTACTGAAAAGAAAAAAAAAGGAAGCAAAAGAAAAATGCTAAAATTTTGAGTCAAATTTCAATACAAAAATAAATAAAACTTTGTTCTAAGGAAATGAGTTCTCTGAGAATTTTCTGCACTCTTGCTTATGCTTGCATGATTATTTCCAATAAATCATAGATATAATATATTCCCTTATAAGTAAACTAATTATATTGTACAAAAAATATAAATGATTGTTTAAATGAGTTAGTAATTTTTTCAATCAATTGATTCAGGGGTATCAATATTTAGTACAGTTAATGGAATAAATTTCATAATTACATATTTTATTATGTTATAGTTTTAGTATGACTGCCTTCTACAATGCAGTTGAGCATTGAGCATCAATCGTAAGAATAGTTTTGAATTTTGGTTTTATTTATACAAAACTGAAAGATGAACTTGGAGTACAAAGAGCTTCAAAACTATTTATTTATATTTCATTTATTTATTTATTTTTTTAATTACATTCTTCGGGCAAAGGTGGAGCAAAGGAAAACTCATTTTACATAAAATGAATAATATGGTTGTTAAGTGTTTTTTTTTTTTTTTTTTCCCCTAGATGATAGTGTTTGTATTTTTATTTTTATGAAACAAATTAATATTCTGGATAAATTGCAATTTAATTTATAATTATTTTATATTTTCTTCAGCATAATTTAGGTTTTTTTTTTAAATAATTGTCAAGACAAAAAGAATTTAATTTCAAAATAATTCAAGAACATAATTGATCACTTGTAATTTTAAATGCATGTTTATTTAAAAATACTTAATATTTATAGTAGCTAATAATTATCCTTACACCAAAATTTTGGGTTTTTGACCATTGGTAAAAAATTATGCCAAAAAAGGGTTCATGGAATGTTTAATACCATAGGTAAAATCGTCAATAGTCAAAACTTGTGAATCCTGCATTCAACTAATACTTATTAATTTCTCTTCAGATATGATATCAAAGATTTTTTTCCCCAAATTCTTTTTCTGTCGCTTTTTCATAGAAATCTTCTAATTTTTTTGTTAAAATATTAGAATGTTTATAGTATATATATATATATATATATATTTTTTTTTTGTCATTTTATACAGTTATTAGAAATTAACATATATAACAATAGTAAGTAATAAGTTAGTTAATAAATTAATAAGTTTTAAGTTGTGTTAGGTTGTTATATGAAATTTTAAAAGCTGACTTCTTTTTTAATAAGTCAAATGCTTAGGCTTTCTACAATAAATCAATGTAGCTGAATTTTATTTATTCAAAGTCTAAATAAATAAAAAAAATATTTAAAAGAGTACTTTTAGTGACTTTATTTTAAAGCTGATCTTTTAATTTCAGTATGAAGAAGAGGAAGAGGACGAAGATGGGGAGACTCGACCCAAGCAGAAGAAAGCAGCTCGCAAACAGAGTACCAAAAAAACTATATATGATGTAAGAAATTTATTTAATTTTTTTATATTTTTTTAAAGGAGACATAAACTTTTTAGTTATCGAGTTTGACTAATGTTAAATATTTTAAACTTATAACAATATAATTTTTTATTTATTTATTTTTTCCCTTTGGTTGTATGTTTATTATTACTGTATGTTATGACAGGGTGTATAGCGATAGGGAAAATCGGTTAAACTAGGAAATATCAGGGAATTAATTGGTTCTGGAAATATCAGGGAATATCTTTAAAATGTTACTAAAACAAGCAATCTTTGAATGTTTCAATCTCTTTAGTGACATTTTACTCATAATGCCACAAACAAGATTTCTTCCCAGTGGTCCTGATTTTTCCGATTGCCTTTTTAGCCGTAATGAATCGTTTTTCGGTCACTTCCCTACAATTTTTGAAATTCTGATACATATTTAATAAATAATCACAACATGAGAATGTGAGCTATCACTTTTGAAGGGTTCAATTCTACTTTACTATTTTATTATGAATACTATTTTATTATGAAGTGTGAATTTCGAATTTGAGTTTTCACTTCTTGTTGCTATTAGTATTCGATTTGAGACAATTTCATCGTAATTTGATGAATGTTCTTCCACAAGTTATGTACCATTTTTCAACCCCTTTTAATCGACTTTTCAAATTTCGATAGTCCTAGCTGCAAGGAGACTCTAACCCTTGATTCCTCTATCACTGAGGATATTTTTACATCAGACAGTTAATTGATTTGATCTGTTTAAAAAATATTTCGTAGCATGTAATTTTTTTATTTATTATGCACGCTTATATACTCCTGTATTGCTTATACAGTATGTGCTGTGCCGCACTTATGTAGGCATATTAAGGGATTTCAATTTTTTTCGTCTTTTCATATCAGACATTAAAAATTTGCTTATTGGAACATAATTTTTTTTTTTTTTTTTAATATGCAGATGCAGATATATTTTATGTATTCTTATATATTAGCCCCTCATAAAAAGATGCTGGTATTTCTAGTGTTATGCTACTGGATTGTGTACACTGGTTCAACACTTCTGAAGATTTTTTTACTTTGTCATTTTTATACCTAGGTGCAGCACTTCTGCCAAAAAATACAGTATCTGTAAAAAGTAAACAAAATGAAAGTAGAAATATGAATAAAAGGAAAGGGAATAAATGAGGCACATAAGGCAACTAATTTTGAAGCCATTTCTTTTTATTTTCTTACATATCTGATATAGCCTGAAATAATTTGTAACAAATGCAAATACATGAAAATAGTTTTATTTATATTTAGTCAGGAGCAAGCAAAATATTTGAAGAAAAATTTTTAGATTTATAATTAATGATAAATCAACTAATTAATTCTATTTGGAAATTAGATTGATTTCTTTTTTTTAGCTTATGTAGGCTCAGTCACACCATTTTGGTATTGTGCATTTCTTTGATTGATTTCCATCTTCGCAGAAGATTCTATCTGATAAAAAAGAGGATTTTAATTAAAATCAGCAATTGCAGCAATATGCAAAATGCCTGCTAATACTCTTTAAACATGTACACCTTTTTGCATAAAAACATTGGTTAAGACAAAATAAACATAAAATATTTCTCTTTTAAATTCTTTGATATCTCTGCTTTAGTGATTCGTTTTTTGCATTTTTCTGTTTTATCGAATAATACAATTTTCAGTTAATTCGAAAAGAAATTTGTTAAATGTTTTCTTCGTCTTAACGAGGTTTGATTGTATGCAGATGAAGGTTAAAGCCTATTATCTCATTAATATATAAAAATGATTTAATGAATTGTTTTTTCTAAATATTATTTTATTATTAAAAATTAAATTTTAAGTAATTTTAAATGAACATGAAAAATCGAAAGTGATTTAATGATGCTAAGTTGAATAAAAAATAAATAGAATTTTTATTCATTTAGATATTTGAACCAGTGGAACTGGAGAGAAGTCATATGACAGATCTTGACAAAGAAATTAAAGCTGTTGATATCCCAGAAAGATTCCAGGTATTTTTCAGGCTATTTCTATAGTTTGTCTGAAGTAAGAACTCCCCTCGCCATTCCTCTGGACTTGTGGCGGTGACTGTGGTAACAGAGTATAACTATTTCAAGTAGGGGTGTGGGTTCATTGGTTGGGACAAGTTTTGGCTTGTGTCAGAGAGGGAAAGGGAATCTTTTTCTCCGGTCTATTGTGTTAGCCTTAAAGTGAAGAGAAGCTACTTTCTCTGAAATGAATTCTTGTTTCCATAGCAGCAAATGGCCTCGGACTTTGTGACGGGGTAGGGAGTTCTTACCATTGACAAACTATAATGAATTCTATATAAAAGTGTTTTCTCTTAATTCAATTTTCTATCACTTAGTTGCGAGCAGTACCTGTCACAGAAGCTGAAGATGATGAAATCGAGGAAGAAGCCGAATGGATCTATAAGCAAGCCTTCAGCATTCCTACCATATCTCTTCAAGAGGGGGAGCATACTGGAACTGGTCACCAACCCATCGCTGGCCGTAAAAATCCGAGTGCTGTGGGAAAAATTAGGGAAGCTTTAAAATTTATCCGTAACAATAAGTTTGAGGTCATTATAATCCATTAATTTTTTTAAGTACTTTGAGTTATTGCGTGTGGCCTAAAATGTTTTTTTAATTTTTTTTATAGGTTCCTTTTATTGCATTTTATAGAAAAGAATATGTAGAGCCAGATTTAAATATTAATGATTTATGGACTGTATATAAATGGGACGAAAAGGTATATCTTTAAAAAATCCATTAACATATTTACTTTAAATTTCGTTAATTGGAATTATTTATTTATTTATTTATTTTTCAGTGGTATCAATTAAGAACAAGGAAAAATAATTTGAGCAAACTGTTTGAAAAAATGCAACAGTATCAGTGTGATACCATTATGGCTGATCCCGACAAACCTCTTGAAGAGGGAATTCGAGCACTTGAAGTCACTGATATTTTAAGGTTTGTGCTTTATATCACATGAAATATTATTTTTCTATTGTTTTAACGCTCAGGTCAGTGAAAAATAATGTTTCTTTTAATCATTAAACAGGAAATGTAATTATTCGTAATTATTTAAAAGTAAAAGCATAACTAAGTACTGGTTTTGCCTTTTAGTGTTAATATTATTAATTAAAGTATTTTTTTAAAAAATTTTTATAATAATCCATGAATTTGTTTGCGAAAATTTTATTAGTTTAATTAGAATAAAACAAAAATTAACAATAAAAAAATCTTTCTAATAAGTATAACATATCCTATATTTTTCATTGATTATTCATATATTTTTCTATTGATTATTCATATATTTTTCTGTACATTTGCTGTTATCACTGTTTATGAGATAAGGTTTTAAATTTTTTCCTTAATCAACATGTGTGTAGGTAAAAAAATGTTAGGGAGCTCATTTCTGAATTATTTTGTTCAGGTGAGCATGGGTTTCATGACATTGAGTCATTCATTTCATAATTGTTATTAGTGTCTTAGTTCCTCTTTCTAATTCTATTTGTTATTGCTCAATTCGCTGAAAATGATTGCTCATTTGTAAATTCGTGCATGTCGCAATAGCATAGAAAAGTAGTTCTCATACATTATCAAAACAAGAGAAAAATTCAGAGTTTATAAAAAATAAATAAAGGCATGCTAAAAGACTATCTCTGAGAGTATTTTTTTTTTTTTAATAAAGTAAACCAAAAAAATTTTTAATTGATAAATCTGATTTTTTTTTTATTAATATTATTAAGCCTAATCATTTGAAAACTTTTTCTTCTAAAATTCAAACTGAAAATTATGCAAACATGAACATTTAAAGGTGCATTTTTTTAAAAAAAAAAAAAAAAAGGTATTTATATGAAAAATAATTTTAGAATTTAAAATCACTTTAAAAGTTCATTAATATACCTCCTGAAAAAAAAAAAAAAAAGAAATTTATAAATATTAAACCAGTTAAGAATAATCCGTAAAGTAAATATTTGTAATAGTAATTAGAACTAAACCTATAAATGCTGATAATTTTATTAGTGTGTAGTTATTATTTTAACAGTGTTATATGGGTGATTCTCACGTATATGACAATTCACGGTTCCTTGCTCCAAGATCTAATACTATATTACTAAAAGAATTTTTTTTGTTTTTAAATTATTTATAAATAGCATTGCTGTTAGCATTTTAAAATGACTTTGCACTAGCATTGACTGTTTTGTATACTTGAAAGATTTAATATCAAAATGTCATTTTCTTGGCATGTCCCAAACAATGTTTCCAATAATAACTAGCTTCAAAACTTCCCATAAATTTTTCAATATCTAAATTTTTTTATCTCAACCGGTGTAAGCATATCTAGAATATGCACAGAGGGTATTATTTACAAAAACTTCGTTAAAAAAATTTTTTTCCTTCAATAATTTTTTGTCCCACTAAAATATGTCATTTTCCTGGCTACTTTTATTTAGTGGTTTATAACCAAAATAGATAGAGCCAGCAATCAATATCTTATGTTAATAGATTGATTAGATACCCTCCTATATGAACATGTCTTGTTGCATGAATAAGGAACCAATTTTCTGGTTTAAAATTTATTTCAAAATTTTTCAAGGCGAGTAGGTTTTTGTGTTGTCATTTTCCTGGCTTTTTGAAATCATTAATAACTTAAACTACATAGATTTATCTGAGTTATTTTAAGAAATCCTGTTGTTTTCTGTGGAATATAAATGTCTTAGGTCAAAGTATAAAATTAAACTAAAGTTATATGCTTTAAAATGGCGAATTTGTCATTATCCTGGCTGTCATTTTCCTGGCTTATGAATGCCAGGACATGGAAGTGTTACCAGAAATTTTTTTAACTGCTAATACTGTAAGGAGGGAAAGCAAATATTAACCAAATACCTACTTTATGTATGATTGTAATATGCTTGGATCTAATCAAAGTTATTTATTTATTTAATGATTGATTATTATACACAATTTTATTCTGTACATATCAGCAACAAATTTTTTGTTTCTTTCTACAGTGGATAAAAAGAATTAATTTAAGCAATTTATGGTTCATCTAACATAAAGGCTTAAGTTGAATTATTTACTATTAACTTAAAATGACTGTTTTTTAAACTTCTAAGCTAATAAGTGATTTTCCTGGCCTTTAAGATTTGGTGAATTTCTATTTTTTTTTTTTTTTTTCTCGAGCAAATGTCAATAAACTACACTGCTGTCTGTAAGATATTAATAAGTGTAACTAAAGAAGCATACAAAAAAATTTTCTGATTATTTTGAAGACTTTAAATTTGAAGAAATTTTTTGGTCCGAATTGTCATGTTTAAAAAGAATCACCCATTTATTTATTTTTAATTGAATATGAGCAAAAAGGCAGTATTTTGAAGGGTTGAGCACCTTATTTTTTACAAAAAAGGCAAAGATGACTCATTTATAGGGACCAAGGGCAGACAAGGCAGGCCACACTGTAGTAGTTAAGCTTTTTTCTGTAGCGTAGCACTAAAACCGTTTGAGCCAGTGTTGCTATTTTGCTGTGCATTGAGAAAAATACTCTACTGCCTATTTATATGCTCTAATATTTAAGTAAAAACTCTTTATATATTTCTCTGTGGTACAGCTATTTAGTAAAAAAGTAAATAGCCCTTGAGTGTAATTTTTTTTTTCCTTTCGTTTAGATTGAAAAAAGCACAAAGCATGGAAGAAATCCAGGATTGTTATTCCCACTTCATGTTGTATTATGGTCATGACATACCAGCCATGAAAGAACACATGAGAAAAAAGCAGCAAAAAGAGATGGAAAATGGCGAGGAAATAGAGGAAGATACGAAAATCAAGCATGTTCCCCACACTGATGCTTATACTGTGTGCAAACTTTCTGGAATCGATGGTCTTGCTAAGAAATTTGGTCTGACACCTGAGCAGTTTGGTGAAAACTTACGTGATAATTATCAAAGGCATGAGGTTGATCAGTATCCTGTTGAACCTAAAGAAGTAGCATCAGATTATGTTTGCAAGCGTTTCCCCACTGCCGACGAGTGCTTGACTGTTGCAAAATTTATGGTGGCTACTCAAATAGCAAGAGAACCAGCAGTTCGAAAATGCGTGAGACAAATTTTTTTCGAAAGAGCGAAAATAACTGTGAGGCCCACTCAGAAAGGAATCAAAGTATGAGCTATTTTAATATCTAAATATTAAAATTTAAATTTTTTTTTGTGATTCATTTTTTTCCCTTGTTATTTACTCTAGGAAATAGATGAAAACCATCCATGCTACAGTATGAAGTATTTAACCAAATCTGTTAAAGATTTACGTGGAGAGCAATTTTTAAAATTATGCATGGTAAGAAAAAGAACATTTCTGGTTTGATAAGAAGACGTTTGTTTCTCAATTGTTCTTCATTTATTCTTGTCTTTCATCTATATTTATCAATAGATTTTTACGAATAAGATTAACAAATGTATTATTAAATAAAAAAATTTCATTGCTCAAGCATCATTCAATTAACTGTAAGATTTTTAATACAGTAGAGAACCATTTATCTGGTATCCAAATAACCGGGAAACTAGAAAACCGGGAAAAAATTTGCTCGGTTTTCCCGCCATTTTAAACTAGAACGATTATGAAAAAATGCGGAAATTGGACTCATCCTTGAAGTTGAGTAGAGGAAAATGTGAGGAGGGGGAGAATTTTTTCCCCCGTTTACCCAGAGAAACGTCATTTCTTCTCTGACCTTGATCTTCGGATCGAGAGGAGGCAGGGAAGGGATGAATGTTTTATTTTCTCCTTTAGGCCGTCAATCAAACTCAAAGGAGTGGCATGCTGACTTCGTTTTCTCTGATTTATGAGGGGGTGGGGAAAATGCATTGCACGTGCATATCAGTGAACAGAAGATGAAAGAAAAATATATTTATCTATTTGACATCGATTAATACAAATAAAATATTTTTCTTTTGAATAAATTCTGATTCTTTGGTATCATTTGCAAGTTTTTCTTGATGTGGAATCACATCTGCTTTCGTTAAAAATCGTGTTTTTATGAATAAAAAAAAAAAAAGGAGAATTGTTTATTAATTTAAACATACGATTATTTTATGAAGCACATTGCAGTTTTGTTTTTCTGATTCCACTACGCTTGATTTTTTTTCACGATAAATTTTGCTCTTAATAAATTAATTCTTTTTATTCATAAATTTTATCATTAGGTTTTTCGTTATTTTTTTAATTCCGTTGATCTTGCCTTGTTCCGGGCTTTAATATTTATGTTAGTGCCTTTTTTAACGATCGTTTCGGTTTGATAATTTTCGTTGTTTTGATTTAGATTAATAAGTTTTCCTTTTATTTTATCGTTTTCCCCCCTGTATAATTAGGTATGAAATATATTGCGTTATTTAATCATTTGTTTTGTTTATATTAGTTAATTTAGGAATAGTAATTACTTTTAAAAAATAAATATGAGAATTTTGTATTTTTTAAACTTGTTTTTCTTTTCTAAACTTGCAAATTTTTTTTATTCTTTTAAATTTTATTTTTCTACCATTTTTTTTTTCTTTTTAAATTTAGGATTGCTTACCTTTTTTCTTTTACTTTAAAATGTGTTACACCTTTTCCTTGTAATTCAGGTGCGATAAAACATCGATTAACGACACTTTTTTTTGATCCAGAAAACCGGGAAATTCAGACATCCGGGATAGCGATGGTCCCGAGCATCCCGGATAATTGGTTCTCTACTGTACAAAATTAATGTCACTAATAAAAACGGCCTCGAAAATCCGGACTCATACGTCCAGTTCGCCAGGAGAAAAAAAATCGCCAGGAAACAAAACCACAATTCTTCTCCAACAATGAAGAGGTGGGGGGGGGGGAGTGAATGAAAGCTCATAGAGCTGATAAGGAAATTCCAGTCATTCTTATCAGCAAATATATAAAGGGGAATCCCGTCAAGGGGAGGAATTCTTCTGCCACCTTGTGAAGAGAGAAAACTGGTTCTTTCTTAACCTTGAAGCTTAGGAGCCCTGGACAAGTTCTTACCTCCCCCAACAAAAAAAAGGATTAGTATCAGCTGGTACAGTCTAGTCTAGAAGCATCTGTTTCAGTTATAAGTTGTAATTCAGCTCGCGTTTTAAGCCTAGATTTTTTTAAATTGCTAATATTATGTTATCTAAACGATCGATTACGGTGAAAATGACGAAAGTCTGATTTTTATTGTCTCTTATTTATTATTTAAAGAGTATATTATGTTAAAATTGACATCAGAGGTCTACACACGCGCGTTTAATCGCGAAATCAGCCTGGCGAATTCGAAACTTCGATAATTCCTTCCACCCCCCCAGCAGTCTGAATTTTCGAGGTTGCACTGTATTTAAAGAAAAATGAAAAAGTAAGCAGATGTTGTTTTTGTGTGTGTGTGTGTGTGTGTGTGTGCAATGAATCAAAGACATATTTCTTCTTTTTTTCATTTATATGAAGAATTAGAAATATAGTATCCAACAGCCGAATCTCGATCCATATTTTTGCATCGTTTCCTGTATGTATCGTCTTGTTATAATGGTTCTGTCACAAACACTGTTCTTGTAATGTCAATAAAACCCATTCAGTTTGTTTTTGAAATTAGCAGACTCTCCTTCTATTGTGGGTTATCTGTCATCGGATGGTATCTAAGAAATTCTGCCTACGTTAAAAATATATATATATTGAAGGTATTTCCGATTGAGAAGATCAACAGTAATTCCCGACGCTAATGATGAAGAAGAAAATGAGTGAAAAATTCATTAAACATCAATTTTGATGTTTATGCTCCAGTTGATGAAAATTTTGAAGCAGCTGGTGTCCGTTCAAGAGATGGTTGCAGAAGCTGGAGAAGTGCAAAGTGATACCAATAAAAACATGAAACGAAACCACTTGTCCCAACATTTTTGAAAAGCTTAAAAGGATTTCATATGCATAGCTGCCAATTTTATTGGAGTTTGCCAGTTTCTACTGGTTTAATTAAAATTCTTCTGGTTTTTTTACATTCTAGATAATTCCATAAAATTGAGTAAATTCCCTAAAAAAAATCCCTATTAAAATAGAATTTTTTTACAGATTATTGCTTACTTGCTGGAACATTTAAATAAGTATTACTAATACATAATGAAGCGAACCTCATTTATAGAAATCAGTTCAAAACTTTTTTATTCTAAAATGTTCAGTTTATTTTTATTAAGAGCTCTGTTTTTAAATTAATTAAAAAAATCTTTTAACTATATTTGATGAATTAAATGACTATTAATATTCGAAATTATGAGTAAACATAACACATAATATTTATGTTTGATGTCAATCATAACTTAAAAAATATTGCAGTATTTCTATTTTAGTGACTACAAAAATCCCTAGAATTCCCTGTGTGTAAAATATTTAGTACATTATGCAACAATTATCATGAAATTTATGTTATTTCGTAAAATCTACTGGATTTTTTCCTATCCATATTGGTAGCTGTGCATATTAAATTCGATAAAGTATGTTTTTTTTAAATTTATATTTATTCAATATTGATTTTTGAAAGCATCTTTAATAGTTATCTGTTCTTATGATAATATAGGTGATAAGTAGCAAGTAAAATTTTTAATTACAGCATTCTTCCATATCTTAATTTAGGAATATTTTGTTTCATGTTTAATAAAAGGTTTAATATTTGACATATTAAATAAATAAGTTTTCCCAGTTAAATTTTTTTAAAAATCTGGTCTTTTAGACTGCTTTGTTTTAGTATGTCTACTTAAAACTACTTCTTCTTACCCTATGAAAAACTGCAAAAAAAATCATTCCAGTGTTACAGAAATGCCCTACATCCCTTTTTTATAAATGCGTTTGTGCATACATACTGCTTTTTACTATAGGTATGCATGCTTACTTTTTACTGTATGCATACTACTTTTTACTGTATGTGTGCATAAATGCTTGTACAATTCTTAAATTTCAATTTACTTATTATTTTTCTACATATATTATGTTTATTGTGTTTTTCTATATAAATTGTCTTAGATAAATTTAGAGCATGACAGTAATGTTTCAAAAATTTATAGGCTGAAAGAAGTGAAGAGGTTAAAATTACCATAGCTATGCAAAACCAAGGAGGCAAAGATAGTCGGCATGTTTATTTAGAGGAAATTAAGCAGCTATATGAACGAGTAAGTCTCATTAAAATGATATATATTTAAATAGTTTAACTTATACTATATACAACTCATACATCAGATAGGGTGGAAGCTTTTTATTTAAAAAGAAATTGTGATAATTTAAATTTATGAAGCATAAGGTTGTTTCAATGATACAAAATAAATAACTTGACCAAAGAGGATGGCTGCATTATAGATTGTACTATTTCAATTTAGTTTACAGGTGTTCATACTCATGTTTTTTTTTTATTTACTATTATTGTCACTATTAAAATAAAAGTGCATTTTGTAATAATATTTATTTGAATTAAATTTATTCATAATTCTTTAAAAGAAATCTTTTTTAGCCTTTTTGTAAAATAATTTGTACATTTTTGTTTAGATCGTTATTTTAAGGATCCATAATTCCCTTGTCAATGGTTTATCTTTTTTAAAATTTTTGATGTGTGATTAATGAAAATTAAAAAAATAATGGATCCTTATTAATCCAATTAGAGATCCAAGAAGTCAATTTAACAATCAAAGAATTTCTAACAAGTCCACAATTTAAGAAATGTTTAGTCTTCTATGTTTTAGTCTAGTTGTTTTGTCTTAGAAAATCAGTTTTTCTTGTAATCTTGTTAAAAATATTACAATTCAATTTATTGTAGGATGAATACAGTAAAAATGTTCTAGACTGGAATGTTCAAAGACATCAAGCATTGGATCTTGCTTTAACGAAAATGTTGTATCCCTCCTTTGAAAAAGAACTCAGACTGCGTCTGTTAAATGAAGCTAAAGAGGGTGTTATCAAGGTATGGAACTATAAAATGTGTAGTCATAATTTTTCTTTATCTATAATAATGTTTTTGAAGTTTCAATGTAACACTTTTTATCCAATATGATGGCGTGTATGCTTTTGATCACAAACTTTTAATTTAATCAAGAAATGGGTAATGTTTTGCACACATACCTGTCCACTCTACTGAGTTTGTCAAGAGATTCACATTTTGAACAAATTTAAAATTTTTTGATCAGAAAAGAAATTTTTTCAAGCTCGTTTTGCGTTTTTCCCTTTATTAAAGTTTGATAATTTCTTTAAAGAAATATTTTTTGGAAAAAAAAATTTTCTAAGAGAGAATATGTTCTAATAAAAATAATATTAAAGGTTTGATTAAAAAACGAGTGAAATCTGCTGCAGTAATAAAAAGCAAATAACCCCCAAGCTTCAGATGAACAAGTAACATAAAGTGAAGAAAAATGAAAGAAGCAAAATTTTCTCCACTTTTTGCCAAATCTTTTTTCGTCTAGCTGACGCTTTAGCTTTAGAGTCGATAAACACTCTTATATAGATTCTAGCATTTCTCTTGAATAATCTTCGTTTTTTTATATAAGCTACATTTACAAAATAATGCTAACACAAATTACAAAAATATATTATAGAATTCTTAGAAACTTCTTATGTAGATTTTGCATTTGTTTTAAAAATCTAAGGTCTAAGGGTAAATTTTTTTTTATCATGCTTTAAGTAAAAATGTTTAGAATTTTTTTTTTAAAAAATCAATATTGAACAATGTATTTAGCTATTTTCATTATATATTTGAAATCTTCCAAACTCAGGTAATCATATAATTGATCTAGAAAAAAAATTATTTTGATATTTCTGATTTGCAATTTGTTGTAGAGCTGTTAGCGCGACATAATAAAATAGGTAGTTTTTAGGCTTAAATAAAAATAATTTATAAATTTTTAAAGTTAACTTTAGATTTATGATTTCAGGACACTTTTTTTTTGCCAAAAATATAATTTTCATTAAGCCTGTTTTTTTATTGTTGTTTTTTTTTAAATCATGTCAAATCCAGTTGGATACCTTAATATTTTCCTATTAGCTTTTTTACTTTTATTTATAAGCTTAATGTTTCATTTGTAATTTTCTCTGTTTAATTTAAATTCACTTTCATTCTTAAATTTTTGTCGCACATCAAATTTTTAATAATTCAATTAACAAAGCACACATCACAATTTCCATTGAAGTGTCTTATGAATTGCATTTTGGGACATTTGGGGGTTAGAAATTAGTATGTAACAGTCAGGCGTCAATAACACATAAATATTTTTTTAGCTGCAAAAACGGCATAGCTAGACATAATTTTAAAATAAATTTTTTTTTTTTAACCACAATATATATTCCTTTTTTTACAATTTAGTAAAAACCCTGTTCATGGTTTTTTCTTGACTCTAAAATGGGCTTGCTTTAAAAACCCAAAAGGGCACATTATCCTCTCAAAAAATGTGTTTCAGAAAAATTTGCACAGCTTTTAAGAGACCCAAAACATACAAAGCTCTTAATTTTAAAATAATTATTCCCTGATGCTGCTGACATCACACCCATGCAATTTCAATTAAACTGACTTGGTGATATATCGTTTTTGAAATATTGACAAGGTGAAAGTAGATTGGCAAAGTGTTTATTTATTTATTTATTTTCTTGAGTACTGATACGCTGGGTAAATATTATTTTTGTTTTTCGAATGTTTTCTTTTAAATAGGTTAATTATTTTTCTGAAAAATAAATGAAGATTTCATTTATTTTCATTGGACTTACTTACAATAACTATATTCAATCTCAAGATTTTTTTTGTTTAATACAGCAAATCTACTTTAGCAAGGCTCTCTGGTACTGAACCTATTTTGTGTAATTTGTTGCTCATAGAATATCACAAGCTCTTATTATAAGTTAAGCTTTATAAAATATTTCCTATTCTAAAGGCTCCATTTATAGATGTGTGATCAGTTCATTAAATAAATCATCTGTGTATTTTCTTATCATACTTTGAATGGTTACGAAATGGCTTCACTTTTACATTATTATCTGGAGTGGAGTTAAATGCGTTAGGAGTACTTAACTATATATATATAGAAGCAGGGTAGCCACTCTACAGGGGAAAATGTGAAAATACAGGGAATTTTGAGTTTTTCTTTAGGAACTAGGAAAATATAGGGAATTTTGTTTATTTTTGTCTTTTAAGAAGTGGTAACCACTCAAGTGCAATCTATGAGATATATAAGGATGATATTTCAGCTATATTAAACTATTTCATTATTTATTTTAAATAGGTTAAGCTGTTCCTTTTTCCTCTAAGTTTTTTCAGCAATTATAACTAGTATAGTAAGCATAATACAGCTCATACAATAGCATAGTGATTTCGTTTCCCCCTTAACATATTGTGTATAATATGTACAGGGAAAACACAGGGAATGTTTTTTCCAGATTTGCTTGGCAACCCTGATAAGTCTTTGAAGTTCTTCTGTCTACTAGACATGCACTCGTTTTAAACATTTAATGTTCTAATTTGATCCCAATGACAAATTTTAGAATGGAGGTATTTAAATTTCAACCCCTCAAACATTGAGCACATGTGTTGCACATCATTTTTTCGTAGCCAGCTTTTTTATTTATTTTTTTTATGCAGTAAAGACTGCAGCTTATAGCTTGGAAAAAGACTGGACTAGTTTGGTGAACATTAAAAGAAGAATATTTTTTGTAAATTTTACTTCAAAATTGCTGGTTACATAAGTTTTTGTCTTAGGCTTGCTGTCGAAAGTTATATAACTGGTTGAAAGTTGCTCCTTACCAAGTGGACCCCCAGGTAGAGGATGAAGATGATTTTGACACTAGAGAAGGAGTGAGAGTGCTTTCCATTGCTTATCAAGGAAATGCAAAGTAAGTTTCTCTCTAAATATTTTTTTAAAAAAAATGCATAAAAAGATGTCATAAGAATAATGAAATTTTTTTTTATTAGCAATTATGTATTCTTTAAATTATTGCAACAATGAATTAAGTAATGGAACATCAGTAACTAGTTTCTAGAAATTATTTCTATTATTTGTAAGAATGTGAACTGCTTAGTCTAAAGTTTTAAGTCAAGTGTTGTATTTATTTAACAGTTTTATTTTTATTTAGATTGTACATTTTTGTATACTGTATTTAGATTGTACATAGTGTGTTTACACCCACTAGACATTCAATTTTTTATTTGTAAAAACATTTTATTTTCTTATTCCTTAAATGTGTACTATTCATTATATACTTTTAGCAATGTACCAGCTTTTTGTGCGATGGTTGATGGAGACGGGGAAGTTATGGAATTTTTGCGCCTTAAATATTTATTGAACAGGAGAAATTCCCGCAGAGAAGATGATCGTATAAAGAAGGTGTGCTGTTATTTATTTGAAATTACAAGTAAAATTGTGTAATGTGGACTTCTTGGTGATTCTGCTAGATGTTACCAGCTATGGGTTAAATTTTCTGGTTTTTGTTTTCACAGGGTATCTGCACACCTGGAAAGTCATAGATTTCAGTATTGAACAAAATTTGTCATGAAATGTCATGATTTGCCGAAAAATCTAATTTTTAAAATGGAATTTTCCCCTCCAACCCGATTTCGTGGTGTTCTGATATTCCGAATATCTGAATTCCAATCACAATCCCCACTATCAGTCATATTTGATTAAAATGTAGAATGTTTTTATCCTGTTCTTTAAAAATTATGGTGTTCTTTCAAATAACGAATGAAAGAATTATCTTTTAAACTTCTGTGATTTCAGAATTCTTATCTATTATTTTTATTTTATCAATTTAAAATTCTAGCTGAAGCAAGCCAGTCATTGGGGAATTTTTTTTAATTCTGGAATGAGAACAGAAAAATCAGGAGTAATATTTTTCTTTCTAATGAACAAGAAAAGTATCTTTAGAAAATAATTCTGCAGAAAGAAAAAAAAAGAAAATAATATTTGCTTTTGTATTTTTTCAGCTATTTTATTGCTTCAACTCTTTCTTGACTATTTTTTTTTTTTTTTTTTTTTTTTAAAAATTTAAAATTTGTAAATATGAAGATGCAGAGTATAACAGTTTTGGTTATACCTATCATTTCAATTAATGTTATTATAATGCTTTTTTTAATTTATTGTTGCATTTTTGTTGGAGAAAATTGTAACATTGTCAAGTCATGAAAAATTCTTGGAATTAGTCATGGATCTGAAAATCTAAAATGTAGCAGATACCCTGTTTTTACGAAAAGCATGTCCCAATTAGAAACAATATGCTTGTTAAGAGATACACATAATGAGTGAATATTTTTTGTTTAAATTTTTAAAATATGTTACATTTGCTAAAAATTAAAGTTTAAAATCTTCTTTGTTTTTATAAGGTACAAAATTAATTTTGAAATAAAATAAATTAGATTTTTTAAGCAATGTTTTAAAAATTAGAACATCGGGAAAGGGGAGAGGAAGTCTCTGATATATGAAGAAAAACAAATACAGATGTTCCATAATGTTGATCAGGTGGGCAATAAAGTCTTCACCTCTTTAGCCATCTATTTAATATGCACTAAATTATTTTTCCCTTATTTATTTTTTGCTTTAAAATGTATTATTTTCTATTTCTGATCTGCATATTCTTTTAACTCAAATTTATAGAAGTAAAAAAAAAATTTCATATTGGCAAAGAAAAAAATGAACTTATTGGCTTGAATAAGAACTTTTTTGTTACTAACTACCATCTAAACTTTGTTGACCTTCAAAAGTGCCATTGTGAATAATTGTATATATATATATATATACATACATACAGGGGTTTTACAAAATAATGGAAACACTTTGATACTAACACATTTTTTGATATTTCTCAGAAAATATTTAGAAAATCAGTTTATGAATTTCAAAAAGTTTAGATCCATCGATTTCTTATTCATATCAATGAAGTTCAAAGCTTTTTGAAGTTTGAGGGATCGTTAATAAATTACAAAAGGAAAAGAAAGTTTTTTATCAGCCTAGGCAAAAAAAATTATTAATAAATTGGTAACTTATAACTATTATTCTGGTTATTATATGCAATAATTACACAAAAATTCGTAAATCTAGCTTTACAGATATATAAATATTTTTATAAAATTACTCATTTTTTATTCTCATGATTTAAAATTACTCATGATTAAAAAAGTATTACTTTAAAATTTGAAAAAAATTGTTTAAATACTGCACAAGATATGAGTAGTTAAAGTAGTGAATTTAAAAATCAAGTAAAATTACAGGGAATTTTGATTTTTTCTTTACAAACTAGGAAAATACAAGATATTAACCATGGTATTTCAACTATACTCATGGGTGAAAGCCCTTATATAGCAAGACGGAAAAGAACAAACACTGGTACGATAAACAGTTCATTCTACCATTTCTTTCGAGAAAAATAAAATATCTGTAACTATCAAGATTCTTTTATAATTTAAGCATATATATAAAACTGCTCTTTTTCCCAGATAAAGTAAATATTGTTGAATAGTTTAAAAAAAGAATAAGTAAATTCCTCCAGAAACTAGCTATAACTGAAATGGTTTTACTACCAGTCTTTCTTCTTTTCCGTCTTGCTTTCACCCCTGGCTATACTAAACTATTTCATTTACTACAGCATTATTAAAGTATGTTCAGCTGTTTTTCAATCAACTGAACATACTTTAATAATGCTTAAGACTAATAAATATAATTTTCAAAATATATCTCACACAAGAGTACAGTAATTTTTGTTTCCTCTTATTATATTGTGTATAATATCTACAGGGAAAACGCAGGGAATTTTTTTTCCAGATTTGAGTGACAACCCTATAGTTTTGTAATGAATTCATATTTGGCAATTAACAAAAAAAAGTCTGATTTGAAAATCTTAAAAAACTAAAGAAGTTTCAAGCAGTTTTCAAAGTAGTTTTCTTACTTGTTTTACTAGTTTTCTTTTTTACTAAAAGAAAGCTTAAAATAATAAGATTTTAAAATCATTTTGTAAAATTAAACAAAATTTATAAACAAATGATAATACCTTTCTAATGTTGGTCCAGACAACAAAGTAAGATGGTATTAGGAAGTAAACATGCAAAATAAACAATACTTTTATTGGGGATTAATCCGTACTATGCTGGTGTCATTTTTAATAAATCTTGTTCAATAGTTTGTTACCAATTTTTAACAAATTTTTCTGAACAAATTCAGATAGTTTGCCATTCTTTTTTCTTCAAATAATTAGTTCTCTTTTTTTCTTCTCCACATCGTAGATCAGATAAAAAATGGAATAATCACAAATCAAATGTATTATTCAAATTAGAACTTCATGTATCAAAATTAATATCAAAGTTTGAAAAACCTTGTAGAAATTATCAAAAAATGGCAAGTAACTTTTGAAAAGATAATAAGAATGCGTCCTGTACTCACAACATAATTGACACAAACTGATCCAATTAAAAAGTGATAAAATCAAAATTCGTGTGTCGTAATAACATTATAATTAAAAATGGGAATTTTTAAAATCATTGTGTAAATGGCCGTGAATGTGATAAGTAGCTGCCAATAAAACAATCTAAAAGTGGCATCGGAAGCAATGAAATTGTCGTTAATCAAACGTGTCAAGTAGAAATAACTCCAATTTGAAATTCACTTGTTGTACTAACATTGTATAAAAAATATCAGAATTTGAAAAACCACTTGGAAAGGGATGAAAAATTTATCATAATCCTGGCTATAAGAGGTTATTAGCAATTTTTGAAACTGCATTTTTTTTTAAAACTGGCATCTGGTTTTTTAACGAGCAATCTACTATTTGCTGGTCAGCGAAATCGCCCTCTGTATGTATATATGCATGTGTGTGCATATACATACATGTATATATATAATATTATAGCAGATTACTATATTTTTCTTTGACTTTATTGCTAACTTTTTTTTCTTCTTTTAGGAGGCAGACTTGCATGTGCTAAGAAAACTCATACTTAAGAAAAAACCTCATGTTGTAGTTGTAGCTGGTGAATCAAGGTATAGTATATTCTTTTCATTTTCTGTTTTAAGTCCTCTTTTTTAATAAAAGGAATTTTTTAATTGCTTTCTTATTTATGTTTATTTTTTCTTTTGCAAGTTTTATTTTGCATTATTTGATATTCTTAACTTTTGTGAAAAATAGCAATATTTTGTACTAAATAAAGCAAAAAAAAACAGATATTTTGAAAATTACTAACGTCGTTTATTTATAGTATTAACATTTTAAGCAAATCACAAAATTTGAAGCGAAAATTATTTTGCAAAATGTTACACTTTTGCTTGATAATAAAAAATTCTATCAGATTCTTGAGTAATAAAATATGTATATGGGAGTTTTTTAACTGATGGGAATTGTTTTGTGTAACTTCTAAAATTCAGTAACTTGGGTTTTATTCAGTTTATTACAGTTTTGTAAAATGTATCTGCATTAAAGTTTAAAATTACGTTTTATTCCAACTTTATAACTTCTTGTTTCACAGTCAAATTTCGTAGATACTTTATGAGCCAAATCACACACTTTTTACAACATTTTAAAAAAATTTGCTCTGCCCATATATAGCTCACTAATAATAGCTCATTGTTATGTTAGATTAATTATTTTTGTTTGAATAAATTTGAACAACAAAAACTCTTGGATTTACCAAACTGGATATGTACAGTTTGCTCATGATAAGCTAAATCATTTGCATAAATATAGTATTGAAATACTTAGCTTAGTATTAAAAAATGGATTATTATTAAATAGAAATGGATCTGCTGGTTCCCTGCTCCCTCTTATATCTAAATTACATAAGCATAACCTTTCATAACAAATTGTTCAGTACAGTAGGGAACCGATTATCCGGAACGATCGGAACCATCGCTATTCCGGATAACTGATTTTTCCGGTTTTCTGAATCGCTACAATAACCATTATTTTATTGTGAACCCAAGTATAAAAATATATATATTTAGAAATAATCTTAAAAAGAAGAAAAAACGATAAAGTTATACACTAATGATTATTTCTAAAATGATGGTAAGGTAAACAACTTTTAAAAAAAACAAAAAATCCTAAAATCTTAAGAGGAAAAAGACATTTTTTTTTTTAAAAAAATGGCGGGACAATTTATTGAATTTTGTTCCGGTTTTCCAGTTTTTTTATTTCCGGATAAGAGGTTCTGTACTGTACTTTTAACTAAAAGTGTCAAAATCCTCAATTATTTAGTGCTTTTTAACCATGTAGTAAAACTGATTTTTTGTAATAATAACTTTTTGTCAATGAGCTTTTTATTCTTGACGCAGCTTAAAATGTGTTTAAGAAAATTAACATATCCTAAAAATGCACGTTTAAGAAAATGGATGTAGACAAAATATGTCTTTTCATTGTTCCACACTAATTTAACAGCTAAATGAGGAATTTCTTTCTTACTTTTTTAAATTCTATGCATAATCATTGAGGCAAAAAGTCTCAGACTTGGTGGTCATGACTCATGTTGGCTGGGTATATTGCAGATATTCCTTTACGGACTTCTCTTTGCATTCAGGACATCAAATGATATAGTGGTTTGAAAAAAATCTAAATTGTTAAAAACATCAAGTTGATACCACAATTATAAATTTATAGGACCTGTCAGAACTCTATAAAAAGAACCTTTGACTTTTAATATATTTTTTAAAAAGTGTTTTAGACAAGTTGACAACATTGCATTATGAATTTATTTAATCCATTAGTTTAATTCTTTAAAAAAGAACAATATTCCTAAAAGAATTTCTAGCTCTTTAACAAGCACTTTTGGGCTGTGTCCTTTTTCCGAAACAGACATTTTTGGGATGTGTCCATTTTTTAAACGCACATTTTTTAGGATGTATCTATTTTCTTAAGCGTGGGTTTTTCAGATTTGTTTACTTTCTTTAATGTGCACTTTGTATTGTGTCAAGATTAGAAAGCTTCCCAACAAGATTCTTTTTCCAAAAATGAATTCAGTGTTAAAGTTTTTATTTCATTAAATTTCAGTTAAATTATTGTGTGAAAATTATTGTTCCATTGTTGATAACTTGTATAAAATTTGATTTCTAGGGAAGCATTAATGATTGTGGCAGATGTTAAAGAAATAGTGAATGATTTGATCGATAGTGAGCAGTTCCCACCCATTAGTGTTGAAATTATGGACAATGAACTTGCAGTTTTATTTTCCAAATCAAATAGAGGAGTTGTATGTATTTGTATAATATTTTTTATTTATTTTTCCAACTTATTTTTCTATTGTTGTTGTTGTGGGCCATTGAGGCACTAGGGGTGCGATTGTACATGTTTCCCCTTGGTGCCATCTAATTTTTTTCTATTGGCTTATAAATTTAAATGTTCTGATTTTTCTCCATTTATAAAATTATGATACATAATTAAAAATCGCTGTTTTAATTTTTTTACTTTATTTTACTTCATTTGTGTAACTTTACCGTTCAAGCCTTGATATCCTAAATTGAAAATACTTATAATTTAGTTCTCAAAAACCTCAAATTTCAGAAATTATGACTGTCTATTCAAAAATTGATATTTTTAAATTCAAATATTTTCTTGCAGTCGGAATTCTTACATCTATGTTAAGTTGACTGATTGTTCTTACTGTGCAATGAATATTTGGTCTTTATAAACATGAAGAAAATTTTTTTAATTTGAAATGATTAATTTTTATTTTAAATTATTTTCTTTGCAGAATGACTTTAGAGATTATCCAGAGCTTTTAAGGCAAGCTGTTTCTCTTGCTCGTCGCTTGCAGGATCCACTCATAGAATTTTCACAGCTTTGTACCCCAGATGAAGAAATTCTCTGTCTAAAGTATCATCCTTTACAGGTAAAAGAATCAACTTTGATTAAAACACCGTTATTTGTATGTAAATATTCAAGTTGAATACCATTTTTCATATGGTGTAATAAACCAATATAAATTAATATTGTATAACAGGGTTGCCACTCCACAGGGTGAAAAGGGAAAAACTGGAAAATACAGGGAATTTAAAAATCACCTAAAGTAACAGGGAAAATGCAGGGAATTTAAAAATTGCCTAAAATGCAGGAAAATTTTAGTTTTTCTCTATTAACTGGGAAAATACGGGGAATTTTATATCTTTTAAAAAGTAGTGACCACTCAAAGTGGGTCTCTATGGGATATTTAAGGATGATATTTCAGCTATACTAAACTATTTCATTTACTATAAGCATTATTTGTTTTAAGTATGTTCAGTTGTTTCTTATTTCTCTAAGCTTTTCCAGCAATTAAATAAAACTAGCCTAATATAGCTCACAGTGATTGTGTGCTTCCTCTTTTTTTTTTTTTTCTTTTTTTTTTTAAAAAATAAAGGCATAGTCATTCATTTTGCTGATGCTCTGCATGCTCATTTATCTTATAATCAATAATTTATCTTCAAAAAATAGTTAAACTGTTTAACTTTTTTTAAATTTTAAAAAAAAAATTTAAAAATTCAACATTTTTAAATCCATAAGACTTTTTTATTTTAACATATTTTCAACAAAAAAAGAAAAAATTAATTTCTTCTCTTAGTGCTTACAATATTCATTTTAACAATTTTATGCATTCATTTGTTGATATATCAATCTAAACGCTTTTTATAGGTTATTTTGTAAAAAAGTAGAAAAAAAAGGTTAAAAATTCCTGATAACATCCTGTAAAAATTGTAATACCTCATGAAATGCTTATTCCATGCACAGTTTAAATAAGTGTATTATACTTAAGATTAAAAAGTTTGCTTCAAAGCTTTATCTTAAATAGAAAAAAATCTTAAGGGATTTAATTAAGATAAAAACACAAATTTATCATCTATGAGAAAGGGCACTTTAAAGTCTGTCTGCTGATCAAGTTTCTGCTTTAAGGCAATCTAAAATCATTCATAACTTTTTTTTAAATGTAGATAGAGAGATGATTTTTTTTTCAGTGCATTTTAAATAGTTTGAAGTTTTATTACAAGCAATAAAATCGATATTGATATTTTGGTCTTTTTTTTTTTTTGGTCTGAGTGGCAATCCTGTTTAAGCTCTTTACCAACACAATTAAATCCACGAATTTCTTTTTTATTATTAATTGTCTTTACTATCGACTTAGAGTTATTGTATAATATTTGGATTTGAAAATAATGCAATTGATTATTGACAGTAACCAACCAAATTTGAATAAGTTTGTTTTCTTAAATAAATTTCAAAATTTTCTAATCAACGATAAAATAACTGTTTTTGCTCTTTTATTCCATGAAAAAAAAGGCCCTTATAATACCGCTCTTTTAATTAATTTGCTGAATGCATCAACAAAAAAAAATTACAAGCAAATTTAAAAATCCCACATTGCAATCTGTATTCATACAATTTAAAAATTAATCTAAATAGAAGATGATGAAATCAACTTATGGCACATTCTTACTGAAGTACAGAAGAGCATCTGATTTGTTATTTACCTTGGATTTGCTCAAATCTAGATGTGTGCAAGGTAATAATATTATACTAGATAGTTAATTAATAAGGCTGAATTTTAATTATAACATTTTTTTATATTGATGAATTTAGAAAAATTATAAATATTTAACCCTTTCGAGCCGACTGTCACATATACGTGCCAGCAAGAAACGCGCTCACTTCCCGGCCGACACACCCGCGCGTCAGAGAGTTTTCTCGTTCACCCCCGGCCGTCACTCATTTGTGCCAGCGTTTCGGAACGTTTTAAAAAATAAAATTTCTTCCAAAAGATGGCAAGATCCATATGGTTTCAGATACATGTAGATTTGACCTTCTACTCAAGATGAGAGTACATTCTTGTGGTTTTTATGGGAAGGAGTGGAGGGGGGAATGTTTTATGAGGGCTCTTTAAATTTGCACGTGGTATTTGTTTACAGTAAGCATGGAGTTTTTTTCTCTCGCTACTTTCGATTTTTGGTTTAGTTTTTAGTGGATAGTTAGAATTTGTAGGCTTGATTTTTTTTCTCTTTTTACCGTTAGAATGTCGAAGCGTCGAAAAATTAGTTTTCAGGTATGTAATGTTAAATGTTTTAAATGATACATAATGAAATGAAAATCAAATAAGTACATAATGAAAATAAAATGTGTAAAATATATATTTAAACAAGAAATAACTTAAGTAAATAAAGTATCCATAGAAATATATGTAAAGCATATGTCATTTAAATACTCTACCGAACAATATTAAACAACGTGCAGATATTTCGGTAATTTCATGGAATTAGGCTTAACATCAAAAAACCCTCCGGCCCTGGGGAGATACACGCGAGAGAGACTGCCGGCCTCTGCGGTAAGCGCGCTTTCGCACTTCCCGTCTCGAAAGGGTTAATAAAGAAAAATTAATTTTATCTATTAAATATTAGAAGATATTTAGCAACCGATTTCCCCGAATCAGATTTGCACATGGTAAAAATATAAATTTTGTTAACAAAAAAATTTTAATTACTATCAAATCAACGATTTTATATATTTTTTAATTTTCTTATTTGGATATCCATTGTTTTTTTTTATTAAATATTGGAAGAGTTTGTCTATTTGTTTTTTCGATAAACAAACATTACTACAAATTCTTTAAATTCTATTTATTTGATTAAAAATGGTACATTTAAAAAAATATTCTTCGAAACATTTTAATTCCATGTAATTGATTTATTTATATTAAATTTAAAATCATTTATTTTATCGTATAAATCAATAATGCGGATATATATACATTTATTTTTTTTTAATACACACACACTAGGGGTGAACAAAATAATGGACACTTCTGTAGTTATACATTTTTTCACATTTCTCATGAAATAATTGAAGAATCATTTATAACTTCAGAAGTGTTTTTTAGATCATCTGATTTCTCAATGAAGTTTAAAGCTTTTAGAGGTTTGAGGGACCGATAAATTTTAAACGTAAAATAGTGTGTTTGAACACCCTATGCCAAAAAAAATTTTCATTTCCCTACAATACTGGAAAAAATACTTAAAGAATAACTTTATAACTTTAGGGATGTTTAGTTCGTGCGATTTTTTATACTTAGCAATAAGATTGAAAGCTTTCAGAGTACATGGGAATGGGAGAGTTATTTTCTCTCCTTGTGAAGGAAGCGAGAAGGTGTCAAATTCTTATTTTATCCTTCCGATTAGCAGCCATGAGAACAATGTTAGGGAGCATTATGTTATTTTTCATTTTCATTTATGAGGAAAAAATGTTTGGCACATGCATGTCAGCGTAGGGAAAATAGAAGGTAGAATAAGAGAAGAGTAAAAAGGTAGAAGAGTAAGTGGAAGGAAAATTATAAAAACAAAAATATACACCACCATGCTTTACTCACTAAAATAAAGTGAAAAAAGTGAAGTGAAAATGAAATTTTCAATTAGAATTTTAAAATGTGATTATTTTTCATTCTATAATGAACTAGGAATATTTTCATGTGGTATTTAATCATTCAAAAATTAATCTGTAAGCCATACCATAGTAAATTATTATAATTTAGAACACAGTTGGCTGAGTTGTGCTAGTGAGGAAAAAATACAAAAACCATTAAGCGTTGTTCAAATTTGATAATTTATTAAAATAAAGCAAAATGCACAGTAGTGATGTAAAGAATATTAAGCCACTATTCTATATTCATCCCTTTTGTTGAATATTCGGTTGGCCATATATTAAACTTTTTTTTCCCTCTTTTTATTTTACATTTTCGTACTTACTATTATTTTATTGCTTGTTGTTAATGAAATGAAATTATCAAAATGTAAAGTATTAGAAAGAATTAACAGAATAAACCTGCACCTTAATCTGAGATATAATTTACGTTTTTTACTTTCTCTTTTTAGGGTGAGGTGAATAAAGATGAACTTGTCAATGCCCTTAATTTAGAGTTTGTAAATCGAACAAATGAAGTTGGCGTCGATTTCAACAGAGCTATCCAGTTCAATCATACTGCTAATTTAGTACAGTTTGTTTGTGGCTTGGGACCTAGAAAAGGGACATTTTTAATCAAGGTAAGATTTCTTATTTCTTTTCAATATTGTTTTAATGAAGCTTCTTACAGTGGATAAATAATATGTATTTATATTGAAAAAAATATACTGTGATTAGTTATAAAAAATTAGCTTGATTTTGTTCAATTAAAACTGACTCTGATTGAATTGAAATAAGGTATGTAAAGTCAGGGATGTAAACATATTGTATTCTTTCACCACTATTCTGCTGTAGAACATTTATTTACATTTTATAATTTTTTTATGACCACTGTATAATAGTTTTCTTTTGTTAGTAAATCTCCCCTTTATTGTTAGAAATTTTTGTAATTGTACACAGCATTTTACAAATATGTGTTTTGTGCTCTACATTTTATTTTAATTATTCATTTAAACCATTGGTTTAGGAAAAAGAAATTTGCTTATGGTGGAACGTGATGACTACATTTATGAATAATGATATAAGACAGGAGTACTCAACCACTCAACCCATTGGCTGTGGGCAACATGGCACTGGGTAGACGTGAATATTTAAATTTTCAGTTAGTAGCCAATGGCCAGTAGACTAATGAGATAGTAGCCGCTTTTACCTCAAACATGACTCGATGACCAATGTCCATCAGCTGTTTTTTCATTCAATAGACACTTTTTTTTTTTACCCAAGTTAAATTTAATTTTTTTTTTTAATTTGTCTTAAAAATAATCTACAGCTGCAAAAAGTTATTTCATTCAACCGTAAAAATAATATGAATATGTGACGAAATTTAGTTTTATGTACATTAGATTACATACATTGTTTTAAAGAATTTTGTGTACAAATATTTGGGGAGGATAAATAATGGATTAAACTATAAACTATATGGCGCGATAGCCCATAGATGACCAAGGCCTACTGTGCCCATCTCAGTTTTCTTGACCTTGGACTCTGGGGTGCAGGAGCAGATGTTCCGGTCAGGTGGTCAGCCGAACACGGAACCCCCAGTGTTTAGTTCCCAAGCATGCTTGGTACTCATTTATCGGTCCACTGAAAGGCTGAGTCAACCTTGCCCGGCCCGAAAATCGAACCTAGGACCTGTGGCATGAGAGCGCAAAGTGCTACCAAATGGATACATTACAGCTTTAAAATATGTGAATTGTTAAAAAAAAAACTTTCTTTCCACCACAAATTTATAAGTAAAAATTTTGAATGGTGACATTGGTTATTTTAATAAAAATTCTGTTTTCCTGAGTCTCTTTCTACATTGATGTACTTTTATCATAAAACAATTTTTTAAAAAAGCGGAAAGTGACTGCTTGTTTATTTAATTTAAGCAGTTACTTTTTGTCTGTGGACTCAAAATGTGGTGAGTGGTTATTTTTGGGTCTAGTACTGGGTCATAGACGATGTTTGAGAATCTAGCTAACACAAATAAAAAGCTCTTATTGGCTTGTAGCCAATAAGAAAAATACTTATCTTTGACTTTTCTTGCAGTTGTGACAGCTACGTGAATGTAAGCAAGTTATTTTCTTTCTTTTTTTTTAAAGGAGATTTTTAAATTCTTCTTGCAATCATTTACTAATTATTGTGTACACATTATCTATGTTTGTCACAAATGTATATGATAGGTGTCTATTTGTCATATTTTTTATTTATATAATTTTTAGTTAGTAGGCCTCAAGTTTTTACATAAGCTGGGTCTGTACAACTTCAGTCATTCTTACTTTCTTGTAATTAAAAAGTTTCTGTTTGGTTTTGGGTTTAAACTTAATCAGTCAGCAGGTAGAAGCACTTGAGTTTTGTTAAAGGCATATTGTCCTTAAGTTAAATATCTTTATTTAAAAAGTTTGAACAGGGAGCTTTAAATTTTTCCTTATAAGCGAGGAAAATACAGGGAATTTGTATTCCTTATTTTCTTCTTTTACAAAATATTGGCCTCTCAAAGTGCAAATTATGGATTATTTAAAGATAGTTCAGCTATACTTTACTATTTCATTGGCTGTATAATTTTATTTTTTTTTTAATGTATGTTGAACTGTTCTTTATTTCTCTTAAGTTTCTACATCAATTAAAACTAGTATTAGTTATCCTAATATAGGTCACACATTTCTATAGGGATTTTCTTTCCTCTTAATATATTGTGCATAATATATACAGGGAAAACACAGGGAATTTTTTTGCCAGATTTGAGTGGCAAGTCTGTCCACTAATATTAATAAACTTGTTATGTTTAAATATTAGGTGTTTTTATATTTTTATTTCATTTTAATGCAGTATTAATGACAGAAATTTTGTTTTAGACTCTAAAAACTGCCAATCAACAATTAGAGAGCAGAACACAGTTAATTACCTTTTGCAAGATGGGACCCAAAGTTTTTGTTAACTGTGCTGGATTCATAAAGATTGACACATCTTCTTTAGTAGACAGGTTTGTGGGGTTTATTTCCTAACTAGTTGTAATTTTTTTTTTTTTTTTTTTTTTTTTTTTTTTTTTTTTAATATATATATATATATATATATATGATTTAAAATTACTGATTTATGTTCATAAAGAAATACTTTTAAACTATGTTTATTTAATTTGATATAATAACTATGTTTTTGTAATATAGTCATTCCTTTAAAAAAAGATTTTTATTATATTTTATCTTGTCATTAATATTTTTTCATTTGTAATTTCGAAAATGTGTTTATGGTATTTTTATACTGTCGCACATACTTCAGTTTTTTTTTTTTTTTTTAATTTTTTTTTTTTTTTTTTTTTTTTTTTTTTTTTTTTTTTTTTTTTTTAATATACAAAAACTGCTGTGGTATGTGTTTGATTAATTCACCAACAATTCTTCATGTAAAATAATGAGAAAAGAATTAAAATGGCCATTAATAGGCCAATGGTGTTAAAGTTAATATGCTTCTTTTCCTTCCAAAGTATGTTTTTTTTTTTTTCCATTTTAGTTCTTTTTATAGTGTTTTGGTCCTCTTGTGAATAAATTGAAAATCGTTTTAAAGAAATGTTTTTAATTTCATTGAAATTGTGATTCATGCTAACTTGAAGAGTTCTCCTTAAGAATAAAAATGGGCAGGATGCTTCCTCACAGAAAAGGGCCCTTTGAGTTTTGAAAGGAGGCCTATTTACTACCGATTAAATTGATTAAAATATGTAATATTGTGCAATAACTCAATTCCTAAATTTTTAAACAACCCTTTTATGCTATTGTTTGTATATATTTCACCAAGTAATTCTCACTCATTATGAAAATAATAGAAAAATTTGAAGCTTTAAAATATTAATTTAAGGCAAGCTAATAAACAATCTTTGTGTATAATTTTTCTTGAAAAAAATTATACTAAAAAAAAAACCAGTAATTCATGTACAACTTTTAAGCTTTTAAATTTTAGCTATATAACTAGACAACATATGAAAAATATTACTTAAATAAAGGAATGAATTTAAAAATTGAATAATTATCACTAAATAAATAAATCAGAAGTTGAATTTTTCATTAAAACAGGTGGTTACAGAAACCTTTTCCTAAAAAAAGGAGGGGGGTGGCAATTTTAAGGAATGACAGCTCATTTTTTAAAAAAGGGCAAGGAGGGCACATTTATAGAGATTGAAAGACAAGCGGGGCGGACTGCCCTTCTACAAGCGCTGCTTAGTTATACATCAACCTCTAACCTCATTATTCAACTCATTTGGAATAAAATAATGGTAAACTGAGGGTTGTTCAAAATTTTATCTGTTTACTTCAACTGAAATGTTTGAAATTAGAAAACTCCTTAATTAGGAATTAGATTCTGATTTAAAAAAATAAAGAATACACCCTAGGGACTGTCTACTAGCTGTGCAGAGTATTGAAGTATCTTATTTATCTTAGTGGATTTGTAGTTTTAAGAATTTTCCGTGTTCTTGAATTACTTTATAGCGAAAAAAATAACTCTCCATTTTTTCTTTTCTTAATCGTGAAATTTATTTTAAAAAAAATAATCGAGGATCCCTTTACTTCCTTAATACATATTATTAAATGCAGTTACAAATCTTAAATAATTTGAAGACATGATTTCAAAGTTTGATTAATCTCACTATTATTCTACTTAAAACGATTGAAACTATTAAATATTCAATTAGCACAAATTTGTCAAAGTGTTGTAGTAATGGTTCCTGTTTCTAATACTATTGAGAAAAAAAATTTTACCCTATATATTTTTTTGTAGCTTATTGAACTCTCGTTTTTTAACTGCTTGATTTATGAGATATTAAAATTACTAATATGAATCTTATCTTCAAATTGAGGAAACATTATCTAATTAGGTTTTTTTTTTTTTTTTTTTTTTTTGTTTAATTAAATTTCTCTAACTTTTCTCTCTCACTATTTCTTTTAATGCTTGTTACATAATTTCTGTTGCAAATCTCAAGTGTGGCAATATTAAATAAATTTTAAAAAATTACACAAGGATCGTATTCATTTAGCTTTTAATCGATTAATCTTTTTTGTAAAATTTCAGACTTGTTTTGGTAAAACACCAACAAAAAGCACTGTCAAAATTGGTATTCTTTGAAAATAATGACCATGTAAAGAAAAAGTGAATTCAGACAAATCTAGAGTAAACCATGAAGTTTCAATAGCTGGGGGAAAAAATTCAAAATATCAAAATTCAGACAAATTATTTCAAGAGAACTTCTCCATTGTGTAATTTATTTTCATTTAGATATTTCAAAAATTTCTTTTCAGTATTTGAAACTTCATAGCTTACTCTGGGTTTGCCTGAACTCTCTTTAATTTTAAATTAGTTTGGAGGTGAAAGAGAATTTTTGACAAAAAGTTTCTCCCATGGTATGGCGGCGTCCTCTTAACATATTTTTAATTTTAATGTAATCATTTATTACACCTGAATCATTTATTACACCTGACTTTAACTATGGTTCTCCAAAGTCCTCTTTTTAATCTCTAATAATATTCCTAAGTTTTTTTTTTCAAAGGTCCTCTAAACATGAAAGTATTTTAAAACTTTAACTGTAGCACTTGAAACATGTTAAACTGTTAGAGAGACGTTAAAGGACATTGTTTGAAATGTTTCAGTACAGAGACATATGTTGAAGTATTAGATGGATCTCGTGTTCACCCAGAAGCATATGAATGGGCTCGTAAAATGGCTGTTGACGCTCTTGAGTATGATGATACATCTGATGATGTGAATCCTGCTGGTGCTTTAGAGGAAATTTTAGAAAATCCAGAAAAACTGAAGGCAAGTTCATCGTTCTTATTTCTCACTGCACAAACATTTAAAAAATTCCTTAATTTTTATGAATTAATTTTAGTGAACTTACACCAGTTGTTCTTAGAAAGAATCTTTTTTATTTATTTTATTATTATTATTATTATTTATTTATTTTATTTTTTTTTTTGAAAGTTTACATTCCTTAAAGTTTTTAAAAGTTACTTTGATATCCTTAGCTGATTTTGAAAAGGACACAAGTGTGATGTGTGTGTTAGTGTCCTAAACTGTTTTCAATTGTCCTAAACCTTGAATTTCAGCAGAGGATAAAAATTACATATGTAACCATTGTTAATACTTGTTATTTTTTATTCAAGCCCTTAAACATGTTTCAAAACTGTCACAAGTTATTAAAACTACTGATTTCACTTATCTATGTATAATTTATACTACTGTAACCAAAAATATATTCTGATTTATGTGAAATAGAATAACTGCTATAAAAATTCTTTAAAAACTGCTGTTAATAAAATAATTAATACTTTTAAGTCGAATAGATTTGAAATGAAATTTTTCTGCTTCTTTACTGAGAAACCTTCTTCTTATTTTTTTTACAGTCTTACTAAACATTTTATACTATCTTTATTTTAGGATCTTGATTTAGATGCTTTTGCTGAAGAATTAGAAAGACAGAATTATGGAAATAAAAGCATCACACTTTACGATATTCGAGCTGAGCTAAATCATAAATATAAAGATCTGAGATCTGAATATAAATCTCCTAGTCCTGAAGAGATTTTTAATATGTTAACTAAAGAATCACCTGAAACATTTTATATAGGTAATGTTTTTAATAATTATTTTTCAACATTAGTTGACTTTAAAATTGTTAGTTAAAATTGTTTTAAATTGTTGTTGCCGGTATTATATCGATGCGTAGTGTTTTTAAAAAGTGCTTATTTTTTATTTACATATTTTAAAACCCTTAAAGGTGCTTTTTTTATTCAGGGTTTGCAAAGGGTGCTTAATTTTCTATCTTCTAAAAACAGATTTTTTTCTTTGCAGTGTCGATTGTTCTTAATTACAAAAAATTCGTGATTTTCACTATTTTCTCTGCAATATTTATCAGAGACTAGTTATTTTATCATGATTATGTAAAGGTTTGGAATTTTATGTTTATAAATTAAGAACTGTAAACCATAGAAAAAAATTATTTTTATTACTGTGCAGATCTTATTTATGTTTTTTTTTTTTTTTTTTTTTTTTTTTTTTGTAAATTGATTAAAAATATTTCTTGAGTGCTTAAAAAATACTTAAAAGGTGCTTATTTTTTGTTGAAAAATCTGGCGTATTTGCCTGTATATTCAGTCCTCGGGACTGAAATCACTCTTGAGAAAATCGAGAAAAAGTCAGTGGTCTAAATTTTGTCTTAATATCTATTTTCAATTTGTTTATTTTATTTTATTTATTTTTTTTTTTTTTATCTTAGAAACTTATAAAAATATTTATTGTAAGAAGTAAATAAAAAAGAAAGTACTACTTTTTCATAATAATTGCTGTATCCCCTTGCTGATGTCTTAAAATGCTTGGGAAAGTTGAATTCAGATTTTTTTTTTAATGAAATTCATAGAACTAATGTTAGAAAAAACTAATGATGATTAGGTGAAAAATAAGTAGAGATATGAATGGATTAAAAAAAAGTTTGCAGTACATTTATTCAGCAATGATATACTAAGTTGCCTGTTAAATTTGTTTTGTTTGCTGTGAAATTAGGCTTAATAAAAGAAGAAATATAAACATTTTCTTTCAAGAAAAAATGAACAAGCCATTGAAATAGCATGTGGGCCCTATTCATGGAAAGGTACATTTTGCAGTCAAGGGGCTGTTTAGTTCTGAAAGTTTTTCTAAGTAATGCTAGACCATGTTGATTAGTCATAAAAAGTTCAGTATTGATTATATGCAGTATTGGCAAAATTATTATAATATTACTTTATCTAATAGTTTAATGATATGGCTAAAATTCTTCTTTTTCTAAGTTAGTTCACGATCTTGCCGACTTGTGGTAGTTACTATGGTAATTACTACAAAAGTGTTAAACCTTTTTTTTTCCAACAATTCTCTATTATATCAAATTTAGTATTTGCAGGCCAGGATTGTGGCTTTAATTCAAAACAACATTTATTCCATACATTTTTATTTATGTTCTACTTTTTTTTTTTATACAAATAATTACTGCAAGGCAAAATTTACAACACTTTCTTTTGTTATAACTCAGGCCTTACCTCACATCTAGATAATGTGATATTTTGCTTAATTTGTCAATTCTTTGCTAACTTACTTAAACTTGTTAAAGTTTCTTATATTAGTTTATTGGTTAAAATTAACGAATGATGAATTGTTTTAAGAATTTAAATTTTGCTGTTATAAGTGTATCAAAAAGTGATAGCGGAAATTCAAAAGTGAGTCTTAATAACATCATATTAGAATAACAAACATTTAGAAAGCATCTGTTACTTACCTAAGAAACAATTGGTAGCAGCTACAAAAAAATTTATAAGGATTTTCGATAGAATTGTTGCATATTAAGTGCATTAAAAAGTGATTACTCATCCATATCATATTAAAAACATGGGAATCAGAAGTAAAAAAAAAAAAATAAAAATTTGTTGAAATGACTGAAATATTATCGTAAGCATTTCGAAATCTGAAAACGTAGCACATCAAAAGTGATAAAATTCCTGTCTCATAATAATATTGTATTAAAAGTGTTGTAATTTAAAAAACTGCATTGAAATGGCTAAAAAAGATCAAAAAACCATATTGATTTTCAAAGAAAGTAGAAGAGATTATCTTTTTATTTAATTTCTTTTTAAATGTCTCGAGCATGTAATCACAACTGAATGACTACTTTACAGTCTTTTCTGCAGAAAACAAGTATTTTTTTCAGACTAATTTGAAGGACAGAAAGAGTGGAAATTTAATTTAAGTTTAGTTTTTTCAGTCTCACTAACAAAATGTAAAAGCTTACATTTGCAATAATGGGTAATACAATGTATTATGTAAATAGTTGTATAGATTGTTTTTCTTCTTAAAAAAATGATCCTGAACCATAATACTTTATATAATACATATTTTTATTATAAAAAAGGCTATTTAAAATTTAGATAATATTCTAAATCTGTTTTATTTTTTGGACTTAGAATTTTTACTCCCATATTATCCTGTGCAGAATGTCCAGTTGCATAAGAAAATAACAGTACTTGAAAACTTGAAAGACTTTTATTAACCCAGTATTATTCCATATGTCTATTGGATAATACGTAATGCATTAGAAAAGCATTTCACCCAATAAAACAGCAGTTTACATAGATTGATTAATTTCAATTTTTAAAAAAAAAGTGAAAGCAAAATGCCGTCAAAAAAAGGTCCTTAGAGTTTTTCCGCGACCTAATAGACAACCTGTGAAAATTACCTTATCCCTGCAACACTGTTTAATGCTAGACCTGAAATCGATATATGGTGTTTCCCTGTCAAAAGACAGCGCTATACATTACAAAATTTGAAATGTTATAATTATTGGGACATTTCTAATGTCTTAATTTTCTGATATGTTTTGTATTTTAATGTTGTAGGGAAAAAAATTTTATTTATTAATTAGTAATAAACATGTTGAGTTTAAAAAAAAAATCTATAAATGGGTTTCAGTTTTTAATTTTCTACCTTTTGTGGTTCTGTCACCGAAAAATTCTTGATACTACATCTGTTAAAATTTTGAAATTTTTCGTGTAAATCGACAAAAATTTTAGTCTTAATAAGAACTGAGATTTTCACACCCTGTATACACCGTTTTACTACTGCCTACTTATAAAAATGTTTTGTTTTTTTTTCCAGGTAAATTAGTATTATGTTTTGTCATCAATATTGCTAGAAGGAAGCCAAAGCATGATCAACTTGAAAATGCAAATCCAGTTCGAAATGCTGAAACTAATCTTTGGGAGTGTCCTTTTTGTTTGAAAAAGAACTTTCCTGAATTGAGTGATGTAAGTTTTTAATTTATATTGCATTTCAGTTCTTTTTTTTAGCAAGGCAGTTAAATTTATCTGGAAGTTAAATTTAACTGTGTGTGGGAATAGTCAAGAATTTAAACCAATGATAAATTAGGTGATTTGCTATAAAAATATATGGCTATTTTGACACTAGGTGCTAGGTGCTTTGACGCTTATTTCGAGAGTGTCATTTACAGTTCCTGCAACATGTGTTTATACATGTATCTGAATATTCGTATATACATGAATATTCTGATATACGTGTATTCGTAAATTTATCAAAAACTCAGAAAAAACTTCCAATCATAACATTTAGCACCAAGCATGATGTATAATAGGGTGGAGCAAGAAAATAAAAATGCGAATTTCAAAATGACTATATTTCATTTTGCTTAGCCTAGTATTGATACACAAAAAAATTTTAAACTGTTCTGCCATAAAACCAAATGTTTTTACTTTTCTTGAAATGTAATTTAAAGTTTAAATGTTTTTTCCCCGTTGTAACAGGGTTTGTATGCACTGAGAATATTGGGAATAGTCAAGAATAGCAAGACACTAGTCTTGCTTATTTCAAGAGGGTCATTTGCAGTTCCTGCAATTATTCTTTGATGTCTTTCGTATAAATCTTGGGTGAATTCTTTCTCCATTGTTTTTGTTTTCTATGTTTAATTTTTCATTCTAATTCAGGTGTGGAGTCATTTTGACAGCGGTAATTGTCCTGGTCAAGCTGTTGGAGTAAGAGTTAGACTTGATAATGGTTTATCTGGATTTATTCACACAAAAATGTTAAGTGACAAGCATGTATCCAATCCTGAAGATAGGGTTAGGGTAAGTTCAATATAGTTATTAAAGTTTTTATTTCTTTTTAAAAACGACTATAAATGTATGATGTAACTTATGTCCTATAAAAATACGCGAGTTGTTTTTTTAAGGAAGGGCCGTTTGAAAATAAAAACCAAAGGAGATAATATTTTCAGGAAGCAAATTTATTTTCAGATTCTACATACCTTTCTCTTTTTTTTTCTTTTTTTTTTCTTCAGCATAATTGCCATGTTTTTTTTTAAAGCAATTATTATACCTTACAACTAGATTTAGAATACCCTCTTCATACAAACTTGCCACTTGCTTCTTTAACCGGGAGATCACGGCCGTTTTCACGTCATCGTTGTAGTGATTGGCGCCAAAATGAGGTTTGAAATATCAGAAAAAATGGAAATCACTCGTCTCAATGCCTGGGCTATACGGAGGGCTGGTCCAAAACTTCCCAACCAAAACAGTCCAATAAACCTGGGATCTGAGCTGCAGAGAGAGTCATTGTCATAGAGTAGCAAAACTCCCTATTTGCTGCTTTCTAAATCTTCCCATGGATGTATGCAGCAGACAGGTTTTTTGCTGATTAAAAATGCATCACTGACCGTATCTGGTGTGTGGCGAGTGAGTTGTTAAATTTGAACATTTTAAAGACACGAAATTGACCATACAGTTAACCTTAACAGCTGCAACTGAGCACAGTTGTAATCAAAACCTCACTATAATACCTAATATTTTGCATTTTAGAAATTTCTTTCCTTTTAAATCAAATTTATATATTTTAAAATCTTAAATCTGGCTTTTGAGTATTTTAGTTTTTATAATTGGTATAAAGCTACTTAGAAAAAATAAAACCTTCCTTAAAAAATGTACTCATGTTTAAACAATTTACACTTTCATAATTATTCAACAATTGCAGAATGGGAACATGCTGATCTGATAGTTTACTTTGGGAAATTGCTTAATTTATGAAAACCAAAGTAGATCAACATAATGTTTTGGGGACCAAACTGTTATCTGATTATTAAAATTTTGTATTATCTTTATAAATTTCAATCAGAGCAGAGGATGCAATATTCAGCGTTTTAAGCAAATAGTTTCTTCAGAAATGTAACGATAAGTCATTCCTAATTATTCAAAAGTCAAGTTGAAAAAGTATGGCTGTATTTCCTTCCTTTTTTGCTGTATGTTGTTCACAGGAACGAGAATTGTTTTCAGTGTGTTAATGAGACTTCTTATAGTTTGTCTAAAGTAAGAACTTCCCTAACCATTCGCCTGGACCTGTGGAGGTGACTATGGTAACGAGGTATAACTATTTCAAGTAGGGGTGTGAGGTCATTATTTATGACAGATTCTGGCTTGAGTCGGAGAGAGAAAAGGAAAAAAAATTTACTGATCTATTGTGTTAGCCCTAGAGTCAGGAGTAGCTACCCTCCCTTAAATGTGCTATTTTTTTTTCCATAGCAGTACATGCCCTCAGACTTTGTGGTTGGGGGAATTCTTACCATAGTCAAACTATACTTTCTTTTTTCAATATGTTTAATTTAAGTTGCAATTTTATATTTTATACGTACTATTTTAGGAGAGGATGACTCTTCATGCTCGTATCACTAAAATTGATGTCGAAAGATTTGCTGTTGATTTGACTTCTAAGTCATCAGATCTCGCTGATAAAAATAATGAATGGAGGTAATGTTATTTATTATTTCACTTCAAACTTACAGAGACTCCAACTTCTAGGAATCCTCTTGTTTTTTTTTTTTTTTTTTGTTTTTTTTTATGAACTACTATGTTATTATGAACTACAGGTTATTAGATTCTATACTAACCTAGGATTTTTTGAATTCTAATATCCAATGAGTAATCTCTGCCACCTGCTTGCTAACACTGTCCAATCCCTTAAACTGCTTTTGCTGTTAGTTCCCTTTGTAATTCTTCACTCGCTCATTGGATACGTTTCCTCATTCTGACTTTGTCTACTTTTTTGAAGCTTACAATTTGGAATAAATAGTTCATAAAGATTTTGCCTGTACAAAATTTAAAAGATTTCAAACAATATAAATAATCATAAAAAATTATTTCTTCCTTGAAGTCATATTTGAAAACACTAATTTTGTAATTCTTTCCTAAACTTTTTCAAATCGCTAAAAAATTTCTCAAGATATTGTGAAAATTTGCACAAAAAAAAAATTTTAAATAATAAATAAATAATGGGGGGGAGGAGTAAATGAAACCACACTCCTGATTATACTGTGAGGTTTATATTTCCCAGATTGCGGCTATTCCCTTTATTTTGGGGGTCGGAAAATAATCCGTTTCATATGGGTTTTTGTTTGTTTTTTTTTCAGAGAAAGTGCGTTTGTGTGTCTGATTTCGTTACTTAAAATATCCTCTGTCCTGACTAATTATCTTATTTGAAATTACCCCCTCAAAACATTAAGTCTAAGTCCCAGTACATGAAAATCTGATCATTAGATCAAAAGTTATGTAGGGTGTTTTGTTAATTTTTTTGCTCTTTGTACATACTAAATAGTAAATTTTAAATCGGTTTGATAATATAATAGAAATAAAACATAATTAAACAATGAATTTAAGAATATCTCTTTAGAAAGACATGGTTTAAAGCTTCATTTATGATAAATGAAGAGATATGTATGTCTAAAGGGAAATAATTCGATGTTGATGCTTGTTTGTATTTTTAGTAGATGTTTTATCAAATCCAAAAGATGTTTTTTTGTGTTTCATACTTATGCCTGCTCTCTTGCTTGATATTTCAGTTCTTTAGTGTTAATGCAAAAAAAAAAAAAAAAAAGGAATTGTATCACTTTATTAACTTAAATATCGTTAAAACAGCACAAAACCATAAAAAAAAAGATCTATTGAATGAAAAATGTTGAGCTGATTTTTTTTTTTTTTTTTTTTTTCTTTTGCCTGCTACGAGATCTGGTAATATACAATGGCCATCTGAAGCCTAACTCTTATTGAAGTTTGTATCTTTATTTTCACATTTTTATGGGCTTTAAAATTTGGTAAGAAATGAGAGAAAATGTTGCGATTTTTTATTATTATTACTTACTTTTCTTACAAGTTATAAAGAGTTATTACATTCCTTTTAGACCACCAAAAGATTCATATTATGATTATGATGCTGAAGAACTAGATCGAAAAAAAGTTGAAGACAGTAATAAGAAACAAAATAGGCAAGGTGAGTTTATTAGTATTAATCGACTACTCCGGAAAAAAAACATTTCTTCTTTTTTATTTGCTATTATATTTAAATTTTTGTGTTAAGAGCAGAGTCTCGTGTAAAGTAAAAGTGCTTTTAATTATTTTACTAGAAATTTAAATGGTTTATTTATCTAATCTAACATTTATGTTTTGTGGATGCCAGTATTTGGACAAACATTATTCCAAATAATACACATTAGAAGGTACCATTATTAAAAATAAAAAAGATATGTGTTGATTTTTTTTTCCTTTCTGCCAGCACTATTGACAATAAAAGTCTGACAAACTGTGAATGCATTGTTTTATTTTTAGTCTACCTGAAGCGAGTTATCATCCACCCATCTTTCAAAAATGTCAGTTTTAAGGAGGCCGAAGCATTACTTAATACAATGGACCAAGGTGACGTCATTATTCGACCTAGTAGTAAGGTAGGTTTTATTTTCCTCTCAACAAACAGTTTCCATTCAAAATGTTGATGTTTAAATAATTAAGTTTGGTTCAAACATTTTAAGTATTAAAAATGGTTCACTGGTTAAAGCAGTGAACTATCATTATGAAGGACTGCAGTGACGGTTCTCCCTGCTGCAGATTGATGGATACCAATTTGTGTAGGGAGTACCTAATGTTGACCACATTGCCACAATTATGGCATTGGTTATGAAATTGCAGATCTTTAACCTAAATGACCCCCCTGGCTCAGAGTTGGCTGTTGCGGGAATGCTTTACTTTACTTTTAGGAGTATAATTCCTTCTTTTTTTTTTTTTTAATTAATGCATATTTTGTAACTTGCAGGGTTGCCACTCCACTGGGAAATACAGGGAATTTTGATTTTTTTTTTTTCCTTACAAATTGGGAAAGTACAGGGAATTAAGATTGTTTTTTTTTCCCTTAAAAATTGGGAAAAGACAGGGAATTTTAATTTTTTTTTCCTTACAAATTGGGAAAATACAGGGAATTTTGATTTTTTTTCCTTACAAATTTGGAAAATACAGGGGATTTTGTTTCTTAATTTCTTATTTTAACCCACTGGCGGTACTGAATGTAAAAAGTCCTATTTTAATCTGTCTTCTCCGATTTTGGATTTGCAACAAAACCGATTTTTTTTCATGCTAATAGATAAAAGCGAAACATTCTCCCAATTTTGCCCATTTTCTATACTGCCAGTGGGTTAATAAAAAATGGTGATCACTCAATGGATTATTTATGGGATATTTAAGGATGATATTCCAACTACACTAAACTATTTCATTTACTACATCATGATTTAAATATATATTCAGCTGTTCCATTTTTTCCGATTAAGATTTTTGAAAAATTAAAACTAGTATAGTTAGTCTAATATAGGTTACACTAAAGCACAGTAATTGTGTTTCCTCTTAATAGATTGTGTATAATATGTGCAGGGAAAACATAGGGAATTTTTTTTATTTCCACATTTGAGTGGCTACCCTGGCTCATTTCATAAATTCCACCCAATAATTTTTATCTAGCCATTCCCTTTTATTCTTGAAGTCTTGAGGCTGAAAATGCTTTAACAAAGTTAATTTGAAGGGGGGGAATTAAATAAGTTAATTATAATTTTAAGAAATTGTCTTTTTATCACATAATTCTGTGTTCATTTTAGGGTAATAATCACCTAACAGTTACTTGGAAAGTTGCAGACAACATTAATCACCATATTGATGTGAAAGAAGAAGGAAAAGAAAATGATTTTAGTTTGGGACATTCTTTAATTATTGGAGATGAGGTAACAACATTTTTGTACCAATGCATGTAAAGTTTAGTTTACAATTTTGGTAAGTTACAGTTTGGAGTTATTAAGTTTGTAACCCAAATTTCATTTGATTACTACAGAAACTTTATTTATTTATTTAAGAGCCATTTTCTACATAGCATCAATTTTTTCAGTGTGTTGAAATGATAAAATTGTTCTGAAACTTTTTAAGCCTGTTTTAATTTATTCTTTAATAAGTCTGTAAAGCCGACCAGGTGGCCGAGTGGTTAGCATGCCTGACTGTGGAGCCGCTGGGCGTAGGTTTGAATCCCGCTCAGGGCATGGATGTTTCTTTCTCTCTCTGTGTTCTATATCCTTTCTTCTGTGTGAATGTAACCTACCCTATAAACGGTTTGTAGTTGTGTGACGTGGGTGACGCTGCTCCACCGCCGTGGCTTAGCTGTATGTGCCCACTGGGTAACAAGAAGAGAGTAGCAATTCCGGCATTTCTGAGGCCAATGGGAAATAGACCCAAGTGCCCGCCATTAATCAAAAAAAAAATAATAATAATAATAATAAGTCTGTAAAGCATAAAATTTTTTTGAAATTTAGATTGCTTGATTGCTTTCAATTACAATAATAAGTGTGATTTCGTTTTTGTGCTCACCCTAAATAAAATCTTAAAATACAGTATTTGTTTTGCACTTTTTTTAATCTCGTAACACATAGTATAAATTGTAATTTTTATTCATTATAAATAGTTTATATCAATTTCATCTATGCTTAGCCATAAATATAAAAATTTAACACACTTTTTTTTGTTCTTGCAATTGTTTAGGTATTTTCCATGCCGGCCAAGTCCTTTTATTTTTTTAGAAGGGTTTTATCTTAAAACTTGCCAGTTCCAATCCGAATAAATGAGAATTTTTCTTTTTAAAAAAAAGGGCGACAAATTCAGAAGGGCTTTTTTTTTCTACTTTGTTTTTTACCTCTTTGTCTTCAATTAAAAAATGGTCAACCCTTTTTTTAATTGTTCAAACCCTTTTCTTTATTTTCACTAAGAATTAAAATGCTGTAAAAATTTAAAAAAAAGAATAATGTTGTTTTCAAAACCAGTTTTAACAGGAATGTAAGATTAAATTTAATTGGCTTATTTGGGAGGAATAGTTATTGTTTGATGTTTTAGCTAATAAAAATAAGTAACGTCTAAAACAGTGTATAATTTGATTTTACTTAAAGTTCTTGATCATTCTTATTTAGTATATCGTGCTTGTAAGTATGGTCCGTTAATTAAAACATTTAGGCTAACCGTAGATAGTAATAATTTGATAAGATGATTTCACATTGTTTGTTTCCATTCCTTTCTTTGTAGAATTTCAAATAAGTGGAAATTTTTTTAATCTATTTATAAGTGACTATATACAAGTTTCGCCACAAACACTGGGGAAACCCTATTTTCTGGCAACGTTAAAGAGAAAAACCTTGCTAGATCTAAAATATTCTTGTAGCAATATAGTTTTATTGATAAACACTGAATTAAGTATTTAATAAAAATGAACAATAAACTAGTTTAATTTTTATTTTATTTTATAACCCTTGTTGAACATCCGATCCAATTTCTGGGTTTATACGCAACTCCATAGCCTTGGTATTTGGTCCCAATCCAGAAGACATAGGAACCCATGATCTGTCTACCACTGGAGATATTTTACGTCAGCACTGTGGTCGGTGCAAGCCAGATGTGGAATTCGTATTGACCAGCTATTGCTGGGATTCTAACCTGGGTCAGCTCATTGGAAGACGAAGGCTGTATCCCCTGAGCCATCACGACTCAAACTAGTTTAATTGTACAATATGTCCTCCGTATCACATGCAAACTTCATTTTGAATTAACAATTGAAATTAAACTAAAGTTGAATTTTTTCTAAACAGTTGAAGCTTTTTTGGGTAATCAAGTGAAACAATGTTCATTTTTATAAACTGTTTCCTTCGAGCAGTTTAAGTTATTTAAGCAATCAATGGAAACTGACGTGTTTATAAAAAGTGTGTCTGTTTGAATAATCTCATGCTTGTATCAAGAGTTATTTCTTGTTTGTTTCAGTCATTTGAAGACCTTGACGAAATAATAGCGAGACATGTGCAACCCATGGCTGGTTATGCCAGAGAATTGCTGAATTTTAAATATTATGTTGATGCTAATGGAGGTAAAAAAGAGGAAATGGAAAAAATATTAACTGCAGAGAAAAGCAAAGCACCTCAAAAAATACCTTATTATGTCTCCGCATCTGCAGAATATCCAGCAAAGTTTCTGCTCTCTTATCTTCCTAGGAATAAGGTAATAAAACCAGATTCTTTGAAAAATATTCTGACAGTTATAGTGATTGCTCATAATTTGTTTAAAAAAATTTTTTAACTAATTAAATTGATCAAAAATTAATTTTAATTTTGCAATCTATGGATGAAACTTGTAATTTTTAATTGAATACATTTCGACTAAGTAAATGCATCGAGTTTCTTATTAACAATTAGTAAAGAATCCAGAATTTTCTGATTCTAGGGACAAAAAAGAAAACATTTAACAATTAATGGTTATTTTATTGGATATTGGTTAAAATAATGTATATGCAAATATTAATTATATTGTTTATAAGTTTGTGTATGTATTTCACTTTTTGTTTTTGTTTTAGAAGCTATAGAAAAAGCTAACAGATTAAAAGAAACAAATAACAAATAAATAAATAAATTCAAATGTTTTATTGGAGGTTATTTTTTTCCCCATATCATTAGTTTCACTGGTCTTCCCCAATAAATTTGTTTCTGAAAGTTTCTAGTTTGAAAAGTTTGTTCAATATTGCTTTATTTTTGTCTTCTAATTAATAATTTGTTTGTAATGTTTTAGGTTCGTCATGAATTTATAACAGTGTTGCCAGAGGGTTTCAGTTATCGAGGTCGTGAGTTCCGATCTGTTAATCAACTGTTTGGCTGGTTTAAAAGACACTTCAGAGATGCGCCACCTGGTGCTACTCCAAGCTTACGAACACCTGCACGTACGCCTATGGGACAGTCCTCTTATATTGGCAATACACCAAGCCGAAATATTGCTGGTATGTGCAGTTTCTGTTTTTCCTTTGATCGAGTTAAGTAAAATCTATAAATGTTTTTTTTATTTAGGAATTTGTTTTTAAGTTTAAAAATAAAATTTTAGAACTCTTGTGTATTTTCTGTTAGTTGTAATACTGCAAAACCAATGTAGAAATTAGATTAATGGGGAAAATATTGTGATATATTTTTCACAATGCATCGTAATATTACATTTTATTCGTATTAGTTATCTCTTTGGCGCAGATGGGACATGGTTGTCCCTTTTATATATATATATTTCTGACGCTCTAATTACAAGCAAAAATATTTCTTGTTATTTTTTTATTGTAAAAACAATTAAATAGTTACTAAAAAATACCTGTTAGATTAGCAGAATTATATTTGTACTAATATATAAAAACCATAAAAGTAGTTGGAACTTTTTTTTTTTTTCATTATTTAAAAATTCATCAATAATTGATTTTGTAAATTAAGGAAATTTCAATGTAGAATAACTGTTCCACTTAGATCTAATAGCTATAAATTTGAAAAATTATTGTTTAGAAATGTTTAAAAGCTTTTGCCTTTAAGGCAGAAAAAACAGGTGTTTTTGTACTGTATTTCATAACCATAAATTTTTAAAAATCTAAATATAAAATTTTTCACTTATTTTTACCTAATTAATACGAAATAATAAAAAAAATCTGAAAAATATGTTTAATAAAAATTATGTGTCAAAGTGATATGGGTGTAAATGTTTGTATGGGTAACAACTAATAAAAGAAGTCGGCAACTTATGGTTTTTGTAACCGATAAATAAAAGATAAGAGATTAAACGACATGGCAACAACAGCATATAGATGCCCTAAATGTAGATAAATTATATATTTAAGTTCTCACATTTACCACTTATATCAGTTAAGTTTCTATTATGGGGTCTTAATATTTAGAAAAGTTTTTAATAATAAAAATTTTATGTCTAAACCTAAAAAACTGAAACAAAACCAGTTGGCGATCTTAAGTCCATTTTAATTTTTTGAAGTAAATACTCATTTTTCAGTTATGCTTTCTTTTTGTTCTTGTACAGTGGCATTCAATCTAATTTGTTTTTTTTTAAAGATAATATTGTGCTTTAAAATGCATTGTTTACTGTTTTAAATTGGTGTATTCTTTTAGCTTAAAGGAGTTTATAACAGTTAAAATTCATTTTGTATTGGCAAAAAACAAAAACTTACAAATGAAATTTATTGACTTACTTAATTGATAATAGCAAATAAGTGCACAGTGTGATTTTGATAAAATTGCAAATTGGATTTATTATCCTGCAAAGGTTCCATTAAGATAATAATAATTAGCATATGTTGTATTAAACATTTTTATGATGAATACACCACAATACCATACAAACTACAAGCACGTAACAGACCAAAATTAAATCCACTCTCATTTGAACAATGTGAGTTTATTATTTTTGCATATTGTTTTGATTTTTATCTCTTATGATTTTAAATCTCAAAATACTTAAAATTCTACCTAGATAAAAAGTAAAAAGTAAGACTTAATATAAAAAGGTTCGTCAGAGTATATATATTTGTTGTGTAATAAATATTATTATCAAAAGTTAAATCACATTTAATATCTTTCTTTTTTAGCCTTTGATATTCAGTCTATTCAAAGAGTTGCCGCAAACATGCCAAATCAGCTCTACAATACTTTGTCACAGGTTGCTGGTCAAACACCTGCTTTTCAAGGTGCAAGCAACTATACTGCGAATTTTGGTGGTGCTTATAGCTATCAAGTATGTATTTTGAAAATTCAGTATACAGTTTTAACACATCTTTAGATGATCTCAAAACTGCTTACAAGGAATGTGTATGTAACTAGTGCTGTAATGTTTAAAAAGTTGTTGTTCATATTCCCTCTCAAATATTTCATTACAGTTGGGAGTTGTATGTTGTCTGCATATGTACTGTTTGTCTACGATAGGTACTCTGGCCGCCACAAAGTCTGCGACAGTCTGGTACTATGGAAACAAGAAGAGGGCATTTTAGGGAGGGTAGCTTTTGATGATAGCTTGTATAGGAAGTATACCAGATTGGCTGACTCAGCCACCAGTAGGAGACTTATTTAATCTGATTCAATAACTTTTTTAAAGAGTCGCATGGATATTTCTTTCTTACTTAAAATTATTCTCTTCACTCAATCGGTTGCTATTTTTTATATACAAAGGGGAAAAAAGACATTACAGGTAGACATTAAGGGTAGAGCAGGTTTTTTTAATGTTATTTTTTAATTTTACGTTATTTATTATGAATATTCATTGATTGTTAGATGGTTTAATTTTTAAACTTGCACATTTTTAAAGCAGTTAATTTCTTTTAATATTTGAGTTTTTTGGAAAAAGTGAAGTGCTTAAACTTATTATCTCTGATTTTAAAAGGAGATAAAACTTTTTCTGAAAATATAAATAGTTCACGTTATCCGTGCCGAAAAAATATTAAATATCTTTGTTTTCATTATTTATTTTTTACTTTTTTTTTAAACTGAAAGCAAGTTAGCGCAAATAGGATGAAATCTATAACTATCAACGATGATTTTTATCAGCACCCATCAAACCTTCTGAAATTATCTAAGTTTTTTTTTGCTTAAATTACGTTTTCTTACTCGTATTTTAAAGTAACTTGTATAGTTTTTCTCACTATTTATTTAAAAATAAATAATTCCAACAGTTTTTTATTAGCAAATTTATTTTTTTATTTTTTTTCTTAATAACCAATTTACTATGTATGATAAATCTATAGATGAGTTTCTTATTAATAAAACATTGAGCTTGCTTTAAACAATTTTATACAATTTCCATACATATCCTATTTAACAATCATTACATAGAAATAACAATTTTAATTTGTCATTGAGTCAAAATTTTAATAGCGGTTACACCCAAAATTTTATATCATAATTTTTACATTTTTTGTTGTTTTTTGAAAAGTATATATTATACAAAACAATAGCCCAAAACGGTTTTTTTTATTTAATTTATTTTACAAGATGTTAACAATTAAATTTTAAAGCTCTTTTTAATTAAAAAATAAATATCTAAGGATAGAATAAATGGATTTTCAAAAAAAATTGCATCTCATTTTACGCGGAAGTAATTGAAGTTTTTTATAAAATAGTTATAAATAAAATATATTCTTCTAGTTTCAAGTTTGAACTAAAAAAAAATTGTGTAAATAAATTGTGTAAATAAATAACTAATTATTCACCTAAAATTATAAATTTATTATTTAATATAATGTTTGTTATTTTGTGAAACTTTAGTTGAGGTTTTTAAATTCCCTCCAAATCAACTGATACAGCGAGATTGAGCGATCAGCAGAGTGGAGTGACAGAGCGTGCCATGGTGTAGCGTTTCGCGAAAAAAGCTATAACATTTTATGGAATTGCGATCCTTTTTTTTTTTTTTTTTTTTTTTTTTTGAAAAGCACTTCAGAATAAAATTTACTTTAAAATGGGTTTTGTTTGAACTTTGTACAGCATTTTTGTTTTTCATTTTACAACTTAATTTTGCAATAAAAATTAAATTTTTTAAACATTTGTTTTATTATAATTATTTTATCAAAAACTTCAATTATTTCTGCGTAAAATGAGATACATTTTTTTAAAATCCATTGATTCTATCCTTAGATATTTATTTTTTGATTGAAAAGAGCTTTAAAATTTAATTGTTAATATCTTGTAAAATAAATTAAATAAAAAAAATCGTTTTGGGCTATTGTTTTGTATAATATATACTTTTTAAAAAACAACAAAAAATGTAAAACTTATGATATCAAATTTTGGGTGCTACCGCTATTAAAAAAGAGAAAATTGAACGATCTAAACGATGTTTAAGGCGTGAATACTTATTTCTCTTCGCTCTAGAGCTAACTCAATAGACCGAAAAAAGAGGTCTCATTTTCTCTCGCCAAAACCAATCTTAGAGAGGGACCCGCACCCTACTTGAAATAATCATACCTCGTTACCATAGTCACCGCCACCTATCGTAGACAAATAGTAAACCGCAAAAGCTATTTATTTACACCTCTGTTGTATTATTATTATTGTTAATATTTATTAATTTTATATTTTTTACTAAAGTATATTGTGTTTTGTAAGCTTCTTTCTTCTGTTATTTATTACTGCTTGTGAAAGTGAATGAGTGTTTAATATCGAATAATAATTCTTAAATTCTCATTAGTCCAAATGTGTAAAATAAAATATTGTATTAAGGTAGGGTTAAAGCCTTTTTTTTCCAACCTGTCTTGTAAAATTTTTATGAACATAAATGTTATTAATTTGAAAAGTTTGTTGGTCTGACAATCGAAGCTTAAATGATTAAATAACTTCTTTTTTTTTTTAGAAATTGTTTAAAGCTGCAGTTTATTATTATGTTACAAACGTTTGGGTGCACCTTCTTCTGAAAACTTCGTTGTTGGAAATTTTCAAATGTAACAAAGTTAAATGATTTTCCAAGATTTTTTATGATAAATTTTTTTCATAGCCCTATACTCCATCTCAGCCTGTTGCTACACCCCTGGTCACCCCATCTTATCATGCTGTACCAACTCCTGCTCACTCTCAAGTACCCACTCCAAGGTATCCACAAACACCCCAACAAAACTGGGCATCTCAAACACCTTCCAGAACCACACCTAAGTAAGTACATTATTAACATTTACACTTTTCAAAGTATGCAGTTTATTTGCCTACAATTCAATAACTGAACTACGCATTAGGCTTGGTGCTTATGGCGCAGGTGACGCGTTATACTGAACCTCTAACTCAGGGTGCGTAGCGTTTTTAAAAAGTACTTAAAGATGCTTTTTCAAAATCACTTAAAGGTGCTTTTTTTCTTTCGTGTTTTTTTTTTTTTTTCGTGTTCCCTTTTCCAAAATCAGATTTTTTTATCTAGTCGAAATTTCATATATATATATATATATATATATAATTATATATATATATGAACTTTCAATAATAGGAAGAAAAAATTTTCATTTGAGCACGTATCCTAATTATATTTGGGAAGATTTCCGTATCGTGATCTGTGGCAGAATAATCGCTTAGTCTTGGCAGCTTCAGGGCAACAGCCCGCGAGAAACAAGAATTTAAATCACAAAAAGGAACCTACTCAAACTGCACTCACCTGAGCAAACATCTACATATTTTTTTTAAAAAAAAAATTGCAAGTTTAACATTTATTTGGCACCTTGACAATTGTAGTTGATGCGACAGATCGGAATACTGAAATACCTCCGTTTATTTGTTTTAAAAATAAATAGTTTAAGAATATTCTTTGAGTGTTTGAAAAGTGCTTAAGAGGTGTTTATTTTTTGTTCAAAAATTTGGCTGTGCACTGTAACTAGTTGCGTTTTTTTTATTTTTTTTTTTTATTTATTTATCCTTGCTTGAAATAGATGTGGTTGTACCGAAGCACGGTGATCATGATACGCTTAAAAATTGAGCAGCCCATTAATTTGAAGTTTTTCCCCTTATCAAATTTAGAAAATCAGGGAAACAAATATATTGCATTGACTGTGTTAATTATTCTTTTGTTATTAAATGGAATTCTTTATGACACTCATGGGGGATATAATACTTTCTTTTGTTAATCGCGAATTTGTCTCATCACATAATATTTTAATGAAAAATGATGGGTAAAAAACACTATTTTTAGAGCAATTGATTTTTTATTTCATAATAGTTGATGAAAGTTTTGGTTTGAAATAATCAAAAGTACTTGGGTGTTTTTTTTTTTTTTTTTTTGTATTAAAATGAAGTTACAGAATCGAAATAAACATTTCATGGTTTAATATTTCAGCTCTTAATTTCCATAAACTTACATAATTTGATTTATGTAAGTTATTCTACAATTTTGTTATGATTCTACTGTAATTTTAAAAATTTAAGTTTGCAGGTAAGTAAACATAAGTAAACTCAAAGTAGAATACTGTAAAACTATCAATATGTTGGGGAAAAAACTTTTATTAAATATTAATATTTTATCGCTTACACGTTTTACTTATTATTTTTATTAAATAAATGCCTTATGAACTTTTAAATGTTTTTGAATTTTTTTTTTTTTTTTTTTTATTTGATTTATCTTGATTTAGTAATCTTAATCACACATTTACTTCGGATGCATTCTGGTTTTCAGAATCAAAATTAATTTATCTTGAATTTTAAAATTTTATGTCTATTTAATTTCCTTTTTATTTTATTCATGATATTGTTCTGCTTTTGAAGCAGTAGTTGAATTAGTAAATGGTCTAATCTAACTAAGTTATTGTATTGTATAGTTGCATCATAAGATAGTGTTTTTTTTGTTGGTTTATTATAATAATTATTCAAAACACTACTGCATGTATGATCTCTGAGATGACTATTTAGACTACTATTTTTCACATGTAAAGCAAGTAAAGCTAGTATTTTCAAGGAAAATTGTAGTGGAAAACCCTATAATTAAAAAAAATGGTGTGTTTATGCATCTTTGACAGAAAATGGGTTAACCTTTTAACTTTCAAGTTATTTTGATGGTTTAGGTACATATTCTCAATTTTTTTTATTGCAAAAATCAAATGTTTAGTACAAAATAAAATATACTGAAGTAGTTACAAATTTATATTTTGAATTACACACATAAAAATTATAAGGTTTTGTAGCCACTACATATTTGCTTGAGACGGCTGCCGCAAAGCTTGGCATTGGTGATTTTCGGTTCTAACGGAGCATTATTTTCTAAACATTTCAAATTTAAAAAAATTTTCTAAAAAAAATAAATCATCTATATAACTGGACGCCATTTCTCAACTAAAAAATGCCACACACTTTTAATATGAACCTCTACCCTACCCTTCGAAAACTTCAGAAAAGTGCTCCCATCTATTGTTCTTACTTGCATCAAAATTATCTTTTCACAAGATAGATTCTTGTTTGTCAAAGAGATGAAGCTGAAATAAACTTCGCCCGATATAAATTTGGAATCTAGCTGTAACAGGCATTGATTCAACATAGTTTCAAATGAGCTTCTTTAGTTTTTATATGTGGCACTAACAATAAACATATATATATATCAGCTCTTTGTAAACTGCCAATGTATGCGAGGCTTGTTGAAAAGCTTCTCATTATTTTCAAATCAACTCAACATTTTTTAAGCTTATTACACAGGGAACGTAGCGTTTTTAAAAAAGGTGCTTTTTTCATTAAGGTGCTTAAATTCATTCTTAAAGGTGCTTTTTTCATTGGGTGGTTTTTAAAAGTGCTTAATTTTCCCTTTTTCAAAATGAGATTTTTCCTTTATTACCATGTTGATTTTCGCTACGAATTATGCAAAAAGACACAGTTTACATTGTTCAATTCAACGTTTTCACAATTAATTCAACCCCAATCTATTTTGGCGTATTGTCAGTTCATACCGTATAAAAACGCCATTCGTTTTACATGATTCAAAATTTCATGATTTTTGACAACTGTCAAAAACAATGCCAATTTTTTTTTTTTTTACATGGTGGTTAAAAAAGATAAAACCGGTGGTTAAAAAAGATAAAACCGTCAATTGTCAAAAACTTTCTAACCCTGCCTAATTATGATTAATTTTAAAGTGCTTAAAAATAATTTTTAAGTGCTTAAAAGGTGCTTATTTTTTGTTGAAAAATTTGGTTATGCACCCTGTTACAACGAGCCCAAATGTTTTTATCCTATTAAGCAAATATATCATTCATTACTCAATTTGCTTGACTTACTTCTGTTTATATGAGCTCAGTTACTTGTAGGCTATTTTAAAATACATTTTCTTTTTTGGACTTGTCTGATTAACTAAACTTCACTCTTCAAAAGCTGAACTTCGCAGAAAAAAATATTTCAATACTCATTGCAATAATTTTAAGCGAATTAGGTAAATCTTTGTACATTAGTTAGACAACATTAGCTACAATTTTAGCTTGGCTCCAATTGGGCTCAATACGGGTTCAATGTGAACATGCTCCGAGGGATTAATATTGGGATGTCTAGATCTTTTGTAATATTATAGCAGGATGGCCACCCACCTTGAAAACCTGGAATTATCAGGGAATTTTTTTACACTGGAAAAAACCTGGAAAAATCAGGGAATTTTAAAGAAAAGCTGGAAATTTTTTCTTAGATCTTTTTTTAATTTCACTAATTTAAATTATTTACCAATTTTCTTAATTTAAATTATTTCATCCATTATACTCACATTTTTTAGACGGAAATGTATCGCCAAACAGTTAAATTGTTATCAACTTAGCTATATTTTGCCTGCATCAAAATTTGCTTGATTATAACCCTGTTAAACTAGAATGCCACATAGAATTCTCCCATGGTTGCTTAACAAATGTAGAAACCTTTGACGTCTATGGAGATTATAGGACTGCACAATTTAGGAAACGCAAAGATTGTGGTGGACGTGGAAGAAGGGGTTAGGATATTTGCTTCTGTTTTTAAATTCTGTCCGTGGGCAAACTTGAGCCATTTATGGCTCAAGTTTGTTCTGATGGTTTGGTGGTAATTTTTTTCTATTTTGACAAAATGAGTCAAAATGTTTTTGTGTTTTTAACTTTATAAAAATCTCCAATTTAATAATAATAGACTTTATATTGCACTCTTTTTCTGAAAGCTTTTGTACTCCCATTCAAAGGAATTCTTTAAATGTTTTAATTTCAAATAAGGAAAAAAATCAAAAAAGTATAAAATTTAACGAATTTTATCTTTTTTCTTCTTTCTTTCGTGTATAGAACAAAAAATTAGACAATTTTTCATTTGTGGCATTTATTTTTGTATTTTGAATCTCTGAAAATAATAATGCTAATTCAAAACAACATTATTTAAAAATTTGTCTTGAGGTATTGGTTTAACCCACTGCGGTTAAGGAAATGGGCAAAATTGAGAGAATGTTTCTCCCCTATGTTTTTACCCTATCCATTAACAGTGAAAAACCGGTTTTACTATGCATAGAAGACTGCAGGTTAAAATGCGACTTTTTACGTGCAGAACCGTCAGTGGGTTAAAGAAAGTATGATGAATGAATTTTATACAAAGCACTGGTAAGATAAAATACAGTATAATGCAGTATACAGTACAGCTTCATATTGAAATGTAATTACAGTGACTCACAAAAGTTTTCGTACACTTATGACTTTCAATGAAATAAGACTATCCATTAATTAAAATGAATATTTCAGAATGGTTATTTAATAATAAAAAATGTATTCTAATCTTAACAAACTGTATGGAGTATTTTAAAAACAAAGGAAAAGTTAATTTTAAAGAAATCAATCATCAAAAATTAACAAAAACTTTATCCCACAAAAGTCATTGTACGCTTAAAAAAAAACTCTGTCTTAGTAAATATTCTAATTTTTCGTTAAATTAACATTTAGTAGTTTCCTTTCGCATCTACAATAGCTTTTATAAGTTTGTAAATACATGTAACTAGTTTTTTTTTTTTTTTTTTTTTTGTCGGGAGAAATTTATGCAGAATATTTTGTTAAAAATTTTACAGAAATTTTTACAACACTCTATTGCAAACTTATGAATTTTTCCACAAATTTTATTCTCTGATATGAAGTCCTCCTTTTATGCATTTTATCACATATTGCACAGTACATACCTCTTATGATGACAAATAATCAAATTTGGTCTATTGTTTTATTAGAACCACGTGCCTTTTTTAAATGATAAAATATTACGGAGTTAGCAAGCAAAAATTGAAATATAATTTTGCTATCATAAGTTTGATGCTAAATTGCAAATAAATAAATAAAACATTAAATGAATAATAAATAAATAAAAAAATTAAAGCAATTGACGATAATTTTAATTCTGAAATCCGAAAACATTTGACTGTCCGATGACTTTCGTGGGGTAAAATGTTTGTTACTATTTGATTATTGATATCTTAAAAATTAACTTTTGCTTTGTTTTTAAAATATTAAATGCAGTTTTGCTAAGAATAGATTATACTTATTATCAAATACCCATTGTTAAATATTCATTTTAATTAATGAATTTCTATTTCCTATTTCAATAAAAGTTATAAATGAGCGAACACTTTTGGGAGCTACAGTAATTATAAAAATTTATTGATATATAATCACTTGAAGCAGTTTTCCTTTGCTTAATGAAAATATATTAAACAATACTTAACCAAAGTTTTATTGGTCATTCTGTTTTTGCCATTTTGTAGGTACACTTTGAGCAAATACTACTTTAAGTAACACATTAAAAAAATTTTATTCAATAAAAACAATATATTCCACAAGCTAAACATATTTTCCCCGCGTGTCCTAATGTGTTAAAAATTAATATTGTACCAAAACATTAAAAAACAAAATCTTGTCAAAAAAAATTTTTTTTTTTTTTCAAGATGAAATGTTAAAAAAATGACTTTTTGAATGAAATATTTTATAATATAGACACTTTTCTTGTACAAGTCCTACACTTTATAAGAAAAAAAAAAAAAAACAAACATGGATCTGGAAATTTTAAGATTTTTACCTGGAAATATCAGGGAAATTTATTGGTCCAATGATGGCCTAAGTTAATTTGCTGCTAGGGTAGACTGGCTGTAATGAGCCTAAACAAATCTTGCAAATTTTTCCATTATCTTTCAACACGCACACTCAGTCTTCCAATGTGAGCTTCACGATGTTTTGGGGAGTAAAACATTTACATTTTAAATTTATTTCTTAGGGCTCAGCCAGTGAATACAAATCCACCCTCTGTACAAGACTGGAAACGAATGGCTGAACAGTGGGCTAAAAATAGGCAAGAGTCACTTGTGCCTGGTCAAATAACTCCAAGAACTCCCATGCGAGGATCACCAAGTCCAATGATGATTGAATCTACACCTGCTGATGCGACTCCTCTTATCGACGAATACTAAGAGGGAAAAACACACTAAGACTATTGAACAGTATTTGTGCTCTACTTTTTTAATATTTGTGAGAATATATTTTTACACTAAATAAATTTACCAGCACTACACACATGATGAGCAGGTGTAATATTATTGTTTTTACATTTGCAACAATATTGTTTTGTTAAACCCTTGACCGCTGAAGAAAAAACTTTTATGACTTGCTCAAAGATTTCAACTTGGATAATTTTATCATTCAAGAGATTTTGTATATAGACATTTGTAAATAAATTTGTATTTTCTTTTCACCTTCAAAAAAAATTTAAATTAAATGTTATAGAACTCTTTTTCATGTTAAACACTTTTCAAAACTTGAAATGTTTTGTTTCAGAAATTTTTTTTTATTATTTCTACTTAGAGCATGTTTATCTTTATTACTTAATTCAAATCGAATAATATCAATAAATTTTTAATTTAAAATCAGAATGGATTATTTTGACATGTATTATGATCACCAACTACCATCGATATTAGGGAATATGTTTACTGAACACACAATCGGTCATCTTGAGGCAGTGGTGTAGTTTTACTGTATATTTCAAGCGGATTACGCCTTCTGACATATATATACCTGCCAACTTGTACGGTCATTGATTTTGCTAAGTGGAAGTAAATGAACAAACAAAATTCGAAAGATTTTTTTAAATAATTAAACATTTAAGAGCTAACAAACAGATCATATTTGCATATTTTTTAATTATTGATTTGTTGTGGTTAAAAGAAAAATTGAAACTTTAAATTGAAGATTTAATATGTCAAACTCCAAAGATGTTGCTATGTTTGCTACTACTAAGAAGTTTTTTTCTCAACAGCCGTACAAGTTTGCAGCTATATATATTACATGTGTGAATGACGAAAAAAATGAATAATGAAAATTTTTTATGTCGACATCTTACTTACTCAACGGAATAGCTCATTAATCAAGAAGTGTATAATTTCGGAGGGGGTTTTATCCCCCAAAACTACGCCACTGACTTGGGGCTTTATTTTAGCCTATTTTGAAGGGGAAAATCCATCATTACTTTCTCACAAAAGAGGAGGGATGTGATTTTTAACATGGCATTTATATGCAACTTCGGTAATTTTCTTCTTGAAAATGGGGTGAAGTCCCATTGATTTTTCTTTTCCGCGTGTTATTAGATACATTTACATACAAGATTATAAGGTTAGTTTTTTGAGAGAGGATACAATTTTTAGAAAAGCTAAATAAAAATGCAGATTTTGCATTTTTTCAAAAGTTGAATGTCTACATCTACAAAAAACATTGATAACTGAAGAACTAATAGTGAACTTCAATATTCAATGAAAAAATTATTAAGGTGTGGTTGCTTAAACTAGATTTTCCTGGCAGGAAAATGCCGAAAACTGAATGTTTCACTAATTCTGACAGGGTATAACTCTGAAAAGCAACAATGCCCCATGAAAATGAATATGTGTGCATAACCAGACAGTGATACATTAATAATGCAGTAAAACAAAACTTTGGGGGTCTTGTTGCTTTTTTCAGTAAACCCCTTAAAACATACTTATATTTCACTTTTAAAGAAATGATTTTGAAATTTTCTACTGAGAATGGGAATCTTTTTTAAGACCTCTATGTTTATTTTTCAACAAAGTAGGTCATACTTCTTCATAAAAAAAAAATACAACTATCAAAGTTTCTGATTTTCAAATTAATGGCTCTTAATGAATTTCTCAAAATACTCTTTGATCTTTTTTTTTAATAATAAATTACGGCATTTCAGTAAAGAAATATGTTGAATAGGTCAAAATTAATTTTTTATCAAGTTATTTTTGTTAGGAGAGCTAGGAAGATTTTAAAGACAGTTAGTGATAAATTTTTACATAAATGGCTCCAAAAAAACTAGTTGAACTTTCAATTCATAAAAAAAACTTCAAGATACATGAAATAATAGACAAGAGAGTGAGAAAAGGTGTGCTGTTATGTATTATTTTTACTCATAATTTCTAATATTAATAGGCATTTATAATTCATCAAAGATAGTGAAAAGATTTTTTTAATTTATTTAAAAAGAGAGTTCTGAATAAAAATAAACTGAATATTTTAGAACAAAAAAAGTTTTGAACTGATTTTTATAAATTAGGTTTACTTCATTATGTATTAGTAATGCTTATTTAAATATTCTACCTAGCAAGCAATAATCTGTACAAAAATTCTATTTCAATAGAGATTTTTTTTAGGAATCTTACTAATTTTTAAGGAATTTCCTAAAATGTACAAAAACCCGGAGAATTTTAATTAAACCAGTGGACCAGGAGAAACTGACAAAATCCAGTAGAATTGGCAGCTATGCCTGATAATAATTTCAATTACACTTACAGCAATTACTTTTTAAATTTCAGGCAAATGTTGACAAATGATGGCCTTTTTTAAGAATAGGTCCAACCCCATTCATCATAAAAGTAATCTCAATCTTTTTTGTTTATTTTTTCTGCAATAAAACGGGCACGAAAAATCAAACAAGATCTGAAAAACCATACATCCATTAAAATATAAGACCCTATATCTTAAAATTAACCAAATTGGAGTTGTGCACAATTCAAACAAGGCTTTATGAATTACTTTCGATTGATTAATTTCAAATGTTGAATGTTAATATAAAATTGAAATGATATAGTATTCAAGAAGATGAATCAAATAACAAATAGAAGAAATTTATTAACATATCAAGAGATATTTTAAACTATGTTATTACCAAAACTCATGAGGAATATTGTCATATTCGTCATAATCATCATAGTCACCGTATTCATCATATTCATCGTACATTTCGAATCCAGGGTAATCATCGATATCGTAATCGTTCTCATCAGCATCATAGTCCACTTCATAATCACTATATGAAAAGTCACTTTCATCAGCGAAATTTATCAGAATTTTCCTATTGGAAGCTTCTATGGTCTGATTAAGCATGCAAATGTCATCCAAGCTTATATTTTCACAATTATCCAAAGACAGACTTTTGAGGGAATTACAGTTTAGAATAAACTGCTGAAGAAGGTCGACTCCAACATCAGAGAAGTCGAAGTGCAAATGTGATAAATTACAATTCAGGGAGAATGTTGATAGTTTTGCAACAATGTCGGATTCACTGAAATCGCAATAGAGCAACGAAAGGCTCTCTAAATTGGGACTAGAATTCAAAAGCATCATCACGTTATCTGTGCAGTGATACTCCAAGAATACAACACTCTCCAACTGCAGAGTCTTTAATCGGTTCAATACTTTGGTCGACTTTTTATCCTTCAGCCCTTGGTATTGAACAGTCTTTAAGGTAAGCGTTTCTAAATTTGGACAGCTCTCCACTAAAATCGACGCCGATAACGAGAAACTATCTACAGTTAGAATTTTCAGATTCTTTCCTTTACTTATCAGAAAGTTATTCAACTCCATCACATCGTAACATACAATAGTAAGATTTTCGACATTCGAAAAACGAGCGACCAGTTCTAAATCCTCCTCGCTCGAAATCGGCACCGAAAGTTTCTTTATCTTCGGACATCTCTCGGCACACACAGTCAAAAGTCTAGTTATTTCCAAAGAATCCTCATACGGAATGAAATCAAGACACTGTAAATGGAATTTTTCTGACACAATGTTATTATCAATATCTAATAAATGTATAGATTCTATGGCATTGGGCAATTTGGGATAAACAACGTCTTCAAGAGTTGGTAAATTCTTTAAGAGAAAGGCAACATCCTCAACTGACAGGTTCTCTATATGAGCCAGATTCAAATACTTCAGAGGACATTTAGTTTGAATTTGGCCGTCGGGATTCGAGCAGAGTACTTTGATTCCTTCACCTGTGACAGTATCTGAATCTTCAATACTCAGCTCAACGAGGCTCGGACATGAAGAACTTATCAGTTTCAGCAAATTGTTGTTGCAGATGTAAGGAACGTTTATTTTCCTAACGTTATTGGAAAGGGGGATTAATTTTGAAAATATAAATATAGAATCATCTGCATTTCTGTGATCATAATCCCAAGACAGTTCAAGTAGGCTCTAAAACAAGATTTTTTTAAAAAAACAGTTATTTTGTGTTTGGAATTAAACACTATTAATAATGACATTTAAATAATACAATCGAAGTTAATTTGATCACTATATTTAAAAAACAAAATTAACTCTGATGTTAGATCAGAGTTAAATTCTCAACCCATGACAGCGTAGTACTAAGTTGCGGATGCTGGTCAGAAGTCTGCCAAGATAAATCCTGAAGTATAATACCCGTTTTTCAGAACAATTCACTAGTCACTAGTAGGGGAGCGTCGGGTAGCCCCGCCCACTTAAGGACTATTGCTTATATTTCTGTATAATATTGAATAATAATCAAGATTTTTGTATGTTTCTATTGTTTTATCATTTAATTAAATAATACAAAAAGAATAAACCAAAAAAAGAATAGTTTAACTTAAAAAAATAGAAATTCAAAAAAACATGTTTTTCAGCTCTTTTCAAAATGTGTCGGGTAGCTCCGCCCAGTTACAAAAATCATGTTTTTTGATTGTTTTTTCAGGTGTAAATGAAAATGACCAATGTATTGACAATAGATAAACCTTATTTATCATTTTTATCGCAAAATTATTTTTTTCATTACATATTTATATACTTTTAGTGAATTCTATCATTTATTAACAACAAATGTTATAATTTTTATTATTATTAATGTATATTAATATATTATAATATTAATATATATTTATATTAAATATTTAAAGAAAATAATTTAAGTAAATCTTTGGAACCGTACATTTATCGACGAAATAAAAGTGGGCTGTGATACCTAACATTCATGTGAGCGGGGCTACCCGAAATCCAATTTTTTTGTAAATTTGTAATTACTCTAACAACTTTTCACAAATAAACTTCGTTCTTTGTGCTAACTAAACTTAAGACTACATACTTTAATGCTGTATTGTATATAGTTTCATACATCTATATTAATTTGGGTAGAGAATATTAGTGGATCAAGATTGAGTTAAGGGCACTATTTTTTTCCATCTCGCCTGCAGGGCGAAAACGTCTTCCACCAACACTGCTCATAAAAATAAGATGAATTAAGAAGAAAAGAAACACAAACATTAAATCGCATTACATATGTAAATAAGGGAATGGTCCCTGTATAAATCTTTTCAATAAAATTGTTAATTCAATACATTTATTATGTAGACTTACACATGCAAAAATTACAAAGTGAGGAAATTTATTACATACATAAAAAAAAAAACTTTGATTAAATAATTTCTTTCCAATTAAAAAACTCTATATTCTATTAAAATAAATAATAGGGTTCAATATTTCATTAGCGCTGTTAATCCTCGCCAAGAACTCAAAGAAAGGACACAAATCAGTTACAAGCGGACCTTATAACATAAAATTAATCAATGAAAACAAACATTTTAATTGATGTTTTTCACCTGTAACAACTTACATGAGCAATTGGAAGGACTTTATCAAGAATTGTTTCATTGGTAGAACAGCCAAGCAAAATCCCAAGATCTAATTTCTTGAGGTTTTCATTTAAAAGGAAATCAAAATGCTCTTCTTTCAGTTCTTTATTTTGTTCCAAATCAAAAAATAAGGTGCGTGTATAGATACGTTCTGCAATGGAAAAGTTTAGAAATATTAGTTTGATTATAATTGTTAATAAGATTTAGTAATAATACAAAGTAAAAATCATTTTTTCTAATTTTATTTGGATTTCACTTGTATGAGGCAGGATTCATTCTAGAAAAAAATTATCAGTTTCTACAATTTCTTGAACTTCAGTAAATAGTTAAGTATGTGAAAAAAATACAGTGAAAGAAACGGGGTTGCCACTTATATCGGTAAAAAAAAAACATTAGCTTTGATATGGAAATATTATATATTCCTATCAGTTCTAAGTAACCGGTATATATGTAAATAAATAAACAAGGGCTAATAATATCTACCATGTTTATTCCATGGTTTTTAGTGGTCAGAACCTATAAGATTTTACCATGTCCTGGTAAAAACTAGTTTTTCCCTGGTAAAAACCCAACCCTGATTGATTTTCAGGTGATTTTTAAAAATTCTGATATATTTCTGACAACACGGTAAATTAAAATAAAGCATTTGAATGTTTAATTTTTAACGCAATGAGTCTATCGATTTTATTGGCAGTATTGGCTATTGATGGATCCACATAATTTTTAAAATCTAATAATTTTAATACAATATTATTATTAACCAAATATCAAAAAAAAATTATTGACCTTTTTTTGAAGAGTCCAATTTGCATGATCTTGTCGTCGATCAATTTTTCGGTAGTTTGATGTAACGAGTTTAAATTTTTTTATTTTTTTCTTTAAAGTGATGATTTATTTACAAAATGTGAAAAAGGAAATAATTAGTGGATCTTCCTCTACAAAATTAGAGCCCATAATAATAAAATAAAAAAATATTACATATTCAATGAAAAAAATTCTATACAATTATATTTTATCTGAATAGGTTTTTCTTTGAAAACACAATGCTTTTGCTATTTTAAATTAGGGTGACCCGAGGTAATTCACGATCACTCTGTTTCTGGGGTAAATAATAATCACTTAAGTTTTATTTTTAAAAGAAAAAATTTTTCTAAATTTGAGACATGGACAAGAATGCTTGTACTCTTTACTAAAGTATAACTACATTTACTTAATAATAGTTTTTTGTTTAATCTAACAAAATAAGTAACTTTTAAACTGCTCTCTGTATTTTCCATTTCAAAGATGGGTTTCAAAATGTGCACATTTCTGCAAAGATCCCCCTCCTTCTCTTAATAATAAATATTTTGGGTTACTTTCTTTTTCTTTGATATAAAGATAGTGTAAGCTTCTGTTTAATTGTTTCACATCTACTGCAAACATTATAATTGATTACAGGAAACTATATCAAATGTTGCCCCCAACAGATGGGATAATAATTGATCACTAGGGTAATTCCTGATCATTGTCATTTCTTCTTTTAAATAGTATAAAAAATAGCTAATTGTAGTTTCTTAAATAACAGTTCATATTTATTAAGTGGAACAACTTAAAAATATATTTCAACTGTAATCACAAAATTTGCTTTTAACGGTATACAAGACAAATGTGTTTTGATTTGCACCATTTCTAGTTTGTCTTACCTTGTTTCTATCTTAATTTTATGTGTGTACATAGTTAGAATAATTTTTAAGTTTATAAATTAGCCTTATAAATATGGTGAGAAGTAATATGCCTAAAAAGGATACTAAGCTTCTAGAAAGCAAAATTAGTGAATTTCTTTTAATGATTGAAAAGGAAAATTTCAGTGTGAGAGCTGCTGCCAAAGCTGTTGGCATACCTTACTTAACTATACACTATCACTTAATGAAGTTAAAAAATCCAGCAAAATTAACCCATGTGGGAACTCTTTCTTATATTCCAGCAGAACATGAGAATGAGTTGGCTGCTTGTCTAAAATGTATGGCACTATGCAAAGATTTTTGGAAAATTTAAAGTGTTAATCTTCATTCCTTCTTTTAAATAAATCGATTTATTAACTGCTTAAACATATCTTTTTGGTTTATTTGTTAGATCTTGATATCTTATTTGTTAATTACCATTGTATAATTATTTTTAAACAGCTCCTTTACTATAAAAACTGGTGATCAGTAATTACCCCAGAAGTGATCAGGAATTACCCCAGAAATGATCAAGAGAAGGGGTTATTCCTGATCACTAAAAACTTAAAATCTTTTAAATTCTAATTAGATTTTCAAACAAAAGAAGGTAGCATAGGACTCATCTCAGATAGCCTCAAACTTCCAGTAAGGATTAAAATTCTATCTTGAATAGTTTTTTCACAAAATAGATGTTAGCATTTTTTGATCAGGAATTACCCCAGGTCACCCTAATAACATTTATATTTGTTACTGATAGTATTTTGCAGCAAGATATTAGTGCTAAAAAGGTTTTTCACAGAAAGCCGTAAAAAATTCTGTCACATGGGCTCCAGAGAAAGTAAATAAATATCAGAGAAGGGGCCTAACTCCAAGGGTATAACTCGTAAGGGCAAATCTCTACACTTTTTTTTTTTTAATTACAAGTTTAAAATCCAGTTTGCTCCTTAGGGATAGTAATTGGTAGGACAAATCATGATACAGAAATATCTCCTTTTTCAACATGCAACAAAGATTTAAGTAAGGTTTCATCAAAATAAAAAAGACATGAACTATAATAAATAAATAAATAAAAATAATTATATTCCCTTTTTAAAAACAGACATGAGAAGATTATGATGATATTTCCGTAATGTTATCTGCAGCAGAATAATCACCAAAACTAGGCAACTTCCCAGCAGCTGCAAGCGAGGAACTGAAAATTGAAACATCACAGAAGGGAAAAAATCGCAAGTTTTAAATTCATTTGACGCCTTGGCGATTGAAGTTGGCACGATAGATCATGATACGGATACATAAAAGATATTTTAGAAAATGATATATAGTATGATAATGATGTATAGTAGTTTATCAAAACTAGTGCATAATATATTTAAAGACTTACGCAAAAAATATAAATTCTTTGTTAAAGTTTCATTTGTTGTATGCTTATAAGCTGCTGTATAACGTGAAAAATGCTGTCTAATATTTTCAAAGCTTAATTCTTGCAATGATTTAATATCAGAACTCATTTTAAAATTCAAGAGGTAGATATTTTATTATTTACTTAACTAGTTAAAATATGATATACGCTTATGGCTACCTATTTCTGTAATTCTCTAACACTAACTGTTCAATGGATAAATAAAAATTTGAGAGTGATTTGGCAGCCGCTGTTAACAGCTAATTGATTCCATTGGATAACTTTATCATCGTCATCGCTTAATCGTTCATTTTTACAACTGCGGCCTTTTTTTTCCATTTAAAATTACATACTGAACAATGTAATATGCGGAGCCTTTTTTATGTATTTAGGGGTCTGTCTTCTGGAATATTTCCGTATAGTGCAAACTACAAATGCTAAGGAGCCAAATAGATTTTAAACTTGCAATTTAAAAAAAAAAAAAAACATATAGATGGTTGCCCCTTTCGAATTAGTCCCCTTCGGTGACTTTTTTTTAAGTTTCTGGCGGGCCACAGTCCGGAAGTTCCCAAGACTTAGTGATTATTCTGCGATCACGATATGGAAATCTCCCCATGTCTTTATTTAGGGCCCTTTATGAGTAATTTTTTAGAGAAAAAAATTTAACTTTTGAATAATTTTTAACTTTCTTAAGACATACTATTTCTTAGATCATTTTTATTAATTTTACTCCAGAGAGTGAACGTACGATGCTACATTTAGTCATCATGGGTAACGAAAAAATTCAATGTGAAATGTCAAAGTATGGAAATGTTCTACTAATATCACTAATTCTTTTTCATTCATATCATTGGCATAAAATCTTCAAAAATTTTAATAGTGAAGCATTAATTCCTTGGATATTAAAGAATTCAAATTTGAAAAATTATCCGAACTAATCAGTTATTTGTTTACTCGTCATTGAAATAGATTTTAATTGACGAATCGACGTGTCAATTACTGGGTGATAAACTTTAAATATTTCGCTGCCTTATAATATAACGTCATCTTCATAAGAAAACACTTACATTTATGCCTCAGTCATTAGGAAAAGGTACAATAGTAGTAATCAGATTTATACCTTTTAATTGGAATAAAATGCAAAAAAACGTTCCACTCGAATTCCGTGGTTCACATTTCGGATAGCAAATGTTAGCTAAACTACGTGGGAAATGTCTGGTGTTGAATTAATACTTATTGAAAAATATTTTTCTTTCTTTAGTTCTGCAATTATCTTGTTTTATACTTTATATCCCACAATCAATTCAGCTTCGATTAATTGCAAATCGAAGCTAATCGATAGAATGTATGTTCATTATCCTTATTCTCATAATTTTTTATAAGTCCAATAAGAAAAAGGTCAAGTTTATTCTATAATTGCAACGTTCCCAAATTATTCCCATTATGCGCTGTGATGCAATTGTTCTTTCGTCTCCACCGAATACAAGACTTCGTGTTTCTAAAAACTTTATTACTTCTAGAATTCTTCTGTATACTTATTTTCAATTACTGAGTGGGTTGTTAATCTGATTAGTTAAAAATCCATCTATGGAACATTCTCTTTCTTGACAATTAAATCATTATAACGTGTTTCAGCCCAAACATATTCTCATGTTCGAAAATGCGCATATTAGAATGTTGCCAATCGCTTAAGCAATTTTCAGATGGCATTGCTAAAAAGGCGGCATCAAAAACATTTCGAAATTTTACGAAATAAAAAAAAAGTTATTGAAATTTTTTACTTTTTGGAGGCTCGGGCTTACTTGGCCTATCCTTAAAATTCCCTTCATTGGAATTTAAATTCCTTTCATTAGATGCAATATATTGTAATAACTATTATTCGAATCAAAGAATTTTTTCATTGTGTGCAAAAACCTTTTTGATTCAATTTCTTTTGATATAAAGAAATACGCAAAAAGTGCAATAAACACAATGGGCCCAGGTTTTTAATCACTCTCCTGTATGAATTATTGAGACAATATTTTCCAGATTGTGGCTTACCAAATCTGTCGAAATTTAAAAATACCAAAAGTGTCGATTGTTGCATGCCAAATATGTCGAAAAGATAAAATATTTATATACATGTTTATTCTGAGAAAGTGCTTTTTTGTATCTGATTTCTTAACTTTAAATATCGTCAGCGCTGGCGAATGTCGCCAATGAATGCACATTAATTAATTAAAATATTTAAGGTTAAGTCCTCGAACTATTAACATTGAGTATGTGGAAATGCAATCATTAAATTAGATCAAAAGTTATTCTGTTTATTTTGTTCCCAGTACGTCAATTTGGCACGAGCTGAAGTAGAACACCCGACTCCTCTTAAAAACAAACTATTCATTCCGTCCAAAATAAAATTACTCTCTTATTGCATAATAAAATATGTCCACTTTTTCTACAGTAATTTTGAAACTAAGGAAGTTTTTCAATTGACAAGCATATGTAATTGGCAGAATAATCTATTTATAATCAATTAATTAAAATTTCTTACCCGATGATAAATAAAAATCCCATTATGTGTAACCATTAATGGTTACAACAATAATTACAGAAGAATCAAGGAATTTTTGAGGTATAAAGGAAGTATTTTTCAAAGGTATAAAGGAGGTTGTTATTTAAATACGTCGTTTGATTTGTTTGACTTTTTTGTTGACAATGAATGGTATTTTTAATATAAATGTAAATCAGAGCCGGATTTAAGTTTGGCGGGGCCCCAAGCTGCTGAAAAAGATGGGGCCCTTATAAGTTCAATTCTATCATCAGCCCACACGATTATATCCGAAAAAAAGTGCTTTCTAATATTGTATCAATATAGCCAAAGCAAAATATATCAATACAATAGTGTGTAATTAATTCTTTCTCTTTCCCCAGTTGTTTGTCATTATTATTCCCCCCCCCCCTCCTTTTTTCATTTGTCTGTAATTTACCTTTGTTTTATCTTCATTTTAAACTTATCTTATGAGTTCTATTTACTTGCTGCTTATGCGCAATAAATGATACTTATTGTTTTTCCTAATTTTTTTCTGTTTTTTTTGTATTTATTTATTTTGCTATATATATATACCTGAGGAAAACTTTCATTATTTTTTATTGTTGAATATTAACATTGAATTATTTAAAAAAATTCTTTACGTTACACTTTGCTTTGCTGCTCAAAATCAAGAGACTTAGAAGCATGAAATTATGAGGGTGTGTAGAAAATATGCAAGCAGTTAGAGAGTAATACAATTTGATTATTAGTTTTATTCTTTTTATGACCGCCGTTGAAAAACTAACTCAATTTTGACTTTACAACTACCCACGTTTAACTACATAGCCTTTTAATTTTGAACTCAATGCAGAAGACAAGGGAACTCCTGGATCAGTACCCAAAGGTATTGATTTGTTATGAGAACTTAGTGGACTTTGTGACCCAGACAGATTTAACATGCACCAGTCACCATTTTATACACGGGTATTCTTCGGCCGGCTGATTCGAACTCCCATTCTCACGAACACGAATCCATAGTCCTACCAACCAGGCTATTGCGGCCAAATTATTAGTTTATTTTATAACAGTCATTGAACTGTCCACCTTATTTCGAGTTTCGACTACTAATGTTCAATTCCGTAGTCTTATAATTTTGAACCCAATCCAGCAAATAAGAGAATTCCAGGATCAAGTATTTGATGAAATTTTTGCCTTCGTGGAGGACGTTTTGATGGAACCAACCCGCATTTTAGTTACATGGAGAGGAAAACCATGAAAACCTCAAACGGTTAGTCTGACAGCAAGGGGACTCTAACCCATGATCCGTCTACCACTGAGGATATTTTACGTCAGCACTGTGGTCGGTGCAAGCCGGGTAAAGAATTTATATCGACCAGCAGCCATCACTGGCATTAAAACTCGGTTTACCTCATTCGGAGGCGAATGCTCTATGCCTTGAGTCCATCTTCACTGAGTAATAACTCTGCGGGAGGTACCAATTGGGTATAATATAAAAAAAACACAACTACTTCCACTTCGAAAATTTTAGTAGGAATAACATATACTATCCTGCAATGCTAAATGAATGGAAGATAGTGGTTGTTGTTTAATATTTTACATGCGCTAATTTAATTTGATTTGAAAACATTGATTTTTTTTAAAATATGGATTCTATAGAATGATGTCCGTTAAGTTTAATTGGTTTGATGTCTCTCGTTGTCAGAAGAGAAAAAAAAACTTTTAATTTAATTAATAAACTGAGTTTTAAATATGTTTACTAAAAACATTAAATTACTTAGATGAAACAACAAAATCAATTAATACAAAACGAACTTTTCTTTATAATAACAATATAATCTGGCGAGCAGCTATTTAAAAGATCGAACATTCCGTTTGTTTATTTGTGGCTTGAAGTCAGGCTCGCAGAAAATGCCGTTCACGGGTTAAATTTAGTAGGAATAACACAACCTGTGACGTAGGCGATAGTATACCCAATTTTCCAAGTTTATTGATTTGCTTAAATTTAGACCTTTTCAAAATGTAAATGGCAATCGTAATTTTTGTGTAGAAAAATGGAGATCAACCGTATTTCCTCTTATCTGCAGCAACGACGAGGGTTAGTGAGCAAATTGATCAGTGGCGGAGCCTTCTAGTTTTTTAAATAATTGTTAAATTATTAGTTTTTAACATGCATACTTTAAAAAAATAATACGAAAAACATTTTTCAGTATAAAGAAATAAAAAACTATCGTCAGTTAGAGTAGAATCCACGATCTCACAGTTTCGTGTTAGATTTCATAATCCCCAAATATACACACCTGCCCTGCAAATTTTATTATTATTATTTTTTTTTTTTTAATATTCAATAAATTAAGTCATTTGGATACTTGACATTCTTGATTTTGTCGAAAATTTTCGGATATGCTCTTTATGTAAAACTTTTAGACACGTGTTTTTTTCCCTTCAATTTTGCGAAAAAATTATTTGAGGTGTCAAAATAACAGGCTCTCCGAAATTTTGAGAAAAAAATTTCTGTTTGCATGCGACAATACAGTACCTTTTATGAAATGTGAATCATGGAACAGACCACAGTGAGAAAAGAAAGTATGGTCAAAACTATTAGAATATAGTAACATTTACGGTATTTATGGGAACACCAAAATAGAGGGAAAAGAAATTTCAATAGTGATCTGGTTATGACTTCTCATGAAATTAACATAATAAAAATATAGTTTTTTGCCATGCTGTTCGGTAGCAAATGTGTTTAATTTCTTAATTTTATCATGATACCTTAGGAAAGTAGTTCCAAACTGTGTTCTATGGAGCTTTATGGTTTTAGAGCGAATTAGTACTTTTTATAACCGAGGATGAATACTTTTATAACTTCTAGTTAGTTCTTTTGTAATCTCTGATTATATTTAGATCCAACATATAAATCCTATCGTATATAATCTTTCTGTTTCATTTATTAAATTATTTGAAGTAAAATACCAATTAAATAGAAATGGCATTTTTTAAATGAAAATATATTTCTAAAAACAATATGTTGAATAAATTAGAAAAATAATAAGCATTTATAAAATATTACATTAATATTTCATACCGCACTTTTCAAATCAATATAAAATAACTAAATTCTTTTATAAAGAAAAATGCTTTCCAAATTATCATTTTTAGCGTTTATAATTAGTCTCTTCAGTTCACATAGAAATAAACTTTTTTATAGACTAGATATAGCACAAGGACTGCAAATTTAACTGTCGGATATAAAACCTTATTTAAGATTGTTAATGATAAAACAATGAAAAATCTTCATTTCTCTAATTAAATATTTTAAAAATAGTCTTTTTTTAGGTTATAACGTTCACAATTACCTTAATAAACTTTAATCGTAATGTCGGGGTTCCGCCATTATTGAGGGTTCCGTAGAGGGAAGCATAAATAATAATTGGGAACCGCTGCCTTAGAGCATGGCATATTAATCACTTATTCGGTTAATTTTATTTTTACTTACGCATTTTTATTAAATGTGTGGTAATAAGAGCTATAATTTTAAAAACCAGAATTTTCGATTAACTGTTGCATTGTGAACAGAAAAATTACCAAATGAAAGATTTAAATACCACATAATTTGGTTTTGTTACCAATTTTTTTTTTTTTTTCTTCTTTTTTTTTTGCGAGAAGTGTCGTAATTTTTTCTCCGTGCGTTATTTTGTGTTCTACTATTTATTTAGACATAAATACTAAAAGTGGACCTTAGCATTGAATGTCAAATCATATAATGGAAATAAGGCTATTTTTTCACACTTTAACTTCTACAATTATTTTAAATATTAATATTACAGATAAATTATTTTTATAAAACAATGCAATTAAACTAAGTATACCAAATTCATTTAATTTTCTTCTGTATATCTAAATAAATATTTCGATGCTATGAATTTAGAAATAGTATAAGGAATTAAAAATTAATAACATACTTTTTATTTACATAAAAAGTGTGTATAGCCAATAATTATTTCATGTTTTTAAACACTTCGATTAGATTTTGAAAAGCATCCAAAAATGTAAAAAAGAAAAAAAATTATAATTGGCTTCATAGAGCTCCAGCTCCGAATACAACTTTAAAAAAGAAGAAGAAAAGTGGAATCTGGGGGCCTTTGCCATCTCGGGGCCCCAAGCTACAGCTTATTTAGCTTATACGTAAATCCGCCCTTGATGTAAATATAACAGCAATCTCGTGCTCGTTGCATGCTCTACTTCCGGTTTAAAAATATAGAGCTGCTTACAACGGTGTGCAGGTGGGTGACAACTTGGATTAGTCTGCGTAGAGACCGAGGGTGTGCGGTATTGGTCCTCGTTAAACTGTTCATTTGAAAAGTGCTCAACTTCGCATGCAGGTCGTCAGGCTACCGAAGCAGGAAGGTGATTGATTGCTAATCTATAGATTTAGAAAGAACTCGCTTTTTTAACAGTTCCGATTGGGCCTCTTTTTTGTTTATTATTGTTTGCTCTTTGTGAAAGCAGTCCATTTTACTAATTATCATTTAAGTTTAAATTTCGAAGTTGGTATTTTGTTTTCCGTGTAAAAAGTGTTTTATAACGATTTTTTTCTTCTTTTTCGAACGACTATTTTTACATCCTGTGATTTCAGGTCCTCAAATGACGATTCTTTTGTTAAGCACAAATAATAAATCCGGTAACAAATACGCGTATATAAGAAATATTACTCTAGAGAGTCTCAAAACACAATCATCACGTTGTGAGCCAAATGGCTCCAAAGCACATTAAAAAAAATTTAAAGCGTTCTCTAGTGTAGAAAACACTATCGATAAGGTTCACTATCGCCTAGCCAGGGTTAAAAAATTTTGAGCATATTTTCTTTGACAAATGAGCTGTAAGCCATTTAATTTCATTAATAGAATGCTTTAGAAATATTCATCTTACCAATTCAGATTTGTTGATTGTTCAATTTAATTACTAAAAGTCCTTTCCTACTTTCTAAGTTACGTTTTTAAATAAGATTTTAAGAGCGAAAATCATTAAAACAAGGAATCTCATCTTATAAGAAGTGCAAATCAGTAATTTTAATAATCTTTACGCATGTTGAGCATTTTAATTTTTTCATTAACTGTGACGTGATAATGCATAGTTTGAATTCTTTTATGTTGATTAAAATTTAAGAAAAAAATTTATTTAAAAGTATGGCTGCTATAAGTGTTTATATAATAAGCAAAGCTGGTGGAATGATATATCAATATGACCATAACCCTATTACTATTGAATACGAGAAAACGTTTAGCTTTCCTCTTGACTTAATCCTAGAATTTGTAAACAATCGTTTGACTGTCACTTTTGGACAAATGGATAATATCAAAGGTTTGAAACTTTAATAGTTTTTCTTATGTAGACCTTTAAAAATTGATGCAAAAATGAATGTCCCTAATTAAATTGGATGTCTGTTCGTGCTGTTTGATTTAACTTTGAACTGTACAAGATATCTAAACAACCTGATATTATTAAATACATAAAATTAATAGAATGAATTGGATGGCCCACTTGATTCGAAGGACTGATGACAATACAATAAAAAAAGATACTGCTTTTTAGACCCACTGGAACAAGAAAGTGGGGAAGGCCGCGGTTAAGATGGGCTGACTTAGTGGAGTCTGATTTTCTTGCAATTAATGAAAAGAATTGGAGATGATCGAAGGTAAATCGGAAATCTTCAGAGGAAGGCATTGGCTCACATTGGGCTGTCTGGCCAACAATGATGATGATGTTCGTGCTGTTTAATTTGACAAGCTCACCAAATCTTCAAATTAGTATTAATAATCTGATGCGGAATTAATTTAAATTCCATTTTTGGGGAGATTTCCGTATCGTTATCTGTGGCAGAATAAAAGCCAAGTCTTAGCAATTTCTCAGCAACGGCATGCGAGAAACTAAAAAAAAAACATTGCAGAAAACGAACGACTCACAAGGTATAACTCGTAGCCACATCTGGACAAACATCTTCATGTTTTTTTATTTACAGTTACAAGTTTAAAATCTCTTTGTCACTGTGGCGATTGTAATTGTCACAGTAAGGAGCTAGCCAACCTCCAATTATTAGAAAACATAAAATTATTTAGGTAAATAAAAGTACCTGTTCAGAGACACTGGTAGACACAATGCTTAATGGGGAAGTTCTCCAGCATCCCATGATAACATTATCAATCACGAGTTTGACAAGCTCGCTAAATCTTTAAATTAGTATAAAAATCTAATAATAAATTTAAAAACCATTTTTGATAATATATATTAGAAAACATGAAATTTAGATAAATGAAACTACCTTTTCAAAGATACTTGTATAAACTTTTGTAATTAGAAAGTGCCGCTAGCAGCACACAATGACATTTTCAGTCGTGGGTTTCTATGCAATTTTTAATCCTTATGACGTGCCCTATCTCTCCTAGAAGTTTGTGGTTCTGGTAGTAATATGCCTTGTAAACTGTTCTTTTTTGTAAAATAAAAAAATTTTGAAGATAAAGTTTTGAATATTGAAACAACTATTTAGCAGAAAACCATAATTTAGAATATTAGTTGAAAACTTAAACATCTTTTCTAGTTACTCAAATGTTCATTGCTCCTTTTACAGGGTTCCCACAATCCTTAAAAAACTGCTTAATTTTTATTTTGGTAAATAAGGGCCCTTAAAAGTAACAGCCATTAAAGGTGCTTTTTTTATTTGGTGTTTGTAAAAAATGCTTAATTTTCTATCTTTTGAAAAGAGATTTTTTTCTTTGCCGTATCGATTGTTGTTCTAAATTACAAAAAATGCATTATTTTCCCAATTTTCTCTGCAATATTTTTCAGAAACTAGTTATATCATCATGATTATGTTAAGTTTTTTTTTTTAAAAAATTGAATTTTATTGATTTTATGTTTATAAATTAAGTAGGATGATAGAAAAAATAATTTTTATTACTGCACAGATCTTAATCATGATTTTTTTTTTTTTGGAAGGTGATTAAAAATATTTTTTGAGTGCTTGAAAAGTACTTAAAAAGTGCTTATTTTTTATTGAAAAACTGGCTACGCACCCTGATTTTGGAGAGACAAGAAGGAATGTGTGCAAGGTATGGGAAAGAAACCATGTCCTTCTTTCATTAATATATTGGTTCCTTTATTATAAATTCTTTCTTTTGTTTAGAATGATACCCCATGAGGAAAGGAAATCATTCTAAAAGAAAAGAATAGGGTATGGACAAGAAGGATACTGCACATGGAAGAGATCATGTTTGTTTTTTTTCGGGGGGGGGGATAGTTCTAGGGTAATTCAGTTCTACTGGTAGTGCACATGCTTATAGTAATGAAGTAAAGCCCTATGAAAGTAACAGAGTTTTTTTTTATCTATAACAAAAAATATTTATAAAAAACTTGAAGAAGTAAATGTTATATTTCAATATGTAATTAATAACTATTAAAGTAGTATCATTATTTAAAATTTCCAATTGTACTAAAAAGTAAACAGTTTTTCAGGGTTGCTACAGGCGACTAAAATGCAACTATTTTTGGCATGAGGCGACTATGGCAACTTTTTTTTTGCCTAAAAAGGCTAAAAAAGCAACTATTTTCAGGAAAAGGAGACTTTTCTGTAGCTATGTTTTTTTAGCACAGAGTGCGTAAAGGTGCTTTTTTTTTAATCTTTGTTTTTTAAAAGCCCTTAAAGGTGCTTTTTTCATTGGGTATTTTTAAAAAGTGCTTAATTTTCACTTTTTCAAAATGAGATTTTTCTTTTACTATGTTAATTTTCGCTTTGAATTATGCAAAAAGACACAGTTCACATTCACAAAGAACACAGTTCTATTCAATGTTTTCACAATTAATTCAACCTCAATCTATTTCGGCGTATTGTCAGTCCATAGAGTATGAAAACGCCATTCGTTTTACATAATTCAAAATGTCATGATTTTTTACACTTGTCAAAAACAATTGCAAAAGGCTTTTTTTTTTTTTAAATGTTTAAAATTTTTAATTGCAAATTTGAGTCTTCACTTTTTAATTCGTTCAGTCTGCAGACTCCATTGTAAGTCTATTTCGTTTCTCGATCGCCTTCTTAATAACTATTGCTTCGAAATTTTGCATAATTTAAAAAAAAAATTTCTACGATATTACGATATGTGAATTTCGAATTTGAGTAATCGCTTTTCACTATATATATGTGTGTGTGTATATATATATATATATTTCCTAAATCAATTATTGTTTAAAGGGAAAATAGTGTTAGAACATTAACGTTTATATAAAAATTATCATATTTGCCACCAACATAATGACAATTAAGTCATTAACAAATTTTTTTTTTCTTATTTAGGCAACTATATTTCTGCTTTAGGCTACTAAAAGCAATTATTTTTTCATTTTTTTTCTATGGCAACCCTGGTTTTGTAATAAGCAGTGTTTTAACAAAAAGGGATTTTTTTGAAAAATTCAAGCTTACCTAGGGTTTTTTTTATCAAAAACCTGGGGTTTATCAGGTTTTTGATGAAAACCCCAAGTTTTTTTAGAAATACTTTAAATTTTCATTTCTCCCTCTAACACGAAAGTTAAGAGGTCTCCTACGAGTCAGGGAATTTTATCTCTGAAAAGCAGGGAAAGTTTCAAGATTTAACAAAAGACCTGGAATATTCCTAGATCATAACTGGAATTTTGCCAGTCTTAGAATTGTCAATATCAGTTATCGAGATTCAAGATAAATAATTCTAATAGCTATTAAAATTATTCTACTATTTAGTGAAACTTATTGATTTTTTCATTTTCATTCTATGTATTATATGTTTTTGTTCACAAAATCTAATATTTGATATTTCAAGTTTAAAAAAATCAAAGTTTTTTGATGAAAAATTGCATGGTATAGATAAAATATGGTTTAAATTTCCATTGAAATTTACCTAAGATACTTGGAAAAGTCAGAGAATTTTATTTTTTTCTGAAATTGAGTGGAAATCCTTAATTATTTAGGGAATTTTTTGAAGAATGGTTATGAAAACTTGGCTGCAAATTTCAGCATTTAAAAATTATTATTTTATTATATATTGACAATTGTTTAGCCCATCTTAAAGTGACTCAAACTTTGCAACCCATCAAGCCTGACTTTTTTCCACCCAACGTTGAAACTTATATCCTGTTATAAAGTTATAATGTTAAGAAGAAGAAATAACATTTTTTTACACTTACCGATTAGTTGAATTTTCTATAACTTGAAGAATTTTTGGTTTTTAATGACGCTTTAAGTTATAAAAGTTTCTCTGTAAAAATTATAATTAACTGATCTTAATTTTATATATCAGGGGTCTGTCTAGGTTTTTATGAGAGGTACCTATTTTATGAAAATTTAGACATAATTTGTGAATATTAAAAATTATACTAAAAAATCAACACAAAAATATAGTAAAGTAAGAAGATATTTTCAAAAATTGTCACCACAAATAAGAATAATTTTTGACGGGTAAATTTTTATATATTTTTCCCCATATATTCAAAAATAACTTTGCTAACGTAAAATTTTAGGCTTAAGATTGTATTTAGATTTAAAAATCATTGTTCATTGTTACATTTCAACTTGATTTAAAAAAAAAAAAAAAATATGCAATCAACAGTACTTGCACTAAAAGTTATTTTCATTATAAGAACATTTCCCATGGAATCATATCGAAAAAAGTTTAACAGAGAGAAAAAAAAAATTCAGAAAAAAAAAAGGTCTGTTCAAATAAATTTAGAAAAATGTTTGAATGTTGAGAATAATGTTCGAATTTCAACTTCCTGTAAAGTTTACAGAGGGAGCACCTCATATTTAATTTTTAAAAAAACTCAGCGGAAAAAAAAGCTTGCTATAATATGGCGCAGGCGACTGGTTATGCTACCACACCGCACTATCTGACCAAGCATGTGCAGCCTAATTGTATATGCTTAATTAACCCAGGATTTCCCATTTCTTACAAGGATACAAAAACAAAATTTTAAGAGGTGGGGAGGAGAATCTTAGAATTTGCTTTTTTAAAAGAATCTTGTGAAACTACCGTTTTTCCTAAAGTTGAATTTTTGAAGGTACTGCTAAACGGTAGTAAATTTGCCCTGGACAGAACCCTGTGTGTATTGTCTTCACCATTTTATAACATATTCCTATCACAACGTAAAAACATGAACACTTGGAACCTTTCATTAGACATCTAGAAAAGAATGACTTTTTGGATTTTATTCTATTGTGAGTTACAAAAACATCCTTTTTTTTTTTAAGCAGCTGTAATTACTGGCAGTGTTAGAGCTTTGGAGTCAGAATTGCCGAAAATTTTGCAGAAGACAGAATTAAAGAAGTTGTTTAACTTTGAGATCTGGAAAGTTAGGGTCCTATAGTATAAAAGAAGAAAAAAATTTGTTGATCTTGCAAAAATTATTTAGAGAAATATTTACAATAAGTATGTGAGCAAAAATATTATTCATATAAATGATGTGATTATTTAAACTTTAAGTTTATCTCATTTTAGCATTTTTGAGCGTATGGTTGATAGAAACACATTTATCTAGCTCCAACAAAAAGTTTATAGATAAGATATACAAATAAATTCTATGCATCATATTTTTAATAGTTTCCTAGTTACAGAATACTCTATAGAATCTTGTTATATGTTTTGAACAAATGTATTTTTTATTATTTATTTTTTTTCAACTGTTATGCTGAAATATATTATTTAAATTAATATTTATTTTGTAATAGTGTTAATAGTTTCTGAGGATTTGGTAAAAACTTTAATAAAATATGAGTAAACATTCTCTACTGCACTTAAGTGCCTAAAAATTTATGGACTTCCTCCAAAATAATAGCTTGTTTATGCCTCAGCTTATTTGAACAAAAATAAATGTGATTAACAAAAGTAGTTATATGAAGAAGGTAATTACTTTTCTTTTTTCAATTATAGTTGGCCATATAATTTTGTCTGTCAATGGCATTCCACTTTCTGGTCGTAAACTCAATGATAATCGTGATGTTATGGAAGTTTTGAAATCAGAAGAAAACTATCCTATAAGTATCAAATTTGGTAGGCCTAAATTGGGAACTAATGAGAAAATTGTATTAGCCAGCACATTTCATTCGTAAGTATTCATTTATTATTAAATTCAAAGTATGTATATAATGTATAAACATGCAGGGTATAAGCTAATGAATTTTTTTTTAGTAAAAAATTCCTTTAGCAAAAAGAAAAAAATTGAAAATGTTCAAAGAGATTTAGGCAAAATTTAATACTTAAATTTATATCTAATTAAATTACCTACCCAGAAAAAGTTAAATGAAAGGATAGATTTAGATTGTAAAACATAAAATGCAAGAACTTGAGTCTGAACATTTTTAAAGAATAAAAATGCATAATTTGAACTAATACCGAATTACAATAGACATTGGATTGTCCCATATCGTAGGGACTACAGAAACATACTTATCTTCGTATTGTGATATGATAATTCTATAAAACTAATACTTTTTAATAAACAAATGATTTTTAAAAAAAACTATATTGTAATGAAATAAATATTTAATCCTTTTTGCCTTGTAAATATTTATAATTTATCATAAGATTAACACCCAGGGAGATTATTGCTAATTGATTTAATAATATATCATTTTAGGAGATTTATAATTAAAAAAATATAAAATTTGACAAATTTCTTTCCACCCAGTTATTTATTCCACCAGGGAATAAGTTTCTTAATTGAATTGAAAAAGCAGTATTATTCCACTTTGTTTTCTTTTTTTTTACTTTGTAATTCCAGTCTAACTTTTTATAATTTATGTATATATCTTGAGGCATGGTTTTAAAGAATTGAGATGATAAAAAAAAAGGAAGATCTGAGAAAATAAAAAATACTCTGTTATTCTCGTATGGTTTTTTTTCAATGTACAATTTTTTTTCTCCATATAGCTATCATTCAATCTTTTAAAAAGTATTTTGTAGTGTTGACATTTCCCCCTTAATAGTGAGTTGTACAGCAGGTGGCACAGCGTCACCACTACTGTGTCTGTTTATAAAATGTAGGAGAGATTTTGTTTTAATATGAAACGATTAGGAAGCCGCAATGTACTCGGCTGCTGAAGTAGTTTGTTTTCTTTTTATTTCTTAAATAAATTTATTGATTTATTGTTGAAATCATTCTTAACTTAACTCATCACCACATCGAAGAGCAAACAGCGATAGAAAGTAAAAGAAGACAACAAAATCAGATGTGGGATAGAAAACCGCGTCAAAGAACCTAACGTAAACTCGAGGTATGTCTTTCTTGATTTTAAAATTATGCATGAGTCAAGTATTATGAATTAAAGAAAGTAAAAAATATTTTAAGAATGTTTAACGTATTTCTATAAACTATCAAAATGTCTTTTCTGGGAAAAGGCAGAAAAAATGATTTGGTTGAACTGGCTAGAGAAATAGGTGAAACTGTACCACCCAATGCAGTGGTAATAGAAATTAAGAATATTATCACAAAAAGTAAAGATTATGAGGAAACATTTGTTAAGCAAATTTTAGAAAGGATAATTGAAGAAAGAATCCAACACGAAGAAAATGAAAGTAAAGAAAAATTAAAACAATTAGAATTGCAAGAATGAGAAAAAGTAAGAGAATTGGAAGTACAAGAACGTGCAAAACAATGCGAGATAGAGGAACAACTTAAGCTTAAGGAAATCGGAGACCGTGAATAAAATTTTATGCCAAACGTCAAACGAAAGTAATACTACGGTGCCAGAATCAAATATAAAGACTATTGATTTGCGAAATCTAATGCAAAAATTCGATGTAAAGGAATCCGAGATTTCGTCATTTTTAATATTATTTGAGAGACAGGCAAAACGAGTAGGGCTAGAAGAAGGTGATTATGTTTTTCACCTATTAGGATTGTTACCCCTCGAAATAACTCAATTAATTGCGAGAGAATCTGAGGAAGAGGCTAGTAATTACGCATTCGTTAAAAAATTATTGCTAAAACGTTCTAAGTTAAGTCCAGAAAAATTTCGTCAAAAGTTTGTTAGTCACGTTAAAGATTAAAAAAGTACATGGTCAGATTATGTTTTCGCTATACGTAACTTTTTTAAATAAATGGTTGTCAGGGTTAAAAATAACTGATTTAAATTCATTAAAAGAACTAATAATAATGGACCAATTGAAAAAACGTGTCCTAGGTTTAATGCGAGAGCATTTTATTGATTCATGGCCTAATTACGTAAACGCTAATGAGTTAACCAATAAATTAGACCAATACGATAGTGTGCATTCCGGATTAAAAATAAATAGTGAAAAAAGTACTAAATCTGTAGGTCAATACGATGATTACAAAAATTATTCGTGGGTATCAAACTTCCGCAACTCAAATAGATACGAAAATAAATTTGAAAACAGAAATGCGATGAGCCATAAATCTTTTGAAAAGGAGAGTTCGTCTAAATATGATAGCAATAAATCGTTTAATTCTTCCTTTTGAAATGAAAAAGGTGAACCTAAGTGTTTTTCTTGCAATAGTTTTGGGCATATCTCAAAAGATTGTCCGTATCCCTGTAATTTATGTGGATTAAAAGGGCATAGCAGAAAGAACTGCACTAATAAGAATAAAAAGGAAGTTAATTTAAGTGTGAGTGACCCTGAATATTTCGCCTACGCCGATAAATATTTGAGAAGTGCTTCAATTAATAAACACATCGTCAGCTGTATTCTTGACACCGGCGCCTCTTCTTGTTTATTGAAAGAATATGCGGCTAAGGATGGGGGGGTGTGGGAGCGAATTACGCCGTGTGAAAAGGATCTTTATGGCTTCGGAGACAAAACAAACCCTGCTTCGCAGAGCTTGGGAGTAGTGATATTAGATATTAAAATTGAGGATGTATTGGGAAAAGATATTTCTGTTTTGATCATCCCGGACGCAGCACAAAACGTTGACCTAATTGTCGGGAGGACATTTTTGGATTTACCATACATCGCAAATGCTAGAGTCGGCGATACCTTGCATATCGGTTATGAAAAAGATTACCCATTCATTACATTAAATTGTATCGAAGAAATGCCTTGTGTTAAGTTGAAAACGCAAGAAACTACGAAAATAATAAACAACAGCGTGAATTTTGTAATGGCAAAACCTGAACAAGTAAATAATGGGTTAATTTTGATTCAAGGAAATGAAAGTAATCTTGATTCGTTACTAGAAGTAAGGGAGGGTAAGACGATTGTACCAATCATTAATATCGGAAATAAAGAAATAACATTAAAAGAAAAATCAAAACATTGGTAAGGAGGATTTAGTGAACGAAGTGCTAAATGTAAGTAATTTTAATTCACTTGAGGATAATCCATCATTAAAATGTTATAGTGTTAATCCAGTAGACGTAAAACAAATACCCATAACTTTAGATGAAATAAAATTGAATGAAAATTTAACGGAACAGCAACGACAGGATATCGTTAAGCTTTTGAATAAATTTAGAGACTGTTTCGCATTAAACATTTCGGAGTTAGGTTGTACAAATTTAATAAAAATGGATATTAAGGAAATTGAGGGATCAAAGCCCGTATGCATGAAACCATATAAACCGAATGCAATCGAAAGAAAAGCAATTAAAGAAATCGTAAATGAATGGAAAGAAAATGGTATTGTAAAATTAAATAATCAAGCGATAAAAGAAAAATTTCCCCTTCAGAAAATCGATGACTTATTAGAACAACTACACGATTGTAGTCTGTTTTCAATTTTAGATTTGGCTCACGATTATTTACAGCTTCAATTAACTGAAGAAGCGAAATTAAAAACCGCGTTTATCACTCCAGATGAAACCGGACAATTTGAAAGAATGATATTTGGTCTTACCAATGCTCCAGCAGAATTCCAACGTTTAATGTATCGCGTGTTAGGATGTTTATGTAATAAGGATGTTTTATGTTATCTTGACGACATTCTTGTTCATGCTAAGACGTGGGAAGAAATGCTAAATAAATTAATTAAGGTATTTGAGGCATTACGGGAAGCAAATTTGACTTTAAAATTATCCAAGTGTGAGTTCGCAAAAAATGAAGTTGAATTTCTGGGATTTATTATCAATAAAGATGGGATAAAACCGGGCTCCAGAAAGGTTGAGGTAATTTCCAAGTTTCCCGAACCTAAAAATGTGCATGAGGTTAGACGTTTTCTTGGTTTAATAAGTTTTTTTAGAATGTTTATTCAGAATTACGCCATAAAAGCTAAACCCTTAACCGAATTAACTATAAAAAATGAAGAATTTAAGTGGGACGAAAAGAAAAAGAAATCTTTCGAAATATTGAAAAATGAACTGGCACGACAACCAATTTTGGCACTTTACAATCCCGAAGCTAAAACCGATGTTCATACTGATGCAAGTGCAGACGGCATCGCAGGAATGTTACTTCAGTTGGGAAGCGATGATAAGTGGCACCTAGTTTACTGTGTCAGCAAGAAGACTACCGAACCTGAAAGGAATTACCATTCAAGTAAATTGGAGCTGGTGGCCATAGTTTGGACACTAGAAAGACTCAGACAGTTTTTGTTAGGTATCAATTTTACAGTTGTGACAGATTGTCAAGCATTAATCTACATGAATGCCAAAAAGTCAAATAATCCCCAAATCGCACGATGGAGTATTCTAGTACAAGAGTACAATTTTGAAGTTCACCACAAACCAGGCATTAAAATGACCCACGTAGATGCTTTGAGCAAAGCTCCTATCTGAGACCCAGAAGACACCATGACAAGCCTTATCGAGAAAAAATTTGAAATATGTCTAACACTGAGCACAGATGAGCAAATTTTAATTATCCAACATACTGACAAGGAGTTAAAGACATTAATAGACATTTTTAAGAAAGATGAAGGAGAAAGATGTGCAGAAGAAAGACAGAAAATAAGTAATTATGTTTTCAAGAGAAATCGATTATACCGAAGAATACTAGAAAAAGGAAAGGAAAAACTACTCTACGTGATCTCAAAAAGTATGAGAAAAAGTACCGCTGTTAAATTTCATGATTTGATGGGACATTTTTCTCTTGTCAGGACTGTCAACAAAATCAAAGAACTACATTGGTTTCCCTACATGAAGCGTTATTTAAGGAAACACATATCCATGTGTTTTGAATGTCTAGTGAATAAAATTCCTGGAGGAAAGCAACAGGGACATTTACATCCAATTAAGCCAGAAAAAAGACCATTCTCAATCATACACATGGACCATTTAGGCTCATTTGTGAAGATTTCTAGAGGAAATCAAGATTTGCTCGTTATCATAGATAATTTTACAAGATTTACCAGACTTCTCAACACGTTTTAAAAGCTCTGGAGAATTTCGTTCAGGATTTTGGACTGCCTGATCGGATTATAAGTGACAGAGGTTCATGCTATATGTCACATCAGTTTGAACAATACTGTCACGACAATGGAATAAATCACACACTGAATTCTACCCAACATCCCATGGGTAATGGAATGGTAGAACGGACTAATAGAACAATTCTATCCACAATAACAACATCGATGAGTGATCTACGTCATAAAGATTGGGATTTATGAATCAAAGAAACTGAAAGAAATTTAAACAACACCATCAATAAAACTACTGAAAAAACGCCCTTTGAAATCTTGCATGGATATTCTCTAAGATTTACTGATGGTATCCTTCGAAAACTTGCCGACGAGAGTGCAGACAAATGGACTGATCCCAAGGAACTTCAAGAGGAAGCAACCAGTTTGATTGAAAAGAAACAACGTAAGATGAAGGAATACTACGATAAGAAAAAGTGTCGAACCATGACTTTTGAACCGGGAGAAATAGTGGTTGTCTGACGCCCAGCAAAAGCAACAGGAGAACCAACAAAGACTCAGCCAAAGTACAGAGGTCCTCTACTTGTGACTGAAGTCCTCCCCAACGATATGTACAGATGACCCAAATGGAAGAAAAAGTGGGAAATAGGTACTACGCAACAACGTCCCACATGAGTCAACTTAAGGCATGGCAACCACCAGTACATGATAATGATGATGAGGTCTCAGGTAACTTATAAATTGGAAACCGGTAATATGAAGTTTTGTTTTTTATTTACTTCTAAGAAAAGAACTTTAGTATTCAACATTTGAAAGACTTTTCATTTCAGAACAATTAAAAAATAAAAACAGAACTATTAAGCAAGACAAAAAAAAAAAAAAGAACTGTAATAGAACTTCAAAATTTTTATTCATTCATATTTCAAAAAAAATAAAAATAAATGTGTATTAAGTATGAAAAAAATTTTTTTTAATTGTCTATATCTATTATGTAATAATTGATGTATGTATCTGTTGTTAAGTAAGTGTCAATTGAGGACAATTGTATCATCAGGATGCCCGAGTGTTGACATTTCCCCTTTAATAGTGAGTTGTCCAGCAGGTGGCGCAGCGCCACCACTACTGTGTCTGTTTATAAAATGTAGGAGAGATTTTGTTTTAATATGAAACGATTAGGAAGCAGCAATGTACTCGGCTGCTGAAGTAGTTTGTTTTCTTTTTATTTCTTAAATAAATTTATTGTTTTATTGTTGAAATCATTCTTAACTTGACTCATCGCCACATCGAAGAGCAAACAGCGATAGAAAGTAAAAGAAGACAACAGTAGCCAGGTACTTTATTTACGTCACACTAGAGCAGCACAATGGGCTATTGGTGATGGTCTGGGAAACATCCTGGAGAACGATCCGAAGACATGTCTTTGCAATTTTGATCCTCTGCAGAAGGGATGACTCCCTTTCTTTGGTAGCCTGACTAAGTCGAGAAACTCTACGGTAGAACAGTTTAACGAGAACGGATACGGTGCATCCTCTGTCCCTACACAGGGTTAATCAGGGTGGTCACCCAGCTGCTTACTGACCGCAGTTTGTGGTCCTTGTATTCGGTGTTCTACTGGGAACAGTGTCTTTACGATCAGTTCACTGCTAAACCAAAAAGTATTTGAACTACAATTTAATTTTTTCTTTTTCAGATTATTTGCAATTGCTTCCCAATTATCTCCTGAACCCCATTGCTCTGGAATTGAAGTTTTGGAGGCTGATACATTCAAGCTGTATTGTTATCAAACTATTACAGGTAATACTGCTATCATTATAATAACATAATATTTTAAAGTACAGGGTTGTCAGTGAGTCAAATTTAAGCATTAATTGATAGTATTAATCCATTATTAAAATATTTTGAAGTAGGTTTCTCACTTGCCGATGCCCATTGCTGTATACTCGAAATTTTCCCTAATATTCTTTAGACCCTTGGTGCAAGCCTTTTTGACTTGTTGATTATTTTGAAGTATGTACTATCCTTTCATAGTGCATGAACAAGGAACTGGGGTAGCAGATTAGAATTTTACTTCAGCTGGGAAACCATTAACATCCTTCAATCGGATGGGTGGCACATTGTCATGTTTGGAATCATATGTGGTGTTCGCAGCAGCTTTTTGGAAAATTTAATGTATTAGTAATTCCCAGAAATTATGTTTAAAAAAATTTCTTTTTCTGTTTAAAATTTTCAGATTGTTTTTTTTTTTTTTTTTTTTTTTTTTTTTTTTTTTTTAAAATATTTACTTTATAGAGAACAGAATAGTGTACAGACATTTACACAAGAAAATATTTTAAATAAAAATTTATTAAATTTTAAAAATCAGGAAAATGACAAAGAAATTTAGAATTATTAGCAAATCCATGATCACAGCACATAAAACATACATAATTAGTGACTACGGAAATAATTTTCAAATAAAATAATATTCACTTGTATTTAAATATAAGATCTTTGTGAAGTTATAGCAATTTTAAAGCGAGTCATTGAACCAAAATTAGTATCCTCTTTTTCCATAGAAATTTAAGGATAATATCTTCATCTGTATTTTAGACCTGTCATAGTCAAAAATGTCTTCCTTTCTTTTGTAAGCCACTTGAAAGGAGTTCCTCAAGTGGCTTATCAGTGGGCACCATTGTCCCACTTAAAATGCAAACATTCTGTCCTGAGTATAAGGTGTAACTTCCCTCATACCTCACTGGTACCGATTTTTCCTACTTAAAAACTGTTGGTAGTTATTAAAAATAAAAGGAGAGAAATAAAAATTATAAATTATTCTTGTCTTTTTTAACAAATAACAGAGTTGATTAAATTATGGTTTTTAAAATGTTGATTCCTTGCTAGCAACAGCAAGTTAGAGTATTCAAATGTTCTTACTTTAATTTCAAAACTGTTTGTGGTTTAATCCTCTTAATTTTATATATTTTTTTTAATTCTTTTTTTCCTTTTTTTTCAAATAACAATTTGTGGAAAATTTAAACACCAAAAACAAAACTAAATATTTCTACTTTTTCATCATTTCTCTGGCATAGTGAGGTATGTAATTTTAGAACTTTTTTCTTCTACTTTTAAGCCTAACTCTTTTACTTTGTGTTGTTAGTTTTCCATTTGAGCTCAGACTGAATCATGTAGTCTATGTTATTAAAGGTTTTAAGAAGGCAGAAAAAGACAACATAAAAACCTACTTGCTTTTTAAAATCTCTTTAAATGGATTTTTATCTGAAACTCTCTTCTCTGTTCTAATTGGAGGACATGCTATAACAAAATGGCTTAAAAATCAAACTTAAAAACAAAATAATTAAACACTAGCCACAACTATGTAGGTTATTGAAAATGGCACATTTTTGTGTTTTAAAATTATTCCATGTGCACATATTTTAGAAATGATTTTATGCATTTAGATGTAAAAAATAAGACAGAGAAAATGTATGGAGAGTTTTAAAGCAAGTAATTATTGCAAATATTGTTTGTGACATGCCAGTAAAATGTCATGTTGAAACTCAACATACATTTTTAGATATCTATAATTGTTAAAACTAGTGTAATATCAGTCTAAAAAGCTAACAATAATCCTTTGATACAAGGATAAAAAACAAACTAAACTAGATAGAGAGACGGAATAATGTGCCACCTGTACAGATCTAGTTTCTTTTTTTATTCCCACTCCTCCATACAAGGCTAACAGCTGGGGCATGCACAGTTCGATTATTTTATTGTCACATCTCTTATAAATATAAAATATATTAGTTTGTAAATTTAAATTTAGAGTAGATTCCTTTCATTTCCAAATCAGGTTGCGTACCGTTTTTAAAAAGTGCTTAAAGGTGCTTGTGTTCGATTTTTGTTTTTTAAACCACAATTCATTTTACATGTTAGATGAAATACTCGCGGGTCTGCGTCTACATATTCTGTGGGAAGGTTTCTTGCATTCTCATGAGCAACTCTGCTGCATGTTGCAAGAGATTCTCAAATTCAGGCTTCATTTTCTGCCTTCTGAAGTCGAATCGAAAAACCTCTCGAATTTTTGCTAAGCACAGGGACCAATTAAATATTGCCAGTTTTTTTTTCCCTAAAAGAAAAAGAAAGGCTTAGATAATCAAGAAAAGAATTCTTTGTTAGAAAGTAGTTATTTTATCATGATCATGTAAAGTCTTTGAAAATTATTTTGCATTTTGTTAACATATATATAAAGAACGTCCAAAGATAGGAAGAAAAACAATTTTATTAGTGCACATATCCTAATTATGATATTTCTTTTAAAGTGCTTAAAAATATTTTTTGAGTGCTTAAAATGTACTTAAAAGGTGCTTATTTAATTATTAAATTTTTTGAGAAAATTGGCTACACAGCCTATATCATTTTGCCGAGTCCATTATAAATTAAAAAGAGGGATATGCAATTAATAAAACAAGAAAATGGATTAAAAAGATTTGCTGAAAGATAGGCATAAAACGATCCAAAGTCAATTTTAATTTATCAAAATAGCTTCCTGATAACTTGAAGCTTGGTGATTAAACTTGTGATTGAATTAGTTTTATAATCATTTATAGTATATAATAAGTATTTTTGGAATCAATGAAAGAAATTACTAAAATATTTTTTTGAAAGTATTTTTTATGTGTAAAGATTAGCAAATGAATTTTTGAAAAAGCTATTTCTACCCGAGGTAGTTTTTTCCACTGTGGTTGAAACTATCCTTGATTTTTATAAATGAATATTTGATAATTCTTTTTTATTACTAATATTTTTGTTTATATAATTCAATTTTGAAAATTTGGCATACTATTTACAACTGCTACTTTTTTAGGTACTAAATTTATGGTTGTAGCTGATTTTAAGCAAAGTGGAATAGAAAGTCTCCTAAAGAAGATACATGAACTTTATGCAGATTATGCCTTGAAGAACCCATTCTATGCTTTAGAAATGCCGATCAGGTAAAACATAGTTTATGTAGAAAATTTTTAAGAATTATAACACAAAGACTCTATGTTGTTGAAATTTAATTTAATTTTTATGCAATCATACTTTAGCTTTGCTTAAACTAAAAGAAGCAGATGCTTATGTTGTGTACAGTTAAAAAATCAAATTGAAACTATTAATAAAAAAGGATGAACTTGCACAGAATGATAATATTGAAATGAAATATTTTCGTCCCAAGTGAAAGAATTAAAAAATTGTTGTTTTCAGGGTGGCCACCCACCTGGAAAACCTGGAATTATCAGGGAATTTTTTTATACTGGAAAAAACCTGGAAAAATCAGGGAAATTTGGATAAAAACCTGGAAAAATCAGGGAATTTTAAAGAAAAGCTGGAAATTTTTTCTTTGATAATTTTTTTAATTTCACTAATTTAAATTATTTATTAATTTTCTTAATTTAAATTATTTCATCCATTATACCCACTTTTTTTAGACGGAAATGTATCCCCAAACTGGTGAAATATCATCAACTTAACGATACTTTGCTTGCATCAAAATTTGCTCCATTACAGCTCTGTCAAACTAGAATGCCACATAAAATTCTTGCACGGTTGCTAAACGAATGTAGAAACCTTTGACCGCTATGGGATTGTTTAATTTAGGAACGATATTCTGGTGGAGGTGAAAGAAGGGATTAGGATATTAGCTTCTGTTTTAAATTTCTCTCCTTGGGCTGAATCCATTTATGGCTCAAGTTTGTTCTGATGCTCTGGTGGTAATTTTTTTCTATTTTGACAAATTGTTTTTGTATTTTTAACTTTATAAAATTCTCCAAAAATTAGTTGGTTATAATTTAATAATAGATTTTATATTGCACTCTTTTTCTGCTGAAAGCTTTTTTACTCCCATTCAAAGAAATCAGTGAATTATTTTTTCTCAGCAAACCAACCAATCACACATTTTTTTACAATTGCTAACAGCAATGTTTGAAGACAAATTGTTACAATTGTTGCATTAATGCTAATTTATTCTATTTAATTTTAACCTTTTATAACTTAAGAGCTAACTATATATTAATATTTAATTTTACTCTTTTGTTGGTCAATATATGATGTTTGATTCAAAATTTTGTACCGAAACATTAAAAAATAAATAAAAAATCTTGCCTAATTGTCAAAATAAATTTTTTTCAAGATGATATGTTAAAAAAATAACATTTTGAATAAAATATTTTATAATATAGACACTTTTCTTATACACATCCGACACTTTATAAGAAAAAAGAAACAAAAACCTGGAAATTTTAAGATTTTTATCTGGAAAACCTGGAAATATCAGGGAAATTTGAAATCTGATTCGAGTGGCCACGCTGTTTTTTATTTTTTATGATTGTACCTATAAAGAATTTCTTCAAATGAAATTTATTACTATACTTTTACAGTTGCTTAGTAGATATGATAGATAAAAACCAGTATAATAAAAATTAAGTATATTGTCTTTCTGAAGTGGGTGCTGGAAGGTTTGCTTCTGACTCATAACCATACATGAGGACGTTACTTTTAAAAAGTAACGAGTAAAAGTACTTTAAGATGGATTAATGAGTAAAATGTCTTGATTATAAAGTGTAAAAAGTACCAGTAGATTGAGGAAATCAAAAATTCAAAGTAACCGTAAATTTCATTAAAAATGTAAGAAATACTTATTTAAATGCATAAAACTTTAAAATGCAGGAAAATGTTACAAAATTCTATTGAAATTGTGAACATATGTGTTGAAAATATCTGGAAACCAAGGCAAAAATAAAAATTCAATGTTTGCATATTAAAAGGAGTTCTAAATTATGTTAATCTTGAATCTATTAAAATTTTAGAAATTTTGTTTTTACTTGCGAAATTTGCAGTAGCAAATTAATTTGTTAAGCAAATTCGATAACATAATAATTTTTTTTTTTTTTTTTAATGTATTCACATACAGGTCATATCTTATAATTAAGAAAGTAAAAATTGTATTTCGTTTTTATAAAAGTTTCCAAAAAATAATTTTAGAATTTTAAATAATGACAGCTTTTTAATTTGGTGTTAATTTTTTAATTAATCAAAAATTAAGCGCTAAGTTTTATTTTTAAATTTATTCTTATGATGAACTAAATGAAATGGTGAAATTCAAAAAAGGAGGAAAAGTTATTTTCATTCAAAATCAGAGAAATCTCTAGAATTTTTTAAATCCTCTCTATATTTTAATTAAATGAAGTGTAATTTTATATTTTAAAACTTAAATGCCAAAAATGTAATTTTTGTACAAAAACTTCAATTGCGTAATTTTTTCACAACACTCAACTATCTTTAAATCATCATTTAATCATCATCAATCAAAGTTCTTAATTTACAAAACTCTTGCCAGGCTGGTCTTGACATATGCTTCTGAAGCTTAGACAAAGACAAAACTGGAGAAAAATTGGTGGTGTAAATTAAAACAATAATTGGAGAAGGAGATTTAACTTTGTACAAAATTTATAAACAACCTCAACCTCATTAAATACTTAAAAATAAAGAAACTGAATTGGATGGCCCTTGTAATTCGAATGACTGATGACAATACAATAAAAAAGATATTGCTTTTTAGACCCACTGGAACAATAAAGCGGGGAAAGATGGGCTGATTCGGTGGAGTCTGATTTTCTTGCAATGAATGAAAAGAATTGAAGATCAAAGATAAATTGGAAATCTTCAGAGGAAGGCATTGGCCCAGATTTGGGCTGTCTGGCCAACTATGATGATGAGGAGGAAATCATCATTTAAACATCTTTAAATGCGCATCTTTCATCTATTTTTATTTTGCTAAACAGAGGGAGTATATTCAATCTTAAATTGTTTGATAGGTTAAAATTACTTGTCGAGCAAGACAGAGGCGCCTCCCTTTTTTTAGTATTTATTACAATCCCCACCATTGGTGGCATCTTTCGTGAAGGGATGTGTGTTTCTTCTCGCCAATTTATGATAGGGATGAAATCTATTCAACAGATTCGAAACAGGTTTTTGCAAGATTTTCTCAGCTGATTAAGTGAAGTTAAACATAAGTCTTCCAACAGCTGGACACTGGGCTGGGAGACTTTCTTCGGTTTCCCCACCAAAATTGCTATTTCTTCCAGCCAGTGAAGGGGCTTCACATTACCTCCCACAGCTGCCATCTCCCCTTTAGGAAATTGTAATCCTTAAAGATGTTTGGAGAAAGAAGTTATCTGTTAAAGAATATATAATACATTAAATTTATAAATTTCAAAAAAGAAGTTCTTGAAAAGGTAAATTTTTAAGCAATTTCTGAAAAAAGTAACAATTTCTCGTTGCAAATACTTGTACTTTTTCCAAAGAAAAGTAACGAAGTAGTACAAGTAAAAGATTGCCAAGTATGCTCATAACTAATAAATGCTGAACTAATTTTGGCAAAAACATGCTATATTTTTAAAGGATTGCCAACTGCCATATTAATAGATAATTAATGAAAGAACTTGTCTTCTTTGATGTCAAAATATGTACATTTAAACATTACAGTTAAAGTTCATGAAAAAAATACCAATTGGGAGCATTCAGTTTTGCTAAATGAAATACTTTACATCCAGAGAACAGAAAGGTCTGTGCAGGTATTCCTCATATTTACGATTTTACACATTTTATTTCCCCCCCTTTTTTTTCTTAATTGTTTACCAATTTTTTTTATTATGTTTCTGAGCATGTTGAAAAATAATCTAGGCTTCATAGTGGACCAAAGAAAAAACCAGTATATTTTTTTAGAACAGTCTACTTTACCTTACAATAATTGAAGAAATACTTTCAATTTTTGATATTTTAATAGGATAATAGTATATTTTAATATGCAAAAATTTTTTAAGCCTGCTTAAATATTCATGGAGATAACATTTTAATAAAAATAAAAATTTGTTAGCTTAAAAAACATTCAATAAAATTAACCAGAATTATTTTAGCAATTTTTAATTAATAATGCATGGAAAATTTAAAAAATAATTATATTACTGGACGTAATATTCTTCTCAATTGTTTATATCACTATCTTAAAACAAAAAGGATGTCGAAACCACATTTTTGTCACCTACACTTAAGGTAGCAGATTATATAATTTATAGCTAATTTCAAAACGTTTCTGCAATGTATTTTACTATATCCACTTTCATCCAACGATAATTCAATCTATTTAGTCAGTATTGTGTTGGAATTTTGAAAAAGCAAAACTGTGAGACAATTGAAAAGATAACGTATTTAGTTTAAAACAATATACAGTACAAATTTTTAATGTTAGTTTATTTTTTGCTTGTGTAATGCATTGTCTAATGTTTACAAACTTTTTATTTCCAGGTGTGAGCAGTTTGATTTGAATCTCCAAGCTGTGTTGGAACAAGTAGAAAAAACAGGAACGAGCAATATTTAACCTACTATAAAGAAATATATGTTTATATAATTTCATTATTTATATCAAACTCATTGATCATGTAATGTCTAAAATTTAATTATGATCATAATTAACATGTTTATAATTTTTTTGATTCTTTTTTTATCACGTGTATGCAAAGTAATTATTTATTAAAATAGTGGTAGTTAATTAAAGGAAACATTTATAAACTTGATCATAAATTGTCTTGGGGGAAATAACCCAAACAAATATTGGAAAATGTATATATTATTAAAACTTCTTTATGATAATCATAGTGTCAATTATTTAATGAACTAAAATCAACCAACTTAATTGAATTTTTTTTTTGCAAAGATTAAAAAACAAATTTTTTAGGATTTTAAGTAGCGAGAACCTACAAGATGCCATGCAGCAGAAGAAAATTTTCGTCACAAAATAATTTAAAATAAAGAAAAAGTAAGTTCAGGCAAATCTAGAGTAAGTCATCAGTCAAGTGTTGAAAAAAATACTTCAAAATATTAAAATGCAAACATATTATAGAATAGAACTTCTCCATTGCATAATCATCTCTTTTGTGTGTATATTTCAAAATTTTCAGTATTATAAACTCATGGCTTATTCTAGGTTTGTTTGCACCCACTTTTTCTACAATTTAAAAATGTAATGAAGGAAAATTTGAAACAAAAATTTTCTTCTGCAGTATGGTAAGAGAAATTTACTTTCACTGCATAAAGTCCTGTTTGCTTATTCCATAAGCGCAATTATGATACACATCAGAATTTCCTATCTGAATTGTTTACAGTTACTGAAAGTTTTTTGTGCTTTCAAAACAAAGTTCTTAAATTAATATTGAGTTTGATTTAGCGAATGTGTCAAAAGAATTATTATAACAAATATATTTTTTCATGTTGCCACACGTGATGTGAAAAAAATTGAATTCCTTTCAAAACTCCTTTGAACTAGTCGTTTTTAACGTTAATCAATGGGAAAGTTCATTAATTGTTTTCTCAATTACTAAAAGCTCAAAAACTTATTCACTATTTTTGAGTAAGCCTTTTTAAATTGAATTTGCGCTTGCAATCAATTTTTTCTAGTTTAATGGATAATTTATGACCCCATTTTATCAAGGAACTTTTAATACTGCATTCTTCTTTTTTTTTTTTTTTTAAGATAGAAATTTAAAGAAAAATATTGAAAAATTCATTTTTTTTTTAAAAAAAAAAATTCCAAAATTTTTTAAAAAAAAAAAAAAAATATTGAAAAATTCATTTTTTTTTAAAAATAAAAAAATTCTAGACAGTTTTTTCACAAATGAGTTTTTCTAATTCTAACCTTTGTCAATAGAGGTCTAGAGAGAAAATTACTTGTAAAAGAGACAACGTCCACTGATATGGTTGTCGTAAATTAAAGATTGCTATAAACTATAGTCCTCCATGGAAGCAAATTTCTCCGAATGCTTGATCCAAGAGTTCCGTTGCCTTCTGGATTGGGTTCAAAATTACAAGGCTATGGAGTTGAATATTAGTAGCCATAAACCCAAAATTGAGTAGACTGTAAAACATATGGATCATTCTCATATAAAGTTATCTATAAATTACTGACAAGTTCTGCTAAATAAAGCTAGATTGTGTTAATTGGTCAATATAAGTTCAGTCTTGACATTTTTTTAGAGTTGCACCTATTCATGGTGTATAATTTCTTGAAATTTCTATGACATCCTTCTTGACTACTTATAAATGAAACATAGCAAATTCTTTTTAAAGCAATTTTGCTTTTGAGTTAAAGTGTATATTCTCGAAATGTTTAAGACTTTGATATATTACTAATTGTAGATATTTCATAATCTGCAAATTATATTAAAACTGAGTTAATGTAATCATCAAGTGAAACAATTATTATCTATCTATACCTAAATGAATGAAGTCTCTCCATAACTAATTTGATTGATTCTAACTAAAAAATTTATTTCATAGTGATTTTTAATCAGTTCAAAAGTACATTATTAAGACTTTTAATTATCCCATTCAAATATTAATTAAGTACATAAAGGGGGCAGTGTTGTTCATTTCTGCTGACAAAAATGGAGAAACGTGACTTTTAAAATACCTTTGTTTTTCGATTTTTTTTTTTTTTTTAACAAAAAAAAATTGGGAAACTTTTGAATTTGAAATAAAAGTGACACTTGAGAAAAAAGTTGGAAAAATATTTTTTCAACAAATTTAAAATAAATAAAAACATTGATTTTATTATATACAAAGCTACATTATTTATTTAGATTTAATCCTAAAATTCCGATTACTACAGTAAAAAATAAAGGTGGGTTAGGACTTTCTCTTATGTAAGAATAGGAGGGGATTTCTGTCCATGATTGCCAAAAACATGCTTATTATAATATTTTGATGACTCCTGAAAACTGAAGTGAAACGACATGGTTCTCAATTGAAAAATTTCAATAGCGGAAAATTTCTTGAAAAAAAAAAAAAAAGGAGTTTAAATCGAAAAATTAGAAAAAAAAATTTAAACAAGGTTTTTTTCTTTTTCTCAATATTTCTTAGTTTACTTAAAATATATTTAAAATTTTACATATACCTATGATGACCTGGAGAAGTAATTTAAATTTACAAATATGTCTTTCTTTCTTGTTAGTTTATGATTATAATATCTATTTACTAATAAAAAGTGAATATTAATCGTGAATATAAGCTTATAAAGTAACTCTCCTTACAAACAAATAAAATAAACTGTGCTTTTAAGATCCACCTTTGAAAATTTGATTTCTGAAAACTATCAATGATTTTCTGAAACAACTGAACCTTCGATCTCTGGAAATTTCCGGATCACGGTTAGCAAAAAATCCTGAAATCCGGAGCACAATCAGCCCTGCAATAGTTAAGGTTCAAACTCCTCAACCGGCCTTCACCGACCACAGTGCTGGAGCAAAATATCCTCAGAAATCATGGGTCAGAGTCCCCTTGCCCTCCAGGTTAATTGTAGGAGGATTTCCTCATCATGTAACACAAATATGGATTAGATCCATCAAAAAGTCCTCCACGAAGACAAATTTTTCCCAATACTTGGCCCAGGAGTTCCCTTGTCTTCTGGATTGGGTTCAAAATTACAAGGCTTCACAGTTTATTAGTAGTTGTAAACCTAAAAATGGGTGAACTTTTCAACGATAGTTATAAAATAAAATAGTCAAGATGAAAACAGAAGTCTATAGTTGAGACGAACGAATATGTGAATAAACGTAAAATATTAAGCTATATTGATATGATACCCTTACACTTTTACCCAAAATTCAATACATTACATTATAAGGAAAATATTTTTAGCAGCTTGAAATGTTGATATTTTGTAAGTTTAAACATTCTAATTTTATTCCGTTCATTGCAGTTCACTTTCAGCTTCGAAGTAAAAATTAAGACTGAAATTGATTCATTTTGAAAATTATTATTAAATTAAAGAATAACTATAACTAATTTAAAAAAGAATTTTGAACAGTGTCAGCAAAACCAATCATGTAATTAAAATAGATAGCAGCTTAACATGTTGAGTGACATGTCAATCATCGGAGACTAATGATGATGAGTTTCGGTTGAATGAACAGCTACTTGGCTATGACCTAACTAAAAAATCATTCATAGGCTAAATTACTAGAGGGAAATGTCCAACGTTACATGTGAAAGACTCTCATCTTTCCAAAATTCAGCAGGAATAACACTAAAATACTGAAAATCTAAACATTTTGAGAGTTTTTTCAAAATAAGCCTAAAACAAAGATTGATTTAATCTGAACAGTTGGAATTAATGTAATTCACATAGTATTTTTAGGAGTTACAAGATCATTCTAAGAAATTAATGACCAAATCTTCTAAAATGAAATGATATTAGAAAATAACAAATAAAAATAATGATTATTAAATCTTAAATTTTTCATAAGCATTATTAGGCTGTTTTGATATGGATATAATTCATGAGTACTTATATTATAATTAGATATATAAGTTTTAGACTTTTTTATTTCATGAAAAAAAATATATAAAACTGGTTGTTAGAACTTTAAGGGGTTTTAAACGATAAAAAAGTACTATAAACACACATTTGCCGGGCTACCAACTTTCTACGCTTTTTGTAGAAATTTATTCTAGTGGTATCTAAGTATATATTTTAATTTATTATTTTTTATTAATTTCAACTTATTTTCCATACCACTAGACATAAATGATTTAAAAATTCATATGCAACCCCATTTTGTTCTAATTCTTTCATGGTACGGCTTTTAAAATGTGAGCAAAATTACCAAATAATTTTTAAAATGTCTACCACCTACCACTGTATAAAATATTTTGCAAAAAGGGTAGTAGTTGGCATGCCTGCATTTGATTTGAACCTTTTTTTTTTTATAAAAATGTACCAAGATAAAAATAATATAATAAATTTTAATCATATTACAAAAACTTCTAACTTTCAATTTTAGTTAAGAAATACTATTATTAAGTACAATTTTTATTAAAATTTTATTTTCACATATGTAAAAATGTCAATTTATTAATTGTTATCTACATGGAATGTTAGTTTGAAAATGCATGTTGAACAAAAATTATTGTTCTAACTTTAATGCACATTATCTAAATAAAACAAATATAAGAGTTTGTGTATGCATGTACAAGACACATAATTAACTTAAAGAATTTATAACATATTTTTTAAATAAATTATCACTAACAATGAGGAAAATAATGATATAGTAGTAAACAAATAAAAACATAGAACACAACTGTAAATGTAATAAATAACAAATATATAAAATAAGCTATAATGAAATAACAATTTATCACAAGACTAGTATAAAATTGTTTAAATGCACTAAAATGATATGCAATAGAATTGAGAAAGCAGATATAATTTAATCTAAACATATTGTGCACTTCATATCAATAGGTATGTGCTTAACAAGAGAGAATGCATATGTGGTTCCCTTTTTTTTTTTTGTTATGGAATCCTGACTTTATAAAGTGAATTATTAGTGAACATATTAACTAAAGGAAGACTAATAATTATTTTGAAAATAAGTAGAATCAAATGTTTTCAACATTTTATCAATGTTGGGCCAAAAATTATGTTTCATATCAGTTCAATTCATAAGGCGGCACTTTGTTTTTAGTGCATGCATAAGTTGACAATTTCTTTTTTAAAAGGGAGAAAAAAAAACGAATTATGGTTGTGTTTAAATGAAAACAAAAAATATCAATTATAAAAGAAACATATTTCTTTATTGAATTTAGTTTCTTATTATTATTTTGGATTGAAAAATTCTGCGAGGTAATTCTAATGCAAATTTTATTATTAATGAATATCATTTTCTTATTAATTCAATATATTGCTTTTTCTTTTCTAGCAATTTAAAATGATTTCATAAAAGTGATTAAAATATTAAAGAAATCTAATATTATTATCAACAGGATATAAATGTATTTGCAATTGGTTTCAAAAATCATAATTAGTAAAAGTAATTTTCAGAACTTTTTTAACATCTCTGAACCCTGTTTTTTTGGGGAACATTTTTTGTAAACTTTTGGTTTGGATGATCCAATAACAAAATAATTTGCAATATGATAATAAATGTATTGAAGTTTACATAAATTAAAAGCTTAAGTCTTTCTAAAATTAGTAAAAAAAAATCAGTAAACATAATATAAAACAAGTATTAAATTATGCTACAAAATTAAATTATAGTTCAGTTAAAAAATCACAGTTTAAAAAGATTCAACATAGTAAGAACTCAAATTGGTTAAAAGGGAGAACTATAAACTAAAAAGATTTGAGTTTATTATATTTCAATGCACAGCTAATGAATTATTCAAAAAATTTTAATAAAATGGTGGCCACACTTCAGATGGAACTGAATTTCTTGTGCACAAATTTAAAATTTAGACATTTAAATTAGTGTGATTTCAACCTTTATTTAAAATTTTACCATATGCACTATAACTAACAATTTTAGTATAATTTACTAATTTAAAGAAATTAAAAATTTCCTTAAACCACTTTTTTTTTCTTTTGCATCTATGGTAAAATTTTACCATAGATGCAAAAAAAAATGGTTGTCAATAGTTTTTGTTGATCCTTTTTAAGGGCATTTCTACATATTTCCTCATTATTTTTGCTTTAAGATAGATTGTTATTTCTTCCCCTTTCATCCAGATTTTAAAAGCCAGGATTTTTGAAATTATGCTGAGTGATGATTCATCAGCCCTTAAAATGTCACAAAAAAATATTTTTGACTAAATCCATTTCACAGCAATATTTTCCAAGCTGTCACATTTTTTCACAAAAAAATGGTTGTCATAGTTTTGTTGATCCTTTTTTAAGGATATTTATATGTATTTCCATATTATTATTATTATTATTTTAAGATAGATTTAGTAATTTTTTGCCTTGTCATCTAGATTTCCAAAGTCAGGATTTTTGAGATTATGCTGAATGATGATTCATTAGCCCTTAAAATGTCACATACAAAAAAATATTTTTGACTAAATCCATTTCACAGCAACATTTTCCAAGCTGTCACATTTTTTCATTTGATTCAACTCCTGTGAAGAATTAACAGCCATAAAGGGTAAAGCACTGTCTAAACTATCGAGAGGATGATAGTACTGAAAATAGCACAAATATGCAACACACAGTCCCAAAAGAGAACCAACCAAGACATCTATGAGGAAGAAAAATAATAAATACATGTTACAATACATGCTATACAACATTTAAAATGAAAACAGTTATTAGTTTGACTACATTTTTAAAGATAATCTATTAAAATATTTGATTTTTGATATCACAAAGTGTCTACCTTACAGCTTGGGATATCGAGGTTTGAAAGTGATATTGAAAACTTTCAGCAGAAATGTGAATATATTAAAGATTAAAATTACTCAAATGAAAAAAATAAAAAATAAAAATGAAGATTTCTGCAATATTTTTATTATATGTTTCGTTGAATGAACATATAATAAAAATATTATTGAAATCTACATTTTTATTTATGTTCTGTTGAATGATTTTCATTTTTATTATGCTCAGTTGAATATTATATGTTCAGCAGAATGAATTCTCTGTAAAGGGTAAACAAACTACTGCCGATGTAAAAAAAATAATTATTTTCTTTCAGAAATGCTCAATTATTTATGAATTCTGAATATTTACTTTTAAACATAAAACCGTGGTGAAGAAAGGCCACAATACATATAACATTTATTTTATTTCTGGACAGAAAGTTTCTTTCTGTGCAGTTTCAATTATGAGTAGAAGAATCTTACCTTGCCAGTGATGGTGATAATCGCACGTCCTACTCAGAGCAATGGCTAAAGCAAGAAACAGAGGAAGCGAAGAAACAATCAACCTCCATGATTTCCCACGTCCACGAATGTTGAACACTCCTAATTTCCCACATAAATATAGACTGCAGAATGTCATGCTGGCAAAAGCAACTATAAAACATACATTCCTTTCAAACTAAGCATAAACTGATATAATTATGTAATTTAGTACATATACAATTATTTATTGATGCAACAAGATCTCATTGATGTAGCAAAGAAATGTTTTCATAATTGACTTATTTAATGCGAAAAAACCTATATAAAACTTCTGATGCATGATTTGAATCAACTGAAAGAATTCTAGAAAATTATTTATGGAAGCTGTCTGACTAAATGAATGAAAATAAAAGAAATTCAGGTATGCGAAACAATCTCTGTATGTTCATGAGGGTCTGTACTGCTTAATTAGCATATCTCAGACCATCCAATTAAGATTGTGTTTGAGTAAGTGAAATTGTAATCATCAGATCAAAAGTTATACATTTTTATTTATTATTCTGCTTCGTACAACTTGCTTTTTTTTTTGTCTTGACTATCCTAAAGAGTATTTGGATGATTTGTTTGAAACATATTAATTTTATTTTTTCACTTATTAATTTAAATTGTTTGCCTTAATATGCAGATTACGAAAGAAAAAAAGATTTAATCAGGAAAAGCTAAAAATGAAGACTTCAAAATATAAAGGGATATATGAAATGTAACACATGAAAAATACAATCCTTGAAGTATAACAGATAAAAATAAATCATTAATTAATATTAGCACTGCTAAACAAAAACATAACACATAAAAATTGATAATTCGGATCTTTGTAATAAGTTAAATAAAAAATGAAATACAGTCAAACTTCTTTAACGTCAATTTGAAGGGAAACAGAAAATTTGTTCACGTTATCAGTTCAGAAACTTTTTCGATAAAAATCGTACAATAACAGACGTTTTCTATTATCTAGTATCTATTTGTTTTTTCTTATCTTAAATTTTTATTATGAGTACTCAATACCTATTTCCCATTAAAAAATTTTTTACTTTGCACTTTATACTAAATTAAAAAGTTCTTTAAATGTCATAATAAATAAAACTAATTACTTAAAAAAAATAATAAGTTATAAATGATTCATAAGTAGAAAGTAAATCTAAGTATTCATTAGTGAAATTTTTTAAAAATTTTTGCTCCACAAATCTAACTGTAGAAATACAATTCAGTAATTTCAATTTCTTAAAACAACCTATGTTTGTGTGGGAGAAATGTCTAACCTTGTTGAACTAAAAACTAATATTTGTGATCATTTCTCAAGCAAATATGTTTCTTTACATTGGCACCCTCACGAGATGAAAGAAAGCTCTATTCATATTAAAGTAAAGTTTTTCTAAAGTAAGAACTCCCCTAGCCATTCATCTAGACCCGTTGTGGTAACTTGGGCAACAAGGTATATCTATTTCAAGTAGGGATCATTGTTTGGGAAAATTTTGGTTCGGGTCAATGAGAGAAAGGGAATCTTTTTCTTCGGTCTATTGTGTTAGCCTTAGAGTTATGAGAAGCTATTTTCCCTGAAATGCTTAAACTGAAGCTTGTTCACGTTAAAAGTACTTTAAAGTCCCTATGGCAAATTTTGTTTGAGCTATCTGCGACAAAAAATTCTCTATCAATATCTTTCTGCATGATACTTTTAATCATAACAAACATATATGTTACTAATTTAAAATAACAAACAAGCTGTGTTTAAGAAGGAAAAAAAAACTATTATTATTTTTTTTTTTACTATTTTTTTGTTCAATCGAGCATGTAATAATTTTTTATTCTAATATTATGGATGATATTCTTGCATTTTGTTTCGGGGAAAAACGCACTAATTATTTCTTCCTTTACATTTTGTAAATAATCATTACAATAAAAAAATAATTAAAAATCATGAAATCCGTTATGGAAAAATGATCGACGACGTAATCACACAAAACAAACTCCTCAAAAAGAGGTTACTCAAATGTGTGTTTCCTTTCGAGATTAATTTGTAATAAATAATAACGCCAATACCTGCCATAAATTCAATAGAGTCATTATCTTAAAAAGTAAATACTCAAATGAACGATTCGAATTTTCTATGTATCAGGATATTTAAATACCTAATGAAAATCAATACAGTCAAACCCCGTTAACGCGAAATCGCTTATCACGAAATTTCGCTTAACGCGAAATAATTGTTAGGTCCCGTCGATCGAGTCTGAAGAATAGTGTTAATTAATTCTTTTAACGCGAAACCCAAATCGCAAAATACCGCTTAAGACGAAAAGAATTTTTTTCACTCCAAGTCAAAATTTCTTCTTTTACAAGAGTTTGGAATTAGTGTTTTGAAATTTCTACTCCTACCCTCGAATCGAGGTCCCATCCTTCCATAATTATCTCTTTTGATTGGTTGCTGCTATTCTGTTTCGGAATGTTCTTTGCACGTGCGTGGAAGGGGGTGGAAAGTAGTGCATAAGCACACATGATCGTGGTAGAGTCCGACTGTCAGTTGCCCTTGAAATTTCGTAAAAATGAGTCGAAAACAGCAATCCTTGTCCTTAGAGACTAAACAAAAAATTTTGAATGAAGTTTGTGATGGAATATTAAAGAAAACAGAGATCGCGACGAAATATGGAATTCCCAACAGCACGCTATCTACGATTATAAAAAATCGTGAAAAAATTGAAGTCGCATATGCTATCAATCAATTTGAGCCAGCTAGAAAGCGAATGAGAACAGGGGGAAATGAGGAGATCGAAGTAGCGCTTTTGCGATGGGTGCGTGAAGCAAGGAGTCAGAATCTGCCTTTAACGGGTCATGTATTGCAAGAAAAAGCAAAAGTTTTTGCGGATGCTCTCGGCGTGACAAATTTCGCATCTTCAAACGGTTGGTTAACACGATTCAAAAAGCGTCATGGAATTGTGTGTCATAAAATCTGTGGCGAAGAAGCAACTGTAGATAAGGAGACTGTGGAATCATTTTTGTCTGAAAAGTGGCCTGCTCTTAGGAAAAATTACGCGCCACGTGACATTTTCAATGCTGATGAAACGGGACTCTTTTTCAAAGCATTGCCATCCCGTACATTGAGCATTAAAGGAGAAAAATGCTCCGGCGGAAAATGCTCTAAAGAGAGAATTACTGTTTTGGTCGCTTGTAATATGGATGGGACCGAAAAATTGCCCTTGTTTGTCGTAGGTAAATCAGCGAACCCACGTTGTTTTAAGAACTTTAAAACTTTACCCGTTGTATATGCTTCAAATAAGAAAGCCTGGATGAATAAAATACTTTTTAAGAAATGGTTAACAGACTTGGACAGGAAACTATTTCGGGAAAAAAGAAATATTTGTTTGATGCTTGACAATTGTAGTGCTCATAATGATATTCACGGACTAAAAGCGATTAAATGTGTTTTTTTACCTCCTAACACCACAGCAAAACTTCAGCCGTGCGATCAAGGTATCATTCATAGCTTGAAGGTGCAATACAGAAAAGAAATGGTACGCAAGATGATCCATTGCTTTGATAATAAAATTACATTTTCTGTAAATCTATTAGACGCAATGAGATACTTAAAATGTGCTTGGAACAATGTTTCTTCTGAAACAATTATAAACAGTTTCAAGTGCGGTGGGTTCACAGATGGAAAAGAAATGAATCTTCAAGAAATAAGTGAAGCAGAACCAGAAACGTTGACTAATTTGATCGAAGAAGCGGAAAAACGCGGGATTCTATCAGCCCCTTTGTTCAAAGACTACACCACTATAGACGAAGATTTGCTAACATCGGATATAACCACCGATCAAGACATAATCGCTGAACTATCGTCGAAAAATGATGATGTCGACATGGATACAACTGATGAAGAGTCCGATATTGAACAAGAAAATCCAGTTACTTTAAATGAGGCGACATGTGCAATGAAAGTAATTAATCGTTTCCTCATGCAACAAGAAAATGCTATGGATGCATTAGATAACTTAGAACATATAAATGACTTTATTAATAAGTGTTATCTTAAGAAATTAAAACAGAAGTCAATAACTGACTTTTTTCAACCTTGATTCCGTAACGGATAAATAAATTCGTAATTTGGCGTTCAATTCACTTCATTATTTCTTCTCCAAATTTCAAGTTATTTTTAAATGTTCATTGTTTTTAGTATTTTTAATTTTATGTTAAATTCACTTAAATTTGCAATATGTCTTCATTAGTAACTTTTAAGAACTGTAATATATAAGTAATTGTTTAGTAGTTCAATAATTGTTGACTAGATGCCGCCACTACCTAAACGGTTAACACAAAATTCGGTTAACACGAAAAATTTCGGTGGTCCCGACGATTTCGTGTTAACGGGGTTTGACTGTAATAATAACTGCCGAAAATTCAATAGAAACATTACTTTGATGTACAATACTATCGACGTAAATTGAGCGATTATGTACCTCCATGATTCAAATATTACGTGTAAATTTCTGTAGAAAAGAAAACTAAAATTATTTACTTTTCAAAAGAAAAATATTTCCGCAAGAAGCTTGTAGTGTACTACGACACTGTCGCCATGTCACTGCGATTCTGCCACGGGGTTTAAAGTATTAGAATTTGTATACAATTTGACGAGGAATCCAAAATTAGTTCATGTTAAAATAAATTCCCAGTAGGCATTCCAAGATTGATAAGAGAAAAAAACTAAACAGACATAAAATTGGCAGTGTTGAATAATGAAAATCTAAACTTACAAGAGGAATGACCACTTGGAAAACTTTTAAGACCTTCAGTAGTGTCTTCTTTCTTTCCGGTACAAGGAAAATTTACGTCTCCATTGCCATCTGGGAAACAACGGTAAAAGAAATCAGGCCTGGGTCTGGGAAATATAAAGAATAATAAGATAAGTAAATGATACAGTTAAAGTTAAAAAGAAAAAGTGTGGCAAAACTAACCTGCCAACAATGAGCTTGACAGAATTTGTCAGAAGACCATTGATTCCAAAATTTAAAGTCAAAGCTATAAAAAAAACATCAATAGCATAAGAAAATAAAAGCATTTAATATTATAATGTTTGAAGAAAACCCATTCAACTTAGTTATTTGAAATTACGTGAAGACATTACAAAACCCTGCGACAGAATTTTTTCGAACTATGTGCGACAAAACTCTTTAGCACTAATATATTTTTGCAAGATACTTCTAATTTTTTATTCTAATATTATGAGTGATATTCTAGTATTTTGTTGGGAAGGGGGGGGGGAAGCAAATTATTTCCTTCTTCTAATTTTGTAAATAATCATCACAATAAAAAACATAATTAAAAACCATGAAATCCGTAGTAGCAACTGCCAAAAAAAAAGATCTATAGCAAAATCACGCAAATTTGACTCCTCAAATGCGTGTTTCAAGATCAGGTTATTGTAATAAGCAATAATTAATATCGTAGAAAAAACATCAGATTTAAAAATTATGGTGAAATAAATAGCAATAACTGCCAAAAATTCGATTGAATTATTGCCTTAAAAAGTAAATACTTAATAAAAGTAAATAGTCAAATGCACAATTAAAATTTTCCAAACTGTTTGAAATATATCGTGGTATTTAAAAACGCGTGAAAATCAATATCAATAACTGCCGAAAATATAATTGAAATCAGCGTAAATTTAGTGCATCCAAAAGTGATTATCTAAATGCATAATTCAAATATTACAGAAATTTTACGAAGATTACGAGTCAAATTTCTGTAGAAATTTTTTTTTACTTTTCAAAAGAAAAATAATTCTGCATGAACTCTGTCGTCGATAATTTTTTTGGTAGTTACTGCTATGGATTTCACTCTTTTTAAACTTGAAGATGACTTACAAAAAAGAAAACAATTACTGCGCTTTCCCCCTACAAAATCAAGAATATCACTCGTAATATTAGAATAAAAAAAAATATTAGATATTCAATTTAAAAAATTTCATTATTATTATTTTTTCTTTTTTTTTAAAGTTGACACTTCTGTTACTTTAAACTAGTAACATGTATATTTGTTATTATTAAAAGTATCTTGCAGAAAGGTATTAGTGCTATAGAGAGGTTTGTCGCACAAAGCTCGAAAACATTCTGCCACAGCGACAATTGTTCTTTAAACAATATGGAAACAGGCATGGTACTAGTTATAATAAAAAAAGCTAAAAGAACAAATTTGGTTTAATAGGTAATTAGTTATGAGTATTTTCTAAACGTGTTACTTATTTTCAGATAAAACAAATAAATTTATAATAATGAAGACTTTAATAAATTATCTTATCATTCTGTTCATGTTATGATTACAACCTGCTCTTTTACAGAGTTAAATGCACCCTTTTTCCATTTTTATCTTGAGAAAAAATTTTATTTTTTTATTTTAAGAAAAGAGATACCGGTGGCAGAAACCCAGGGCTAAGAGAATAGAAGGGCTGGTTCACTCCTTTGAAGAAACTCTCGCCGCGCCAAACCTCAGATTTTCTCCAGTGACGTGACTGTGCACAGCTTGCACTTTTACTTCAAGAACGGAGCATTCGGTCTAACTAGCTCTAACTAATATTGGAGCATTCCTTTTTGTGACATATTCCAAGACATTTGTTCTTTTATAAAATGATTTTCCTCAGTTTATTGCAGTGAATTTACAAAAATTTAAAACTGTTAATGAGATGCCAGTTTGGGCGATTGCAACTTGCAAAAATTCTGATAGAAACACAAAAGGAAAAAATATAATTTTCCATGTGTTCCCTAAAGTAAATGAACAACTATGTAAAGAATGGATTCAACGAATTGCAAACGAAATGACACATTTAATATAAAACCGAAATACGTTCATTCTATCGTTTTATAAAAATTCACCATCTAAATAGAAACAGCCTCGTTACTTCAAAAAGAAAGGCAGGCGAAAAAATTAAAAATGGATAAGGTCAAAGAAAATTAAAGCGTAAATAAAAAGTATAAATAAAATATATAGTATATAGTTAAAATTCTCCTAATTTCATAACATATTTTTAAATGTAGTTATTCTAAATATTTATGATTATTTTTAATTTTATTCTCTTAAAATTAATTATCTATAAATTATATTATCTTAAATTTAAATATCTATAAATTATATTATCTTAAATTTAAATATCTATAAATTATATTATCTTAAATTTAAATATCTATAAGCAATTGTAAAATTTCAAATAGCATTATGAACCTAAATTATTATTTTGTTTCAGTAATTAGCGTTTAAGGTTGATGTTTCCTAATGATTAAGTATGAACAAATTGCTATTAACGGCATATTTTAAAATCAGGACTCTAAATTTAACCCAACTTATAGTTATCAAGATTATGTAGATAAAAAAGTGTGGATATATGCTTTTCTTAATAATTAAAGTTAAAACTGAACTTTTTAAAATAAAGTACTTATAGTGTCATTTTCGCCAACTAGTAAAATATTTTTATAAGTTTAAAATAGTATTTTTTTTAATATAATGGCCAAGATAGTTTTTTTTTAACTATGTTTATGAACAGAAATAATGTGTTAATCATGTAAAGTTTGAAAGCTAATAACCAGAAAAAGTCTTAACTTATTTTTACAGAGACAAAGATGCAAAGTTATCATAATATCTTTGCATCTGCGATCTGCAGATGCTTGCGATCTGCAAGATCTGTGTACACAGTGACAAAATGAGGAGAGAAATTGTAGCTTCAGCTCTAAGAGCGGAATGAACTAGCCCTTCTCTCTTCTCTTTAGCCCTGGCAGAAACCAGGAACTTAAGAAAAAATTATTTTTAAACTAAATCAATATAGAATATATTCCTCATACTTATTTGAGCATTTTTAATTCTGTTTTTAAAGGCACTAATCTAGCCAGATATAATTAAAGTAGATTAGAGTAGCAAGAATAGAGTGCTCCTCAGTTTTGAAAAAGCATTTTGAAAAGCACCCGGCTTTTTTATTTTTGTGGAAATCTCTGTAACAACATTACAGTTAAGATACTAATAATATGTTATCTCTAAATATAAATCTTTGTTATATTACCCAAAAATGCTTGCAGAGCATCCAGTTTGCATTTTACGATTAAATTAGAGATGACTATTATACAGAATGGAACAATGCAGATAAAAACCTAAAAATAAAAATGGAACACATTTGTTTATACTAAATAATAATAAATACAGTATAAGTTTTTAAAATCTGAAGAGTTGGAAAAAAAAACATTTTTAAATTTTATTATTAGACTTAAGGTTGAAAAAAAAAAGATTTTTTTATTTTAATGTTTTTTGATTTGTTTAAAACAAAAGGTTAAAATAACATGCTAAGCCCCAAATAAAAAGTAATTAAACCATTAAAAAGTATTTTGCAAAAGTATGTTCAACTTCCAATTAATATTTTGATGAAGGAAACTAAAAAAAATTCACAATTGTTCATTTAAATAAGAAATTGGAGAGGCAACAGGACTAGGCCTTGAGCAACACCCCCGACAGGAGAAGAAAAGTTTAGATAACACATTTCTCAAAAGCATTCGGAAAATCCTAGACATGATCATATGCCTGGGTGATTTTGATCGACAAACAAACGGTAAAAAAGCCGTTAGCGTTACCGTGCCGAAGATAATGGTCAAAAGTGGAAGAAAGACTATTACATCCCTGACAAAGAAAGAAACCATTAACAAACAAGAAAGAAACCAAAGAAACAATTTTTTTGTACAAGGTAGATGTGAGGCTAAGGAGATATAATTATCGACTATGTTAACCTTCATCTATCAAAAGGTACCACTGGTGGAATCATGTTAACATGTCTTATATACTAGTGAATTGGTATTTAATATTTATAGAGGTAGTTATGCCACATTACTCCCCTTCCAGAATTTTATCCGTGATAGAATTCGAAGAACGAATACCACTTGTTGTTTCATGATGTTTAAAAAAAAAAATTTCCCGCCAATTTTTTTTTTTTCTTAATTGGGCAGGAGAGTTGTATTTACTTCACTGGATTTTTTAACGCTATTTTGTGGGAAAATCAACTGCTTAATGTGGACCATCCATCCAAGTCGACGAGTTCTTATCATGTCCGGGTCACCAATAAGGAGATATAATTATTGACTATGTTAACCTTCATCCATCAAAAGACTATATAAAGACTAGTTAACTTGATTCCACTCTCTGGTGGAATCAAATTAACAAGTCTTTACTAGTGAATCGGCATTTAAAATTTATAGTGGTAGTTACACCACAAGGTTACATCACAAGTTACACCACTTTCTAAAGCACCATGGTTTTGCATAGTTTTTTTTGGTAAGTAGTATCGGTCCCTATATGGGAAAATAAGATGTCTTGATTCCCCAGGTTTGACTGATGCAGGGTACGTAGCCAAATCCGTCAACAAAAAATAAGCACCTTTAAAGTACTTTTTAAGCACTATATGCATTAACAAAATGAAAATAGTTTTCAAAGACTTTACATGATCATGATAAAATAATCAATTTCTGACAAAGAGCTCTGTTCTTGATTATATTAGCCATTATAAAATGATCAAGAGATTTTTCGGTTCAATTTCAGAGGTTAGAAAATGAAGCCTGAAATTGAGATTATCTTGCAAAATGCAGCAGAGTTGCACATGAGAGTACAAGAATCTCACGGAACCCAACTCAGTGTACACACATGCAGACCCACAAGTATTTCATCAAACATGTAACATGATTGGCGCTATCATACATCATGGACCAACGGTATTCCGAAATGGATGGTGGTTGAAAAAACTGAAAATGCTGAATAGAACAAAGTGAAAAGCACGCTTTTGCACAATATGCACGATTTTTACTTTGTGTTTGAAAATCCGATATTTTTAATAGGATTTTATTACAACAAATTAATCCTAAATTCACCTGATCTTGTTGACTCTTTTCCAAGTAGTGATTGCTAGAATCTTGGTGTTACAATTGTTATGGTGTTATTATTGTTGGTGTTATTATTGTTGTACAAATTTTAGTTAAAAAAAAAAGCAAAATTTTGTAACTAATATTTGCATAACAAAATATAAATTTGATAAAAAAAAATTATTTTACCCATAGAATACGCGTAGGAAAATAGCTATCAGTTCTTGGATTTTTATACAACCACAGTTCATCAGGGTGAATTTTTCTGTGGAAAGGTTCAGCATACTCCAAAACTCTGCAAAAAAAAAAAAAATGCATTAAAAGAGAACAGTAATTTAGACTATAGAATCATAAAAAATAAAATATTTGTAAATAAAATTTCAATGATAGTAAAAAAAAAAATTTAAAAAAATTATTTTTAGAACTGAGAACTTTTTAAGAACTTAAGAGAACTAGTGCAAATTCTGAAGAGTATTGTTCCAAGGCTAATTCAATGCAGATATTAAACAAAAGAGGCATAAAATTATTTTTTTTTAAAAAGAGTACTTACATAAAAATAACCAGCAGAATAAATCTAATAAAAAGTTCCACTCCAAGCCATTTCTGATTTTTTGAGTCATTCATATTATTTATGGAGCTCCTAAAATATTTTAAGTTCATCTACATTTAATATTATATTTTAAAGGTACATTTTATTCATATTAGAAAACTTTTTAGTATTTACCTTTTGTAACTTTTACTTTAATTTAACAAAGTTTCTACATAAAATAAGAATAGAATTGGGACAATAGCACATTCATAAATATGAAGTACAACATATGTGTGAATATTTTGTAATATATAATAACTAATTAAAAACGCATAATAATAACACATACTTTGAAACTTGGTTACGTAGATAATTACACACAACATTATCAAATAAACCAGGCACTACATATCAGGAATAAATCAATATTAATGTTTTAAAATAATGATTCAATACAAATAGTAAAGATAACACAAAAGTATGTATGCACTCAAATATTTGGTATTTACAACAACAAAAAAAGAAAGTTTAGTCATTAAAAACATTAGGACTAAAAACGAAGAAATTTATCAATTTCGGTTTACTTTAGATATTGTTCAGTTAATTTTGTCTTTGGAAAATTGCAGAGTTTATAAAATTACATTAAATGGATCTTTAACTACATATAAATAAATTAATAATACAGAAATCACAGTTTGGTACGAGAGAAATAATTTTCCATTTTGAGTTTATATTTTTTTAATCACTTTGTATTTGAAAAGTTTGTTTCACTGAGAATTTTTTAATAGCTTCAAAGAAACCATAAATATAACATAATAATCATTTCAGTTTAAATGCTATTGAAATAGAAATATTTAGTCCAGACACAAAATATTTACTAAATTGTTTATTCACAAAATATAAATTAATACCACAATTTGGTTTTTGTAAACATGAAATCCAAATTCATTTATATAAAAAAGATAAGAAAAAAAAAACATAATTTTATAGTCCAGTAAAATGCTCTTTCTTTCTTCTTCTATTGGCATGACAGCCCATTGTTGGCCAGAGCCTTCTTTAGAACTTTTCTCCATTCTGCTCTTTTCTTTGCGATTTTTCCTCAGTGAATAATTCTTAGGATTTTAAAATTCTCTTATACACAGTCAAGCAATCTGACCTTAGGTCAAACTCTAGTTCCCATTGGTTTGTAACTGAAGATCTTAAATATCAAGGAAAAAGGGTTCATTCGAAAGATGTGACCCACAAGCTAGCTCTTTCTTTGGAAACATTATTAACCAGATTGTTTTTCTTTTCAAAGAAAACTTAGTTATTAGAAAAGATACCTGAAAACTTGCCTAGTCTCTGCTGTATGTTTCCTCATTTTTGAGGAAAATAGGGGTGATTTGAGGGGGGAAATTGAATTTCATTTGGACTGGCATAGTTTCCTGCATATCTATTCACCTAAAATGTATCTGAAAATTCTCATTTATATGATTTCCTTCATTTTTGAAGATAAAGTTTTTAAAAAAAACTAAATTTACTTAAGGCATTTGAAGCTGTGAATGCTACATTATCTTTCGTATCTGAAGTAATACTCATAGATGCTATACTCAAATTGTAGTCAAAGAAAGACAAAGAGATGGATTTTCAGGTATAGGAACAAAAAATGAAACTCTCCTATAAGATAGAAATCAATTTCAGGTATTGAAAGCTACTATATTTAATAAAGATCCCCAATTTAATCTTGCTTACTTCGACACAAGTGAGAAAAAAAAAAGAAAAGATAAAAAAAGTCCTGTTTTATTAATAGAAATGAGTTGCAGTAGTGATAGTAATTCTGACTCTGGAATAGAGTCAGAATTAAAGAATTAGTCAGAATGAATCTAGAAGAATCAGGTTTATCATCTTGGGTATGTTTTGGAGAAATCACAAACAATAAATCACAGGCAGAACACTCTGAAAACTTATCAGCTACAGAACTCATCCTCTTAAATAGAATAAAATGTTTGTTGGATTGGTAGAGAGAATAAAAAATATTTAGAAGATTATCCAACTTGGCCAAATGCTATTTATCTGCAGCAGGAATTAGCATATATAGTGAAAGGTTGTTTCTCCAAGCTGGAAATGTGTACGAGGACAAGGTGTAGAATTCACACTAAAAATGCAGAAACATTGGTTTTCTCACACAATTTAATTATTTCTTACATTTCACACCATCATCATGCGATAAATGAACGGAGATTAAGTAATCTGGCATATAATAGGATGGTAATAAATATAGAAAACATTTTATAGTTTGTCAAGTATTAACCTAAAAACATTTTTAAATACCTGAAAAAAAATTTATGACTTTAATTGCCCGGAATAAATATTTATAAATTCAGATCTTCTGAGCACATGCAAGTAATGGGCTATTTTAGTATGCATGAACATTTTGATTTATATTCAAGTTTGCAGAAACTAAATAATAAATATTGAGCTTTAATTAATTTTTTGATAATTCTCTGCATGCTTTATAATCCTGGTTATTAATTTTAATCAATGACTATGAAATTGGTTAAACTTGTTGACAGGTTAATATTTTTTTTTTAAAAAAAAACACACATTTGGTAATACCTATTTAAAAAAAAATTATTTTATGAAAAATTACTTAAGCGTGCCCCTTATTGAATTCGAGAATCTCTCACAAAATGTGACAAACTTGAATGTGTGTGTACAAGAATCCTTCCTATTGAAACCAGCGCGGCATGCTGTGCACGACCATCCTCGATTAATTAATCCAACATGTAAAATTATTGAAGCAGACAACTGCATTGTCAAAATAGATTGTGGATTAATGAATTGTGGAATGAAACAGAGAGAGGGCCAGGATTCTTTGAGCCATTCTTGGCGACATGCTTCTTGATGATTCTTGGGAACAGCTGACAATACAAAGATAAAAATTTCATTTTGGAAAAGAGAAAATTAAACACTTTTTACTAACACCCAATAAAAAGGGTATCTTTAAAGTTTTTAAAAACAAAAATAAGCCCCTTTAAGCACTTTTTTAAAAAAAACTATGCACCCTGCAAGAGTTCAATACTAATAACAACAAACTTATAAATCATATATAAATTTCTACTATCCTTAATTTAACAGCAAAATTGAGTAAACCTTGACAATATTTCATATACCAAAAAATTATTAATAATATAATTACTATATACGATTATACCAATGTGTATATTCACAACATTTATTTATTACTGGCCGAATCACAGCTAATTATTCGGCCAGGTTGAAGCTTTATTCCATTTCTAGTTCAAAATGTTAAAAATAAATAATTAAACTTTATACAAATGCATTTAAGATGATTGATCAAAAATATTTTGTTCCTAAGTAATTGAAATTAAAATATAAAAATTATCGTAATTGCTGAAACCAAATTTAAGTACTTGGGTACGTGGCCCTACATTGGTCAATCTTCCCTTCAATCAAAAAGGTTCGCACCCCTTAAAGTATATTTCTAAAATAAAAAAATTGTCATCCTTTTCTTCCAAGAGTTTATCTTTTCAAAATATATTACATCATATAAGAAAAGCAATATGTAATATTTCAATTAAAGCACTAACTGCAAAGTTTGTCGATCCTGCTTTAAAACAAATACAATCTAACAAATAATACTATAAAGAAAAATACTAATTTTAGAAGCAAGATCAGTTTCATTCTCAGGTTGAATTCAAACTATAAAATAACAAAACAAAGAAATCACTAGAAATATTAAATGAAAAAAAAAAATTCATCAATTTGGTCTATTAATACAGCGAAAGAATTAATAAGTGCAATGATTTCTTCAATGTGTATTCTAACAATGATGTATTAAATGCAAAAACATCAATGTTTTATACACAGTGATTCAAAATAGATATAAAATCAAAAGATCTATTTTATTTAAAAAAATAATTTGTACTTAAAACAAGATTCATATTTTTAGGATTGTTTGGGAGCAGAAATAGAGATTGAATTTCAGCAAAAATATATTTTAGAATAGGTTAAAAAACGTAAGGTAAATTCATCATCAGACCAAGATTTTAAATAATTAAATATATATCTTGAACAACATTTTTAGACAGATTTCAAAATACCTTTACTACTAGAGCGCAAAAATTAGGAGACCATCTGGTTGATGACTAGAGACCAATGACGTCCGTTTGGTCAGAGGCAGTGCTAAATGCTGTACATATCTACGCTGATCTGGCGAGTTCTGACAACAGCGCCAATTTACAGAAACAAATCTTGACAAGCATGAGCTCTGTCTAGATTGCGGTTAACTTTTCCCGGGGGTTTTAGAAAAGCACACGCTTTTGACAGACCGGTTGTAAGCACAAAAAGTGGCGTTCGCATCGTTCTATTGATTATTTTCTGACATCCTCGCCGTACCTAAGCATTGCGCGTAATCAGTGTTGATCATTAAAAAGCAATTTAATTTAAATTAAATTGTTTTATTTCCGTAAACCAGTATAATATTTTTCATATTGCTTACAGATGTCTATTCCTCCCTCATAATTTATTTGTTTGTTTATTGAAGTTTTGAAACCAGAGATCATTCAGATTACGAGCAATTATATACTTTATTTTGCTCAGTTTCGGTCGTCAGAACTTGGGTTAATTAAAACCGAAGGAAGGATATTTGCTTATTCAACCATAGTTATTAGATAGAAGCGTCTGGTTCCATTATAACTGAAGTATCGATGCTTATATTAGCGTTTTTTTTTTATATTTAAATATACGATTTAACAGAACGAGTTCAAAACTAAAACCCTTTGAATTTTATTAGTTTACAATTATTGGTTTAAAATCGTTATAATTAAAAATGAACATTTTTTTAAACAAAATATAAGCCATGCAACCGTAAATTTGTTAAATTTTCCGATGAGAATTAAAAATAAAAATCTTTTTCATAAAAATAATTATTCGTAGCATTTGTTATGAATTTGATTGTATAGCGCATCTATCAATTTCCGATCTTTATTAATGCCTTTGCACGAATAATTATTTAAATTATTATAATATATATATATATATGCACTGGTGTGCAAAACTTAAGCAACAAGTGCGTTTTTTGTCATAACTCTACAAGAAATCATCCGATTGACATGAAATTTAAATATGATGTACATTATTTTGTACTTAAACGATGGTAAAAGAATAATGGCGCAGAAATGAATATAAAGCTTAAAGTAGGGTAAGGAACAAAAAAAAGGCTTTATTTGACATATAGTGGCGTTACACATGATTGCCTGAAGAAGCGTAAGTACAACTGGCAGATGTTCCCAAGTATGGGATATGCCCTCCCCTTACTGTAATTGTTGCTTGGCATCGTCTCTCCATGCTGAGCACTAGATTATCCAGGAGTTCTTGGGGTAAACGTCTCCATTCCTCCTTTAACGCATCTTTCAGCTGATGGGTGTTACCAGGAGGATACTGTCGTGTCGCAAGACGTCTCCCTAATGCATCCCACACATGCTCTATGGGATTTAGATCTGGAGAGTAAGCTGACCAATCCATTCGTGTGATATCTTCACTTTCCAGTAGCTCTTGAACATTAGCAGTATGGTGTGGCCGGGCATTGTCATCCATAAAAATGAAGTCTGGTCCAATGACCCCTCGGAACAGACGCACATGGGGTAGGATTACCTCATTGCACTAGCGGTCTCCAGTTACAGAACCTCGGTCGAAGATCTGAAGCTCAGTCCGCCCGTTCAACATAATGCCACCCCAGACGACAACTCCAGGACCACCGTAACGATCTCTTTCCGCGATGTTATTGGGATGAAATTGAGCTCCAACCTCTCTCCAGATCAACTGACGTTGAGAATCGCTTGTAGCACTAAAACGACTCTTATCTGTGAAGAGGACGCGACTCCATTGATGAGGTGTCCAGGTTTCGTTTTCTATGCACCACTCTAAACGGTGCCGCCGATGGCTAACTTTTAAAGGTATGCAGCGTTCAGGACGTCTAGCAAATAAGCCACCTTTGTGGAGGCGTCTGGCCACTGTAAATCTTGATACTTGTCGTCCTGTGGCTGTGCACAGTTGCTGAGATATGGCGCTCGCTGACTGAAAACGGTTTCTTTTCGCCTGGAGGACAATGTAACGGTCATCTCTTGGTGTTGTTTTCCTTGGATGGCCACCACCAACCTTCCGAACAGCTGTACCAGTAGTTTTAAAGGCATTCCAAGCACGAGAAATAACACTTTTGTTGATCCCGAACTCTTCGGCGACACTGGTCACACTACGCCCCTCCTCAAGCTTCCCAATCATTCTTCCTCGAGTAAAGTCGTCTAAATGATTTCTTGAAGACATGTTTCACAAAACAAATCACTTGCACTTGCAGTGAATATCTTTAACTACGGTGCTCTTCATCCTTTTATCACAGCTTTGACCTGCGCGCGCCGACCCACAATGTTTACGTACACTTACATCACCTACGACGTTTTATTTCTAAAATTTGCATACAAATAATCTTTCTACTGAATTACGTGCATATCATACTGCAATTTCATGACTATCTTATACTTTGTTGGTGAGCTGTGGCCGAAAAACCACTTGTTGCGTAAGTTTTGCACTCCAGTGTATATACGTATCGAAATCTCCCAATTCATTTTTTAATGTCCGCGTAAGACTATCTATCTTGCTAATGAATTGCCCACAATCAAATGCTCTGCTCTTCATTTTGTTTTGTTTTAAAACGGAATAAAGATAAAATAACTCATAATTTATGTAAATATTTAAACATTGCTGCCTTTATGAATGTTTTTTGTTAAGAAAACAATCATATTTTGCGTTACACGTGAAGGGAAACCATGAAATATATTTCACATTGCTTGACGCTTAAAGAGTTCCAGCGAAATGCTTAGTTATCGTAATGAATTTTTTTTAATATAATAAATCATTTTTTTAGCATCTTTGACAGACAGCCAATTATTTCGGTGAATATAACGAGATGCTCTTCATACTTTTTTTTGTCTTAAACTCGTCCCAAAAATCAAAGTAACTCACAATTTAAATATCGGAGTAAAACAATGTTTATAAAAATTATAAAAATAATTTATTTTGACCAAGATTAAGTTGAAATTAAAATAATCAAATTTTGCGTTACATGCAAAGGAAAACCACAGATTGCTTGGCGGTAATAGGATTTCAACTAAATGTTCATCCTTATCTCAAAGAAATTATTTTTTTATAAGCGACGATTTTTTATTATTAATCAGGCCTAGCCATTGTGGCTCAGAAGATCAGGAGTCTCCTTGAGGTCAGGCTAACCGTGGGAGGTTTTCGTGGTTTTCCTCTCTATGTAACGCAAATGCGGGTTAGTTCCATCAAGAAGTCCTCCACGGAGGCAAATTTCTCTCAATACTTGAACCAGGACTCTCCTTGTCTTTCGGATTAGATTTAAAATTGAATTTACTGAGTTGAACATCAGCAGGCGTAAACACAAAATTAGGTCAGCTGTTCGACGACGGTTATAAAATTATGAAATAGATAAGGTATCAACTTGCTGAATATAAACGAAAGGCTCTTCCTTTTAACTCAACCAGTAAAACCACAATTTAAGTATCGAAATACAATTATATACTTATGAAAGCTATAAAAATAACCTATTTTAAATAAAATTAAATTATCAAATTTTGCGTTACATGCTAAAGAAAACTATAAAACTGTTTTTCAGATTGCTTTTATCGGTAATAGATATTCCAGCTAAATGTTTTTAATCTAAAAGAAGTTATTTTTAAATAATCAATAATTTTTCCCCCATCCTTGATAGATGGATTATCATCTTTGTGAATATATGGAAACGTCCTTATTATTTTTAATTCAACCCAGAAATCAAAATTACTCATAAGTTACTGAGTACAGTCATAATCATTCAAGTTATAAGAATAACTTATTTCAATTAAGACTAAATAAAAATAATCAAATTTTGCGTTACATGCAAGGAAAAACCACAAAAAAGTCTTTTAGATTGCTGAACGGTAAAAGGATTCTAGCTAAATGATCATTATCACAATGAAATTATTTTATTAATCATTAAATTTTTTTATCATCCTTGACAGACAATTTGTCATCTTAATGGATGTTGTAAAGCACTTTTCTTATATTTTTAACTTTTAACATGACCCAGAAATCAAAGTAACTTGCAATTTAAATATCAGAGTAAAATCATGTTTATAAAAGCTTTTGTAGTAACCTATTATTTAAAATTAATTTAAAATTTAGACAAATGAAATTTTGCGCTACATGCAAAAGAAAATCTGGAAAAAGTCTTTTAAATTGCTGAACGGTAATAAGATTTCATTTGAATGTTTTTTATACCAATGAAATGATTTTTTAATAATCAATAATTTTTTTTTATCATCCTTGATATATAGCCTATCATCTTAGTAAATGTTGTGAAATGCTCTTCGTATTTTTATACTTTTTTGTGCACAACCCAGATATCAAAGTACCTTGTAATTGAAATAGAGGAGTAAAATCATATTTCGAAAGACTTTTTGAATGAAAATAATTAGAATTTCCATTACACACAAATGAAAACCAAGAAAATGCTTTGCTAGCAAACAAATTGAACGCTAACAGGCAATAATGACACTATATCTCAGCAATTATTATCATTTTCCTATTTCTTGTGAAATTTAATGTTTTGACTAGCTTGGAATGTTTACTAAAATGTTCTTTATTTTATTTATTTATTTATTTTTTGTAAGTACATAAATTGCGTTTTATTTTATTTCAAATATTTGAATTTCAGAATGATATAAAGAATTAAATTTTAAGAAAACTTTTTTTTATTTTTTTTTTTTTTTTTTTTTTTTTTTTAATTTTAAAATTTACGAATTATAAATCTTTAAAAATATCTAGAGGGAAAAAAAATGTGTCATAAAATTTGCGAATTTCAGATTTTTCTGGAAAAGAGACTGAATATTAATCATTACAACTTATAGAAATCAAATAAAAAAAGAACAAATTATGTACAGCTGCTTTTGAGAAACAACTACAATAAAGAAACACCGCAGTTCAGTAGAGGGCGTGGATATAGAGTAAAAACTAGTAACTAGACAAGTGATGCCAACGTTCACCGTGACGTCCGTTTGGTCGAATGATTTATCTTTCTGCCTTTATATCTATGGGATTAATACAGGGAATAAGAACCTACCATTACGATTCGCTCCTCTCATTGGTCGTTATCCTATTACCCAACCATATTACTTTTTGTATTGGCGATCGAAATGGGCTACAGGTGGCGTCGAGCAGAGCTCTCTACCTATGGCAACACTTTGCTTGCACCCCGACCAAATTACAGGGACTATAATTCCCAAATTGTGGCAACTCCTATATTTTTGGAATCAGATATCCCAATCTGTCTTTAAAGAAACATGCTTATTCATAAAAATTATATTTTTGTGTTTGATTTCGTAACTTAAAATATTGTCTGCCCTGCTTAACTAGCACATTTGAGGTTAATTAACATTACTAACTTCAACTATTAAGATTGAGCTCTAGAACGTGAAAATCAAAAGTTATTCAGGGTTGTCGGTTTATTTTTATTTATTTATTTCTGTTTATTTATTATTTTATTTTCACTTAATTATTTATTTTTACTTATTAATTAATTTATTTATTTTTTGCGCACTGTGCATATTTAAATAGTATTTTAAAGATATTTTGCATTCAATATGTCCCAATTTTGCTGAAAATTATTTTAAAACATGAATTTTTATTTAACTAAATTTATTTATATGAAACGTAATTTTTATTTAACTCAACATTACATATGAACTCCCTGCGGCGTAACTACCACTTCGATTACTAAACATCAATTCACTAGCATATAAGACGTGCTATCTTGAATCAATATTGAGGTACCTTTTGATGGATGAAGGTTGGCATTGTCTTCATGTCATGTCATGAAGGTTGGCATTGTCTTTCCCCACATTGGTGACCCGGACGTGATATGATCAAGACTACTTCGATGGATGGACCGCATTGAACAGTTGACTTGCTATTTGTGACTGCCTCATCGTCATTCTCACGCTATTGCTTCTCAGTCTCATTTATACACAACAGGATCGTGCACACTCTCGACTGCTGATAACAACACAGGAGTGACTACACACACAGCAATGAACTTAATACAGCTCTTATGGTTAAAGCTCAACACCCGGTGACCTTAATCCAGCTCTCTCGGTCTGTCGCAAATACAGCAACTAGTGGTATCCGTTCATCGAATTCTATCCCTGATAAAATTTTGGTGGGGGAGTATTGTGGCGTGACTACCACTACAATTATTAAACATCTATTCACTTGTATATAAGACGTGCTAACTTGAATCAATCTTGGGGTACCTTTTGATAGATGAAGGTTGGCAAGTTCATATCGAAGTGGGCGTTACTGCCAAGGTGGGCGTGTTCACATCACGTCTGGGTCTCCAATGTGGGGGGAGTAGTTATCGACAATGCCAACAGACGGGGCTGTGAGGAACCAATGTCTTTCCCCAGAGCCTTTAGTATTTTGAAATCTATTGATCATATTCTTAAAAGGTGATATGAGTATTCGTTCTTAATACTAGTAGTATATAAAAATTAGTACGCTATTTATAATTGTACATTTCTTATGCGATTTGAATTATAGTTTTTAAAATATGAATAGCAACTGATTTATAATTGGTATCATATTATAATAATACATAGAACATTCAAATTCTTCATATTTCTTGCCATTGGTCATTAGCTTAACTACAATCCAAGTAAAAAATAATTTGGTTAATAAAAAAAGTTTTTTTCAGTTAGATACAATGATCCGACAATAATACTACATAAATTAATGAAAGTATAATATATATTATACTATACTTATATAATACATACTGCATAAGTTACAAAAATTAACAATCATGCAAAATTAATTATCATGCAAAAGATATTAAAATAGATACAAATAAAAAAAACTTACGAGAGGAAAATATGCATACCACATAACGGATTTAAGCAGTGAGGCTGGAATAAAAAGCTAACTTGTTAAAGCGTCACACTAAAGAGATATTTTATAATAATTCAGCAAACAAATGCAACACTAAATATCCAGCATAGACATAAATGCCTTTGATCAGTGATGTTTTCTAAGCAATATCTCACAAATAATGAGAAATGTAAACACAAAATCTAAAACTTTAATGTATGTAATGCAATTTATTCAAAATTGATATTATATTAAAATAAAATATAGTACATTCAAATTCTTCATATTTCTTGAAATTGATCATTTGCTTCACTACAAACTAAACAAAAACAATTTTTTTAATTAACGAAAATTGCTAAGTAAAAACATCTATCAGAAAATAATGCTACATAAATTAGAGAAAGAGATACTAAATTAATTACCATGCAAAAGATAATAAAACTAGTACAAATAATGAATATATGTGTTGAAAATATGCCTACCAAATAACAGATTTCAGCTGTGAGGTAGCTGCAATTAATGACTATATAGTAAAAACGTCGCACTAAGAGTTATTTTATATTCATTCAGTAAGAATGTGTGGCGTAACTACCACTACGAATATTAAACATCAATTCACTGGCATATAAGGCATGCTAATTTGAATCCATCTGGAGGTACCTTTTGATAGACGACGGTTGGCATGGTCGATTGCTCCGTCCCCACAAATGCATCACTAATATCCAGCATAGCCATAGATGCCTTTGGTACTTTTCCATTTCACCGACGCAGGCGATAAAGTCACCAGTACAAACTTAAGTTTACTAATTCAGTAATTACTGAGTGCTAGGAAATTCAACTGTTTTATTTTTTTTAATTAATGAATAGATAAAATACCCGAAATTACTTGCTCCTGCGAAATGCAAAAGTACAATTTCTTTGAATGAAAAAAAAAAATATATATTTCAGACATTCTTGCAAATTTACTTTCCAGAAAATATGTGTTTCTTTGCTCATTCGTTTCATCACTCCGGCTCAAACTTTTTCACCATTTCTTAGTCTTAAAATTCCGTCAATCAAGCTCTTGGCTTGAAAAGAGACAAGACAAGAAGGACTTTACAAGTACTTGCAGAAAAGGCCGGGTTAGCCTGGTCGGTAGGGCGCTGAGCCCATGTCCAAGAGGTCGTGGGTTCGATCCTCGCCGGCCGAAGACTCCCCGTGTAGTAAATGGTGCACGTTAAATCTGTCGAGTCTCAAAGTCCTCCATGTTCCCATAACAAATCAATACCTCTGGGGGTACTGATCCAGGAGTTTCCTTGTCTTCTGGATTAGTTCAAAATTACAAGGCTACGGAGTTGAACATTAGTAGTCGTAAACCCATGAAATTGGGTCGGCTGTTCAACGACGGTTAGAAAATAAAATAAAGTACTTGCAGAAATTTAAAAAGTGAAGAATTGTAGTGCGCCCTCTATAAAATACTCAATGCGCTGAATCTACGCTCTTAAAATCAATACTAATATAACTGTAACTGCGATGCTGCTTCAATGAGACTAGGAAAATAAGAGTGCGTGATATTTATTAATGAAAGAATGTTTTTTCATTAAGAGTGATTTTTAGCAAGTATTAAACGCTTAATTATTATTTTCAATATCACTCTCACATGATTTATTTTATTTGTTAAATTTTCCTTTGTTTTTGAGTTTTCGCTCCGAGTTATTTTTGCCATTTCATTATGGAGACAGTACCACATGGCATAGGTGTACAAAATAGGTACGCCTTATTCTACGACGAGTGTTTGGACCCGCTAGAAATTTTAAAGCAGACTGAAGAACAGAAATCTAAGAAAAAGACCGAAAAACCTGTAAAGAAAGCAGCTAAGACGTCGCCACCTGCCCCCTTAAAAAAGCCAACGGAGACTGTTGCTACCAAAGCTGTGAAAATACAAGACCAGGATAGTGCATCTAAACCGAGAGGTAAACCTGCTCTACAGTCAAAAGTGTCAAATCAAAACGATTTTAGAGAAAATGTCAGAAACAGAGATGATAATTATTTCGGTGCTGAGACCAGAGAAAGAGAAGGAGGCAGCAGCGAATTTCGAAGAGGTCGTGGAGGATTTCGAGGAGCACGCGGTGGGGATGCAGGAGGTGGACGCAGAGGAAGAGGATTTTTTCCAAATTCTGACAACAGGAACCGACGTGTTTTTGATCGGAAAAGTGGAAGCGACAAATCTGGCGTAAAATCCGTCGAGAAACGTGATGGTGCTGGCTCTAATAACTGGGGTGACATCAGGAGTGATATGAATCAGAGAAGAGATGGTGGTTGGGATGATGAATTTGAAGGTGAACCACCTCGTCAAGAGTTTGGAGGTAACTTGGGGGAGGATACCGAATTTGGAAAAGTCGAAGAAGGGCTCAAAAATGATTCTCTTGATAACTCAGAAACAAAAGAAAATGATCAAATTACTGAAGAAGAACAACAAATTCAAGATGCCATGAAGGAGATGACTTTGGACGAGTGGAAAAAAGAGCAGGAAGCTAAGCGTGTCGTACCGAAGTACAACTTGCGCAAACCGGGAGAAGGTGAAGATGAAAAGCAATGGAAGAAAGGATATGTCTTGAAGAAGAAGCCTAAAGAAGATGATGAAGAAGAAGAAGAGGATGACGAAGATGATGAGTATGCTCGCCGTGGCCCTCAGAAGGTTCTTTTGGATATTCAGTTCAACTATGCAGATTCAAGACGTGGTAATAGAGGAAGAGGTCGCGGCGGCAGAGGAGGCCCTAGAAGTGGCCCACGTGATAATGCCAACAGAGATTCTCCACGCGAGGATCGTCCTCCTCGTGATGGTAGAGGTGGTCGCGGTGGTGGTCCAAAAGTGAGAGGTGGACAACAAGCTGCACCACGCGTTGATGATTTCAACGACTTTCCATCATTAGTCAATGCTTAAGGCAAGGATGTTGATTTAATTAGCATTCCTTGCTGGCATTTGTTTCAATTATGGGCACCAGTTATGGAATGTTTCTACGTAAAAGATCATGCAGTTGACTGTACACTGTTGTGTATGGCTTAATTAGGTATTTGAACTCTCATGCTGGTTTTTGGAATTTTACTGTGGACATTTTTAAGCTTTTTTTGGACAATTTACTGAACGGTTTTGAAAATCTAGATTTTTTTTCTTTTTATTTAAGTTAGCCACTTTAGTAATATAAAGTATTCACATTGCCTGTATCTTTGTTGTACTTAACCAAATTAACAATAATGAATTTTTCATCATGTGTTAATTTTTTGTTGTTGCATATATTATAAATTGCTGCTGTTAATTAATAATTTTGACTAACCAATTCTAGTTAAGTTAATTATATGGAATCCACTGATAAAAGAAATTCTGTGCCTAATGGGAAATAAAAGGTATGATTAGCTTTTAAGATTATATATTTTTTTAATAAAAATTAACTATCTTCTGTTAACTGTACCAATATATTCTGACTATTTTCTTGTATCTTCAGGAAAGTAATATTTTCTTGAAAGGAACAAATTAGTTTTTCATTTAGTTTAATAACTTTTTGTACTTGTTCAGTAAGATATAATTTTTGGTAGTTTGGCCCATGTAAATTCTGGACTATCTTTATTGATGATAGCCATTTTGTTTGTGTTCAGAAGAAAGAAAAATTAAGTCTGTTGAATTTACTTGAGTCTGGTTAACTAGGGGTACTTATTTTAGCTTAATTTCAAGATTTCAACTTATTTTTAATATTCTATTTTTTTTTTTTTTTTAATTCTTAGTAAGAAAGGTATTAATTTTTTTCATACTCATTTAAACTAGAATGGTGCTTATTCTGTCAATTATGAATATTAAGTTTTAATGCATTTAAGAATTGACTTGGTTGTTATTAGTAATGTTTCTTTTTTATTTCAAACTATACATTTTTCTTATGTATAAAGACATGAAATTCTATGGTTGAAGTTTTGTGGGTATCAGTTAAAAAATTTATATGTTCATACAGTTGCACTTGTCTCATATTTTTAAATAACTGATCAAGTTTATCGTGTACTCAATCACAAAATAATTTTGTTTTGTTAATTTTCTTCACAGTTGTTTATTACCTGATCATATTTATGCTGTAGGATTTTTTCATTGGCTTGTCAATTCATTGTTTTGTGTCAAAAATAGCTTTAATTGTTCTTTTAATAAAGATATTCCAAAACCCAGTATATCTGTTATATTATTCCAATATTTTTAAGTCTTTTGGAATTTCTTAGCTTTTTTAAAAATACCATCTATTTTAAATCTTATAGCTATGTATTATGTTGGGCAGAGATGTACAACCTGTGGCCCACGTGCCTTTTAAAACATATGAGAAAAAAAGTATGAGTTAAGTTTCGATAGTCGAAGGTTTTATTTATGTGTGGGTTCAAAGTTTGCAGTGAAGTGTAATTATTTGAAATTAATTTATAGATGAAGGAAATTCACTTGTGGATAAGATTTTAAAAGATAAATTATAAAGTTTTATACTGTATGATATTGATAGTTAATTTTTACGATAAATATAAATTAACATTCCCTTTTTTGTTGTCACAATTTGCTTTATATCTATATTTCTATTACATGGCATCATAAACTACTAGTTACTCATTTTGTCATGTTGTCTTAAGAAATAATTAATAGTATTCCTTTAGAATAATTTTGTATTTCTTCTACAGAAATAAATCTTAGCTGCTAAGTAATACAATTATTAATATTATTATTTTATTTAATAATAGTTGAGAAAATTGAAGGTATGCATTTTTTTACTTCATTTGAAAATATAAGTTTACATAGCAAATTCCAAAAAGGGAACGAAATCTGTTTAATAGTTAATGAGAAATCAAATTTTTAATAAACAACTTCCTTAAAAATTCGAGTTCTCAGGAGCTGTTTGGATAATTTCGTTCAACTGTATTATGCCATGTAAAATTACATGCTTTAAAATGTTAAAAATTGTTTACCTTACAATTTAAGCTTTTTTCGATTATTATTTAGTAAAATAATTATAAATATTTACCAAAATTTATTTTTTACATGGAATGATTTTGGGATAAGCAAATGTTGTAGATGTTTCCAAACATTTTTCAATTAACTTCGTATAAGAGGTCCAAACTTTGGATAGTTCTGACTAAACTATAGGAACCAGATTACGGCTACCCCTTATATTTTTGGTGTCAGAAATCTTAATCCTTTGGGAAGAAAAGGTATGTTCATCCTGAGAAAGTATGTTTTTTGGTCTGATTTCATAACTTAAAATGTCTGCACTAATTAAATAGCATATTTGAAATCATCTCTGCGAACCATTTAGAATGTGTCCTAAAAGATCTGATCATTAGATCAAAAGTTTTTCAGAATGAATGGTTTGTTTCCCCCCACTGTATCAGTCTTATGAATACATATTTATCTTCTATTTTATAGATAATTCATTTACTTAATCATTTGTTTAGTTAGATTTTTTCTTATTGCACATAATAAGTAGTACATTAAAATGATGATAAATGTTACTTAATGATGGACCAGCAAAGTTGGCAAGTTTCTCCCACAATGGAAAAAAAGCATAATGAAATGAATGAAAATCATCCAACTAACAATTGGAAACGGTTACTTTTTTCAAATTAATCCGTTAACAGCTAACATTTGCTCTCTACTTCTCTAATTGACCCCCAAATAAAGTGTTTTACTTTATGTTTTCTTTTTTTTATACCATTACATTGTGCTGGGTAATGGCATTCTTGATTAAATTTTGTTTTATGATACAAAATGAAATTTGCGGAGGCCCCTTATCATTCAGATGGTTATTTTTAGCACAAAAACTATTTAGTACATTTCTAGAAACTTAATAAATTCTCAAGATATCCAAATCTTACTTTTTTTTGTAAATTACTACACATATAATTCACAACAAAATGAGAATTTTTTGTTTTCAGCTTATATACACAGTAGGAAAAAACTACTTTATCTAGATTCTTTTATCTTGCATAGTTATTAATAATTTATTTTTCAAATTTAGAAATTTAAAAATAAATTAATATACTCCAAAAATTTTGTTCAATTTCACGAAATATTTTTGCGATTATATAAGTAAGAAAAATGTTCTTATCTCAATGAACATCTAAGCTTGGAAATTTTATGCAATTATTGCATATCATGACCAAGTTACTAGCTTATTGCTATACATTATTCAAAAGAATTTTTTCCCCCCGTAATATATTACCTGTCCCTCGAACTTCTGATAAATTTAATTCTTAAGTATGGGAAATTTCGCATGACTTAAACACCGCTAAAGTTGTGAGATATTTCTGAAGTATTTTCTGAGAAATTTGAAAAAAATTTCAACTGTTCCTTCCAACAGTGTATATTTTACAATTAATATTTTTTTCCTCTAAAATTCTTCGGCATATTGTTTACATTTTAATGCAGTGGAATTATTACCTTTTAATTTATTTCTTTTTTCATAATTATTTTCAAAAGTTTTCTTTTTATTTGCCTTTATTAATAATTTCATGTTTACTGAATTTTGAAGTGTGACACTCTTCTTGTAATTAATTAACTTTTTTTAATAAAAAAACTCAAGATTCTTTAGGAACATTTTGCATTTGGAGGTAAGTAAATTATTAAAATTGGACTAAATTTAAAGTACTAATTTTTTGAAGAAGTCAGTATTTTATTTGGTTTTTATTATCACTATATTGTTCCATTTACTTTAAAGTGATATTTATTAAAAAAAAAAAAAAGATTTTAATTTCTGCAAAAAAAAAAAAATAGTTGCTCTCAACCATGATTTATAGTTCTGATGATTTTTCTTATAAAAAATAAATTTTCCTTATTTGTATCAATTTTTAGCTTTTTGCCCTGATTTTTGTGTATGTTCAGCTCCCAGTTTATAAGAATACGATATGTGTAAGAATATTTTTATTTTTAGATTTGAAGAACTGAAAGATTTAGATTTTTGATCCAACACCTTTTAATTAATAATTAAATCATCCTTTAATTAATAATCTAAACGAAGTAAATCTGAAATTCAAAATAGTATGTTTCATTATTCTTTTGCGGTGGTAAAATTTGCTCTTCTAACAATGTAAGTATACTTTTTAGTTAGTCGTTTTTTTAAAAGGCATGGTATTTGTTAGGAGTGGACAACCTGCGACTTGTGGAAGCATCTGAGCAAAATTTAAAAATAGTTATTAGAATTCCTAATTTGTTTTCTTTTTTTAAAAATGGAAAAAAAAATCGAAATTTGTGGGCACAATTATTTTGTGTCATCACTTTTTGAACCTGCTCAATCACGCAGATTCCACCCATTTTATTTCGTGTCTCACCAAATCTTTTAAGCTATCAAGATGAGTATAACTGCATAATTTTCTCGGGGCACTTGCCTGATTAAGTGGTTCCTCTGCAGTCTCATATGAAGAAAGATTTTTTTTTTCTCAGCAAGGGAGATCTTTTTCAAAAAAGATTTTTTTTTTTCAACAATTCTTTCTGAATAATATTTTATTTGTATTCATTTTTTTTATTATTATTTGGTATCAAAGAGTGTTTTGATCATTACGTCTCTTAAATATAGTGGAACCCAGATTCTGCGTTTTCCGTATTTTTTAAATATTTTAAAAAAATCATACCTTTATTAATTTAGAATTGTTAGAGAACAGATTGTCTGAAATTCAGTATTTACTAAATAGTTATAAGTTCAGATTATTTATTCATGCATAAATGCAGTTATTATTTCATGCATAAATTCTTGAAACATTACATAAATTAACAAAAAAAAAAATTTTATTAATCGATCCATTGATGGTTTTTAATGATAATCAAATAATAATTTGTGTTCCTTCACATAGGTAAAATGAAACTTTATTTTTTCACTATTTTGTGGATTGTTTTTCGACAGAAATTTATGGCGCTTTTGCTTCTTTTCTATATGAAACGATAAGCTATAAAAAAATACTAATAGCAATAGGAAAACATCAGTAAAATTTTAATGAAAAAAACAGTAAAATTGCAATTTAACAACTTTTGGGAAAAATAGATGATTCTGTTGATATTTTAATTATCCTCTGATTATTTAGATTAACCGAAAAAGGGGAAGACAAAATATCAGATTTATTGTTTCTGTGGAAAAGATAGAGAAACCTACCAGTGTTTGATCGAGCCAGTGGGAAACAACTAGTTCGGACGGTATTAGGCTTAAAATTATTTAGATGTTTAACCATTAATTTATCGCCCAAAACATAATACCAAAGATTTTAACTGACTATAACGAACATTAGAGAATTCAGAAGAAAAAGCAATTGAAAACATAATGCGTAGCAAAGTTAATTTTATAATGAATTGTAAGTTATTATCAACGCTTTTTATTATTTGAATTTTGAAACAGAGCTTCAAAAAAATTCCAAATGCAAATATATATAAAAAAAGGACAATTTTAAATTGTAGAAATTCACGCAAAACAATAAAACTTAATAGCAGTGTATAACTTTATAAAACCTTGATATATTATTAATTAAAATGTTATAAATATAAAGAATGAGAAGAAATCAAAATATGAGGAAAGATCGACCGAAAATGTAAATCGAAAAGCAGATAAATAACAGATAAATTGTTCCGGATAGTTCGTAATGTCATTTTACCAATTGAACTCTTAAATTGGCGAATTTTTCCTTAGGAATACAATCGAACCTTTATTTTTAACTCCTTTATCGAACCTTTATTTAAACTCTCACTTCAATTCTGGGGGTTTACAAGCAGGGGCAGAGCTTTTTTTTAAAATTGAGCAGATTTTAGCATTTGTTTCCTCACTATCATTTATTTTCTAGCTGGATTATGTACCCTTCTTAGTACACTCTATCAAAACATTTTCAATTAGAAATAATGTTTTGAACCTTTTTAAATCCGAATGACTCATAATCTTACATTTGTTATGAGAAGTTTCATTTCACTTTTCCTCCATTTTTTCTCTCCCAAACCTTCAGTCTCGCTTCAGATTGGTAGATAGTGACGCAATCGCGATCAAGTGGAAACCTGTTCCTTCATTGAAATCGAGTTTTTTCCATTTGTCATACTATTTGTATTGCAGCATAATTCGGAAGTTTATGTTGACACGATTTTATTTTTACGATCATTATTATTTTTAAAGTTTCAAAATAAAAATTGTAAATAAATAATGTCTGTTTATAGTGGTGATTGGAAATTTGTTGTATGGGAGCGAAACAATAAAACTGGTAAATGGGTTCCTTTTTCGGCTGAAATCTCACAATTTTTAGAAACGAGTTATAAAAAAAAGTTAAATACTGTATCATTAGGAGATATAGATGAAGCTTTAAAAATATATACAATCGATTTAGAAGATATGATTCAAGTTTCTGAAAAAACAGGTTAGATTTTTTGTGTATTGTCTTAGCGTGACAAATTTGTATTATCTCTTTAAGACATTATCTGTAGTAATAATATAAATAACTAATTTGATTAGTTTTAAAATAACTGAGTTAATTTTAAAATGAAATGTAAAAGCAAATAGAAGAATAGAAAACGAGAAGGGCATGTATTATTCTCGCTATAGTGAAATATTAATAACTGAATTTCTTGAATCGAAATATGTTTGCGCAAATACAGGATATCTAAATTAAAATCATGTCGCGTATTTTATCTATATTTCGAAATAGTTTTGATAAGCTACTTCATGTACTGATATGATAAGGTCGTCTATCTTTGGAGTCAATTTGATTCTCTTTTCTTAAAATTGGAAAAGTGGTAACAACAAAAAGAAAATCCACATCGTTAATGTAATTGGCGATGTTATTTTGCCAGTCAAGTTCGTCTCACATACATTTGAACTTTGTTGTTCCATAATAAATTCATTGGAAATATATTTCACGGGTACCATTAGCAAATTATCATTGTGTACATACAAGATCATTAATATTTTTGCACTTCAACATTTCTAATAAGCGTCGAACATTAGTTATTTTAACCGATATTAAAATGAATGAATATTAAGCTCCTACCTGTAATATGTTTAAGTAAAAGCTCATTATTAAGTTCGCATTAAATTTTTTTATAAGCTACATAAGTTAAGGGTTAAGAAAATATTGTTAAATTGTAAAAATATAATAAGAAATATTGATTTTTCCCTAGTTTTTTATTATATAGTTTTAAATTATTTTAATTAACTTTGAAACCTTTATTTTTATTGTAACTAATATATATTTTCCTTATAAAAAATTATTTTAATTTAATAAATACTGGATAATTATGTATTCTATGATCTCCAAAATTTAATTTATATTAACAAACTGTTAGCTGTTTATCATCTGGAGTGCTAAAATTTTAACTTGCTTGTACAAGTTACAATTGTTTCCATAACAGGGCAAGCAATGTTTACTACCAATCAAAGTTTCGATCATTGAATTAATAAACAGATCCAAAACTGAAAAAAAAATACATTTTAAAAGCTATGTTTTTCAAGGAGAAATAATTTAATTTTTTCTTAGCCTAAAACAGAAAACATAAGGTACATGACTTTCATAATAAAATGACTCACAACCAAAAATTTTCCTGGCTTCTTTCAGAAGTAATGTGCACTACTGGTTTATATTTAATAAAAATAAAATTAAAAAAAAAATTTTACTTGAAAAAAGTGGTTTTTTAAATTTTATTTTATTATTTAGGCAAGCTGAATAATTTACATGTATACCAACCTTAACAATTAAAATACAGTAAAAATAATTAAGAAGTATTTTTGATGCAAAAGCCTATGATATGCTTTAAAGAATGCTTTATAATTATCATCTTTAATCTCAGCTTGAAAACATTTAGCAAAATGAAAATAAAGATGTATTAATAATATTTTTTTAATATTCTATCAATTTCTTTAATCTTTAAGTTGCTTTTTATTAATTCTTATTACTATATTATCCTATCATTATGGTTGTTAATTGATAATAATTCATTCTTATATATTATATTGCGCAATGTTCTATTTATATTGTTAAAAATTTGATAATTAAAGTAGAATAAATGAATGTGGCTTAAAATAGTAATGTATAAAATGTTTTCGTCTGCCAATGTCACTTTTTTCAAGATTTTATCAACCATTTAATCCAACTGAGGTGGAATTAATTATGTATTGTGTGGGACAAAGTTAAGGTAGGAATGCATTTCATAAGTTTTAATGCATTTTGTATAGTTTAGCTGTCATACCCCCTTTTTTTTTTATTGTCATGCCATTTGTATTTACAAAGTATGTAGATTTTTATTTATCTTTGTCTGAGCTTGTTTTTTATTTAATTGATATTTTACTTAATATTAGCAGGTTTAGCTTTTCTGCTATGCATATTAATTTAGTTGTTGTACAAAAAATTTAAACAAAATTATAATGGTTATTTAATGTCAGTTATTATTTTTTTTAAAAAATTAATATATCCTATTACAAATAGTAAAAGAATTTAGTTTTTGAATATTTATTACACTCTTGTATGCAAAGATCAATTTTCTGAATTTAATGCATTTAGCTATGAAAATTTAGTGTAGTGTTTGTTCTCCAGACCCCATTTTTAAAATTTTTTACACACCTACAATATGAATTAAACAATGGCACGTTAATAAAGGTTTAATTTTAGCAGAAATAAGCACGAATAAAACAAGTGGAAGTTATTTTAAAATGTACCATGATGATTACAATGTTTTCAAACTTTTTTTGAAACACATAGTTAAAATAGTTACCTAAACACTTTAAAAAATGTGTATAACAAAAAATTGAGATGCTTAAAGCTTTATTATTCTATCTATCTTTCCATCAACTTTTTTATAATGCTTTTTATTAAATAATCTTATTATACATTAAAAATAATTTTGCCCCTTAAAAGTGATATATACCTACTCATTGCTTGCAAGTACTAGTTTGTGATAATTTTAAACAAACTTAGTACCATGATAAATCAGAACATTTCTCTTTAAGAATTAAAAATGGGGTAAGGTAAAGGAATAGAAATTAGAGATAGGGGAACATAAAGTTAATTCTGCCTGATGATGGGAGAAGTATTTTTTGAAACATGTAGTTGTCTACGTATAGTGTTTTAAGGTGTTTTAATAAATATTTATATAGAGTTAATTTAGAGTTTTCTATTTATAGCTTTAAAGCTCTGAAATATACCTAATCTAATAAACCAACTACTTAATAAAAAATATCAATATAGTTAGGTAGCTTGTTGTCTATCAGTATAGTTTGCATTCAATTTACCAATATCAGGGTATTGTTATGTAAGTTTTATAAATTTTATTTGTTGCCATTTTTTTTAAGGCAGATTTGACAGATTCTAAAGAAATAATTTATTTGTTGTTCTAATTCAGCTCTATTTTCCTCAAAAGCTAATTTTTTTACTGTAACAAATTTTCATACAATTTATTTTATTTCAGCACTAATTATTTCATGTTTATTTAAATATGTATTATTTCACTAATTTATTTTCTTAAATTTAAATCTTAGAACTTTTTATTTATTTATTTATTTTTTAATGATTCAGGTACAAAATCAAAAGTGAGGAGACACTTATGTTCTACTATTGATTCCCTTCTTAATGGTTTCACATGGCAGTGGTCAGGTAACGACAAAGACAACTGGCACTCATATGACATTGATGTGAATAATTTTATTGAAAATGCTTTCCAAAAGGTTTGTTGTATATTATTTATTTTCTCTACCTTGCAGGGAACGTGGAACTAGGGGGGATGGCAGACATTTACATTTTATAAGTAAAGGGACACTGCCCCTTCTAAGAAATAGATATACTATATGTGTACAGGAAGGGAAAGAGCCCCCCTTCTCTTAAGATACTTCCACGGTCACTGCTACCTTGCAGAGATGATTGTGCTCCGTGTGTGAAGTGCATTTTAACATGATGTTTTTTGGGTTTTTTTTTTGCAATGATGTACAGGCGGTCTGATAGAGCATTAAAAAAAAAAAAAAACTGTCTTGATGCCCAGAATTTTAAATTATCAGTGAATAGTGACCAACGCACAGTTAGAAGCATAGGAAGAGATCCAAAGTTATCAATAGATAATATAGCCAAAAACAAAGTTTGCCTACAATAATTAGACTAAGTTTGGATACAATAATTATACAAATAATTTGGCTACAGCTTAATCAAGAAAAAGGCTGTGAGTCATTAATGTAACTCTGTAAACAAAACATTTTGTGTTAAGAGAAATAAAGCAGCTTTAAGTTAAAAATAGATTTTGATATTCGAGTAGTCACAACAGTGAATTATGGAGTTATTAACTTGTATTGAATTAGAGAGTTAGTTGTAACATTAATCGTTAAGAAAAGAATAAAATATTGATAGTATTTGCTTTTAATAAAATTTAATAATTGATTTAATTTGAATAGAATTGGATTAAGAATGACTAAAAAATTTACATTTGTGAAATTAAAGAAATTTTAAAAGCTCAGAAATATGCAATGCCTATAATGGCATCACATACCCTATCCTCCTGGAATGTTATTTAACATTCCGATTGAAAATTTAATCATAGGAAAAAGCTTGCTGTTGGTAGACTCCATTGTACATCGTGATTTGAAACTGAGTGTCAGTATAAAGGGTTCCCTCTCCAAAGGGAGAATAAGGAAAACCTGGAAAATATAGGGAATCTGAAAATCACCTAAAATAACAGGAAAATGTAGGCAATTTAGATTTTTTCTTTAGAAACTAGTAAACTGTAAGAAATTTTGTTTCTTATTTTTGTCTTTTAAAAATTGGTAACCACTCACTGTGAAATCTGCGAGATGTTGAAGGATGATATTCCAACTGTACTAAACTATTTCATTTACTATAGTATTATTTAAGTATGTTAAGCTGTTCTTTTTTTTCTCGTATGTTTTTCCAGCAATTAAAACTAGTACAGTTATCCCAATATAGCTCACACAAGAGCACAGTAATTATGTTTCCTCTCAATATAATGTGTATAACATATACAGGGAAAACAGAGGGAATTTTTTTTCCAGATTTGAGTGCCAACCCTGGTATACAAACTGTTTTTTCATTGCAGGGAATGAAAACTGTAGCTCTCAAGAAAACATTTCGAGGTTATAACTACGAAATTGATTTTTCAAAAATGCTTCAGATAAACAAACAAACAAAGCGAAAACGTTCCATTCGCCGCCAACAAAATATTTTGCCTTATCCCGTAGAGCAGTGTTCAGATAGTTCCCAAATTACTGAACCTGATGAGGGACCAGATGAAGTGGCAGTTGAATATTCCTATCTCGCCCAAGAAGTCCCTGGTACATCTGCATTGGTTGACCAGCTTAATAGTTATATACGAAGTGTCACTATGGACATTGTGCCCTCTGTGATGGCCAGTGAAAGTTCAGCTCTTCCTCAACCACCTGAAAGAAAAAAAAAGAAAAAATATGACACTACGGAAGTGTCAGTTGATAACAATGCTGTGGTAACAGGAAATTTATCTGTGTAAGTTATTGCAACTATCTGTTAATGTCTCTCTTTACTTTTAAGTTGTTAATTTTTACTATGTTTGTTTTTCATTTAGCAATTAAAGCATTATCTTCTAACTAATCTAAAATTTCCTGTGGCAGAATTTTTTCCAGATATCTGTGGCAAAACTCTCTTAGTGCTAATATCTTTCTGCAAGATACTTTTAATAACAAACAAATATGTTACTAATTTTTAAAAAAAACAAAAGTGTTGTGTTTGCGTTAAAAAAATTAAATTTTTTTTTAATTGAACGTGTAATAATTTTTTATTTTAGTATTATGGTGTAGAATTCAAAAATTCTACATGTTTTATTTACCTTTAACTTTTTAAATTTCTTTTATTTTTGGTAAACTTTATTATTTTTACTTGTAAGAGTTCAGTTTTTTTTAGGTATTTAATTTAATTTAAATTTTAGACTAATAACTTTCTTTTTAAAAATTTATTTAACTGTTTCTTTGAATAATAGTGAACAGGTTTGTTTTTTTTAAAAAACATTTGTTCAGTTAGTTTCTTTTTAAGCAGACAGGTGGCAGCATCAGTTACTACTGGATTGTAATGATCCAAGTTTAAGGTTACTTTCAGTTTATTCAGTTTGAGTCTTTTTTCTCCTGCTGATTTGATATGTTTTTGTAATTAAATTTTTAAATTTTGTTAAATAGTTAAATGATTAAGTTATTTCACAACATATGCAAGGTATTTTTATTTTGTAATTTTCTTTCAATTTTTGTTAAAATAATTTTATTTTTGAAAAATTATTTCTTTTTATGAGTTTTGAGGTGTTGGCAATGGTGGCGTTTTTGGAAAGTATATAAAAGGAAGGGTGCGCGGTGTGCGAAAAAAAAAAAAAAAAGCTTGCTCTCTCTCGCTCTCCTACCTGTTAGACGTCGTGCTCCACGAGGTTTTGGCTGAAGAAAGTAAGCCATGTGGAATTCGAAAGAAACGCGTGCCATGCGGCACAGAAGCTTATATGCAGATTAGCATTGAAGGAAGATGAAATGATGATCAAGATCTTGTGCATTTAACATCATGATGAAGTGCCATCAAGTCCGTGCCAGGGGGCACGTGGTATGATTTCGTTTCTTTTATAATTGCAATAGTAATAATGTGAATGCAGCTACAGGACAGTTATTTTCCATTTTTCATCTAGTGAACTTTTAATTCAACAAATTGCAAACCTTGCCAACTACCCTGCATTTTAAAACCTAAAATTATATTTTAGAATCCTGATAATATATCCTGATAACCATGCTATTATAATAAATAATTTTTTTTATATCTTAATGATTGGAGTCATTTCTCAATAAAATGTTGGTTTTTCTTTTTTCTATTTTACTTAAGATGTTATAGATAAATAAAGGGGGGGGGTAGTATTTTCTTTTCAGCATGTATATTCTAAAGCTTTAGGTAAGTGATTTTTTTTTATAAATAAATCTTTTTTGATTCGAACCTTTCGGCAAATTTAGGTTAATTTATTATTTTTTTCTTTTGTGCACTAATGTTAATATTGTTAAAACTATACGATCTTTATGTTTTTTTTTTGTTGTTTTCGGCCTTAACTCTAACTAATTGTACCAAAAAATTTTTACTCACGGTACAATGGGTGATATTCTTGCATTTTGCTTGGAGGAGGGAACGCACAAATTATTACTTTCGCATTTTGTAAATAATTAGCACACAAAAGAAAAAATTCAAAATCATGAAATCCATAGTAGTAATTGCTGAAAAAAAGATCGACGATGAAATCACGCGAATTGGACTCCAATTCGTGTTTGGTTTTGAGATTAGGGTGTTATAATAAATAATATTGTATATAAAAAAAAATTAGATTTGAAAACTATCAAGAAATCAATAGCAATAATTGCTGAAAATTTGATAAAATTATTGCTTTAAAAAGTAAATACTCAAACACCCGATTTGAAGTAATCGTAAAAGTGCGTAGATTTGAAAACTATGGAGAAATCAATAGTAATAATTGCCGAAAATTTGACAGAATTATAGCTTTAAAAAGTAAATACTCAAAGGCACGATTCGAATTTTCCATATATTACTTTCCATTGTTCGAAATATATTAGTATATTTAAAAACCGCATGAAAATCTATATTAATAACTGCCGGGGGAAAAAACCTGAACATTACATCGATTTAGGATACTATCGGCGTAAATTCAGAGCTTCGAAAAGTGATTATCTACATGCGTAATTTAAATATGTGTAAATTTCCGTCGAAAAGAAAAGTAAAATTTTTTACTTTTCAAAAGAAAAAACTTTCTGCAAGAACTCTGCGACAATGTCACTGTGTTGCTGCAATTCTGACACAGGTCTGCTAAAAATGCAAATTTTGTTTTATTACATAATATTAACTAAATTTTATGTTTTAAATAAAAAGTTTTAAATAAATCACACTTTCGATCATTCTTTGCTTTCAGGATAAAGGGAAGAAAGTAAAAAAATTTAATTAAATACTTTTTAACTTTAAAATCAAATTTGGTTCTTATCAGTCAGCTTATGTAATAATTACCTGTAAATCGACTCATACACAGCCTTGTCTTAAATTTTTTTATATATGAAATGATGTTGCATTGAAAAAGTCTTTACTGTTAGGAAGACATTTTTTCTTTTCTCCAGTAAACAATCTATAGCTCTATTTGTTTTATTTTATTGGTTGTTTGTAGTTTAACAATCTATGTCTTTGAGTATAGTTTTGGTTATGTGGAAACTGTGCAATTTCATTAATGTAAAATCTCTAGGAAAAATATTTTTTATTAACTATATTTGATGAAACCTGATTATATTCAAAAGGTTGTGAATGAAGATACAATTTCTTCAATGTTGCTAAGTCTGAAATTTAAGAAAATGATAACTTCAATTATGATTTTGATGTGCATATTTTAAAACTGGTGTCAGTAATTTAAAATAAAAGTAATTTACCTGAAATAAAAAAAGATAAAATGTCTGCCAATAAAACTTTTTATGGGTGGAGAAATATTTTTAGGGGCAATTTATTTGTCGAAATACTAAATTTTTGTTACATAAAACTCTTATTGCACTTATTTTGGTTAATTGCTCAGAGACATAAACATTCACAAGATCTGAGGAATCTCATTAGGTAATTTTGAGATAAGATTTTAAGATTGGTTTTATGATAAAAAAAGAAATGAATGTTGGAGAGATTTATAATTGCTGTGAGGACCCAGATACCATAAAATTTATCAAGATTAATAATTGCATGTTTTCATAATGTATGACTTAAACCATGTAAAAATGCTCAAGTCAAGTTTTGGCAAAGTCTTGGGGAGGAAGACAGGGCTGTTCTGCTTCTGATGATGAATTTAAAATTCAAATTTTTAATTGTAATTTTTTTTTTTGTATTTAAAAATTTTTTATTTGAGAAACAGCTTTTCTGAGCATTAAGTGGAAAATTTTGTGTTTGTTATTTTTTGTATTTTCCTGGAATATAAGAAGTAACTTTTATGATAATTTTAGTAATTCAATTTAAATTTTGAATGCTTGAAAAAAGCTATGAAAGTTGTTCAGTATGATACAAAATTTTGCAGTTATTCTAACTTTTAGCCATGCTTAAATATCATTTGGTGATTTTATTGTTTTAGTTTCTTCATATTCTTTGTTCTCCTAAAACATGATTTTTTTTTATTTAATCCAATAAAAAGTAAAGTGTATAAAATAGTATTTTAAGATTTTGTTTGGTTACTTTTTTTTTTTTTTTTTTTAACTTTCATGTTATGCATGTTTACTTTCTCAATCAATCTTTGTGATATGAATGTTTTATAGTTGCTATTATGGATACATACATATAAATAGCATTGATTAATATTGCTGTTTGTTGCATTGTTTTTTTTCTGTATATTTTTGCATGCAAATATTTTTATGATTTTTTATGAATATGCACTTTTGTGATTAAGGTATTAAGTTTATATTAATGTAAATCGTTAGAAATTTCAAACTGTTTCTTTATTCTAATAAAATGTTTCAAAATATGTCTCAATTTACATCTTTAACAATTTTTATTCAAATTTGATTTTTTTTATTAATTTTTGTAATAAATTATATTTTAAACAGAACATTGTTTACTTCATTATTAGTCAAACTTTTTATATAGTATTTAATGTTTAATAAGGTATTGAATAATTGTAATTGCTTTTAATGCAAGAACAACCTTTTTGTAATATTAAAAAAATTAATTAGTCAAAAAATTTAGGGGAGAGGGCAGTTCATTTTCAACATGGGGCACCTTTCAACAACTAGATTTTCTGCCCTCTAATATTGCTTAATGGGCAATATGGCAGCCGATAAGCTTTAATTATGCATAACTGTTAAAATTTAGTTTTGAGCACTTTTTTATTACCACTGTTGTGTTACTCTGTGGAACGAGTTCGAACATGCCAAAAGTGAAAAAACAGTTTTGATTTTATAACTGTTTATCAACAAGTAATCTTTTAATAAGGTAAGTCATATTTATTCATCTACTACTTTTTTCAATTTTGTTTCTAACTATTATTTATTAGTAATATGTATTTTTCAAAGGTGGTTGATAATACTTTAACCGAATTGTCTGTACCAGGGGCTGATTTCAACAGAGGTTAGGGGGCACATTTCAACAGTGTTGAATGGTGTCCTGTGCTTATTATTTTTTTGTTAAGTAATCATAAAAATTGGCATTTTAGATCAACAACTAGAACAGGTTTAAAAGTTTCAGGATAATTTTATTTTTTTATAGCTACATGAAACATGATAAGACTAACCCATAACAGTCTGCAGAAAGCCTATTAATTACAATTGTTACAATTAAAATACTCAACTTTTTCTGTAAGGCATTATTCTAGATTCTTAAAGATAAGCTAAAAATTCCTTTTGAGTTCAAGCTAAAAATAAAAAAAGTTATCTATGTAATCATATTTAAATTTGTTAGAATCTGTTCTATATAGTTCTGTGTCTAAAAACTGTCATTCTAGTAAATAAAAAGATTTACTTTATTTTTTTTCCGAAAATACAAAACTATTCTTGTATTGATCTGAAAATAAATTGCAACTTTAGATTAAAAAGTTAACTTGTAATTTCTCCTGATAATTTCACTTTTGAAATATATTTTATTGGTTTGCTCAATTTCTAATTCTATTACAGAAATCCGACTCTCTTGCCTCCAACTACGTGTAAGTTTTTACTTTTGTGATAAAATATTTACAATTTTTATTTCTAAAAAATTTTTATTTTGATCTTTTAAATTTATTTTAAGATGCCATTGTAAATGGAGCTCCATGGTATCACGCAAACCCACCTCATACTCCTGCATCTTTGCTAAAACCTGTTCCTGGAATTGAACCTCTTCCTAAAATAAACAAAAGAGCAGCTAAAAAGAAAAAAGGTTTGCTTGATTTTTATGATACATTTTTCTTGGTCACACTAAATTCCTGATTATTCACTAATAGTAGAAAAGAGACATATGCACTTTTGAAAAAATGGATATAACTCAAAATGCATGTTAGAAAAATGGACATAGCTCAAAATGATTGTAGAAACAAGCAGGCATGGCTTAGTATGCACATTTTAACAAATGTTCCAACGATATGTTAAAACATGTATACAAATAAATCTTTTTAAAATGTGTACATGTTTAAAAATACTCAAATATGTGTTTAAAAAAATGTATACATATCTTTATAGAGTTACAGAAATATATATATATATATATATATATATATATATATATATATATATATATATATATATATATATATATATATATATATATATATATATATATATATATATATATATATATATATATATATAGCTTTATATGCACATTTAAAAAAATGGACGTATCTTAAAAATGCATGTTAACAAAAAGGGACATTGCACACTTGAAAAATGGATGTATCTCAAATTTTATTGATATGATATATGCCTTTATGAAAAGTTTGAGTTTATTGTTTTAACACTTTGTGCTATATCCAGTTTCTTGAAAGTGCATTTACCGTTCTTTGAGCTAAGTCTGTTTTTTCCTTTCAACTTGTATCTTTTTTTTTATTAAAAACTTATTTTTTGCAATGTTTTTCTTTATTTGTAAGTTTATATCAAGCTATGTTCACCTTAGGGTTGCTAATTTGGGTGTTGTCCAAAATAAAATGTTCCCTGACTTATTGTAGAGCAATGAATTCTGCTGATAATATTGCAAAAATTGCCAATGTATGTTGTATAGTGTTAAAACATCTTTTTATTTTTAATCAGTGTTTTTTCTTTTTAATAACTTGTCAATGCTTAAAAAAGTGACTAAAATTGTAAAATACAAAGGAAGGTAGAAATTATTATTAATACGTGGTAAAATTTTAGATAGATTGAATTTTAAACCAGTAAAATATCACAAGATAAGTCTCGTGTAATCTATGTATTGTGATATTTTTCGGACAAAATACCTCAGTATAGGTGATACGTATACAAATACGTATAAGTGAAATTTTTTTTAGTTTGAAAATTTTATGTGGCTATTGTGATAGGGCACAGCATGGTATTATGTTAGCCCATCTCCATATTACTTGGATATGGCTGTGAATTCTTTTTAAAAAAAGGTAATGTTTTATCTGTAGTAAGTAAATGAAATCTAAGATCTAATAAAACAGGTAGCGTAGCATTTTTAAAAAGTGCTTAAAGGTGCTTCTTTTCGATTTTCGTTTTTTAAAAGCCTTTAAAGGTGCCTTTTTCATTGGGTATTTTTAAAAAGTGCTTAATTTTCCCTCTTCCAAATTGAGATTTTTCCTTTGCCATGTTCTACGAATTATGTAGAAAGACACTGTTCACATTGTTCTATTCAACGTTTTCACAACTAATTCAACCCCAATCTATTTCGGCGCATCTTCAGACCGTGGCTTATAAAAACGCCATTCGATTTACAATTTTCAAAATTAAAATTTGTCTTTTGAAATTGTTTTTGAAAATTGTCAAAAACAATTCAAAAATAATATATATATATTTTTTTTGACATGACTGTTTAAACCAAATAAAATCGTCAATTGTCAAAAACTTTCCAACCCTACCTAATTATGACATTCCTTAAAAGTGCTTAAAAATATTATTAGAGTGCTTGAAAAGTGCTTAAAAGGTGCTTATTTTTTGTTGAATAATTTGGCTACGCACCCTTAAGAGATTCCTGAATTTAAGATTTTTCTGATCAAAATAAAATTCAAACTTCTAGCTGATTCAATGATTTTCATTGTTTGATGTGATTGATAAATTTGTCAACCTGAGTGGACTGAGATAAATTACAATTGGTTTTTCTTTTCGATACAATTGGCTGACATAATTATTATTAAAGAACAGACTACTCTTTACTTTTCTAAAATAAAAAGTTAATAGTTTTTTAATGAAGTGACATTATTTGTTAAAGGTTACTTCTCAATTAACCACCCTAAATCTTCACCATTATTAATTTTCTGTTGATCAAGTTAAAAGTATTAAAGAAAAGTGTTTTTCCCTTTTTCATTTAAAATTTTTCTGATACCTTTTACTTGTATTTATGATTCCTAATTTTTAGTTTGCAAATATTTTTTATTGATCACTGTTTATATTGTTTAAATCTTATTTAAGTATGTGTGTGCTTTTTTTAAATAGAAATTAATTGCCAATATGTTGTAAAACATGAGTTAAATATATTTTTAAGGGAAGAATATATTTCATCAACAACCCTGGTGCTTTGTATACACTTATCTGAAACTAGCTATCAAAATTGAAAAAATGGCTAAAAATTTTTATGACTCTGGTAGCCAGTGGCTACCTTTTTGTACTTTGCTTGTCTACTAACAAGAAAAAAGTTGTGTGCGACAGGATCATACATGCTATCAATTACTCTAGTACCATGTTGAATGTAGGAACAAGGCTATCACTGTGTGACCTGGGATTCACACATAGTGCACCTAGTATAGAATGGGATAATAATAAATTTGTAAAACTGCAAATAAAACTTGAATAATTTTTGTACTTCGTTCAAGCTCTGTTTTAGCTTTATTTGTCTGAGTTTTTTTTTTTTTTTTTTTTTTTTTTTAACTGTCCGAAACATTTGGAGAAAATCATAAATAATCAAGTATAAACTTTCCAAACACTGTCTTGAGTGAATGCTAAAAAACGCTATGGTTTATATTTTTTTTTAATTTAATGAAATTGAAAATTTTTTTTATATTCCTGCCCATAGTTTCTTGACTAACTATTTGATTTTAGCCTCTCATAAAGATGATGTAAATATTTTTGAACTGCATGCTAATGAAGTACCCTTGGAATTACTAAATAAAAGTCCTATTGAAGAGGTAATATTTTTGATGGTTTATTTAATTTTTTTGAAAAAAAAACTTTTTTTGCTTTTTACAATTTCCTTTTAGGCAAAATATAATTAATACAACTTTGTATCACATTTATCAAAAAATATGTACTAATATAGTTAATTATTCTATGTGAATGGAAATGTTTATGTGATGTGCTTGCTTCCTGTGCAAGATAAATTATATTTAAAAAAATTTCATGTCACACAAATTTAAATTCAAAATTTATTTTGTCTTCATTTTAAAGTTACTATACCATTTTTGTTATAACTGCATTATTAGCAATTATGTTATTCCTATAGATAAAAAACTATATAAAATTAAGCAAGATATGACCACACAAATATCCCTTTTAAAAAATTAATAGTAAAAAACTTTCTACTAATTAAGTTTAATATAATGTGTAATATTTTCCCACAATTCCATTCCTTTTTAATTATAATTTACCATTTATTTAAAAAATTTTAAAAATGGAAATAATCAGATTTTATTTTGTTTTATGTTCATTAAAACTTCTTATGATTCATAAGAGATAGAAAATTTTGTTGTGCACCAAAGCATACAAGGGCAGAATACAGTTTTTTTATCTGCAGGAATACTAGGCAGGGAATTAAATTATGTTTAATTATACATAAACTAGTTCAAATGAAATTAAATGGTAAAGTTTTTTTATTCCCTTTCTCATACATTAAATTATTATTATTTTTTTTTAATTTAGAAAAGTTGTTCCTTGTGTTTCTTAAATTTTTTTAAGCTAATCACTATTTCTGAAAATTACGAAAAAGTTATCTGTGTATTGTAGCTACATAACTAAAAGGAAAAATAGGTAGCTAATTTGAACATAAGAAGAAAAAAAACTATTTCTCCATTTGAACCTACTATTCATGGGGACTGCTTTGAAAATGTGTCATAATATCTAATGAATAATTTTTTTTTTGTCATTATAAATGGCATTAATGATCGGTTAACTAATTTTTATGCCATATAATTATTTTATTGTATCATAATACCGGGAGCCTTGAATCCTTTAGACAAGTTTACAGGGTTACATTGGTTTATTATGCAGAAAAACAGGATTACATTGGTTTATTATGCAGAAAAACTTACTTTGATCTTATACTGAATCCAATTTGCTTTAAAGTATTTTGCTTTATTACAGGTGTGTATAATATGTTGTGAAGGGCTGTCAAAAGAATCCTCATATAATAAAAATGATCCGAGTATTGTGAAACTGAATTTGTGCTTCCATATGTTTCACAAGGCTTGCCTGGAGGCTATGTATAACAGCGGCCCAAAGGTGCATTCCTTTGTTTCATCCATACTTGTTATCTGTTTATAAGTTGGATTCATATTAAAAGCCTGTATTTACTCAATTAATTTTAGAGCCCAAGAAACTAAAAACTGAACTGAGAAATTATTGAAAAATAATTTTTAAAACACACATTTTGTTTCTAAATTAGTAATACTTAACTAAAGCATTTTTTAAAATTTACTTTACTTCTAATTTAAAATGCTCCGATAATAAATTTTTCTTTCACATTGAAAATGACATGATTGTGTTTAGTAAGAATTATAGTGTTGAATATATTTTTTTATACAGCCAGTTTAAAAATTAAATGAACTTATCAAGTAATTGGTTTTTGTATCCTACAGGAAGCAGGATACAAAATTGGTTTTTGCATCCTACAGGAACAATGCAGGAAGATATTTAGCACAGCCTCAGAATCATTCTGAAGTTTGAAATAATATTCTACATTTCACTTTCTAATTGACAAAATTTTTTTTAAATTAAATTTCTTAAAACATTAGATAATGAGCTTTTTGTGAATATTAAGTCTTACCTACTTAGAACTTTTCTGAATAATATTAATTTGCGAAGAAATTATGTATGTATTTTATTTATTTTTTGCTTGGTACAAAGCAACTTTACAAAATGATACATAAATTCAAGTTGAAGAAATGTGTTTACTTTTAAAAAAAATTGCATAATAATAATATTAACTTTTCATAATAATATTAATTTAAGAAAAAATTATGTAAATATTTTGTTTATTTTTTTGTATAGCACTAAGCAACTTTACAAAATAATGCATAAATTCAAGTTGAAAAAACATGCTTACTTCTAAAAAAAATTGCATAATAATAATAACTTTTCAGAATATTAATTATAAAGAAATTATGTATGTATTTTATTTATTTTTTGTTTGGTGCTAAGCGACTTTACAAAATGATGCATAAATTCAAGTTTGAAAAATTATGTTTACTTCTAAAAAAAGTTCTGCGTTTATCTTAATTCTTAGTAATCATGCTTATAAGTTTTTGAATTATGATTAAAATCACATTAAATTCATTTCAACATTATTCAGACAACTTTTTAGTACAAATATTTTGATAATTTTGGCTTAGTAAAAACCTTTGTTATTCCTATTTGAAACAAAAAACTAATCATAGTCTTATTTTTTGTTTAAGGATGGTTCTCTACAATGTCCATCATGCAAAAAAATATACGGTGAAAAATGTGGTATTCAGCCGCCTGGGGAAATGGTCTATCATGTGTTGCCTTATTCTTTACCAGGCTTCCCAGAATGTGATACAATACGAATTATTTATAATATATCATCTGGTATTCAGGTACGATTTGTGGTCTTTTTTTTTTTTTTTTTTTTTTACTTTTCTTGGAAACTGTTTGTAAACTATGTCATACATTATTTTTAACAGCTGATTATAATATTTCACCCATTTTCACGCTATATAACGAAGTTTCTTAAACTGTGGGCTGCAAAAATAATTTTGCAATTTCTTTAATTTATTATAATTATTTTATAATAGACAATTATTTTTACTGAAGTTAAGACAATGTAAGTAAGGAGAATTTTTTTTTTTTAATAATGGAAATGATCATTTTGCTTGTTAAAAAGAGGGTTTGCAAGTGTATGGTAACAATGTGTTTTCTTAGTTGTGACCTTCTACACTTAATAGATAGACTAAAGTTAACATTTGAATTTACTCAAATAATTGGATTTATATTTATTATATTTTTAAACTTGTTACTTAGTTAAAATTTTCACATTCTTTAATTTCTTAAAATTTGACTCTCAAACCTAAAACTGCATATTACAGTACAAGCGAAGACATTTTTACCAATTGAGCAATGCTTACAAGATCTCTCTTTTACTGAAAATTTCATTAGTTTTAAATAAAGAAAAAAAATTCATTAATATTTACTTTATTTGTAATATGGCATTCTGGTCAGCATTGTGTGCAGGCGTAACTTTTTAATTTTTTGATTCTAAAAGGTTTAGACCACTTCTCAGATGGGCTTGTGCAAATTGATCTGAAGCTGGATGGGCTTCAAACTACTGCTGGGTATCAATCCCTAGCTCTTGACAATGACAATTCAGTGTCCTAACTACTAAGCCATTGAGGCTCATTTTCTCCTTCAGAATTTTAAAATATACTGTTCTGTACTAGATCTAACAACATTTCTCAATCAATTGTACTTAATTACAAAAATAATAAAAATGTTTAAAAAAAGTGGTTATTCCTAACTTTCATTTGTTTAATTTTAGAAAGGTATACATTTAAAATTATGATTCATATCATTGGATAAATTCAAATTGATGTACTACAGATGACAAAATAATTTTTCTTTTCTTTGTAAGCAATCTCAAGTTTTTTCAACTTGTACAAAGACTTGTAATGAGGATTTTTTGAAATATTCAATGCTCTAAAATCTCCCAAAAACATTTTCCATAGCCAAAAGATATTGTTTTGGTTTTGAGTTGTCTATTTCTTTAGTTTAAGGGGAGAGGGTATTTTAGTTAAGGGGTTTAGGACATTACATTTACCAAGTGAGAAGTGTGGTATAGCCTAATATGGCTATTTAGCTAGAAATACTAACTAACTAGTTTAAGGGGCATTTACTCAAATTCTGGTGCTAGTAATTTTGGCTTTTGGTGCATTGTAATTCAGGAATATAATTTTTTTTCCCGCAAAATCTTTTAAAAAAGTATTTGAGGACCGCCTATTATTTAAAATATCCTAGAAAAGATGCTCTTCGGCTTAAATAAGTAATGGCTCTTTGATTTTTAAAAGCACATCAAATTATTATAATCTTCATTACTATACTTCATTTAAAATTTACAGTAAATCTTTTTAAAATGTATTATTTAATTTATTTATCTTGATAAAATTTCATGTTCAAAAAACTTATTCTAAAAGTTTTACTACTTTTTATTTTTAAAAATACCCTTACAACTAAACCAAATGCTTTTATTTTTTTATTTGATTAAAATCTGGAATTGTCAAAATTTTTGTAATCATAGTCAATAAATTTTTTTTAATTGGACATTGTAGAGTTAGGATTTTCATAAATAAAAATATTTTACACACTATAAAATAAATTTTTTTTTCCAAGAAAAGTATATCAATTTTGAGAAAAGGGTAAATAAAATTATTTCATTTTGGAAAAAAAAAACAACTTAAACTTAGGAAAATATTCTCTAGGAAGGTGTGATGCTGTAAAGTAGGCATATCCTGGATTAAAATTAAGTTATATTAAAAGACTTTCAGCTACATATGTGTTGGACTACATTTAACCACCTGTTGTTAATGATATTTTTTTCTTTCATGAAGTTTATTTTTGAAAATAAAATTATTCATTGAAAATAACTTAATTTTAAAGCAATTACTGATAAGTCCACCAATTTACACGAAAAAGCATAAATTACTAGCATGCAAAGGATGATTAAAAAATTATGTTTAAAGTTTTCCTAATGGTTATTCAGCTTCTCTTATGTTCCCAGATTTAAAATGTATTGTATCTGTTCAATATCAGTAACTTAATAGAAAGTTTGAATCTGGAGTGATGTTTACTTTGGTTTGATAGTGCAATTTGCTTTGGATCAGCTCTAAGCACTTTGATCCTGAAGTTATTATCAATATTGTTCTTGAAGTTATAATCAATCTTGTTATATTGAAGTTATTTTCAATCTGCACATTGTTTCGCACAATCAATCATATTTATTTTCTAGTAGTAATTGGTTGCATTTTTGTCTTATATTTAAATTTTTTATTTTTTAGTTCGCCATGCTTAATTATTGTAAACTAACTTTAGCAATATTTAATTGGATATAAATTCAATTTTTTTATGTTATATATATATATAGAACAAAAAGAGAAAAACGTAGAAAACTAAGAAAATCAATAAGTTTTACTTACTGCGCATAAGCAGCAAGTATATAGAGCTCAAATAAGTTCAAAATGTAGAGAAAACATGGAAAAATTACAGAATAATGAAGAAAAAAGAAGAAAATTTAAAATGTAAAAGAATTAATTAAATTCCGAGAAAAATAAATATAATATTTATTTATTTTTAAATAAATATTTTTTCCCAGATTTTTATTATTACTATTATTTTTAAAATAATTTTCTTTTTTTTCATGTTTTCTCTATATTTTGAACTTATTATAAATTCATAAAGTTTAGTATTTTTAAATGTTTGTTTTTTACTGTAGTTTACAACTCCATGTTGACCTAACATGGTTTCTACTTCAAAAAATTGCAAGAAATCTATGAGGGTGTTTTACCTCGAGCTCTGAATTTTCTCATGCTCCAGAGGTCCAGCAATTTCATTATGTCATGCAGACATTCAAGAGGCTTGCAATATTGCAATGCCATATCTGTAAAAAGACTATTCTCTGCATTGAAATGCATTTATAATGATTTAAAATCAAATATGAAGGTGGATTTATTAGATTCAATTCTTTCCTTAAGATTGAACAAATAACTCAACTTTAAAAAAAAATTGTATTTTCTGTATGAACTGATATTGTTATTATTTTTTTTAATATTAAAATCTGAAATTCAGCAGTGCTCATAAATATAAAATAAAATAGTCTGAGCTGGAGTCTTAGCTTATTATCTGAAGCAGAGTTGGAACATCAAAATTTTTTCTGCCAATCTCAAATGTAGACTTCTGTTAAAACTGTTGCAATATACTTTTTTATATGACATTTTACCAAAATTTTATTTTGTAAACAATTACCTTACTTTTTTATAGCAATAATATGTTTTATTTAGGGTCCAGAACATCCTAGACCTGGAAAGAAATATACAGCTAGAGGTTTCCCACGTCATTGTTATCTACCAGATAATGAAATTGGCCGAAAGGTAAGATTAATTTACACTCTAAACATGAAAAAACTTGTTTTAAAAGTAATGGTATCTTATTCCCGATAAAAAATAAAACATGTTTTTTATTGTGTTGTTAGTTAGGAAATCTATATCTTTCTTTTTTTCGGAGTACACTTACAAAAATGTTCCTATGTAAATTTTTAGCACCTGAAATTTTACATTTTGATATGTATGTATCATTGCAGCTTGAAATTACAACGATGTCATCAAAACAAAAAGGCTTGAAACTATATATTTTTAACAAAAAACTAGACTATACTTCATAAACAGTGGAAGAAACTGAGGAAAATTGATAATAATGCAACTGTTTTTTCTCCGTTAGTTGATATGTACAGTGCACAAAATAATAACAGAACACCTTGAATATCTTTTGATCTAATGATTAAATTTTCGCATATCTGGATTCAATCATAATGGTTTGGGTGCCTACCCTTAAATATATTTATAGGATTAGTTAATGCTAATAAGACTAGGATGCTAATATATCTATAGCCCCCCTCTTTTTGGATACTTTCGCAGTCACAGCATAGGCGTAAAGGTAAAATTAAAAATAAATTTAATTTGGTACTTTTCAAAACTTTGTGTTTATTGGATGTCAATGAATTTAACATTAAAAAGATTAGGAGTTTCATTTTTAGTATTAAAAATTCAGGGTTAAAATGGATGATTAAGGAACAATTAAAAATTTTGAAATTTTCTACCTCTGAATTTAAATATATTGTTTTAGATCTTATTAAATTTAAACTTGCAATCAACAATTTTGATTTATTAAATGTTTCAAAAATTTAAAAAAGAATTTTGTGTTATGAATTTTCTTGATAACGATTTTGAACGGGGTTTACTACCTATGACTGTTAATAAACTTTCTGAATATTTCCCCAATTAAAGAGAAGATTGGGGTTTCTATTTTACTGTAAAACTTTAAAGAAAAGAATTTGTAATTATAATTTCTATTGTAAAATTTTAAAAGATTTAGAGGATGTTTGTTTGTGAGCAAGAGCATTTTAAAGATTTTGTTAATAATCATTGTCAGCTCATTGTCACAGGTGACCTTAACCTAATTAATAATAAAGATTTAAGATTTCTCATGGGACTTGGGACACTAAGTTTAGACCAAGATAAAAAAAAATATCACTTAAATTTTATTCTTGCTTCAATCAGTAAGGATTTAGATTGTTTTATTGCGAAATGCTCAAGAAAATTTATTTGTCCTGTAGAGGGAAATTTTATGTATTGTATAATTTCAAATTGAATTTTTTGAACAGTGATATAAAATACCAGGGTTTTTATTTGAATTCTGATATTATTAAATTTATTAAGGAATTGAAATATAATTTTATTATTTGTGTTGTTGATAAAAAAGCCTCTAATAATTTTTGCTTTATTTGCAAAAATTTTTTTAAACATTTATTCAGTAAAGTATATGAAAGCAATAACACTTTTGTCAAAATTAATAATTCTAAATAAGAAATTCTATATAGAATTTTAGCTTTTTCCAAGAAAATAGGATTAAAACTCAATATAGTTTTAATTACCCTTATTTATTTCCTACAATTAAATTCCCTAAAACATCAGTTAAATTTAGATTAGTAACTTGCAGTACTGGCTGTTATAATTCTGTTTTTGGTAAAAGATTTTTTAATTATTTAAACATTAAATAAGATTATTTCAAATGATAAGCATTTTATTATTTATTCAACCAAGACGTTATTAAATATTTAAATTACAATAATATTAATAATATTCTTACATGTGACTTTGAACATCTTTTTACGAGTGTACCACACAGTAATTTAAAGAATATTTGTTTAGAAATTTTTGATAATTATTTGATTAATGAAGACGTTAATAAAGAGGATTGGATAAATTTATGTAATGTAAACATTTTCAAAAATTATCTTTTCAATGGTATTTGTTTTCACAGACAAATTTAAAGTATTTCAATGGGTAATTGTTATTAAGTGCTTTTGCTAATATTTTCTTACATTATTATGAACATAAATTTTTACAACATAATTTATTAATTGGGTTTAAATTTATTGATGATTTAATTATTTTTTATTTATTTATTTATTTATTTTTATATATATATATATTTTTTTTTTTTTTTGAATTTTTTTTTTTTTTTTTTTTTTTAATATTTCTAATGGCAGGGCATAAACAAGAAATAACACAGAAAAAAAATGCAAAAACAAAACAGGTGAATAAAGTACATAAACTAAAAAGAATGACCAAAGTCATTGCCCTAAAAGTTCTCTGGCTTGCCAATAAAGCGACGATTCAGAGCCGAAATGCAATGCAGCACAGCGGCGGCGGTGGGTCCTATTCATGGACTCTGTCAAGTTGCAGAGCGGACAGTCAGGTGAATTTAGAATACCGATGCGGTGCAAATGTTCAGCCAGACAGTCGTGGCCCATTAGGAGTCGTTTGATTGTAATGATTATGATTTAAATAATGATATTTATCCTAATGAGCTAATTTTAATTATGACTAATTCAGAGGATAATTGTGCATATTTTTTAGATCTTGATATTAAACTTCTTTACAGTAAAATTTTCACTTGATTATACAATAAAAGAAAAGATTTTAAATTTAATGTAACTAGTTTAACACATTTTAATTCCAACCTTTACTTTAAGATTTTTAAAATATTGTGATTAGTAAAATTCTTAGGTTTAAATTTATTTGTAATAATAAAACAGATTTTCTTTCAGCTATAAGGACTTTCAGGATTAACTTAACAAATAATAATTTTCCTTTTAATTACTATAATTATGTTGTTTTAATTCAAAATATTTTAAAAACGTTCAAATAGTTCGGCCAATATTGAAGCTCGCTTAAATAGGCCTATGCAGTGAAATTTAGGATTTCTTTTCCAAAGCAGATGGCAGCACTTTTTAAAATAATTTTTGCTCATTGAATATCTTTTTGTTTTTTGTTCAAGATTTTCAAATAGGGGTCAGCACTTGATTTATTTATATTATTATAATAATGATTTAGCAATTTATATTTTATTCTGACTTGATTATTCTAACTATAACTGTAACTATTTTTTATTTATAAATGGGTGTTTCATATTTTAAGTCCTACTATGTGTACTTTTGTGTTTGTTCATTATTTTTTTGTGCTTTTCAATTCTTGTAATGACTTTCTCTTATTTGTCTATCCATTATGGGGCCTCAGAGGTACTGTCAGTTTAGTTTTTCCACTGGCAACAGAAAGGCTCCTGTGTGTTGGCAGGCAGTGTGTCTTGCTGATGAAGTGCTGTCTTGCTAACACACATATCTTTTATATTTTATTGCTTTTTCCTGCTTTAATTGTTTTTTTTTTTTTTTTTTGAATATCTAAATTAAAATAAAGCAAAATTGGTTTTAGCTGCTTTAGACGATTTTCCTTTTTGATTTAATGTTAATTTACCTTTTTGTCTTTTTCTGTATTTGTAAATTAGACGACTGTTCATAAGTCAGAGTCTACATAAATGGATAGAAAGACTTTTATATCCTTTATTCATATGTTCTTTTATAACAGTAAAGTCTACACATATTACCAGCATTCATCGGGTGTGCTTGATTATAGGACAGAGCCCCTATCCATACTTACTAGGGGAAAAAATTACATGACTATTAAAATCTAAAATTATTCTTTAAAGACTACAATTTAGAAGTTAATAAATTAATTTATCCAGTGTAAAAGATCATATATCCAAACTATTCAGTCCAGTGTCTTTAGGAATAGCATATCATAATTAGTTTTACATCTTAAAAATAAGCCAGAGCCAATGCTATGATCAGAAAAAGGAAAAAATATTAGTATTCTAAGAAGTTTACAGTTTTGCTCAAATGAAATTGAAGGAATGAACAAGGAAAATGATAGATCTGTTTTAAAATTATCAGTGTCTTTTAAATATTATTTATAATTGGAATTATTTTTGTAAAACTCAAGTATGTGATTGGTAATAATATTGGAGTAAACCTTATTGCCTAAGTTGGAATTATATTTAATATTATTTTTAAGTGGAAAGTTAAAATTGTCTCTTCTGTCAAAAACTTTAAGGAAAAATTGTCTATTTTCACTAATTTAAAGAGTTAAATCTGGAAAATATACTGAAAGATTTCAAATATTAGTTTTGTTTAAAATTAATTCTTCTTCATAGGCACTGCAACCGGTTACCGTCCAAGGATGTCTCAATCAGTTTATCCAATTTTAGCTCTATTCGATGCTATATTTCTCCATTTTTTAACTCACAAGTCTCTTAACCACTTCTGTTGTCTATCTAACCATCTTGTTCTAGGTCTCCCTCTTTTTCTTTTTCCCTCTGGCATTTGGAAGATTATTCTTTTAACAGGATTTTCACCATATTTTAGAAACCTTGATCACTATTACTATGCTAGGTTTTTTGTATTTTGATTGCAATTAATTCCCTTGGATAAATTTACTTGGATAACATTTCAAAATGATCCAAGTTTTATAACCGAAAATCACCAATAAGTCAAAGAAAGGGAGGAATTTGTAGGAAGATTAAGATTATCAAATTATTTAATGAATCTATATTCTTGGTGAAAAAGAAAAAGGTTGAAAACATTAGTATCAAAATTATTTTCCCTGGGGATACCATTAATTTGTTAAAAAAGACAGTTATTAAAGATAATATAATTTTTGTTTAGGTTAATATGAAAGAGAAATTTTCTGCTTTCTTCATCAATAATATCATTAAGATTAAATAGACTAAGAATTTTAGAAAGGTCATCATGAATTTTATTAATTTGAAAGGAGGATTATTATTTTCATGTCAATCCAGAACCCGAATGGCTGCGGGTTTTTACTGATGACTCTTTTTCAAATAACCAACCTAATGCTGGAGCGGATGTCTTTAGCGAACTGTTTTCTTTTTATGCCCCAATCGAAAGTTTCCGAACCACATTTAATGTGGAGGTTTCAGCTATTCGCATGGCTCTTCAGCAGTTGGTTGTTCTTAGTGATAAATTTCAAAATGATATCTTATCTGACTCCAGAGCTGCTATCCAGTCCATATGCTCCATACTCGTCCCATCTTCTAGGGATATACTGGACTGCCAACTATCCATTAAAAAACTGGAACAATTGGGAAAAGCGACTGTTCTGCAGTGGGTTCCGGCTCATTGTGGGCTTTGTGGAAATGAGCAGGCAGGCGCATTGGCGAAGAGAGGCACTGAGGTGTTGCAGCTCATGAATAATAACGTTCCTTTTTGTACTATGAAGCGACTTATTAAGAACAAAGTGTCTTCTCGATTTTATAGAGATGTAAGGACATGTACTGCTCCCAAAAGCTGGGGACATTTAGATCAGCTGAGCATTCCGGAGTATATCCTCGACGTGATGCGGTTGCGATGTTCAGACTTTGTACCTAGCATGACTGTGTGGCTGGACATATATTTTCTATTGGTGTCCTTCCAGACCCCTTTTGTTATTTCTGTGGGGATCACGTCATCATAGATAGTCATCACATTTCACACTGCAGAGCGCTTTGTGGGGGTTCCTTTTTCGAATGTTATTGGGAGGTTCGAGGCCGAATGAGACAGTTACTTTTTTTTTTGTTCATGTCTTTTCCCCCCCTTTATGTCAAGTTCTCTGCCATTGGAAAAAAAAAGAAGAAAAAAATTTCTTGTCAAAACAGCTTAGAATCAATTGTATTTAAAGATTTTACTGTTTTTAAAGCTTGTGTACTATTAGTGATATTCCAATTCAGGTCATCATTATTTTTAGTATGTTTACTAATTTTATAGTATAGTACCTTTTTAAGAATACTTTAAAGTAAATGTAATTTTTTTCATATATATATATACGCGTGTGTGTGTGTATGTACACACACCAGATGGCCCCCTCTAAAAGCATCCACTGCCTTCCCAGTCCATTCCTTTTCCCTTTCACTGTACTGATATTTATTTGTTTTAATGTTTAAGGTACTACGGTTGTTGGTTAAAGCATGGAAACGTCGACTGATATTTACGATTGGAAGATCGTCGACCACCGGTGAGGAGGGTACAGTCACTTGGAATGAAATTCATCATAAAACAGAATTCGGGTGCAATCGTAGAAGTCACGGCTACCCAGATCCAAATTATTTTGATAATGTGTTAGCCGAGTTAGAGGCTCATGGCGTTAAGGATGAGGAAGTTTATCTGTGGTACCCTGCTTGAAGCTTTTTTTTTTTTTTTTAAATGCTTTACTTCTATTTAAATGCATATTGTTTGTTATAGTTTTATTTGCACAGTTTCATGTAGAAAATATTTTTATAATAAAAAAAAATTCTGGTTTCTGTTTATTTACATTCACTTTTATGTTAAAGTTCTGTATATTGCTACACTACACAACTACCCTACTTGTTAACATGAGACATAGTCTTTTTTAAATCTGTGTTGATATGTTGTCCATATCTATTTTTTAAAAAAATTATATATATATATTTATTTTATCCAGAATTTACAATTAGTAAACATACTAATTTTTAAAAACTAGTGTTTTCAGAAATAGCATTATAAGCAATTTAAAAAAAAAAATTATTATAAAAACAATTTTAATATTACATTTCATTAATTATATTATAAAAGTATTTTTAAACAATCAACGGGGATTTTACACAGACTAACCTACGATTTTAAAATTAGTCTTATTTGTTAATACAATAAATAGATACACCATATTGAGATTTAAAGATACAGTCTAATTAAAAGGTGAACAACAGAACTCGTAAACTCCAACAAAATTACTAAATACGCCAAAAAAATACAAAAAATTTTTTTAAGGTTGATAGTATCCGCACCAAGTCACGTCCATTCCGTCAGCAGTCACTTCATCTTATCGACCAGGTCATTTCGTCAATAGGGTATCGTGTGCAATTAAAATAATTTTTGGGTTTCTTAGGTTATGCTGCGAACTTTCATTTCATCGTAATTAAGTATATTGGTGCTTGTTATAATTTTTAAACCTAACCTGATGCAAAATTTGTATACTATGTTGGAATTGCCAGAGAAAAAGTCTAAACTTGCTTACCTTTTTTGCTGTACATCATGATGCAAAAACAAAACCTCTGCACATTAAATGTTATTTCATACGTACTTATGTCTAAAAGTGTTTTTTAATGTTTAATTTTTGAAGCATATCGATACAGATTTGCACCGCACATGCAATTACAAAAACTACTGGGAATGATTTGTGATATAGCAAAAAAGGAAAGAACTAAGGAGAAATAGAGAATGAATCAACGAGACGTTGATTCCGATACTAGTGAAATGATTATTGAACGGAAATCTGTACTTTTAAAATGAATTTATACTTGGGGAACGTTCGACCATGCTGCAGTAACTTTTTTTTTTTTTTGTACTTAAATTGTTATATAGCCTTTTATATGCACGCACAAGGATTATTCTCATTACTAAGCATGATAAACTATTCCATTATTAATTAATAAAATTTGACAAAAACTTGAACAACAGAATAGAAAATAAGAATCAAAAGAACATAATTATTTTACTATGCATATTTGTGAACATATCGGTGACGGGTCGTAATTGCATAACATTCGATTTCATTGAGTTGTTTTGGTTTATTTAAACTAAATATGAATCAAAATAAAACATTCATCAGTTCACGATCTTAATATTTAGTGAATAATGCTTTTTATTTCTTAAACATATTAAATGCAATAATTTTATCAGTATAAATTTTTTTTATATAGTTAATATAAAGTAGTGCAACATAGTATTGAAATATATAATAATTGCGCATTTTTCGATAAAAACAAAAAACTTTATCCTAGAGAGGCAAAGGCGTCGATTCAGTCTCAAAGGTGGGGGGCATGGATTAAATTCATAAAAATTGGATTGCCTTATAAAATAATGTTATAGCGTATTTGTGTGGGAGATCATAAACATCGAAAATAGCGATAATATTTTTTATAGAACTACTACAAGCTAGAATATATATAAAAAAAGAGTTAGTAAAATGTATCAATATACGTTTAAAAACGCCATAACTCAAAAATAAAACTGTCAAAATATTCATTAGACGATTCGTTATTCACCTTTGGTTCTCAACTGTATATCATATGTTTTGAATGGTAAGGGGCAGTGTTTACATTGTATTTTTTGTCTACGTTAAGAACTCCCCCCACCACAAAGTCTGAAGCTGGTATGGAAACAAGACTAGCGCATTTCAGGGAGGGTAGATTCTCTTCACTCTAGGGCTAACACAATAGACCGACGAAAAAGATTCTCTGTTTTCTATAGTTATACCTCGTTACCATAGTCATCGGCATGGGTCCAGACGAGTGGCTACGGGATTTCCTATTTTAGACAAACTATAAGTTGTGCTTTGGTTTGAATTTTTAAACACCTAGTATTTAAAGAAAAGAACAATTTCGATAGCTAAAGAAGAAAAAAAAGTGTCGAGCGATGGAGAAAATTTTGTTTTATTTCAGATGAGAAGAGGAAACACAATGGACCAAGGCCATTAAAAGAGTGGAGGTCGTTAATTTAATGTGCACTTTATATATAAAGAAGGTACCTTCAATAGAAGGTATTTACAGATTCAAAAATATTGCCGATTGATTATTTCATTAACGCTGAGTTCATAACGTAAAAGTTACTAAGGCCCAAAAAACATTAGGTGGATAAGATGACTTTTATTATATGATGCTCAAATTGATAAACAAAGATTGGGTGAAATTAATAATCTTTTTAACAAAATATAGATAAACGTATAAACCGATCACTAATATCGTCTTACTATCTTTAAACATTAGTTCGGTATCAAGTTTCTGATAATGCTTTTCATTTATTTTATTACACTTTAAATTAACCTAATCGGAATACTTATTTTCTCATTAGGATTATACTTATTTACTCATTAATTGATTTTAGAAATGAATTGTTCTTAAAATTAATTATATAGTGTGATGATTTGCAGAGCATAAGCAGACTATGCATCTCAAATAGCAGCATAGTAGTGCACGGAATTTTCTCCATTTGTAAACTGTTTACCTTATTTTTATACTGACCTTAACGATATTTATGTTACCAGAAGCATTAATATCTGATTTATTTTCAGATTAATGTCTCTGTTTTTAAAACTTCTCAAGTTGAAAAAGGAAGTCACATTTCTCCCACCTTTCGGTATATCTACGGAATTTCATTTTCTCCCATTTTTCTTAGAAAATAGCAATGAAGGAATATATACATAAGTATCATTTCAGGTAACCATTAACCATTCTGCATCGTTTTAACGAAACAATATCAAATATTTATTTTTAATTAAAAAAGTAATAATTTGATTTCTTTTAATAACGGGACTCTATTTATATAATATTCTATTTCTATTCAGTATTCCGACGAGATTTACCAATAACCAAAGAACTGTCGACTACTTTTTTTAAAAAATTTCGGAGTATTTAAAAATTTTGGTGCTTTCGCATTTGAATTCCAAAATGATATGTTCTTTGTTTGAAAACTTTATTCTCAAATAATATATACATAGTTTATCCCTTCATTACTTTTAGGTAACATACCACACATCAAAATTTTATAATTGTAAGATCTCGATATGAATTTTAATATGTAGCTTAAAAACTAGCTGAATTCTAGTTGACATTCTTTCAAAACTAAAAAACACTTACCAAGAAAACGATAAAAAATTTATTTATAATCAGCACAAAAGATACTTTTTCAAGTAATTCGGATTATTCTTTATTGTTGTTTTCTGAATTATGTAGATACAGAAATATATACTATTCTATGAAGAAGAAGAATATTCTATAACTATTACAGTTCTGTATGGAATTCATTGGAACACATTTATTCATTGGAATGACGAAAGCAATGTTGATTTCATTTTAATTTGTAATGAATTGAAGACAGAAAAATTATTTTACCGCAATACACACATCTGTAACAGCAAGTGATCATGAAATCATGTTATGTTGTTGGTAATAGAAAGGTAAAAAATATTGAGAAGTTGTTCTTCAAATGCTTGGCGTGTTCTGCTTCAATGTTTGGCATGTTCTGATTAGTTTTTTCAAGAAGTTTTACCTTTTCTTTAGGGAAATTTTTGTTCTTTTTTTATGCTAAGAAAATGGCGTCCGTCATTGCCAATGGTTATGTGGGAACTAATGCACGATATTTACAGTCTCCCGCTAGATGGCGTATCGAGTGTTGCGATCGCGAATTGTCTTTTTAGCATTGGTGAAGCATTTATAGAGACATGAGCTAACCTAAAACTTTCTCACGTTAATTTGTTTTACTGAAATATTTTTTCAGGAATGCAATGATATGTTAACCTTTAAAAATTACACATTTATAAAGAATTACACATTTATAAAGAATTACACAGTTATAAATATTATAAACCTTTATCCGGAAATCATTTAATAAAATAGAGTAATCTATTGCAAGTAAAAGAATATCACCAGTTTTATATGTGAATGTGGAAACATGGGCTTTATAAATAAGAATTTGTACAATGGCATTTGAAATGTGGGCTATCATAAATGGGTTTTCTAATGTTACTTATAACACTTGGAAAGCCATGGTGGCTCTGCAAATAGAGACTTCACCCCTCAATGAGGTGACCCAGTGGTGGCTGGACAAAGGTTTACACTAGTTGGCTTTTTATCGCCATTTACTCTTGTCTGCGACGTCAAAATTTCGGCGCTACCGCATGCGCATTTTACGCGACCGGTGTTCGTGGAGACATAATTGTTAAAATGGGAAGCTACATTGTTGTTAAAATGAAGAAAATCCTCCCATCCCCTTTCTAAAAACAGCTCACCCCTTTGTGAACTCCGTGAAAGAGGTCACGACCCCTAGCTAAGAGAGAACGATTAAAGGATAAACATAAGCCATTAGTCACTTTCTTGTGACTATCGATACAAAACGTCACTTCCTAGGAGGCGGGTCCAAACCGATCTGTGAGTTCATCGGCTATTACAGGAGGATCTTTTGAAGTTGGTTTTCGGTTTTTGTTCAGCACATGACAGCTTAATTTGACCATCAGTCCATCAATCAAAAAGTCTATTATTTTGATTTTTGGATGGTTTTCGTTTATTAAATGTCGGTCAAAAAACGTAAAATCTTTTTTATATTTTCGTGTCAAAGAAAAGATATTTAAAAATACAATATTTAAACTGGCTATGTCAATGAATTATCAAACAATATAATTAGTTTATTTCAGCTGAAGATTTAAACCATATTTCTGTAAGCTTGTCGAAGTATTCATTTTAACATGAATAATGAATAATATTTTAGTTATTTCTTTTAAATAGGAGTAATTGTTCATGTATAATAAAATGATTTTCCTTTAATTGTCTAAATACCAAAGAAAATAATTTTTTTTATATGCGTAAAATATCTTTTACGTCGTGGCTGCTGATAAGATATATTTTACTTCGTTGCATTTTATATATTGCTGATTAAGTGTTTGTAGATTCTGCTATTCATTATAATATTCTTGCGTTGTGAAAATTTATTGTTTCATATGTATAATTTCTTTTAAAAAGCTTTGTTGTCCTATTAATGATAGTTGGTAATAGCTTTTTGTGCAGTTTTAGTGCGCCGTAAGCATTTTAACTATCTAATTAGTGACAAAAAATTTTTATTTTATAAAAACAAGGCGGGACATTTACGTATCGTGATCTGTCAGTCACGCCAACTACAATCGCCAAACTGATTTTATTGTAGCACATTTTTTTTAAATATAAGATGTAGAGGCTTGTTCCGGAGAGTTATACCCATCATGTTAGCACTCTTCTTTTCTTTTTTTTTTTTTAGTTTCTTCATTTTGATCCCTTGAAGCTACCAAAATGTGCCCTTAATTCTGCTGGTAAGGAATCCTTTCCATAAGACAAGGGGCAAAACAAATTTGCACACACATAATTTTAATTAATTTCAATGAGCTTATGCTGAAAGTGTTTTTTATTAATACCCAGATTTGAATTGTGAATTTAAACAATTTTGATTCCTATTTCTGGTGTACAGATGTAGAAACTAGAAAAGAAGAAAATTCTGAACAAACCCTAAGGACTAATTACCATAAGATTCATTCACATATAACATTGCTGATTTTTTTTTACTTACATCCGGCTACTCTGTTTTTTTAAGTGACTTCCCTGTTTTGTTTTTGTAGCATTCATAATGCTAAGCCTTTCTCTTGCTGCCAACAGAATGTAATGGTATGACTGCAGCAGAGCATACCATTATAGGATACAGTTGTTGCAAATTGTTCTTTTTTTGAAAATCTACAGGTTCTGCCATATTCCTATATTGATAGCTTCAATAATTTTTAAACTGTTTCCTTTTCTTTAAGTTCCTTTTCTCTAGCAAAGCTTGTTTCCTAAAAATTGTAAAGTAGTTACTACATTTTTAAAAATGTAGCTGTAGTTTGTAAGAAAAACTATATTTTTCAGAAAGTAGTTGTAGCTACAAAAATAATGTAGTTTTTCCAAACACTGCCTGCACAAAACAAGAAGCAATAAATTTTTACTATTCATAAAAGAAGGGATACGGTGAGCTGAATAATCAAAGGAAATTGAAATTAATGTTAAAAGTGATATGTTACTGAATAGTTTTACATAAGTTTTTATTATTAACATTACTTTTCTATATGAATGAAATATTCTATAATCTCTTTTATATTTTAAAATAAGCATGTTTTACCATAAAATTAGGTGATTAATTTATTTTTGTGATATTATTAGATGACAATTACACAAAAATTATAATGAAAATCACCTGTGGTGTTGAAGTAGGAAATCGCAATGCATCTTCTGTGAAAAACAAAAAACATAGTGTTGCTACTTTGGCATTATGTCCTAAGACAAAGAAGAAAGAACTTCAAAGTGATGAGGATATTTACCTCATACTTTGCACTCATCAGAGTCCAAGGGGAACAAAATACAAAGTAATTTAAATTTTTTTTTTTTAAAATGCAGACTACTTTGCTTATGAAATATTTTTTTGGTTCTAATTTCAGAAATTTTATCTTGCATTTAGATTTTCAACAATGTAGATAAATTGTTCACAAAGTTTATCAATGAAGGAAAAGCTACTATAAGATTTAAAGCACCCCCTCATGATGTTATTATTAGTAAGGTAATAAATTTTTTTCTCATAAGTATGATAATTTTTAGATTTTTTTTAACTGTGTTTATAAATGGTTCATTTTATTTTTCAAAGGCATTAAAGTATTATACATGGTACATAGCGTTTTTAAAAAGTGCTTAAAGGTGCTTATTTTCGATTTTCGTTTTTTAAAAGCCCTTTAAGGTGCTTCTTTCATTGGGTGTTTTTAAAAAGTGCTTAATTTTCCCTTTTTAAAAATGAGATTTTTTTTCGTTCCATATTGATTTTCGTCTTGTATTATGCAAAAGAATGGTTTTCACATTGTTCTATTCAACGGTTTCACAATTCATTTCTGCGTACCGTTGGTCCATAGCGTACGAAAGCGCCAAACATTTGACATGTTTGATGAAATACTTGCGAGTCTGTATGTGCATCTACTGAGCTGGGTTTGGTGAGATTATTACCTTTTTATGTGCAACTCTGCTGCATTTTGCAAGATATTCTCAATTTCAGACTTCATTTTCCATCTTCTGATATCGGACCGCAAAAATCTCTCGATCGTTTTATAACTGCTAATATAATCAGGAAAAGAGTTCTTTATCAGAAACTAGTTATTTTCTCATGATCATCTAAAGTCTTTGAAAATTATTTTGTATTTTGTTAATGCATATAATGCTTAAAAATATTTTTTGAGTGCTTAAAAAGTATTTTAAAGGTGCTTATTTTTTGTTGAGAGATTTGGCTTCTCACTCTGTTATAAAATTGAAAGCATTATGTACTGCTCAATGTAATTATTAGTAAGATAATACTTTTTATTTCTAATTCTATGTAAGTATACTTGAGTATGAAAATTTTTCTAGATTTTGTTAATATTCTTAAATGGTTCACTTCATTTATCAATGGCATTAAAGGTACCATAAAGCATTATGCACCTCATAATGTAATTAGTTAGATAATCCTTTTTATTTCTAATTCTATGTAAGTATACTTGAGTATGAAAATTTTTCTAGATTTTGATAATGTTCATAAATGGTTCACTTCATTTATCAATGGCATTAAAGGTACCATAAAGCATTATGCACCTCGTAATGTAATTAGTTAGATAAATTTTTTTCTTCTAATTCTATATAATACTTGCTGCTCTGATATTTGTCGTAAATTTAATGTGTGTTTTAGCTAGAACTAATTTGCCTTCAAGAACTGTCTGGTCTTCTGGATTTGCATTTCTTTTAAAGCTTGTATTACCAGAGTGGTCTTATTGAGTCATTGATATGAACATTTGTAACATCGATGTGATTATTTTAGTCATCGATATGAACTGATTCATAGTTAATTCCTCTTTATGAGCTATTTTATTTCGCAGCTTTGTCTTCTCATCTACTCCTTAAACGAGTTCATTAAGACAGTAAAAAATTTAGTTTTTTTAAAAGTTGCAAAGGGAAATAATCTTTTTTTGTGCTTAGAATTTTACTACTATAGTCGAGAACTGATTATCCGGAACGATCGTGACCATCACTATTCCAGATAACTGATTTTCTCGGTTTTCTGAATAACTACAAAATGCTGTTGTTTTATTGTTTATCAAACCCAACTAAAAAAAATTATTTGCAAATAGTTTTAAAGAGCAAAAATGATAAAGTAATACACATAAGTTTAATAAAATAAATAGGAAAAAAAAAATAATGAAATAAAAATATACAGGCTTAATATAAAATGAACAATACAAGGTAAAATGGAAAAAAAAAGGGATGGGCTCCTTGGTTTTCATCTTCCTCCTCTCTTTCTTCTACTTCGTTGTCAAAACCATCCACTCCATTTTTTACTTCATTATTTTTCATTATTAAAAAATGAAAATGAAAAAATCGCTAGCATTTCTTTTCCTTTCTATGTACGAGAAAGACATCATTTGAATATAATTCTGGATGGAAAAAAAATATGTTCGAAAAATTCTGGAGAAAAGAGAAACAAATTTATATCGAATTTTGTTCCGATTATCTGGTTTTCCCGTTTTCTGATTTCCGGATAAGATGTTCTGTACTGTAGTTAATTTTTTTTTCAATTAACATTAAAAAACAATAAAAAATGCAATTAAAAATTTTGAAAATAGGCATCCATATATGAGGCTTTGTACTGTATAATGTATATTCATGCTTTAAAAAAAAAAACTAAGTTTCAAAATTTTTCTGTAGGCTGATCCTCTTCAATTGAAAGCTTTTCTTCATGGTGTTGGCTTAACAATCGTAGGACAGGCCAGCAAAAAAATCCGCTTCTCTCAACCTCCAACTAAGGTGGACAGACCAAAGCAAAAATTGGCCATCATGAAACGAAGTGATTACCCTATAAAAAATGGATTTCCAGATAGTCTCACTTGGCTGCAAGTGCAAGGTTGCAATTTGCGTAAAGTTGGTCTACATATTTTAAGACTTAAAAACCTCCAGGTTCTTGATTTAGCCAACAATTGTTTAAAAGAACTTCCTGTAGAACTTGGTGACATCCCAGTGAAAGAACTTGTTTTGCATCACAATGATCTGAAATGTTTTCCCCCTGAACTAGCAACAACAGTGCTCGGACAGACTCTTCAAGTTTTAGATCTCTCTTTTAACAAGGTTTTATGAGAATTCCTTTTATTCAATATTTGCTCTAAAAAAATAGCATGCTAATCAGCTCAAAGAAGTGACAAAAATTGTCTCTTCTTTTATTATATATATATTTTTTGGCAGTTTTTTTATTTTATTTATTTTTTTTATTTATTATTTTTTATTAGATATAATTATTAATTGTAGGTATTATTATATATGATTAATATTTTATTTTCATTATTTTATTGTTATTTATTATTATTAGTACATATTCATCTAACAAGTTTTGTGGATTGTGTAGAAGTAAGGAAAGGACCTCCATTTCTTTTCTTTTCCAGTGTTTAATTAGATATGTGTTATTTCCCAGCAGAAAATGGGACGTATTTTGTCCCATGTATATTAAACTGTCCCATATTATATTTTGTCCCAATTATTTTTATTAAAAATATATATATATATATTTTAATAACTTAAAGCCTTCCAATAACATTTTATAAGCATGAAGTTTATTATATTTTAAATATTTTGACTTATAGCTTAAAGTAAAATGTCATTTTGAGTCATGATTATGGGTGGCACTCTTCAGTCCTGGGGACCTAAATCAGTCTTGAGAAAAATCATTGGAGTAAATTTCATTAATATCTATTTCTCCTTTGTTTACTTAAACCGATTTCCTTTTTTCTTATTCCTAAAAATGTAACATATTTTCTATTAAAAATATAAAAAAAATTTTTTTTTAGAGAGAAATGTTATTTTTCTCAATTATTGCAAAATGATGAAGTAATCATGGCGCACTTCAATGACAGAATGAGATTTGCGCTATTTTTGAATCTAAATTTTTTTAAGTTACTATACCCCTCCCCAAATGCATTGGCATGTTGGCCGAAAATAAATCAATATTTATTTGTAATTATAATGTTAAAACGAAAAATAACGGTCTGGCAGAAAATAAGTAGAGATATGAATGATTTCAGAAAAAAGTTAGCAGTTTTTTTTATTCAGTTATAGGTGTAAAAAATTTACATAATTAGCTGCTATTTTTGTTTTGTTTGCTAAGAATTAAATAAATAAAAAAAATGTTAAAAACAAAAACAAATGATTGAGGCCATTATCACAGAAAGGTAAATTTTGGGGTCAGTGAGTTATAAATTTCTGAAAATTCCAGTAACAATGATGCTCCATATTAATTTGTTTAGAAATAAGTCCAGTCTTGAAATTATTTTAGAGTGGCACCCATGGTCACGATAGCTCAGTGGTACCGAATTGTCAACTGGGACTGGGGTTTGATCCCAGTGGCTAGAAGCCCATGTGACCACAATCAACTGTTGCTAGAATGCTTTCCTTTCAAAGCATGACCCATTTTATAAATAAAAATTTAATAAAAAATAATCCCACCAAACTTCTGATCTATAAGTACCAACTTGTCTGAGAAATAAAGTCTGCTTGCAGGTAAAGCTGACAATCGTGTTCTTGGTCTTGAAATTCTTTTGAAAAATTGCTTTGTTCATTGAATGATTGTGATTATGGTGATAAGAATTACTTAGTCTACAAAATTTGGTACTATATAAAGTAGTACATTATGAATGTGAATTGCCAGTGTTCTATATTCTTTTTTTATAAAACCTATTAGAAACAGTACGCCTATTTTTATATTAATTCAAATATATTATTAATGTTGTTGCTCCCTAACATTAAAGCACTTGAAGCTAATTCTGCATTTTTTTATTTTTTAATCTATACTTTAAAATGATATTAATTTCATAAGATATATTTTAGCATGACACAATCCTTTGCTTTTTTTTTATAAAATAATAATAAATAAATATAAATACATAAAAATGCATTAAGATGTCTTGTTTCAAATTTTCTTACCTTTGCTCTTAGTTGCTGTAATTGACAGAATTTTAGTTTTATAAATGCATTTTTTTCCTTTTAAAATTCTTTTAATCTATTTTTTAGAAAAATCAAAATGAAATCATCATTAAACACCTATAAATCTTTAAATTAAACAAATATTAGTCTTTTTAGAAATGCAAAAATAGTATTTTTAGATTTTATTCAAAAACTGAGAGTGTATTTGAATTCATGTATGTACAAGTCAATATAAGAGTAGATATCACAAATGTATTACATCAAACACAATCAGTTTAGTTTCAATATCTTACTTTCAATTGTTTGGGATTAAAGTCCTTCAGGCGATAAATAACGTGGAACTTATTTACCTTGTGCAGGTAAATATAACAAGGTCCATGATCACTATATACCAGGGTTGGCCAAGCTCCTTGATAGTCGAGCCATTTTTCAAAATGTGAAATTTTTCGCGAGCTGCAATTAAATACGTATTTAAAAGGTATTCAAAAAAAGGTATTAAATTTTTTTTTTTACAGAAATTATATTTATTGAAAACATATAAATAAAAGTACAAAATATTTGTATTGAATTTAAATATTAAAAATTAAACACATTTATTTTACTTCTCTTGATAATTCTTTATAATTTGGTGAATAATTAGTGACAGCACTTCTCAGTATTTCTTTGACATGCTGGTTAGTTAATACTGATCAGTGTTTGGATTTCACGAATTTTAAAGTGGAATAAAATGATTCACTTAATGTACGTTGTTCCAAATATTGAAATTGATTGCATCGGTCGATTACAGATGATTACGCTACTGTACTATTTATGTTCGTTCGTGCAGTTTTCGATGAGTAATATCATTCTTAACTTGGACGGAAATGAAATTAGTTACAACGTTGCACTTAGTCTTTCATATTTGTTGTCAGTTATTTAAAAGACATTTGAAAACACATAAGGAACGATAATAATTTAAAAAAATATAATAGCACGAAAATGAAAAGGGAATCCGGGTACATTTAACGAGAGCCACAAATAATCCTTTAAAGAGCCGCATGTGGCTCGCGAGCAACAGGTTGGCCACCCCTCCTATATTCTAGTTATTTCTTAACTATTTTGAATTTTGTTACTTTAAGAATGGATAATTTTCCTGATGTTTCTACTATATTTCAAAAATAGAACTTATTACTTAACTTTTTATGCTTTTATTAAATCTTTTTTTAAAAATAATTTTTGATAAATTACCCTTCTGCTTAAAGGTGATTTTGTAATAAATTTTATTATGAAATTATATTTTAACACACCAAATGTTGAACCAATGGGAAAAATTGTACCGCAATTTCCTTGTTATGCTATACTTTCCCATTGATCAGCACTGAGGAAAGTTGTTTTTCAATGCCAGAAAGAATGCCACTGAAAGCTCGGAAAAAGCGTAAACTGACCCTCGCAAGCTTAAATTGTCTTTTTTATTACTATTTCAGCAAAAATCGATCACTGTCAGATATATATATTATATAAATTTAGTTTATGATTTTGAAAACAACAGTACATTACTCAGGGCTGATTGTGCTACGGAAAAAATCCGGATTTCCAGATTTTTCGCTAACAGTGATCCGGAAGTTTCCGGAGATCGAAGGTCCAGACGTTTCAAAAAATCTTTGATCACAGAAGTTTCCGGAAATAAAATTTTCAAAGGCGGAACTTAAAAACACAGTTTATTTTATTTGTTTGTAAGGGAGAGCCAGAGAGATACTTTATAAGCTTATATTCATGATTAATTTTCATTTTTTATCAGTAAATAGTTGTTATAATCATAAACTCAAGAAAGAAAGACATATTTGTAAATTTTAATTACTTCTCCAGGTCATCATAGGTATGTGTAAATGGTATAGGCATGTGTAAAATTTTAAATACTATATTTTAAGTAAACTAAGAAATATTGAGAAAAAGGAAAAAAAACCTTGTTAAAATTGTTTTCAATTTAAAATGTTTTTTTTGTTTTGTTTTTTTTAATCTTAAGAAATTTTTAGTAAATATTAAATATACATGCTTTTAATGAGTTTTATGTTTAAATAAATTGCCATTATTACAAAACTCTTATATGAATAGTTGCATTATTTTAGATTCGGTGTCTTTCACCCTACTTTTGTCTCATGAAAAAGATCAGCGTATTGTCCCTAAAAGGCAATGGTCTTCAAAATCTCCCTCGCAACATTCATTGCTTAGAGTCATTGAGAATGTTCAGTGCATCTCATAATGAGCTGAAAGTGAGTTAAAATATTCATTTATTATAATACTTTCATTTATTTATTTACTGTGTTTATTGTAGTATACATAGGGAATCATAATAAAGTGGGTTTTAATGATGCTGTCCAATACTAATTAAAAACGTTATAAGATGTAAGTCTTAACGTTTTGCTGAATAAATTTTTTTCATTCTTACAAATCCCTGAGATTAAACTTCCATATCCATTGTTATATTGGTGATATTCATGGAACCATTTCCTTCTTTGATCATTTTAATCATGGCTGGTTAATTCTTTAGTTTTGATTCTTCTGGAATTACCCGTGCATGAGGATTTATTACTACTATCTGTTCTCAAATCTAAAATGTGGTAGTATAAGTGTGTGCCTTTGTCTTTGGATCATCATTAAGGAGGAATCACATACAATTAGTGCAACATAAAGAAACAAACCATTCAATTTTACCCATTTGAACAAATGCTTACTGGTTTACTAAAACAAATGCCATATAAGAGTCTGCTCAGGGTAAGTTTACTACCGATTAGCGGTACTTTCTTAAATTCAACTTTAGGAAAAACGTAGTTTACAAAATACTTCAAAAAAAAAGTTCTCATGCAAACCCTGTTCTTCTTGCAATCTATGGGAAATAGTAGCTTTTCTGCCAGTTGTCTTTTGCAAATAGGTAGCACATGTTTGGCCAGATGGTGCAATATGGTTTGCTTAACTGTGACATATCAAAGCGACCTTCTTTTGCTGAGTTTTTTTTTTTTTTTTTAAATGAAGCAAAGAGACTTTTTCTCTGTAAACTGCACAGGAAGTCGAAATTCGAAAATTATTTTTAACATTCGAACATTATCTTAAACAACTATATTGTAAATTTATTCTAACAAACCTTTATTTTTTATGAATTTTTTTCTCTCTGAAACTTTTTTCTGTCTGACCTTGTTGAAAATGTTCTCATGATGAAAATAACTTATAGTGCTAAATGCATGTTTTTATTAAATTCAAATTGAAATTTAATTATGGACAGTGATTTTTATGGATTTTTAAATTTGGATACAACTAAAGTTGTATCCAAAATTTTACAATAGCAAAATTATTTGTGAATAAATAATTTTTATTTGTAGTGACAATTTTTAAAATATTTTCCTACTTTATCATATTTTTGTGTTGATTTTTTAATATAATTTTTAATTTTCACAAATTATGCTTAAATTTTCACAAAATAGGTACCTTTCCAAAAAATCTAGACAGACCCCTCCATTAACTTTAGTGATATTTGTTGGCCCCTTGGCGAATTTCACATCAACCCCTTTGCACACTCCTTAGTTAGTGGTTGGATTCTATCTTGAATCATTCGAATATGATTTTTGATTACCACTAATTTGGTGCCTGATAAAAATATTCTTCTATGTGTCTTGATATCGAAACCATATAGTTTTGATAAGTATTATGTCCACTCAGGATATAGTTTATTTCACTAATTTTGCAGTAAATAAACTATTGTTATTTATTCATAACTTATCTTTTTTCTTCATAATTAACACTTGAAACACATTTCGTTTTCATCTTATATTGGCATCGTACATTTTGGTTGTAAAGAGCTGGAGTTTGCTCAAACGACCTTCAAATAAATAATTAAGATAAAACTGTATTGAACTTAGACTTTGAAAAATATTCACCTTTTGATTTGATTGGGACTTTTGATTCATATTGATAAAATGGCAGGATTCCAAACATTAAAAAGATAACCCATTGATAATACATAACATTTATTGAAGATATTGAAAAAGTCCTCAGAAATTGTTATATACTGAAAAATGTGAATCTTTTTCTTGAATAAGAAAAACTTTGGAAGAGCTAAAATTAGATTAATATAGTGAGGTTTTGATTTAATCAATGAAAGCATAGAAAAGTTAGTGTAGTGTGTCCACCACTACAAGAATACAATTCCAATTCAGTAGTACATAAGACATGTTAACTCGATTCTATGGTAGGGTACCTTTTTATAGATTAAGGTTGACATTGTCAGTAGTCTGACCCAACATTGGTGACCCGGACATGAAGTGCACATGCATACCTAGAAATGCCCACTACGATTTAAACACTTCTACTTTGATGGATAGTCCACATTTAACAGTTGACTTGCTATTTAACAGTTGACTTGCTAATGGCAACACAGGAGCGACCACATCCGTGAACGTAATGCAGCTTTCCCGGTTTTTCACAAAACAGCAATGAATCAACTGGTGGTATTCATTCATCGAATTCTATCCCAACTATAATTCTGGTGGGGGAGTACTGTTGTGTGTCTACCGCTACAGAAATACAATTCCAATTCACTAGTACATAAGACATGTTAACTCGATTCTATGGTGGGGTACATTTTCATAAATGAAGGTTGACATTGTCAGTAGTCTGACCCTGCAGTTAGAGGTATGTCTTAAAAACTTAGTTGTTTAATTTACATAAACCTGCTCAACTAGCTGATACTAGTTCAACTTTGTATCAGAATGCCAATAATAGTTGCTTAAAATTACCTGAAATTTGACAGAAGACTTGAAGAGTGGTTCAGTTTCAAAAATGAATTTGGTTTGCTCATTGAAAATCAAAGAAATTTGTCAGAAAATGATATACTGTTTTATTTGCAGTCATCTTTGATTGGGTCGACTAAATAAGTTCAAACCTAAGATGACACTTATTCTTTTTTATTTTATGTTTAAATTAATTGTTTTGAAAATAAAAGATTAATAGTTAATTCTCCTCACATTAATGCTGTATTGTTTATGGATAAGACTAGAGCTGATTCAGCTGAAGATCTTAGGTTTCTAATTGATAATTTATTGAAAAATACTAGAACCCTATAATTTAAAAGTTGGAAACTAATGAACTAATTAAAGCTTTATTGATTAATGTGGTTGTAAATAAATTGGATCGAAATTCCCGAAAAGCTTTTGAAGTGTGTCTGACGTCTAAAGACTTGCCTATAGAAGGCAAGACTGGGAAATTTGTTTGCTGGTCACAAGAGAGAAATTTATCGGTTGTAATTTTCTTTCTACTGGATTTTGCATCTAAATTGTTATAAAAAGAAATATTTATTTTTCTTAGTATAAAATTATGTTATTAATATTATGAATGCACTTGGGATGCAGTTTGTTATTTTGTTGCTAATGTTAACCTCTGTGTTCATAATGTATCGTTGTTTTTCATAATTAGCATATGAAAGTTTATAAGTCTTAACCTATATATATATATATATATATATATATATAATATGCATAGATATATATAATATGCATAGATATAATATGCATGTAACATAAAAAACTTCAATTAATCTTTTTATGTTATTTCTCTTCTGTAAATCCTTTTCTTAATTAATTATTCCAATTGAAACACTTTCTCACACTTTTAAATTCATATCCTATCCTTTAATATATTTTTGGCTCAAGTATGCATTAATTAAAGGTAAGATATTTCCCCCTTTTCTCTTTGTGGGAATCGCACGACCTATTTAATAAACCAATTGTAATTATTAATATTTCCCTTTTTCCTTGAGATATAATAAAATAGAGGGAAAATCATTTGCTACTTTCCCTAGGAAACAAACTAAAGCACACAGGTTTTGGCGTGCGATTTGAGCTCCACCAATGATAGAAAATGTTTTGAATATACAATGCGAAGGTAAATAAATATTTTTGCCTTCCAACTGCTATCTGCAGGGCTCAACACTCAACCCTGACTGCCACCCTTTCATATATATATATGTATATATATATATGTATATATATATATATATATGTATATATATATACATACATATATATATGTATATATATATATGTATATATATATATATATATGTATATATATATACATACATATATATATGTATATATATATACATATATATACATATATATATATATACACATATATATATGTATGTATATATATACATATATATATACAGTCAGACCTCGATATAAGGTCGTCCGCATTTAAGTTCACCCCGCATATAAGGTCACCCCGCATATAAGGTCACTTTTCCTAAGTCCCAGCTCACTGAATAGGAATTCTTTGTTACAGATTATCGGATATATGGTCAAGTTTTGAAAATCGTTATCGCTTATAAGGTCATTTTTATCTGAGGCGAGGGAAGCTCTTTTCTAACAAAAACCTATTTAACTTCCTTACAAGGCAATTACCGCTCTTGAGTTCTAGGAAAATTTTGCAGCCAACGAACAAGCTACAATTTCTGAAATTATTTCACAAGTTGTGGACTGTGAGGACAATGACAGTGATCCTGAGACTGTAGCTGTAACCCAAGTGGAAGCCTTTAATGCAATAAATGTCATATGAAAGTTTTTTACAAACCATGAGAGAGCTGAGGAACATTTTGAGAAGTTACAAAATCTAGAAAACATTGTTCGAAAAATAAAACCAAAAACGAGACAGACCTGCATAAATGATTATTTTAAATAAAGTAAGTGGTAATGTATGTATGTACAGTCAGCAAAAAAAAAAAAAGATATCACCCTGAATAATTTTCGTTCTAATGATCGGATTTTCACGAACTAAGTGTCAATCTTAATGGTTCCTGGGGGTGACCTCAAATATGCTAATTAGTTAGTGCTAACTATTAATTAAGTTACGAAATCAGACACAAAAACGTACTTTCTCTGAATAAACATATATTTTTTTTTACATATTTGGATTCCTTATCTTCAAAATATAGGGGGTAGCCGCAATCTGGGAAATGTGGTCCCCATAGTTTGGTCAGGAGAGCGATTCAAAGTTTGGACCCCTTAATGTTAATTTCACTTTTTGCGTTTTCAGTTATATTTTAAAAACTAATGAAGCAATTCAAAAAAATATTGCACCAACTCATAAAACGCATTCACCCAAAGATAATTTCATGAAAAAAATAATTTTTAATAATTATTAATTATTTTTTATTATTTAATTAAAGAGAGGATGAAAAAATTTTGAGTTATAAGGTATGGATTTTTTTATACCATATTAATCTACATGCTTTTCAATTGAAAAATCTAAAGTTTCAACTGTTTTTATTTATTAGAAGATGAGAAAAATTAAAATTAATTATTTTAAAAAAAATAATTTGGCGACAATGAAAAAATGATTAAATGGGGCGATTAATATTAAAATGTGATAAACTTACGAAGAACTTGATTTAGCGCGCGTGTCGTAAAATTTCATTAATATTTTTTTCGCTAATAATCGTTTGCTAATCTTTTTATTTTAATTTTTTTAAAACTATGAAATACAATGTTTCTTTTTTAGTCCTCTAAAAATCTATTTGAAATTAAGTAAAGGAATTTGAATAAAACATTTTATTGAATGAAAAACATTTTATTCAATGAATGTCGAGTTTTATAAAAGCATGCTTTTGATAGAATATGATTATACACCAGATTGTGCTTATTTAATGTGATTATTTTGTAGTTTTTTTTTCTAAATAACTGATACAATTACAATAATATACATACGTATGAATAGATTTGGAATAAAATATTTCTCAGTTTCTTGTATATATTTTGTATGAATATTAATAAAAATACACAGTAAACATATTTAAGCATATCTCACATCATCGCAAATTTCTCAACATCTTATATATCGTGTTAATCTTAAAAGTAATTTTTTAATCACCTGTCCGGAAGTGTTTCGCAGAACTATTTTACCAACTATTTAATTAAATTTTAGCATTTTTAAAAATTTTATTCTTTACCCTACTACATTTATTATTTCTTCATTAATATACTAATCAATTTTTTTAGTACTTTAATTTAGATTTTCTTTAAAGTAAAGTTCCTTTTTACATTATAGTCAAGTTTTTTTTTAAAAGAATTATTGTCTGCTAGCTAAGAATAAAGCCTTGTTAAGAAATTAAAAACACTCCGCAGTTTAAAATTATTTAATGCAAAACAGCTGATTATTTACTAAGCATACTATTTTTTTCGAAAAAAGAATATAAATCATTAATTGTCTTTTTTGTTTTGTTTCTTGTGACTTCAACATAGATTATCTAAAATAGTGTCCATGTTTTATAAGTCACTACAAAGAGTATAAAGATACCGAACATAAAAAGCTGTCAAATACGTAGCCAAAACTCTTAAGCGTCTTAAAATATCTCAGTATCTTAAATGATTCTTTCTTTATTATTCCATGTAGATTTTTTTCCCAATAATACACTGAACTATTTTGTTTAATTTTTTACTTTAGCACGATTCCCAAGATATTATTGTAGTATAATTTGTTATCAGGAACAATGCCTTATTTTGTTTAGCAGGAAACACTAAAAATTGAAATTTGTAAAAAATTTCCGAAGCCGTGCGAATTTTAGAATCATCTGATTTTGAAAAAATGCAATAAAAAATACGTAAATTTCCGAACTTATTTTGATTAAAAATAAAAAAATGATAAAAAACATGGCAAGAAGGCTAACATACTTTTTACAGAACTGTGAAAACCAGTTTTTCCTATATTTCGTCAAAAGAGGATAAGAATGATATTGCTCCAAGGGACCTACTCAATAATTTCGCTATTTCCAGAATGAAATCTGTTTGATCGAAACATATTTCCTTGAAAATAAAAACGGGGAAAAAATTAACTTTTATTATTTATCTAAGCTTATTCCATTCATTTAATGATAGCGGTATCAAGGTTAAGGATATGCGATGGAAGCCCCGTTTACTATTATACTATAAATACTATATACTATAAATGCGTTAAATCATGTTGCTTGAATAATTTATTTTAAGCTTATTATTTAATAATTTTAAGCAACTAAGGGTGTAAAAATAAACTCGATCAAAATACTCCGAAAGTATACCTTAAAATATTTGTAGAATAAACTTTGGAATCTATATATACAAAATACCTTTTCAAACAACTTCGAGTAGGACGGAAACGCTAACTTGTTTAAAATAGTTGTCCTTGTAACTATTTAATTTCGATTTCTGGTGCTAGGGGACATTCCATTTTCACATTCGACTTTTGAAATTTCAATTGTAATCGGAATTTTTTTATGTCTTTAAATTAAAATGTTAAGGCTTGCAGCAAAAAAAATTGTACTGCATTGATTTTTTTACAAAATAGCAAATTATTATTTTTTTAATCTAAAAACCTGTGCCTATAACTTAAGTAAAACTTATTTTAATATCGAATGAAATAATTTAATATATTGTGTAACTAAATAGATAATCCCAAGAAATTGAATTGAAAATATAAAAATTTCATTGATTTAAAAATTAATAGATGATGATAAAAATAGACATGTTTTGAGCACAATAATAAAAGTCACAAGTTATTCAAGCTTGACAAGTTTTGAGAATGGGTAAATATATTTGAACGCTCGAAACATGTCGAACATGTGTTTTGAGCACAATAATAAAAGTCACAAGTTATTCAAGCTTGACAAGTTTTGAGAATGGGTAAATATATTTGAACGCTCGAAACATGTCGACTTTTACTTCCCTCTTCATATTTTTTGAAGCCAGTTGAGTTTTTATCATCAATTATACTGTTTTACATTTGGGTCTTGATCATTATTTTGATAAGGATTTTACACTCGTTAAAGTAAAAATATGCATTTTCATATTTCAACAGGAATTATGTGGTCTTTAAAAACATAAGAGCATCAATATTGTAAAAGTTATATTTAACTTGGTTAAAAATTTAAATTTTGAGACCAGATATTTTGAGTTAATGAAATTAAATATTTTATCTTTTAAGTTTTCGTGCCCCCCTTTCAGTATCTTAAGGGCCTTACAAGCTCTGTTTAAAAAGAGAGTATCATATCAGATATATATAAGAAAACAAAAATAATCATAGTATCAGTATTTGGTGGTAAATGTAGCTTATCGTAATTGAAGAATATGCTGTGCGATATTTTATGGTGAATTTGCGAACGTAAGTTTCTAAATGTATTGAAGCATAAGGATGCTATTTGCTAATCATCTTTATCCAAAGAAAAAATCTAAATATCTAGCAGAATGAAGCGATTTTTGAAACAATGAATCATACTATATGCAACATATTATTTCAATATCTTATTCTTAAACATAACCTATTTCAATGCTTTTAAAATACCACTAAACATTCAGCAATTCCTTGAGTTATAGGAAAAAGAAATATCGTAAATTATAGAAAAACTTGTGAATGCGCACTAGAATTACTATACAATATACATTTTATTTTTCAAGCACTTTTTTTTCCTTCAAACTTTCTTGCCTAGAAGACTTGATTAAAGCTGTAAAAGTGATTATCCCTAAAATTTTGTATTTAGCCATAATAAGTTATGTTAATTTGATTTTAGTATGAAATCCTCGAATAAATATAGCAGAAACAACATAATCTAAATAATATCAGATATAATGTTCATGTATTTAAATTCTAAAACTTAGAAAATCATAAATAATTTATAATCGATTCAAATTTTCTTTTCAAGGGAGATTAAAATAATAAAAAACTTTGCTTTTTGGACAGAAATCAGCTTAAAAATTGTCAATTGCCTAGAAACTTCGAGATATTTTCTATTAACTATTAATTTTAAACCTCTCTGAGTAATCACAGAACATTATTTAAATTTTTTTTCCAGTCAGAGCTTGGTTGCTTAGCAACCTAGTAAAATTAAGCATTCTTCTTTTGAATTAGTCAATGGGTTATCTTAAAATATTCATTTGCGCTGGCGACTTTTTTTGGCGGTTTTCTGGACTATCGCCAAATATATAAACCTTTGTTGCGACCCTATTTACCACCCATTTTTTTCAATATTTTGTCTACCCCCCCCCCCCCCTAATTCAAGTATCTGGATTCCAAATATGTAAAAAAAAATATATGTTGATTCAGAGAAAGTACGTTTTTGTGTCTGATTTCGTAACTTAATTAAGAGTTAGCACTAACTAATTAGCATATTTGAGGTCACCCCCAGGAACTATTAAGATTGACACTTAGTTCGTGAAAATCCGATCATTAGAACGAAAATTATTCAGGGTGATATCTTTTTTTTTTTTGCTGACTGTACACTTTGAGAAAATTTGTAAACAGCTTTATTTGAAATTAATTTTTTTTTAAAAAATCTAACTTTCTTTAATTCTTTGCTAATTCTGTTAAAATTTATTGACTTAAATATTCAAATTATGTTCGATCATTTTCGTTTGTATTACCATTTTTAAAAAATCATAATGTGTACTATTTACGTGCTTAGTTATGAGCTGCGAATGAATCGGTTAAAAGGTCACCCCGCTTATAAGGTCACTTTTGCGATGTCCCTTAGGGTGACCTTATATCGAGGTCTGACTGTATGTGTATATATATATATATATACACACGGAAGAGTCATTACATTATGACCACCCTCCATCTATAACAATGGGCTATAACCTGGTGGCGGGGGTAGTATGGTGTGGGCAATGTTTTCATGGGGCACATTAGGACCCATAATCCTCATAGAACAATCCCTGACGTCTGCAAGCTACTTGAACATGGTTGCAGACCTGGTTCACCCATTCATGGCAACAGTTTTTCCTGCAGGGGATGGTGTTTACCAACAGGATAATGCACCATGTCATAAGGGTCGAATTGTCATGGATTGGTTCGAGGAACATTCCAGTGACTTTCAAGTCATGTCCTGGCCCCCAAATTCACCTGACCTTAATCCAATAGAGCATTTGTGGTCCTACTTGGAAAACCAAATTTGTGCTGCCATGCTACCCTCTCGCAATGTGAGGGAATTGCGGGACCAGTTGGTGAGCGCTTGGTACCAGATACCTCAGACTACCTATCAGCACCTTGTGGAATCAATGCCATGGCGGGTGCTAGCAGTTTTGAGGGCTAAAGGTGGTCCTACATGTTATTAACATGGTGGTCATAATGTAATGGCTCTTCAGTGTATATTTGAAAAATAAAATGTCAAAAATCCAAAAATGTGTTTGTAAAATATAGGGAAGTTAAAAAAAAAACTAGTAAGTGACTAACATAATTTTATTGATGGCTGTTTTCAGGTACTCCCATTTGGAATTAGAAAACTACAACTGGACAGTTTAGATTTATTTCATAATCCTTTAGATACTGATGTTGTTTTGAGGCCCATGACTCCCTGGCAATTGCCTTCTTTACTAGAATGTGCTGCATCAGCTGTTGTCACTCAAAAGTAGGATTTTTTTCCGCTGCTTTAATCTGTTTTTTTTTTTTTTTACAGGAAAGTGATAAATTTTTAAAGTGGTGCAATTTACAAAATCTCAGAATGCAGAGATTTACAAAATTTCAGAATTTTTAGGAGCCTGCAATGACAAATTAGGTAAAAGTGAAATAAAAAGTTGCATGATAGCTTTTATTAAAAACAATTACTATTTTTAGTCTAATATTGTCTGAAAATAAATTAAACTAATAAAAAAGAGTTATACAAGCAGGGACTACAGAGCTATTGGGCAAAATTAGGAAAGCTGTTGCATTTTAACAGAAGCCATTTTTCAATTAATTATACAGGGCTGTCAACTTCAAAATTTTATGGGATTTTTCTTCTAGTGGCAGTTAAGGTTATGGTTTAATATATGTTTATTTGTCTTGTAAATTTGATTTAAAGTTTTTTCCACACCACTGCGTGTAAATGTTTCAAAAGTTCATATGAAACGTCACTTAGCTCCAGCTCTCTGGTACGAAAACTTTTAAGACGTTGACAAAATTATCGAAAATTTCGCAAGTTATAGTTTTTTACCACTATTATGCCCCACACATACTACTAAAACAGGAGGTGTAGGAGAATAAGATTTTTATTTGTAGGTTTGAATTTCCAAATAAACTACTAGTATTAAACTCAGTAGCACGACAGGGTTAGAGCCACCTTGCCGTTTGGCTAACCATGTGGATTTTCGTGGTTTTGCCTCTCCGTGTAATGCAAATGCGGGTAAATTTCATCAAAAAGTCCTCCACTTAGGCAAATTCATCCCAATACTTGATCCAGAAGTTCCCTTGTCTTCTGGATTGGGTTCAAAATTGCAAGGTTGAACATTAGTAGTCCTAGACCCAAAATTGGGTCGGCTGTTCAGTGACGTTATAAAAAAATGTTAAATTAAGTGAAATAAAATGTATATTTTCTTTTTAGTGTTTCCTACACAGCTGAAGATCTACCTAAGAGTCTTATTGATTACATAACTGAGCAGTGTCCCTGTCCCTGTGGAAAAAAAGTATTTCAAAATGTATCATCCTGTATACTCGTACTGGATCTGTACAAATTAGCTTCAACAGTAGTTTATATTAACAACACAAGTCGTTTTAAAGTTCCCCTTGAAGTCTATTTTTGCTCAACAAAATGTTGGAAGAAGTAAGTGCATTCATTATATCATATCTCTTAAAGTAATATAACTCAAAATCAAATAGTAACTTCTCTCACAATTTCTTATCTACTGTCTCTCTTGGTTAAAATTACGAGTTTAAAGTTCATGTCGCAAAAATTTGATCTCTCTTGCATAAATAATAATAAGTATATTATGCTAATGAATGTTATACAGCAAGGAAATTTTTAATGATGAAACTTACAATAATTGCTCGTAACATGCTGAAGCAGCATGCCATTTTTAAAACGGTACTTTTTTGCACATTTATCAATAGAGTAGCAACAAAATAACTTGGGCCCTCATTGGACTAATATTCATGAATCTTGGCTCATTACAGGTTCAAAGGCCCGTTATTTCTCCGATATTGGCCTTATATAGAAGTGTCTGATTCACCCAATATTTTACAGCCATTTTACCACCAATATCGGCCTTATATAGAATTGTCAGATTCACCCAGTATTTTATATTTATTATTCAGCCATGCCTTACATTGGCTTTATATGAGCCGATATTGGCCCTATATAGGATTATTATATTAAAAAATCTAGACATCCCAATATTGGTCCCTTGGTGCATGCTCATATATTGAACCCATATTGTACCAATTATTAGCCCAACTGGGGCCAAGATGAAATTGTTGCTATGGTAATATTCATCAAAACTAATCTATAAGTTTTAATAAATATATATATATATTTTTCAGTTAAATGATTTCTGAAATATTTTTTGTAATGTACAGTCGGACTTCTATTTAACAAACTTCCATTTTGCGAATTTCTCTATTTTGTGATTTTTTTCGAGGAACCAAAAGCATTTAGGAAATTTCTTTGTAAAATAACTTCAAAATAGCGAAGGGAATTTTCTATTTAACAAACTTTTAAGATCCACTTCCCTTATTCCCCAAAATATTTCAGAACATTTCAAACTTGTTAATGCATTTTATGGGGGAAATGACCTAAAATTGATATTCACAGCCCTTTAGAGAAAGCAGTAAATTCCCTTTCCCTTTTTGTTTGCATTTCATACAGGATTCCCTGCCAAAAGTCAATTTACAAGAAAGCGTAACAGAAATTTCTAAAGCATGGCACTGTGATGTTACAGATCGTACTATTCGTAACAGTTTTGCTAAAGCTGGATTTTTAGTCAGTGCGGAGGACGAGGATTCCATTCCTTTTAGAAGAACTTAAAAAAAAATATGTGTACAGCTAAGAGAGAACCACAAAATTAATGATAATGTACTGATTAATGATATTCTTTTTATTGATTCTGTGAAGCTGCAACCACAGAAACATTAACTGAATCAGATATTTTATACAATGTGAAAAATAAAAACAATACAGCAATAAATTTTGAGGAAGACAAAGATAGAAATGAGGAAGAAATCACAAAACTTTCATATGATAAAATATATTAGTAATATTAATCAAATATATTAGTAATATTGATCAAATATATTAGTATATATTATAAAATTAGTAATAAAAGGTTGGTAATTTCTAGTACTATATTAAATTTATTTAAATTGCTTCTATAAAACTTATTGTTAAACAATTGTATCAGTTATTCTTAGTTTCTTCCTGCGTCCTAGGAGAAACAGGTTTCTCCAAATCCACACAAAATGACAACTTTATATTGATAGATTTTTTATTTTTTTTACCTCCGTCGTGTCATGTTTTCAATAGTATTTTGCAAGATGAAATGCCCAGCCATTTAAATTATGATTTTTGTTTTGTTTATTTTTTATCATATTATAAATGTTATGAATAAAATTGCAGGTATGAAGGACAAGAACTCATCTGATTGCTGATACTCATAAGAAAAAGCCAAATTATTTAATTTATCGGTATTCTTTTTTTTTTTTTTTTTTAAATTTTTTTTTTGTAATAGTATTTATTAAATGTGTGATTTTTATAAATAAAATTACAAAAATAGCATTTGTTTCGGAAACATTTTTTTTTATTTTTTGGAAATATATTTATAAGTAGTTTTCAAAATTAAGAAAGCTGCGACTATTACAATAGTGTCTTGATAAATTGTAGTGAATTAATTATGAAATAGCAATCTATATATGCAAAAGTTCTTTTTTTTCTTTTTCAAAACTGAAATTTTTTGAATGCCAAACTATATAAAAAATTATATAATTTATTTATAATATTGAATTATATCCAGACAAATGTTAGATCAAAGCTCTTAAAAATTACAAGATTTGTGCAACTGCCAAGTTTGATAAAAGTTTTAAATTCTTTTTTCCTCTTAAATATCAATAATTTATTATATATATGTTATCTAAAAAAATATGTTGCATACATAACCAGCTGTCTTTAATAGAACAGGCAATGCTTCAAACTGGTTTAAATTATTGTTTGATGACTGAGATTATAAAATAAATGTATTTGCACGCAGTCATGTTTGAAATTTTCTTTAAACAAAATAATGTAAATATAATTAATTTTATCACTTTCACAACTCTGATTTCCCTGAAGAAAGAAATGGTGATTTACCATGAAGAGCAGCATAATCATTTCACTGACATCATCATTAATGGCTCGACAGCCGAGGGGGGGGGACTGGTCAAAATCAACTGAAGAAACTAAAGATGCACACTTCCATTGTTTAGAAATAAGTTTAGTACAAATAGTTAAAGTATAAAAGAAAATTAATATAACACCAGATTGTTAAATAATTTTCACAACTACTTTTTAAAATAGCTATTTTTACATTAAATTAGGTTTATGCAAAATTTTAAACTCTACTTATTAATTGTCAGTTTACGCATGCATTCTTAAAAATTTTTAAAGTAAAAATTTGTATGCTAGTTATGATTGTAAATTCTATTGCATTATTGAAATTTGGTTGTGATATTTCAACAGTTCTTTATAAAATTAGGTCTATATAAGACTTTAAACTATAATTGTTTTAAATTCTTAAAAAAATCATTAAATTTATAAATTTTTTTCCCTAATTGTTGCTCTTCTTAAATTCAATCAGCAATTTTACACCGTTTATTGTTTTAATATTTCCTTTTTGTAAAAGCTTGTATCATTTTTTTTTCCAATTGGGTTTGAAGATTTCTGTTTCCTAAGTGGCAGTTTTTGCTGCTGTGGAAGAAATTTTATAAATATAGTAATAATTCGTAATTATAATTATTTTTAATACAACAAAATAATTTATTATAATGATAGATTAAATTATTAGTTGTGTGACTTGTTCACATTTGCTCCGTATCATAGGACACAAATATCCTTTTAAAAAAGTATGTGCTATTCAAAATTAAGATCCATGTTCAAATTTTTTTTTAGGTATATACAAAATTTTTAGCTGTTTTATTATTTTTATTTAACAAATTTCTAGAATGCTTCACCTCTTCATTAATACCTAAAAACTTTAAGTTAATGACAACATTTAATGACAACATAATGTTATTAACTAGGAAAAAAAATTCATTTGTTCATGAGGTTTAGTAAAGTAAAAACATTATTTACTCTTTCTAAATGAGCTCTAGAGTTCTAGAGAAATCTAATATAGGTAGGATGTAAATACAGGGTTGCCACACCACATTGAGAACAGGGAAAACCTAGAAAATACAGGGAATTTTGAGTTTTTCTTTACAAACTGGGAAAATACAGGGAGTTTTGTGTCTTATTTTTGTCCTTTAAAAAATAGTAACCACTCAAAGTGCAATCGATAGGATATTTAAGGATGATATTTCAGCTATATTAAACTAGTTCATTTAATAAGGCATTATTTGTTTTAAGTATGTTCAACTGTTTCTTCTTTCTCTAAGTTTTTTTCAGCAATTATAACTAATATAGCTGGCCCAATGCTGTTCACACAAGAGCACAGTGATTGTGTTTTACCTCTTAATATATTGTGTATAATATGTACAGGGAAAATAAAGGGAATTTTTCTCTCTCCAGATTTGTGTGGCTACCCTAAAGATCAATAATTTAAATAAAAAGTTTAGACACCAAAAACGAGCAAAATGATAATTAGCAATTGCTTTTTTTTTGCTTTCTAACTTTTTATTTAAATTGTTTACATAAGACATATTTGATTTCAGCTGCTTTTAGCGCTTTTCCATTTTGACTAATTATTTTAATATTTTTCTCCTAAAATTTGCTAAAATCAATTTCATACTTTGATTGGATAAACAAAAGGTCTGTCATTTTATTGAAATGCTCCATAGATTTCTAATTGGATATAACTAAATAACGCAACAGCTATGGAATGCCAAGTTCAACTGTTAAAAAAAACTCTTTTGTATAGTTATTAGAAAATTCTAATGACAAGTTAACAGTTAAAGGTGAAAAGTGGTAGTACTTTGTTAAAAATATTAACAACAAAAAAGCATGGTGCATTTAGAATGTGACCTTAGTAACCATACATTTGTATTTCAAAAAAAATTATTTAAATAATGATGGTTAAAAATATACTGTTTTAATCATAAAGGAAAGAAAAGGGAGGAGATGGCTAGATGATCACTTATTTGTTTTCACCAAATCCCTCTTCTCTCTAGAAAAGCAGATTCACCTTTTAGAAATACTTTACATCTTATTATCAAAACAATTGTAACTATTTAGCTTGAAAAGTTCAAGACAATCCCATTTTTTGAATGTTTGATGTTATTGCTTTTCTGTAATTCTGCATTAAAATATTTAGATTAAATTGATATGAAGATACAAAAAATCATAAAGATTGATACAGTATCAGATGGATATTAAAATAGTATAAAAAATCAAAAAGATTGATATAGTATTATAGATGGATATTTAAATAGTATTAGAAATCATAGCAAAACAAAACTGGAAAGACATAAAACTTCGGCAATTCTCAAAAATTGGTTAGTCCTAATTTTTTAAATTGAGTAGTTACAAACTTTTAAATAATTACTTAATTTACAGGGACGTATTTGAGGGGTCTAGACCCCCCAAAATTTTTCAAGATTGAAAATTATATATATATACACTCAAGAGCCAAAACATGATGACAACCTCTTAATAACGAGTTGGCCCACCTTTAGCCCGCAACACAGCTGCAACCCGCATGACTTGGATGCCACAAGTCCTTTGTAGATGACTGGAGGCAGATTATACCAGATGTTTAAGCAACGGTCACGCAAATCCGAGATATTGCGACTTGGTGGTCTTGGAACTCTGAGCTGCCGTTCCATGACACAAATTTGTTCTATCAGATTGAGATCCGGGGAGTTAGGCGGCCAGGACATTAACTGGAATTCAGCATCATATTCCTTTAACCACTCCAACACAATTTGAACCTTGTGACACGGGGCGTTGTCCTGTTGGAAACTTCCATTTCCAGCTGGAAAAACAGAGGCTATGTAAGGGTGCAACTGGTCCGCAATGATGTTTAGATACCTTGTAGCATTCATGGTCTGCTCTACCACAACCACGGGTACCAGAAACGCCCAAGAGAACGTCCCCCAAAGCATAATACTGCCACCACCAGCCTGTGTATGACCTTGTGTACATTGAGGGAACAACTGTTCGTCTGGAAGACTGCGTATCCTGGCCCCAGCCATTGGCGTGATGAATGACAAACCGTGATTCATCTGGCCAGGCAACTTTCTCCCACTGATCCATGGACTAGTCGCGATGTTCCTGGGCCCAGCGCAGGTGTAGTTGGCGATGACGCTTGGTCAGCAAAGGCACAGGAGTGAGAAGTTTTCTGCGTAGCCCCATATCCAACAGTGTCCACTGAACAGTGTGCTCTGATACTATTCTACTTGGCCCTTCATTGTATTGGGCTGTCAGCTGAGCCACTGTCTGGCTACGGTTTTGCTTCACCAAGCGAGACAATCTCCGACGACCTTTTTCTGTGATAGAGTGTGGACGTCCAACACCATGTCGTCTACTGCTGGTTTCACAGTCATTCATCCACTTTGCATAAGTACTAACAACTGTAGATCGCGAACAACCCACGAGTCGTGCAGTTTCGGAAATACTTGTTCCGAGCCTTTGAGCCATTACAATCTGCCCTCTATCAAAGTCGCTTAGATCCGCAGCCTTTCCCATCACACACAGAAGTAAGTGAAAGAATGATTTTTCAAACTCTCCAGCAACAGTTAAATACCATTTCCACCTGATCACGTGCCTTCCACATCATCCAGGAGAATTTATTGCAAAATGTAGGGGTGGTCATAATGTTTTGGCTCTTAAGTATATATATATATATGGTCAAAAAAGTGTTTAAAAAATTTTTTTTGACCCCCCACCTCCCCAAATATTGTAACCAAGCTATGTGCCTGGTTATGTATTTGTATGAGAAGAATATGCTCTTTTGAGCTCAGTAGGGAATTGGCGAAAATATATCAGTTTAAATATTTTTGATTGCCAAGCACCTTCCTCCCTTTTCTTTCCTTTTATAGTTTCAACTGTAACCTTACCAGTGGTACAGAACTGTGTAGTTTAAAACCCTGTAAGCTACAAGTTAAGCCAAACTGAAATCTCAGAAAGTTTGAGATTCAGTGACTTAATTTAATTCTGACATAAAAACTGTAGCAATGCAGAGGAGCATGATCGAAGTTCTCTTTGGGCTTTCTGTTCTAAATCTGATTAATTTACTAAACATTACAAATTTTATTAAATTCAAAATGACTTATGTTTCTTAATTTTTAAGCTCCCATATGTTTATAGGTGTAGAAAGGTCACTATTGACTTTAAGTAAAATATTTTAGTTTAAGAAAATAAAAAAAAATTTCTCATTACTCTATAATTTATTATTATTATTTTTTTTTTTTGAGTTGTATTGAAAATACATACTTAGTTTTGTTAATGCAATTTATGTTACTAATAAATCCTGATACTAATTAAATTTATGAAATCACATTTCGCTATTTGCAGCTTTGCCTACTGTGCCTAGGAGATAAATGAAATGTTTAAACATTTTCAACTTTTTCTGCTTAGCAATTGTGGAACATAAATATAATAATTTCTTTTGTGACTCACGCTAGAGGTTTTTCTTTCCTCTTAAGCAAATCTTCCCCAACATTGTGTGAGATTTATTTGGCAAATAATTATTTCTTCTAAGAAAAAGTGTTAAAGGGTATTTTTATTTATTTATTATTTTTTTTTAATATTTTTTCTCTTAAAAAATTTTTAAGGAAAAAAATGCAAACATTTTCAATGAGACATTCTAAAAAATTGAGCTTTTAATTTTGTATGTTACTAAAATTATTAGGATTTAAAAAAAAAAATAATAGAATATACACATATATTTTCTTCAGCATTATTTACTATTGACTTTTTTAATTAAAAATCTCTGTTTAAAACTGTATGTTTTTCAATTTCATTTCTATTAAAATATCTAAATTTTATGCAGCTTCCTTTTCTAGTTTTTTTTATAAATAAAATGAAAAAAAAAAATTTTCTCACAGAGAAATAATATTTCAGTCATAAAAAATAAACGCCTTTAATTAAAAATCATTTTCTCCTCTTAAAACATAATTTTTTATTTTTATTTTAAAGAAATTTACTTGCATTATTTTTTTGCAAAAATTTTGTGTCCTAAGCAGAAAAAAAATTAAGTGATGATCCATTGAAGAAATGGTCGTTTTTAGACTTAACAGAAAAACAAACTCACAATCAGCATACACAGTAAAAAAAATTTGAACTCTAGAACTTTAAAAGTGATGATTAGAATAGAAATATTTCTTTATTTATAAGATTTATGGACTGATGTAGTTCATTTCATGTATGTAATAAAAAAATAAAAGATTTCTCTTATGCATTCAAAAAAGAAAACTTATATGAAGAATTTGATTGTTGTTGTCCTCCATTAAGGCAGAGGGGTTGCAATTGTTCTTGTTTTCCAGTGGCGCCATCTATGGCCAAGAATTGAAATTTTAATTTTCAATATTTAAAAAAAAAAAAATTTCAAATATTCATCAATTTAGTATAATTTTATTGAAGGAAAATTGATTTTTAACCCTTAACAAACTATTGCATGACACTTTCACACATATGATGGCTAACATCATTTTTATCTTACTTATTTGCAATCAATTTAATTGTAATTAATTTTATTAGTATTACTTCGTGGGGGAAGTGAAATATTTTTGGATCTTTAAGGGTTATAACCGTGAACACCTAGTATGTGTTTTATATTACCTTCACTTTTTTTAATTTTCTTTTATTAGATTCTACAGCTTCACTGCTAATCAGAGGAACTAACGACATCATCTGCATTTAAGAGCTGAACATTTTCTATTTCAAGCTTTACACTATTCTCAGAATTACTTTTGGATTGGAGTTACTTTCATCGGGAAGCTGCTCATATATAGTCACATTGTTAAAAAATATTTAGTCATTTTTGTTTAGTTCTTTTTTTCCTCATTGTGATTTATTTCTATTTAGGTTGAATTATTTCCACATTGGAAGTGTGCTAAAAGTAGTGCACTAAAACAATATAAACGAAGTTGAATTAATAACTTAATTTATTTGTGAAGAAGGGGACTTCTCTCTAAGAGATAAATACATATTTGATTTAGTAAATCAAATAAAAACTTAGTTGGGAGCCACAATATAAATTATCTTTCAACTAAACTAAACTCAGTGGTGCGACAGCCCATAGAGGGCCAAGTCCTACTGTGCCCATCTCAGTTTTCCTGAGGTGGTCAGCCAAACGCAAAACCCCCAGTGTTTAGTTCCCAAGCATGCTTGGTACTCATTTATCGACCTACTGAAGGGATGAAAGGCTGAGTCAACCTTGCCCTGCCCGAGGATCAAACCCAGGACCTGTGGCACGGGAGTGAATCTTTCAACAGCAAACAAAATAATGAATTTTGTTGAACTTGAAATTTTGGATATCTATATTCGTTCTGTACAAAATAAGGATTAGATAAAATGAAATGTCTGCAGAAAATACTCAGTTACTCATTAAAAGTAATATACACATAACTGTATTAATAATACAGTCAAACCCTGCTATACTGAACACGGTTTATAGTAAACTCCCGGATATAGTGAACGAAATGTTCGCCTGCTATACACGTGCCTTGCTATACACGTATAATGTTATTTTTTGTGGATATAGTTAACCAAAAAAGTGAGGAAGTTGGATATAATGAACTTTTTTTTGTCTTCGACTGGTTTTTTTCTTCACTTTTTTTGCAATAATTTTGAAATTTCTACTTCAAAATAAATACATATACCAATGTTTAAAACCATCTATAGAGGGGAATGTAACTATGAGCATTTTTTCTTGTTTGCTTCTTTTATCTCACTTTCCAATCCCTAAACAAACCAAGCAGATGTTTCCAACCAGGTAGATGATGCACCTGTAAGGTGTCAGTGGGATCAATATGCATTTTCTGTCAGGGGGAATAAGCGATTATTCATTATTGGTCAAAGGGTTGGACACTAATATGTGTTTATAAGGCCCTCATTTCAACTCCTTTTTGCTCTCAGTTCAGTTAAAAAAAGTCTGCAAACAAGTGTCTCAAATTTGACTATGTCGATCAGCAAACGTAAAACGTTCTCCATGAATGATAAAATGGGCATAATCTGAAAAATTGAATAATGGAAAAATAGGTAATAATAATTTCTGCTCATGAAAAAAATTTAGATGGCAGAAAAAAGTTGAGAAAAGCAGATCACAAAGATGTTGAAGAAGCATTACTTAAGTGGTTCACCAATCGAAGAAGGCGCAACCTTCCAGTATCTGGACCAATGTCGATGAATTTGCTAAGCGATTTTATGATACTACTTTTATGTGCTCGAATGGCAGGTTAGACAGGTTTACAAAGCGGAATAACAGAAATTCAGGAAAAATTATCTGAGAATCAGGAAGAGTTTCCATATCTTATGTTGAGGATTGCTCATCAGCTAAAGATGATAGTTGTTTGTTGTTTTTTTTTTGCACGCAAGACGAAGAGTAATGAAAAATAACACATTTTTTGCTACTACATAATATTTTTCAGTCATTTATTTGAATAATATGTAATAAAAGGGAGGGGTTTGGGAATCATTAGTTAAATTACCTGCGTAACGGATATAGTGAACCAAAATTTCGGTCCCTTAAAGGTTCACTATATGAAATGTAATGTAGCTTCTCCACATTTTAGGATTGATTCATTAAACTCTCTTATTAAATTAGGATTGACTTACTCAAATATACACATAGCTGTATTAATAATATATATGTAATGAAGTTTCTCCACATATTAGTGTTGTGTCTTGAGAGTCTTTAAATAAGATATTCAACCAAAATTAGTAATTATCTACTGATATCAAATTTTATTTCAAAATTAATTTTCGAAATTTATTAAATTAATGTTTTATATAATTAGTCCAAAATAAACTTTTATATTTACATGTTTGTGTACATTTCTTTTAGCATACTTCCTATGTGTCACAGAATATTCGATATTTTCTGCACAAAATATCCCCTTCAATTGATGTGATACATAATTTACTATGTATAGATTGTGTAAATATATATTTTATAATCATGCATTTGTTATTTAAAATATTTATTTAAATGCAAAGTTTATGATGAACAAACTTTCAAAATAAGTTTTGGAGACAAAAAGTGTTTTAAAAATTTGTTTATTCATTTTTGATAATGTTTTGAACTTGTTTTTAGTTTAAAATGTTTCTCTAACTAAAAAGTGCACTGTGAGAGAAAGACGGGGTAATTGATTTATCACCAGGTTGTAAACCTATCATTCAATCAATGACACTAAAACTTTTAAATTGTTGTTTTATATATAATTAAATTATTTTGACAATTAAATGTTTAGCTCTTAGGAATAACAATATGGTTTTCAAGTAAATTTAATAATGGAGGGTATTACAAAAGAATACATAATTAAATTATTGTATACATTAAAAACAAAAAGAAACTAGGAATATAATGTTGTATACTATAATGAATGTTTTTTTTCCATAGAATAATTTATGCATTCATAAAAAAATAAATTTCTTGTATGGATATTTATAAATAGATATCTTCCTTATGCTTTTGCTCTCTCCTTTGATTTCTGGGTCCCGCACACGCTCGAAAGTTCTAGGTAAATCAAAAAGACATAATGGCATTCATAAAATAATTAAAATATTTTTACTTTACATTTTTGAGATATTTTTAGACAAATTTGGTAAATAAATTGCATTTATAATGAAATTTTTACTTCTTTTTCTACAAAAAAAAAAAAAAAAAAAGAAAGATATTTGAACTATTAATTATTGTAACTGCAGAAAAATGATTTATGAAATAAGTAATAACTTTAATGGGTATTTGTTATTGTTGAAAAAAAAGAAAGTAAAACTAATTTTGGTAAAATAATTTCATCTTAATTAGTTTTAGATTAGTTCGAATGTGGGGCTTGCATTTCATAATATTCAGATCTATATTAATTCAATACAAAAGTGTTTTTAAAATTCTTTGTATTGAACCCTTTTTTAAGGAGTTTTGGCATTTAATTATGTTATGAAACCTTACTTTAGTATTAATTTATCGTTTGAACCTTGTTTATATATTTTATAGTTTTTATTTTAAAGATTTTAGATTGGTAGTTAAAACAATACTGTAATGTAGCTAACAACTTCTGGGTTAAAACATATTCCCACATTTTGTTCACAATATGCTGTAATCTCGTGCAGAATTCGTTATTTATTAGTTTGAAACTTGTTTTTTGGATCATACATGGGGTATGTATTTCATACGAATTTCAAACACAATGTCGTTGATTGTCCTAGAGATAACTAGGAGCAGTTTCGCAAAATAATTTTATTTCTATTATCCCTAGGATAAAATATTTACCCAAAATATACTTCTACATTAGAGTGTTCAAAACCGGTTTTTTTTTAGCTTAGATATTATTTTATAATAAGCATAATTTACTAACTTAAGATTTATGGAAACAGCATTACTGAAATTAAATATTTTAATGATAAATTAAATATAGGGAGGGGGAGTTTAATCATTAACTATAGCCTCCAAGAAGCAAACTCATAAAGATCAGCAATCTGGATAGTAATTAGCTAACATAGTATTTGTAATCTTTTTTTAAAAAACAAAAAACCCGATTTAAGTTTCTTAAAAATATATAATATATATATATGTACACAGGATGCAACTCTGTTTGTGGTAAAATCTCATGCCTGTAATAGTAACTGCATTTGTAATTGATTCCTCTTATACCTGTAACCACAAATTGTGTATGTTAAAATTATCGTAGATATAGTTTGTCTAAAGTAAGAACTCCCCTAGTCATTCGTCTGGACCCGTGTCCGTGACTATGGTAACGAGGTTTAATTTCTTCAAGTAGGGGTGTGGGGTCGGCGAAAAAAATGAATATTTTTCTTTGGTCTATTGTGTTAGCCCTAGAGGGAAGAGAAACTCCCCTTCCTAAAATGGGCTATTCTTGTTTCCATAGCAGCAGACGGCCTCAGACTTTGTGGTGGGGAGAGTTATTACCGTAGACAAACTATACACACAGTATAAGAATGTGATACAATAGGTGAACTGACAGGCATTTATTCTCTCTGAATGTCCAATTTTCATACAAAAGGGGGGCAAACAAGTTGTAAATATATTAAACTACTTTTTACAAAGATATGTTTGTTCTTTACTAATTGATTTTTTTAATATTCAATGTTAAATTAATTTGTTAAATTTTTTTTTCTTTGAAGATATCTTTTTTCCTCCATTATAACTCATAGTAGTTATCAATGCAATACAGTATACAGTAGATAGACATTGTTAAGCTGATCAACATAACTATTGAATCACTTCCCCTGAAGTTGGTATTATTTTAAAACGAATATGTTGTAATATTTTATTAATTAAGTTGATTAAAGAGAATGTCATTGAGCCTTGTTTCTATTCAAATCTAAATAACAACACAGAAATAAAGAAGTACTATTTGAAATTTTTTTTATCTCTTAGTAGTTTTTGTATACTATGGTCAATATTTGTTGCTTCTTTGAGAGCAAAAAATCCAACAAAAATATTTTATTAGATTTTTTAAAAAATGAAATCAGATTTCATTTTTAAACTTCAAAATATCACGCCTAAGTTATCAAATTTTTATTATAATAAGAACTGAATGGGTAAAGTTGAGTTATTTTGTTTTTATGCCCTTTTTTGCCTATATTAAATTGAAGGTTAAATTGCACTAAAAAAATCTATAATGTAACATTAAAAAATATACTAAACTAAAACTGTCTTACAATTATAATTTTTAAAATCTTTCATATATATCCAGAAAAAGGTGAAAAAAATTGAAATACAATTTATTATGCAAAAGCATTCTGGTAGTAAAATAAATTTTAAAAAAAATTGTAGAATAGTTTTTTTATATGAAATTAAAATATTTTTATAAATAAAGGTTTCGTTTAAATTATCTATTCTAAAATATTGTTGATTTAAAAAAAAAAAAAAAAAAAAAAAAAGTGACGGAGTTACTTTGTTAAAAATTTCAAAATAGTATATATTTACTTTTAGAACCTGAAGGCACGTGTAAGGTCAGTGTGCCTAAATACTACATATAAGTCCCATTTAGATCAACTTTGACCTTCTATTGAATGTATTGTGACTTAAGTATTACTTCATTTAGCTTGAAGCAAATTTATCTTTCTGAAATTGAATCTGTAACCTAAGCAAAGATATACCTTTAACCCTTTCAGTACGGGCGAGTTATAAATGCATTGGTAAGGAATCAGTTTCAGGATGGTAAAAAATAAAAAGCGGTAGCTTAAGTTTCGGCATAGCTAATTTGAGAGATTTATTTTTGCTTTCACTTTAAATCAAACACATCCAATCTATGTGTGTTAAAAGTGTAATTATACAATTTTCAATTCAAACTTAAATAGTGGTGAATTAAATAAAGCAAACTATCATTACCCCGCCCACAAATAAACTGCTTTAAAAATAGTTTGGCTACCAGTTTTATCTTTTTTTAACCTGATTAACGACACTGTAATGCATATATGACTCGCCCATCTTGAAGAGGTTAAGGTAATCAGACCTTAAATGTGACATTCACTGTAATTAAATACGACAGTGCATTTTTGCAACGTTTTTATTCACGAATGAAAACGTGTTCTCTGTTTTCTCTACGAATGAAAACTTGTTATCGAATTCTTTCCGAATAGCTATAATGCTCCATGCCCAAAGACAATACAGTTTAAATCGTTTTATGATGAATGCGAGCAGAATTTGAGAAAAAATGAGTCTACCGTCAAACAAAATTCCGACCATTTCAAATCTTGCTACAGTATTTAAAATAGAACTTTAGTTCTGATCTGAATGACTGACTATGCAAGTTCCCATCGTTTCTTAACTGCTGAATTTATCGCGATATTATCATCAAACCAAGCTATGACCACTTTAAAATTAGAACTCTATAATTGTAATTGAAACTCAAAGCTGGGTGATATTACAAGTTTCAATCGTTTTCTTATCACCAAAATCACAATTTATCATCCTAGTAACGCGAATCGTCTGTCAAAATTTCTATCAATTTTTAACTACCTAATTTGTAACTGCAACCTAAATAAAAATTCTAACTGCACCTCTGTGTACTTGACATTAACAAATAGAATTTTTCGTCCTATTATTGCCAAATAGAAATTAATGTCTATGAAAATTGTGACTATTTTATCGACTATCAAAAGTAGTTTAATTCCTATGCCCGTCTTGCCGATGCCTGTGAAACTTCAATGGTTTCCTGACAAGTGTGTTTAATTTAATGTTGCCCTGCGCATAGTGACAGAACAAGTTACAATTGTTTCTAAAAGCTGTAAGAAAATTTATCAAAATTTCGATGACTTTCAAACTAGATACTCTGCTTAAATTTTAATTAGATTTCTAAACCTGATACCAATACAAGATGCTACGTACGCCAATACTTACATTAATTCTAAGTAAAATGCGCAATATAAAAAAAAACGGATCACCCGCTTAAATAACTTATGATCTAATCACCGGATCTTCACGTTCTATAATTCACTCTTAATGGTTCAAGGGGGTGACTTGAAATATGCTAATTAGTTAATGCAGACGATATTTTGAGTTACAAAATCAAACACAAAAAGGTACTTTCTCTGAATAAACAGAATTTTTTTCTTTTTTTTTCCAACGAATTCGGATCTCTGACACCAAAAAATAGGGTCTAACTGCAATTTAGGAAATTTTTGGAATATTCGATTTCGAACAAAATCTATGACAAGCTTCAGCGCTCCCTAGTGTTTTCTACACTAGGGAGCGCTGAAAGCTTGGTGCCGCTTATGCTTCCGGGATACTGTTTCCGGTTTATTTCAAAGCCATTTGGCTCACAACGTGTTAATAATATATGCCAACTTTCAAATTTAAACCTGAATTATAATGTATAAATTAATCTTGCTCCTCGAACAATATGCTAACACTAACATAAAATGGTGCATAGTTTGCAACACGAACAAACAGTAATAAACAAATGGAAACAGGCCAAATCAAAACTGCCAAAAAAGCGAGTTATTCAAAATCTAGTAACCATGTCACCTTTTTTAACAATATATCTCTAAATAACTAAAACAAAATTTAACTTCAAACTCACCAGAATTACATAATATTGTTTATTGAAATACGGCAGATTTGAGCTCAGAAATTATCTAATTTATTTATTTTATTGAAAACAAAATTATCCGTTTGAAAATATCGCCTCGCAGAATAACATGTAGTAAGCAGCTGCAAACTTTCTAACCGGAACTAGAGCAGGGATACAGCTCGAGATTGTTATTGTTTACATTTCGACTGAAAACACCATCCATACAATAAAATATTTTAGATCTTTTATATAAATAATTTTTAAAAGTAACAATTATAGGAAATAAAAATGATTGAGAAGGTCTCAGAAAATTTTATTTTATTCTCAAACTGAAATTTTTAAATGCTAACAATTGGCGATCGAAATGGACTGCAGGTGGCGTAGAGCAGAACTCTCTACCTATGGCAACACTTCACATGCTTTCCCCATTAACGTGTGGAAAGTCATAGAGGAAGGAAGTACGTTAGTTTCTCTCTTGATTTCCATATAGATTGAAATCTTTTAACTTGGAAAACTATATGAAACTGAAAACTACATTAAACATAGTTCTAAAGAAAAGTATCACGGAAATTTTAAAAAATATCTTTATTAAATAAAAGAGGAAAATATTAAGAAAAGGGAAAATATCGTAGTACATTCCTAAACAACTGAAAAGAGGAGGAGAGGGAAAGGCTAAAGACATGAAACCGGTCTCTCCCCAGATGGCGTATTCGAGTGTTGCGATCGCGCTTCTTAATTTATTTATCTTCATATAAATAGCCTCTTGGACATTTATATTTGTGTTCCTTTGATTACTTGCCAAAGGACTTCCTGATGTTTTTGAAAGCGAGGATAATCGAAGTAAAAAAAAGACTGTTCGTACACATCTGAAAAAAATTAAAAACTTGTATTATAAAAAAAACTTATATTAAGTAATATTACTACCACTTTTTATTTTTTTCACATGCGTATGGACCCTACAAGCTTGCTTTTTTTTAATAGTTTTCCTGGTAATAATTTAAATCGTTGGTGCTTGCATTATAATCAATCACTATTAGTCGAAAGATAAACAAAATGCACACTTTATACAATGGAACTTATTTATTAAAAAAAACAAAGGCAATGTTGTTTATTCTTAATTTCTTTTAAATATATAATTTATAAAAAGTATGATTCTCAAGGGCCCCTGATTCAAGGGCCCAAGGGGCTTCCGGGTGCGCCCATACGTAAAGACGATACTGCTCAGAGTGCATGAATACTTTACATAACTATAGAACTCCATAAAAGACCAATATCACATTCTTTCCTTTACACCATTATTAGTAAAGCAAAATGCGCAATAAATAGTAAAAATCGGAAGAAAAATACAATTTTCATCCAATTATTTCCTAAATTATATTTAAATGTAGAACAAATTATTAATTACAAATAATTTCTGAAACTCCATAACAGAGGCTTCTTAAATGCGTTTATTTTAAGTGCTCTAAAACTCTACATTTCACTTCATATTCTGCCCTTTATTATTATTTAATTTGAATATATCAATTGCATAGTTGCCAACTCTACTTGTTTTTCCAGTAGACTACTGGATTTTTCCTGGTCTACTGGTTTCATAAAAATTCTCCTGGTTTTTGTATATTTTAGAAAATTCCTTAAAATTGGGTAAGTTTCCTTAAAAAATCCCTGTTCAAATAGAAATTTAGCGCAGATTATTGCTTCCTTGAATATTTAAGTAAGTGTTACTAATAGATAATGAAGCGAGCTTCATTTATAAATATTGGTTTAAAATTTTTTATTTTATTTTTTGTTCTGAAATGTTCGGTATATTTTCATTCAAAACTTTCTTTTTTTAAATGAATTAAATAATTTTTTAACTATCTTTGATGAATGAAATGCCTATTACTATTCAAAATTATGAGTAAACATAATTCATAACATTTCAAGTTAATTTAATGTTAATCATAACTGGAAAATATTGCAGTGTTTCTATTTGGATGACTATAAAAATCCCTAAAATTTCCCACGTGTAAAATATTTAGTTCATTTTGCGACAATTATCATAAAATTTATATTATTTCGTAAAATCTACCGGATTTTTTCCTATTTATGTTGGCAGCTATGCAATTGCATGATGTTAGAATGATTGATTAAAGTAAACAGTTGAAAATTATATAACTAATTCTAATATATCATTATTTAATGATAATCAATTTATTTAAATTTCAGCGTTTAATTACACTATTATATAGATATATTATTAACTAAGAAGGTACCGAGATGGGAGGTCACGGGAGGTTTTTGTGACCCCCCAAAGATTTTCATTATTCAGCAAATAGGCGATTTGCTAGACCATTCAACATATTTACAAAAATTTATTTCGTCTAATTTTATTTAAAGAAAAATGAAGTTATGAACCATACTTACTATTTTTAATTTATTTGGAGCAATTAAAGCTCAGAGGATTGGTGAGCAATAAAAGGAAGCCGTTCGTTGGTCGTAGTCTTTAAGGCAATTGAAATAAACTATTAAAAATATTAAGGTATAAAAATTAGAGTAATAAAAAAAATTTAAAAAACAGAAAAGAGTGAAAAGCAAGCTCGGAAGTAACTGCGGTAGCATTTCTGGGGTTAGCGAGCGAACTCTCTCTTTACACCAATGACCAATGTGTGTCTATTAAATTGGAGGGAGGCTCTTTCAAAAGTCTGTCTATTCTGCGAAGACAAATTAACAACAACGCTTGTGTTTTAATTAATAGAACATTAATTATTAACATTAAACATTAAAGAATTATCTAAAGTTTTGGAATAATTAATTAATTTCTTTATAAGCTGGTTATATTTTATTTATTGACTGCAAAAATTAGTTATTAAAACACGTTTACTATATCTGTATCTACTTTGTTACTTCTTAATTTACAAATTGAACAAATAAATAAATTTTAAACAACTTCAGCAAATTTTATATTTATAATCGTTTTTTAATCCACTGAAATTATATTTTCATTTTAAAGTACAATAGAATATATTATTCCTATTCGGTATTCGACGAGATTTGACGATTACTAAATTACTCTTTTATTCGATTCGAGGGATATTCCAAAGTTACGTCTTCATCTTTGCTACAGATTAATTTTTCTCCTTTTTTTAAAATTTAATATTCATTTTTTAAATGGTTGATTATTTATTTTATTCATTGCATAGAATAAAAGTAAAACATTTCATAGTGGGCCAGGGACTCATGAAGGTAAAGGTTCCATAATTTTGTGATCAAAACTCTGAATGTGGTCAGCATTGTTCACGGGGCTCAGACAAGATGGATGGGCTTTAAATCGTTTCGGTGGTTCGGACCTCAGTTCTCCACAACAGTTCAATGCCGTTACAACTGACCAATCATGACTCATTGCTGTTGTTGTTGAAGGTCATTAAGCTAGGGGTTCGATTGTCCTTGTTTTCTATCGGCGCCTTATATAGTCAAGTATTCGACTTCTGCCACACCTGTTAATAGGACGGGCCGATTCTTACAATCATTCATTCATCTACAAATCGTAATTTTGACCTGATCCAGAGAAAAACCAATCTCCAATTCAGTACCCCCAGAGGTTTAATTTGTTAAGGGAACATGCAGGACTTTGTGACCCGACTGATTTAAAATGCACCTGTCACCATTTACTACACGGGGAGTTTTCGGCCAGCTGGATTCGAACTCCTGTTCTTGCGAACTTGAGTCCTGTGCCCTGCCAACCAGGCTATCCTGGCCCATCGTGATTCACGGACCTGAATAATTAAGTATTAAGTCGTTAAATCTATAATTTATTGGTGGAAAAAATTAACATATTGTGAATGTGTTCGCAATGAAATAATTTTTTTTTTTATTAAAGCAAATAAATTACATACTTATTTATGATTCGGTCAAATTAGAAATTCTATTCTGCAAAATGAAAATTTTCCTCTTGTTCCAAAAAAAAAAAAAAAAAAAAAGGGTCACATCGTCCCTATTGGTAGCATTATTGTTAGGATAATGAAGTAATAAAAACTTTTTCCAACAAATTTTAAACATTGCAGTTTACATTTTAAAGCATTATGATTGTCATAGTGAGAGAGAGAAAAAGAATTCTTATTATTTAACTTTACCGAGAAAATAATTATATTTTTCCAAAATTCCATAAATATATTTTCTCCAAAAATAAATATTATAAATATAGTTTGTCTACGTTAAGAGCTCCCCGCCACGAAGTCTGAGGCAGTCTGCTGCTATGGAAACAAGAATAGCGTATTTCAGGGAGGGGAGCTTCTCTTCACTCTAGGGCAAACACAATAGACAGAAGAAAAAGATTCCCTTTTTTTCACACGCTCGAGTCAAAACCTATCCTAAATAATGACCCCACACTCTTACTTGAAGTAGTTATGCCTCGTTACCCTGGTCACCATCACGGGTCTAGACGAATGGCTTGGGGAGTTCTTACTTTAGACAAACTATACTCATAAATCAATATAAATAATTGAAGACCTGAACAAAATTAAGTTTATATATATATATATATAAAAGAACAAAATATTCGACAGAAAATATTTCGTAATAAATGTTAAGAAAATGACCATTACGTTAAAAAGAATTCCTTCCTAACAGAACCTAAACACTCTAATCCCTTTACACTCACAGAAAATGTTCAAAAACATCGTACAAAGGAACTAGAAATTCCTGAAATATTTCTCCCAACATTGTTCATCCTCCTGTCCGTCTAGAAGGATTGCCCCATCCCCAACTACGGGGTAAAGCAAGATAATCAAGAGGATAAGTCAAGTCAGACAGGTAATAAGATGTTCACCAAATTTGGGGATTTTCCTTCGCCAGTAGAGGATAGTATAATAATATATTCACCTCGTTTTCTAAATAAACAAACAAACAGCTAGTTAAGCGGAAGTAACTTCACCCGATCCGTACGAACTTCCTATAACCTTCTTATTATTATGTTTTGCATTAGATTTCCAAACATTGTTGGCGTTTTCTCTTATTTTGATAACGCTTGTTGTTTGGAAATTTAAAAATCTGTTTTATTAAATCGAAATGAGCTTTTCCTATTATCACAAGTTCAATTATGATGTCAAGAAAAAATTGTCAATAAAAATGATATAAAATATATATTATAGAAAAAATAATATTCGGCTGTCTGATCTTTTTTCTGGAGAGTTATTTTAAAGTTTAATATATGAAATACAATTAAGACACTGGTCTCTAGCAGTTAAATATTAAGTTAAGATATATTTATCTCGCAGATATACTACTTATTCATGGCATTCTAAAAACATGCACAGCTTAAAACTTGTAACTTTTAGATATGACATTAAAAGAAGTGCAAAATGTGGCTTTATTGTCAATTTGTAACAGAAATTTTATTTTCTTCAAAAAATTCAATTTCATAATGGAAGTATTTCTTTTTTCTTTCTTAAATAAAAGCCATATCTTTAATTCCCGCATGCAAACAAAAAAAAAACAAGAGATATGTTACTTCATGAAATTTTCTTAAAATGCATTTATTTTCTTTTTCTTTAGGAAGTTTAATTGTTTAAAGCAGGGGTGGTCAACACTGAGCATCTTGTGCACCACTTTTAGTGTAAAAAATCTTGAACATGGCAATTATTAATATAAATTTTATGTCAAGTCAATAAGTGCTACCGTTTTAATGTTGTTCATTAAATTATTGCACGTACACTAACTTTTTTTTCTTGATCAAATAAAGCTATAATTTAGCAAATATCACAGATGTTATCTTTAAAATCTTAAAAAAATTGCATTGTTTCTAGTGAAATTTAAACAATGGCTAACATTTAACCAATCACAATTTTTTGCTCATCATTTTTATGTATTTAAATGAGCAAGAAAATAATAAACAGAAAATTACATTTAATTACCTTTTTTTTAAATGGAATAATTTTACAATTACAAATAATAAAGGAGAAAACTTGCAAGGATACAAACACTAATGTGATTTCTATATTGTTTTAATTTTTATTAATTCTTTTATATTAAAAATTTAAAAAAAAAATTTTTTTCAATTTAAATTGAGTTTGTGTGCCACACAAAATGCCACCTCTGGTTTAAAGTAACTTTATTTTTTATATGTCAAATATAGCATACACGAATCTGAATTATTTAGTGTTAAAGTCATGTTTCTCTATTTAGATATTACCTTAAATTTTACATTACATTATGGGAAAGTACCAATTTTATTTTAAATTACGCTTGATGAAATCTTGAAATTTAAAGAATAAGAATACCGTATATATTAGATAAAAAATAATTTTTGGAAAAATTTTAAGAAATATATACAGAAAAGTTCTTTTTGTTGAGATTATATATATATTTTTTAAACTCAAAATTTCATGCGAGGGATAACATGGGCCCTTGGCTTCATCACTGAGTAGAAACAAATATTGCCCATGTTAAAAAAAAAAAGAAAAAAAAATAGTGTAGAGCTTTATTCTGTAATAATTCCAGGTAATGTTTGCGTATAGATCTTTATATTGAGTTATTTAGAGACTTTAAAAACAAACACACTTCAAAGAACCTTTATTTCTTTTTTAACTTTTATGTATTCAAAGAAACTTTATTTAACTTTTATGTATTTTTCCTAAAAATGAATTTTTCATATTCACCTTATCTGTAGGCGCTCATATTAATCAACAATGATTGAATCAGCCTAAGTAAAGACATTAGAAAGGAAATAAGTTCCCGTTGCTCCGGAAGTTTATGCGGACCATTACGTCTGCAAGCGAAAATAAGCTCCGCCTACAGATAAGGTGAATAACAATAATATAAATCAGAAACAACGATGATGATTATAGCCAAGCAATAGGTGTATTTAATTAAAATGGCAGGCAACGAAGCAAAAGTCTACGTCCGCGGATACGAGCGTTATTAAAATTTAGCGTAATTTTTTGCAAGAGAGTGAGGGCAAAGCATTAACTATTTGTATTGAATTCAGCCCAGCCTTGATATAGCGCATCTCTAAAAATTTATTTGTTAAATATTTAAAGTACTAATTGTTATTTATAATTAAAAAAATCATGGTAAATACCCTTTTTTGAAGTTATATTATTCACGTTCTAAGAAATGTATTATATTTGAAGTAGTTAATTTATACAATCGTTTTTTGTTGAGTATTTTATAGATTAAATGTAAAATAAACAAAAATTCACTCCAAGTAATTTTTTTTCCAACAACTGGTGTTTTTTTTAATTTTTTTATTTTTAAATTTACAATATTTACTTTCTTTTCATACTGGGGGAGGGGGATTGTCTATTTTTTCCACATTATGAATTGTTTATGTGCATTATTTTAATTTTAAATGTTACATATCTAAATCAATGGACGGAAAAGCTACATTATTTTTGTGGTTAACTACAACTACTTTTTTTTTTAAAATCTAGTGATATTTTGGCCTTTGTATTATTATTTAAATAAAAAATTAGTTTTTAAAATTGTTTCTAGATTTTTATTATGATTAATAAAAAAAGTAGTCAATTAGAAATTTTTCATATTATTATTATTATTATTATTTTTTTTTTAATTGCTGAGAGAAATATTAATAGGGGACAGCTGAATTGTGTACTTTTAAAAAAACCTATCTTTAAAAGCGATTTCTGCTCTTATACTAGTTGAATGTTCTTAATATAATTTTTAAAGTGAATTATCACTATTTAACTAAGAAAAAAAAACTGCTCTATAAAACTTCAAAAATTATTTTTAACAGTCATTTGATGTTTAAAAACTTGTTAACTTGTTGTAGAGGGACTTATGGTAGGTGAAAAGCTCTACTAGATGGAACATTTTGGTCTTTGATTTATTTTTCTTTAAAAAATGTAAAAGTTAAATTAAATTAATTTTTTTTTATTTTTTATATTTCTTTGTAAGATCAATGTATGAAAATAGGCAGAATTTATTTTATAAATTTGTCTTGAGAAGTTAGGGAAATACTGTTGTAGAAGTGACTGCAAATTGATAATTTTTTAAAAATCTATATTTTAAAAGGAAATTCAGCTTTAATATGAGTGGAATGTTGTTTACATATATTTTTGAAAATAGCACTAAAAACTCCAAACTGTCAATATTGTTTTAGATACTGTTTGCATGAACAGTGAGTTCAGTTAACCTCATTTGCTCAAAATAATGCTCATGGTACGCATTTTATACAAATGCCCTACTGCGTTTTAAAGCTCAGGTGTCATAGTAGGCTAAAGTAAAGATCAGAACAAAATCAGGACACATTAAAACTGTATACATATACAAAACTATTTAAAATGGATAAAAAACAAATTGAATATAGCCTACTCTAGTAAAATATAACAGAGGCAAATTTGATAGAGAAAGAAAGATAAAATATACAAATTTTTAATTTCAGAATTACTTTAGAGCAGAAAGTTTGAAATTCCTAATACAATTTTACGAATAATCATCTAGTTTGAGATCAGTATAACAGGAGTGCTTATTTTTCAGGAAAAAACTGGTATTAGAAAAATTTTTATTTTTCATTTTTTTACCCTTCTTTTGGTAGAAGTAAATTTATAAGAATTACTTGTGTCCAAAATGCCTTCCTGTAGTTGGTAGTTATAACACATTTACAGTAAGTAAGAATGTTTTACTCATTAATTAGTATTGACAGTCTCGGAGAATTTAGTTTCCCCAAAAGTAAGGTTGAAAGGAAATCATCTTACTAGGATTTTTTTTAAATCTTTACTGGATAAGTAGTAGAGCTGACCTGGCATATAGAAAGTTTTGATAGTAGATGAATAGCCAGAATCAACTAGTTAGTATTCCCACATTCTCAATATTCCATTAAAACTTACTAGTAATGGAGTTCAAGACTTTCCTTTAGCAAAAAATCAATTTCAATTATCCCAGATTTTGAAATACAGTCAATATACTGCTTAATATTTTTGTACAAGAGTAATTTATTAAATGATTCCTCTGTTTTCCATTTAAAAATTATATGATTACTGTATTGTTGTATGTTACTGTTAATCATTTTTAAAATCGGATGAAAGGGAAAAATTGATATTTATAAAACTCCCCAGTACAAAACTTGTTCCTGCATCTGTAGAAAATAATCCAGTGATCGAAATAATCACCATAAAAGCTTGATAATTTAAAATAGCTGAGTTTTTTCTTCTTCGTAAAATGACTTAACTGAGTTAAAACTATCAAATTTTATAATATTTAAATTGAATAGAATAATCAAAATTATCCAATTCTTCGAATAAAGTTGATTATTTTAAATACAAATTCGCACTGAAAGGAAATGAAGCATATATAAAACAAGAATGAATATCAAAACCAGACGTTCAAAATTGATGCAAAATATTTTATCAGGATAGTCAGGATTATCAATATACAAACCCTGTATTAGTATTTTTTCATTTTGATGAAATATTTTAAAAATTATTCAATTTGCATAAATTAATAATTGAAAATCGGTCCTAAAAATTAAAGTTGATTTAAAATTAAACTTTACATAAACTGAACTTTTTCATACTATAAATTTTTGCTGTTATTTTCTTTATGCACAGAACTATTTCTATTTAATGTTTGCATAAATTAAAACGGTTAAAATGTGCATTGTGACCCCCCCAGTTCTGAACCAAATATGCAGTAGTTTGCCTGGATTTGGCTACAAGGTGTATCCTTTGATGATTTTGTCTAGTCGGAAATCTCTCAGGCACTGATATGGAAATCTTCCTTGCAGACAAAAAATGCTCAACACTGAAATATATCTTATCATTAATTTGTCAAAAAGAAAAAAATGGTATTGACAAAAGATATCCATTATCTGGGTATGTAAAGCTGATGAGTTTATATTTATAGCTTAGTATTATGCCGACGCCTGGTAGCTGAGCGGTAGCGTTTCATGCTCCCGTGCCACAGGTCCTGGGTTCGATCATCGGGCCGGGCATGATTGACTCAGCCTTTCATCCCTTCACTGGGTCGATAAATGAGTACCAAGCATGCTTGGGAACTAAACACTGGGGGTTCCGCGTACGGCTGTTCACCTGACCGGAACACTGCACCCCAGAGCCCAAGGTCAAGGAAACTGAGATGGGCATAGTAGGCCTTGGCCCTCTATGGGCTGTCGTGCCACTGAGTTTAGTTTAATTATGTAGGTCAGTGTTTTCCCTTTCTAAATTTTTTCGTAAAGCTGTGTACCACTAATAAAAAAATGAACGTATTTTTTAATATAAAAAAATTGTAATAAAGTTAAAAATCACAACTGGCTGTTGACACCACTAATTATTAACTGTTAACTCTGCAAAAAAATAGCCAATAGAAAAATATGTAATCATAAATTTTCATGGCTAGCTTTATTTTTAAATAAAATTTTTTGAAATTTTCGTTTGTTGCAAGATATTTCACATAAGAACGTGTACCCCCACTAAACTGTTCCTGTACCCCTGGGGGTACACATACCACACTTTGGGAAACACTGATGTAGGTATATCAATTAGATAAAAAATTTTCAATTCTGTTATATATTTTTTTCAAACTATGTTATGACAAAATTATTTTATATTTTAGGGAAATGAATCTTCACTTCCAATGGAAATGTGTTCCACCTGTAAGGTTTATATTTAATTATTTATATTTTACAAAAGGCAAAATTAGTGGTGGTCATGTGGTGACTAAAAAAAGAAATTACTGTCCACCGCTTCTTTTTGCCATTTGATAGCCCGTCTTGATTTTGTCTCCCGATGGAGAGCGGTGTTTTTCGGCTTTTATCAGCTCACTATGTCACTAAATATACTGCCGGCATCACATAACCTGTGAAGTTAAATATATGCACTGACATCCCTTTCAGCTGTGTTGAGTGCGTTTTTCCGCTTTTTTTTAAAGATAATTTTTTCAATTAATAAAACATTAGATCAAAAACACTTTAGTTTAAAAAACTGAATTTTCTTAGCGTTGGAATTTTGAGTTTTAAAAGCTGCCATATAGCAACTTTTTGCTGTTTCTTTAGACTATTTCTTGAAGTAAAAACACATTTACAAGCAACTTTTTGTTTTCAAGAGCTACTTTATATATATATATATATATGAGAACTTGTTTTTCATCAATGTTTCGAACGAGCTCTTCAGTTATAACAAGTTTTATCAATTTCCTACCGTATAACAGATAATCCCCGTATAACAGATAAGAACAATCTCCCACCGTAATTTCCCACCGTATAAGTATTGTTCTTAAAAAAAAATTATTTTTTAAAAAATAATTATTACGCTCTGAGCCAGCGTTTGTTTTCCAGATCAGCCTATGATATCAACATGACATCATAGATTTTGACATCAGTGCGCAAATAGTTAACTGAAAGGGAAAAAGAAGGAAAATTAAAAATTCAAATGCACATTAAAATAATTCTTTATTAATTCTATTCAAATTCCCCCCCCCCCCCCCCAAAAAAAAAAGAAAAAAAAATTTAGTCTAAAATATTTTTCTAAAATATACTTTGCCAAATATTTGACCAAATATTCGGGAAAAAAAGACGAATACAGAATAGTGACCAAATATTCGTTACATCCTTATTCCACACACATATATATGTATATAAAAATCATCAAAAGTATGCCCTTTTTTCTTTCGAAAAATTAAGTAAGATACAGACATAAAAGTTAAAACTAAAATTTTTGCTACAGAAATTCTAAGAAATTCTTTTGACTTGCATAATAATTCTAAGCCCAACTGAAAATGTTAAAAATCGGAACTACTGAAGCAAATGAGTAATGAAAAAGTATATTCAAGAATCTAAAAGTATTTTAGTAATTATGGTTAAGCATTTACTCTTATATATATTTTTATGTACATCGTATCGTATCATGATCAAATATAGAATTCCTGCAATTGTTGAACTAATTTTACATGTGATATTTTATTTCTTTCTCATACACTTTTTATTTTTTTTTATATATTTTTTTAATATTGATATAATTTGCTGATTTATATTCTTTACCTGAACCCATTTTATAACTGAAACACATGTTTAATAAAGATGCATTGTAGAAATTATATAAATAGGTTAACAGTTTGCTGAAGAAAATAGGTTGAACCATAATTTATTCTTTTAAAATTATGGTTCACTAATAAATACTTAGTGTACATTTTTAAATTTTTCTATTTTGTTTTATTGCGACTTATTATTATTATTTTTTTTTTAACTTTCATGTTACTTTTCTTAAAATTTTTTTCAATTTTTTTTGTAACTAACCCAGCTTTTAATTATCATGATAAAATGGGCAAAACTTTACCTAATAATCATTTATAAACTTAAAACAGTTGTAAATGTCTTTTGTAAGAATAGAGAATTTTTGACAGTTGATGCTGATGAAATCAAGAGACTGGGGAAAAGGTTCAGGAAGTTGGACTTGGATAACTCTGGCTCGCTCAGTGTGGAGGAATTCATGTCACTACCTGAATTACAACAGAATCCACTCGTCCAGAGAGTCATTGAAATCTTTGATACTGATGGAAATGGGGAAGTGGATTTCAAAGGTATTTTGTTTCTGTAAAATTTCTTATCTAAGTAGTTTGTCGATGATCTGGTTGTATTATGGGAGACTGCTGATTATCCAAAACGTTCAAGGTGTATACAATTAACAGAAAAATCCAGATCACTAAAATCAGTATTTCAGGGTGCCGGGCAAATGCAAGAAATTTTGCTTTTCTCAGTTTTTTTACTCATTGAAAAAAAGCTGATTTCTTTAAGTAGCGAAAAGGTAGAGAGTGTAGCCACAGCTCACGTCACAAAAGAAGAAAAAGCAGCTAGCAGCTGCTCCACTGCGGAAGCTTTTCATTTCTTCTTTTTCTTCTCTGCTATTCTTTATCTCTCCCCCTTCTTCTTTAGGTTTTATTGAAATGGCAACATTCAATCTGTTCTGACAAAGCAGTGTTGTAGTTTGCAGTTGTTTTGCTGCCCGAGGGTGTGTTTTTAAGTGTTTCTAAAAAAGCGTATTTAATACTGATTTGAAGGATGTGTCAATATGTGCTTCAATATACAATATCAATATGCACTTCACTGGATTGATGACAAAAGCCCAGACTATTCATTTGCTGCATATTGTTCATTTCGCTGAAAAGTTATAATGCAATATGAGGAAACAATCTCTCACCAGCTGTGCGAACAACGAGAGGCACAATCAAAGATGTGCCACTTAAGTAAAGAAAAAAAAATCTATATGGAATTTTGTATCTAAAAAATACTGTAGGAAATAATACAAGAACTCTAACATCGTTGAATTTAATGTCCAAATGTAAAACAATTTAGAACTTTTTAGGCCAAAAACATACCTTTGCAACTGAACTGTTACAGGCATTAGATTACTTAGCAATAAGATTTAAAGCTTGCAAAAGTTTGGAAGACAGACAATATATTACGAAAGAAAACAAAAAATTTTGAACATCCTATTCCTGAAAATCAAGCAATAATCTTGTAACTTGTATTGATTACTTTAGATGTTATTTTTAATAGCTAGAGTAAATATTTATGGAGATATAGACATTTTTTTAATAATTTTTTTTAATAAAAAACTAATTTTTTGCATTGCATGCTTTTGTCAAACAATATTTCTGAAGCAATTTGAAATTAATTAATTATTTATTTTAAATTTAAAAAAAAAAATGGTTAAAAACTGTGCAAGATATAAGTATTTAAGGTATTTCTTTTGAACGGTATTTGGCAACTAATGAAAAAAGTTTGATTTAAATACCTTAAAAATTTAAAAAGTCTCAAGCAATTTTCTAAGTAATTTTTGTACTTTTTGAAAGAAAGCTCAAAACGATCAGGGGTTTTCCTGAAATTTCATTTTGTACTATTCAACAAGATTTATTAAAAATAGCACTGGCATTGTGGGGGATCATCCCCCCTAAAAGTGGTTTTTTTTCTCACATGTTTTCTTTCCTTATACCATCAAATTTTGGTTTCCAAATGATTATTGTAAGTTATTATCATTTGTTATTAAATTTTGTCTTATAAAAAATAAAGTTTGTAGAAAACCCTCGAATGTTTTGAGCTTTTTTTAAAAAAGTATAAAAACTGCTTAGAAAATCGTTTGAAACTTTTTAAATTTTTAAGGTATTCAAATCAAACTTTTTTCATTAGTTGCTGAAGAAGATTCACTACAAATTTACGAAAAAACTTTTAAAATTTTTTTTCCTGCACTTGCACAGTATAAAAGAACCACCTTAAATACTTATATCTTGCACAGTTTTCAACAATTTGTTATTTTAAAATTTGAAATAAAAATTTTTTTAATAAGTTTTAAACTGCTCCAAAATTTTTTGTTTAATTCCTTTGAATATTTATTTATAAAGTTATAGCAAAAGAGAGAGAGAGAGAAAAAAAAAGAAAAAAAAACGCAAGGTTAAAAAAATTGTTATTTTTGTCCATATCTTCATTAATATTTAAATTTGGTGTACGGAACTTTATGCAGTATATAAAAATAACAACCAAATTAATCAATACAAGTTACAAGCTTATTGCTTGATTTTCTGGAATAGTGTTTAAAAATACTTGTTTTCATTCGTAATTTATTATCGGTCTCCTAAATCTCTGAACGCTTTAAATCTTATTGCTAAATATGAAAAATTACACGAACTAAACATCTCTAACTTTATAAATTAATCTTAAGTATTTTCTTGAGAAATTTTTAAAAAAAAGTCAACAACTCTAAGTGTATCTTCCATTATTGCAGGGGGGTAGTGTATATATACACGTATATTATATTATAATTATTAATATTTGCTATAATATGGAAGTAATATATATTCCAATCAGTTATAAATAATAAACCATTATATCTGTAAATAAATAAATATAGGTTAATAGCATTTACCAGGTTTTTCCCTTGGTTTTTACTTGCAAAAACCTAGTTTTTACAATGCCCTGGTACTGGTAAAAATCCAACCAGGAAAATATCCAATGTATGGTGTATGGTCTGAACAGAATTAGTTCCAATTTGATACTTTTAAGCAAGGCTGAGCTTTTCCCGTAACTTATTGCTGCAGAGCATGTTAAAAATGGATTTTTTATTACTTTTGTTTCTTTTATATTTTTATTAGTATTTAAGACTGTTCAGCGAATGTATCAAAAGTCTTAAGGGCTTTTTGGCCATATTGGTGTGATATATTATAAATTTTTTAAGTAAATCTAATTTTGAAATTTTTTAAGTTTATTCTTTCTCAAATTTTTTTTTATTTCACTTTTAACAATCAATTACTTTCAGGAGTATTTTGAAGTTTTGCAAAACGAATGTTTATTTCACAATTTTATTCTGCATGAACAATGCAACTTTCTTTTAAATGAAATATACTATTATCAATACAAGATTGCATCATAGAAATTTTGTGTTACTCATCTTTATCCACCTAATTAAGAAACAAATATTTAAAAATAATTTTAGGGGAAAGAAACTTCTATTAGGTATTTTTCGTTTGCATAAAAGCACCAGTGAAATTCGAAATAAAAGCACATATCATATTCTTCTTTGCACATGAGCTTTGTGTAAGATATTTTTCGCAAGGTCCGGTGTACCAACTATTAAATTATAAAACTTAATAACTATTTTTGTATTAATTTTTGTTGTCTGTATATTGAATACTTTTTTTTTTTAATTAGAATTCATTGAAGGTGTATCACAATTCAGTGTTAAAGGTGATAAAGAATCAAAACTAAGATGTAAGTGTATATTTTATGTATTGCTTTGATTGTTTATAAACTTTTTATAGTCTTTTTTTTTTTTTTTTTTTTTTTTGTAATAATAAAGTGCATATTGGTTTGAATATTTTTAATGATTTGGAAAATAAAAGGAAATTTTAGGAATAATAGAAAAATTATTTTTATACTAAATTTTTACTGAAAAAAATCACTTACACACAATTTTGAAATTTATTTAAACAAAAATCATTTAACGTTAAAAATTATTTTTAGCAATTATTTATTATTTTATTTGAAAATAATCAAAAAGTTTTGAATTGTAAGGCATACAATTTCTACATAATTTAAAATAATGTAATTTTGAATGACAAAATACAAGATTTGAGCGTAAGTGGTCAAATAGTTTCTTAGTTATCAAGTTTTGAAAAAAGTCACAAATTTAAAATTTGATTGTTAAACATGTATAATTTATTTTAGTTAGAAAAAAATCGAGAATATTTATTGTGTAATTTTTTTTAATAGTAGTTAATTAAAAAATAATTTAAAGTTATATTTAATTTCTTCAGACATAAATGTTTCTAAGCTAATTTTTTTCTCTTTAACTTGTATATAAGATTATTAAAATGCTGCCGTAACACTGTTTTTAAATGAGTCACTCTTAATCACTTTTTAAATAATTTGAGTCATTTTTAGCGGGTGGGTGACCACTTCCATATACTTTGATAAGCTTCTGTAGGGACCGAGGGTGTGCGATATTGGTCCTCGTTAAACTGTTTTACCGTAAAGTGCTCGACATCACACATAAGTCGTCGGGCTACCAAAGCAGGGGCCCATCATCTATGCTGTGGATCAAAATTGTGATGGCATGTCTTTGGATCATCTTAGGGATGTTTCTCAGACCGTTGCCAATAGCCCATTGTGCAGCTCTAGTGCGACGCAAATAAAGTACCTACCTACCCCTGGGCCACCAAATATTTTTTTGTGTTGGCCAAATTATAGTGGCCACCTTTAATTTCTCGACCTACCTACTGGGGAAATTATCTAACTTCTCATCTATTCGAAAGCAAGATAGCTTCTGTTGTCTGTTTAGTAAAAGAGGATGAAAAAATATCTCATTCATTATACTTATCGAGCATGAGGTTTAGCAGCATTAAAAAAGCTTCTATTATTTCACTTATTAACTGTTGTTTTATTATTTTTTTCCAGTTGCTTTTAGAATTTATGACATTGACAATGATGGTTTTATCTCTAATGGGGAACTTTTCACTGTACTTAAGATGATGGTTGGCAATAATTTGAAAGACACCCAGCTTCAGCAGATTGTTGATAAAACAATACAGTTTGCCGACAAAGATGGGGATGGAAAAATTTCCTTCGAAGAATTTTGCGGTGTAAGTAGCTCTTTTCCTTATTATGATCTTATTAAAAATTAGAAATTCTGCTCTATAGATCTTAATTTTTAACTCTTTAACAATGTTTAACTTGAAAACAAATGGTCCTACAAATCTGAATTGTTGACCTAAAAGTTTTTTTGTTGTTGGTTGGTTTTATATGGAATTGGGGCAATTACTCATTTTGTTCTGGAAATACTATTACTAGCATTTTGTTTGTGTAAGGTTTTATCTACTTTCTTTGCTTTTATAGACAAAATGTTAAAAATGACAATTGCAAATAAAAAGATGATACTATTTTTAACTATTCAAATTATTTATTTATTTTGCAATTGCTGTGACTTCCATTGCTTTTAGCCAGAATATCTACTACTTGCTTTTGTTATCTTTTGAATTTTTCATAATGAAAAATTCTTTATTTTCCTTGATAAAATGTTTAAAAAATATCAAACAAAAAGATGTCTATGTGAAATTTTTTAAGACATGATGCAAATTATCAGTGAAATTTGTTTATTGACATGCGTTTTGTTATTATTTTGTCGTAATTATTCAAAAACTAAAAATTAAGCTCTTTTTTTTTACATTAAATGACATATTTATTGAATGATATTTTTATTATTATTTTCTTATTTTTATTATTTTATTTTCATGCTGAGTTATGTAAAATAGATGCATTTTATTATTTTATCGTTAGCTGCCTTTATATTTTCATTCATTAAAAATATATTTTTCAGATTGTTGGCAACACTGATATTCACAAGAAAATGGTTGTTGATGTTTAAATGCTTCTCTGTGTTTATATGATGTTTTTATTTACATCTTAGCAACTTATTTTAAAGACATAATATATATATATTTTTAGAGTACTATTGAGCACTGTATTATTTTGTTATTCTTATTCACCAATTCCATTACCAAAAACTTCCTAGTCATGTCAAAGTGTTTACTGTATCTATTCCAATTTGCTGTGATTTCCCTAAACACTTTATTTTAATAAACTTTTTTTCTTCTAATCCAGTGTGAATTATAGCTGTTATAGCATGCTTTTGCAAATTAATCACATACACTTAAATAAAGAGTGTGTGCTTCATTAAAATGGATATTTCCAATTATTTTTTTATGCGATACTTATATAGGATAATTAGATATCATACACCTCCAGTTTCTTTCTTTTCGAGCAAACGTTGAAATTAAGTTATTAGCAAGACAAAAGTAGTGGTAATTGTATAAAAAAAAATATCAAATCTTTTTTTTAAAGGCGTAATAATAAAGACAAAATTGTTAAACTGAATAAAATAATCTAGATTAGTTATTGACACATTATGTTTGTAAGTGTTACAAAGGTTATGTTGTAAAAATATTTATCAAAGAAAGTATTACAAATTTTGTCACATTGCAAACTGGTTCTGCTTAATTTGAAAATGTTTAAATGAATACAAACAAAATTTAGAAATGATGCTTTTATTGGTAAATTGTGTCAGGAATTGATTCCAGTTTAGAAAACTGAATTTTTATGAAATACCAGCATTTCTCCTCCACATCAAAGCAAAAGACGGAAATTACTTTCTATGATAGTTAAAATCGGTATATTTATGGGGGCAATATTTAAATGTGCTGATTAATTAATATAATCTAGCAACAAATGCAAATACAAAAATAAACATATTCTTGATGAATATACCACAGGGAATTTAATTAAAGCATCCAAAACATTCAGGGAAAAAGGAATTAATTTGAGTGTTAAACAGCTAAAAGTTCAATATTTTTTTCAAAAAGAAAAAAAAAAAAAAAAATGATTCTGAAGTGATGATTTAAATTCTAAAAGATATTTTCTGATACTTAATTGTGGTTCATTTTATATTACTAAATATAGTGCGGTAAATGTAATTTACTCATTTTAATTCTGGAAAAAAATAACATTGAAATACTGAAAAACAATTTTCTAATAAATCACTATGTTAATTGAATGCTAAAATATTGAATTAATATTTAAGAAGTTTTGTATATTTCTTTACAATATCTTTGTTTTTCATTGATTTTTTTAATAGTGTCTCAATGTTCTGCAAGGCATATCAATGTTTTAATTATTCTAAAAAGATCCTCCAGCTAAATATTTCAATGCCAATCACATTTCATTCGAGGTCTTTGGATTTAAAACTGGCTCCATCCATTTTTAAAAATTTTTGAGGAGAAACCAAAAATTTCCCATGGACATTTTAGGTTACGTAAATGTTTCTTAAACAGCTCATGATTATTTTAAAATAGCTTAAGTATTCAAAATATTTTTTGTAGATTAAAGAACTATTTTGGATTTTGATGCAAAAGGTGTTATTTTTATAAAACATTTAGTACTTGTTTTGTTTCAACTTTATTCCTAGATAAGTACAATAGAGATCACTGAAGTTTCTTGATCATGGAGAACTTTGGATTCTATTGTTTCCCTTTCTAAATCGTACTGCTTTAAAAAGATAAAAAGCTGTGCTGTATCTGAAATTTTAAATATTTTTGTTTAAATTTGTTGTTTTGTTAAAAATTTATTGAAGTAATTTTTTTTTAAAGTTTTGAAATAATGTGAAATAACTTTTAAAAAATTTAAAAAATATTCTCAATATTCCTCTGAGTGGTTATATAAAAAAAGGAGAAAATGGACAGAGCCAGTGTGTGACCTCATTTAAATTGTGCCTAATTTGTAAACTTTCATGTTTCTCTATTTTGTATAATCTACTATTTTTCTTATAATGTACTACTCTGTCTCTTTACATGTATATATATATATATATATTTATACTGCAATTTTACACCTTAACTCAATTAGTTTAGCAGAATTTTTTATCCTTTACATTTTCTCGGTGTTGTAGAGCGCCTTGCGTTGATTATTTGAAGCCATTGATCAGAACGAGACCGATCTGCATAACAAGAAATCCAGATATTTGGGCAACTTAAAAAAAAATTGAAAGAACAGCAGGCAAATTTTTTAAATAAAATTTTAAATCGAATGCCTTGCTTTTAATGCCTAATGTAATTGCGTGCCAATTAAAGTGCTTTGCTGTTAATTTTTTTGTTTCTCATTTCAGTCTTTTAGCGATTCCATGTTTTAAGATCCTTTCTAGAGAATCTGAAGACAAAGATAGATTTTTCAAAGTTCAGACAGTTTTGTCTGCTTCTTGACAAAATTCTGTGTTTTCTCCCCTTTTTAATTTAAAAAAAAAAAAAAAAACAAGACTTATCAATAAAAGTTGTGCTTTACCAATTCGAAGTAATTTTATTTTTTTTTACGCATTCATGAAATTTAAAATCACACATTGCTATTCAAAATTATACATCTGTATTGACATGTTCGAAGTTACAAATAGCAATTCATATTTATGTGAATTAAAAATCTCTTATTGCTATTCACATTCATGTAATCTAATAATCATGCATCAATAATTTTATTAAAAACTTCACTATTAATTCAAAAGATATGTAATTCGTGCATACTTTTTTGTTGTTCAAATTGCAGGTATTGTTTTGGTATTTTAATATGTTTTTTGCATGTAAAATTTTTGGATTTCTATTTTTAGCTCATAAGGTTTTTTACCCAAACTGATTTTGGTAGGGAAAAAAAACTGGAACACTTAGGTAAAAGATGCACTTAATTCAATCTGCTTAATCATTCAATTTGCTTTATCAGTGATCTTATAAATGGCGCTCTACGATATTAAAATTTTATGTATCAACTTTTTGAATAAACTTTTCTGAAGAAAATATTTATATTAAATATTTCTGCACAATATTATCTTTATGTATCACTTCTATGGCTCATAAAAAAAATATATTTATGGCACTTTATGTCATGTATGTTATCCTGATGTATTAAGAATGTATATGTTATAACAATTAAGTGTTCGATTTTCGATATTTCTTCTGAATTTTTTTGAATGCATGTTTAGTTATGTATTTATTTACAGATCTAAATCATGTTTATCAATATATTTCCTTTACGTTTTGTTGCTAGAGTTGAGAAATTTTTTGAGTTTGTATTTTATTGTTGTTATTTATGTTGTAATAGTTTTCATTAACAAGAATCGTTATTATTCATTTGTTGTTGTTTAAAGGAGCGTTAAATAAAATGAATTACCAAAATTTTATTCTGTGTTTTATTATTACCAGAGTGTATAATGAGAAGAATTCCACTGTTGAACATAGATTGAATTCTTTTTATTTTAAGAAATATGAATATCTTTGTTGAAAAATCGAGTTTTTATGCTCATAGAAGGATCTATTTTGAAACTCTACTGTTTTATCATTCAAAATAGCAAGAATCGGAAAGTTTAAATTAATAACAATTATAATAAGGTGAAATAAACAATAGTGAAAGGCATAGGCAACATGGATAGGAAAAAATCATGTAGATTTTACGATATAATATAAGTTTCATGATAAATGTTGCATAATGTACTAAATATTTTACACATAAGGAATTTTAGGGATTTTTATAGTCATCAAAATAGGAAATTTGCAAAATTTTCCCTTTATGATTGACATTAAACATACTTGGAAATGTTATGTATTAACTCAGAATTTTGAATATTATTAGGCATTGACTTCAAAGATAGTTAGATAAGATTATTTTAATTACTTTAAAAAGAGAGTTCTGAATAAAAATAAACAACATTTTGGAACAAAAAAGTTTTGGATGGATTTCTATAAATGAGGTTCGCTTCATTATGTATTAGTAATACTTATTTAAATATTCTAGCAAGCAAGCAATAATCTGTGCAAGAATTCTACTTGGGATGGCCTTTGTTTTATGGATGGGAAGCTGAGATAGTAGAAGCAAACAAGAAGAAATGCTTATGGCTACATTCCACTCAATAGATGGTTTTAAAAATCAGTATATGTATTTTATGTAAAAATTTCAAAATTACCAAAAAATGAAGAAAAAAATCAGTCGAAGACAGAAAAAAGTTCATAATATCTAATTTCCTCTTTTCTTTTGGTTCACTATATCCACAAAACATAACACTATGTGTATAGTAAGTCACAGGAGCAAACATTTCGTACACTATATCCGGGAGTTCACTATAAATCATGTTCACTACAGCGGGGTTTGACTGTGTGCCTATATATATATCTGTGACGTACGACACAGTTCCGAGAGCTTCTGTTTTAGGGCCTTTTTCGTTGCACAAAATCGTCACACTACCACATAGGGCGGGTTACATTCACACACAAAGGAGAAAGGACATCCATGCCTTGTCCGGGATTCGAACCCAGAACCTTTCTGATGCAAGGACAGTTCCCTGCCCCCTACACTGGCCGGCACTGAACGTATTACTTAAAAAAAAGCAAACTTTTTAGAAAATAATATTTATTGATTCAGAAACTGATATTTGAGTGTCAATTGTACAAAATACCCCAAGCAACAAATCTTACTGAAGTTTTAAGAAGATGCTAAGTTGTTTTTTTTTTTTTTTCAGCAATAAAAAGTACCTCGTACATAACAATCTTTTTTGATACTTTCGATTTTTCAAAATTTTGATTATAAATAAATACGGCATAGAACAAATGTTTTTAAAAGTGCATCGAGGTGGAAAAAAAAAAATCTTAAAAATGTCAATACAAAAATAAGTTTAACCATTTCCTTTCCTGTTACTGTATGTTTACATTTATGAGTGTATGAAACTGCTATATTCTACCGTTTCAACGGGTTATATGGGACACTTTTAAGATATAAAATTGAAGTACATCGTGCGTAATTAATAAACATCTATACTAGAATATTAGTTTTTTTTAATAAATGCTTAACAATGCTCTGTAAAAAAGTTAATTTCAATCATCTTTGCCCAAAAAGAAGTAAAAAAAAAATTTTTTTTATCAACGTTAAGTTGCATTGTTGACCAACAATGGAATTCCATAAATTTTAAATCGTGTTCCATTTTATTCATTTGAGTTTCTTGCTTGAAGTTGATCGTGGTGATTTCTGAGAGATTTGAAAAAAAGCGAATTTGGATTTACTTCTTGTAAGATTTAAAATGTCTGCTGATCGGAAAAGAGCTAATCGACACGTCCAGCGTGTTGCCCGTATTAATAAAGCAACTGATATATTGAAAAATGATGGAGAATATGCGAACTTAGATCCTATTGGATCTGGCACTTATGGCCGAGTGTATAAAATTGTTTCTTCATTAACTAAATTGGAATGGGCCGCAAAGTTTGTGCCTTTCGAGATAGCATCAAATTATGAAGTTGAATTTTGGTCAAAACTTAACTATCCTAACTTAGTCTCTCTCAAGTGCATACTGAAGTTACCAAATTCGAAAGTCTTTATTTTCATCATGCCGCTTTATCGGATGACATTACACTTGGCAATTCAAGATTCAGAATTCCGTGGTAAAAGCGGAGCATTTAAAAGTGTCAAATCTTGGATAAAAGATATGCTTCGTGTCTTAGAATACCTTCACTTAAATGATATGTGCCACTTGGACCTGAAGCTTGATAATATACTGATTTCGGAGAGCAATACTGCCCTATTGGCTGACTTTACCTTTTTATGGGATGCTAAAAAGGCTCTTACGAAGTACATATTAAGTTGTTTTTTTTTAAATAATTATTTATGTTTTTATTATTTTGTTTTAAGTCTAAATGGTAATTCTCAGTAACATAATCATTTGGTGCAATTATGATGCAGAATATTGTAACATTTTCGATGTCTTTTAACTACAATGAAAAATAATTCACTTTAAAATAAACTTTATTACATACCTACTTCAACTCACGGTAATAAAAACAAACTTCTTTATGAAATAAATTCAAAGCTCATCTCTCTCATTCAATTTGTAAACTATCTTGTACCACGCGAGGCTCCTTTTTATTTCATTTATTAATTTATCAACCCCAGTTTTTCCAGTTACGTTTTTTCAAATTCAAATTTCCATTCCTTTTGGTTTCTCTGGTTATTATTTTTAATATTAGTTTTTCTACCTTTATTTTCCTCTTTTGTTTAGGCGCCTTTACTAAAGGAAAATCTGGGATTCTTACTATTTTTTTTTCTTGATACTTTATGTATGATAAGAAAATGGTATTGTTTTTTTTCTCTAAATAAAAGAATTTTCAGATTGAAATATGTTGTCTGATGCTTAAATTAATTCCAAAATCTGAGCAATATGATCGATTGTCCCAATTAATATATCCAATCAATTATTTAGCAAGGGTATCCTGTGTTAGCAGTTTCCTGGCTTCGTCAATGCATTTCAAAGGACTGATACTTTTAATACCTGACATTTTGGTAGGCAACTCTAATTTGTCATAAGCCATTTTATCAAATCAAATTATTCAGCATTACATCTTGTGTTTACAGTTTCTAAACTCATTAGTTTTGACTTTCAAAGGTCTGATTTCTTTAGTACCAGTAACTTCCGATTTTACGATCGCCATAACTTTAAGAACTTATTTTACTAACCTCAAACTTACTTTGAAAATCTTCTTAATTTGATCTAATTTTCCGATTAATCTATTCAATAAATTACTTAACAAGTATCTTGGGTTTGCAGCTTCTAGATTTTACTAATTTTGACTTAGCTTAATTTATGCTTTTCAAAGGTCTTATTTCTTTAATACAAGTACCTTTTGACTTCCAAGTCGTCTACTCATCTTTGCCGCTAGAGTCATTTTATTGATCTCTAACCAACTTTAAACGTCTTATAGATTCACCCCCCTCCACCAATTGTTTTTGAACTTCAACGTTTTGTTTTTCAAGCTGGTGAAATCTCTTAAAGAATTGAAATCTTCTGCATTTGTCCTACTCCCTCAATTTACGTTTTCAATAAGTTATGCAGCATTTTATCTTATGTTTGTAGTTTCTTGGCTTCAAAAGTTTTGTCTCCAGTATTGTTTTTCAAAGAACTAATGTCCTTAGTGCCAGTACATTCTGACTTCAAAATCGCCAACGCTTCTTTGTCAAGAACTATTTTAGTAGTCTCTAACCTATTTTAAGCACCCTTTTGAATTATTTTTTTCGAAATTTTTAATATCTTGTTTTAATGTACTATTCTCCAAGATTAATAATTCTTTTTCCTTCTTAAAGGTAACCACACATATTCTCATGTCTAATTTAATATCATATTTGCATGGAGAAAATGTTGCTTTCTCTTGAGATCGACTTAGTAATTCACGCACCATATATTTTCTTACCACTTTATTTACATCAGCACTTTTATTTAAAGTTACAGTTTGGCTTCTCGAAAAATATTTGTCTTTATTTACATTAATTACAGTCACTTTAGTTAAAATTTCCAAACTTACATTCGCCGTTGGGTTACATTCTGAAGTTTTTTCGAATGACAATTTTATACAAGTTTGGCTTTATATTACAAGTTTGTTACGCTAACAAGTTTGACTTTATATTATTCTTACGAATTAAATCAATGCTAGCTTAGCAACTCTTAAAATTTTCTTTACAATTATAATTATAAATAAAGTTACCAATTAATAAATACATGGATTGGAATGTAAAAATAATATAAATTAGATGAGAAAAACTTATGATAACGTCTAAATTTGGTTCACTCTATGACAGGGTGTTACGTATTGAACCGTCGTAATTGCTCACATTGAAACCTCACTACGATTTTTAACGAATTTTACGGCTTATCATTTCGTAGATAAATTGGTATACAAAACCAGAAATAATTATAATCAGGGTTTATTCTCTGCAGACTTTTTGTGAAAGTGTCAAAAAGTTACTCTTAATTTTGTGAAAATATGGTTTATGTCATTTTCTGAAAAATCACGAAAAACAGTTACCTTTCTAGAGGTTTTGTGAAAGGTTGATAAAAATTTACAAGTGGCTGTCCATTTTATTTTTCACAATTTGTTTTTATTCCATAATTGGCATAAAAATAATGCTTTTTTTAATAAAATTTTTTTGAAGGTACCCAAAGCACGTTAAGACATTTAATATCGATATTGCCTTAATAAGGAAACTGTGATTTTGTTTTACAATATCACAAAGGCTGCTCAGGCTTCAGCAAAATTTAACGCAATTCGTCGCCAATACAAAGGGCACTAAATTTTGCTAACTGAAAGGTCCTCTTTTTGTGAATTAGAGAAAAATCCAGACGCAATTTTCCAAATTTAAAACTACAGTAAAAGTGTTTTTTTTTTTTTTTTTTTTTTTTTTTTTTTTTGTGAAAAAAAATACATGAAAGCCATGAATTTCAAGGAGTTTCAGTTTTAAAATAATGCATTAAAGGCTTTATAGATTCAGTTTTCCAAAAACACAATTTTGTAAAGGGTTCATTTTCAGGGTCGTTTCGTTTTGTGAATGTCTATCTTTCAGATAAAATATTTTGTCAAGGTAAACTATTATCAGAAGGGTCCGTTTTAACGTTAAAAAATTTTGGGCAGTGTTCGTTGACAAATCCAAATTCCTCCTAAAATGATCTCTGATAATAATAGTAAGAGAAAGAAAACATAAATTGCAGTGCCACTAAATAGTAACCTCATTTGTTGTATTTTATTTTATTTGCAATGCCCACCTCTGTTAACATCGTCAATTCAGACATTTTACAGGGCAGATTTGTTTGCCGCTCTTTCAGGGGCACCATATTAGGTGGGTCAACTTTTCTCCCACAAGAACAGATAGTACAGAGAATGAAAGAACATCCCTGCCTTCCTCGGGGTTCAAACCCAGAACCTTTCCGATGCAATGCCAGTTCCCTGACCCCTATACAGTCCTGTAGGTCGGCACCTTCCTTGTATTATTTGCCATAAATTTTATAAAACTGAAATTTTCAGTCTTAAACTTTTGTGTATTTGATTGATGTAAATCCTGAGGGAAAATAATCAAAAGTTTAGCATTTTTTTCTATGGGAAAAAATTGCATGTTTGAAATTATAGGATAGCGATCTATTAATAAACTTAAAAACATTAAAGAATTAGACATAAATAAAAAAAATTCAGATGCGAACCAAATCTTCCCAGAGACTAAAAATATTTGTTAAAATGATATCGAAATTCTTGGCATCATGTAAGTAAATCTATCATGACTTACACCTCAAATAAGCATTTTGAATCTCGAAAAGAATTTTTTTATTCTTGTAAATCTTTTTTTTCTTCTTCCAATGCCCACCCGATAGACACTCGTCATTCAAGTCGTACTCGTCGTAGGACAGATTTGTAGACCCACTCTTTCAGGGGCACTGTATTAGGTGGGCCAATGCTGCTTCCACGTTAAGGACTGATAGTACCGAGAACGAAAACATCCATGCTTTGTCCGGGTTTCGAACCCAGTACCTTTCAAAAGTGAGGTCAGCTTCCCGAACACTGTACAGTCCGGTCGACTTATAGATGAATCTTATTGAGATTAATCTTAAGTCTGGCAATCAAAGATGAACTCTTCGAGAACTCATCTCGTTGTTGCTAGATATTAAATGTAATTTTTACTTAATCTAATTTAATCTGAGTCGTTTAAGTGATTGGGATATGCCGAAGAATATTGGGTTTCATTAGTCTTTATAATAAATAGAAAACTCCTAAATAGAAAATGAATTCATTTTAGTTTGGGTAGAAAATATTTTCAATCAAAATGCATTTGTGCCATTTTGAATGACGAATATAACTGATTCCGTCACTTATGATCCATGTTAAGATGAACGACTAAAGAATCCCTAAATATATTTCAAAAAAAAAAAAAAAAAAAAAAAAAGAATCAGAGTCAAATCTTATGAAGTTTTTTTAAAATGAAAGTAAGCAAAATTGTCATTTATGAGGTTTTTATTTTGTGGTGTTTGAGTTCTTAAACATTTTTGTACATTTTTATTATTTTTGTCACAAAAAATACTAAATTAAAAAGTAAAATTTTATTGCGAGATCTAGAGCATAATCTGGATGGTTACTAACACTCAAAAATAATAAAAAAAAAAAAAAAAATTCTGTGGCTTGCCAGACTTATTGTATTTAAAATTTTTACATTTTGTAGCCGTTGGCTCAAATTTTTTATATTATTGTTTTAGTTATGCTTTGTTTTTATTCATAAAACAAATTACTGAGTAGGTGGGAAAATCTAAATTTTTTTTAAAAAAATTAATTAATATGATTGTTTTGGAAAAATATTGAACTTTTAAGGTATTTCCAACTAATTCATTTTCCCTTTCATTTTGGGTATTTTAATTAAATTACCTTATATTTTCCCGATTTTTCGAAATTGATGAAATTCTCTGAACTTTTTCTGTTTATCGCTGAAGTCAAAATCTGAATTTTAAATCTTACAGAAATGTTTTTTTTTTTTTTATCCTTACCAAGTCCTTAACAACAATTTTGCATTGGTTCCCTGTTGGGTACGAAATTGGCTCAATATGGGTCCTATAAGAATATCCAATGATAGACCAATATTGGGTAGTTTAGATTTTTAAATATTCTTCCTAGAATGGCCTATATAGGGCCTATATTGGCCAATATAGAACCTACATTGGCTAAATAATGGATATAAAATATCGGGTGAATCTGACAATTTTATATAGGACCGATATGGGTTGTAAAGTGGCTGTAAATTATTGGATGAATCGGAAAATTCTATATAGGGCCAATATCGGAAAAATAACGGTCTTTGAACCCTTATTGAGACAAGATTCATGAATATTGGTCTGATGAGGGCCCAATTCATTTTTCTGCTAGGGGTTGTAAGAAATTTTAGTGTAAAAAAAAATGGACTGTCATGGTTTATCATATTTAATTTTTTCTTCAGCTATAGTATCTTAGTATTACAATTCTTTTATAATTGTATAGCTCATTGCAGCTTAAAAAACACAGTTTAACTTAACATTATCTATTTTTACTATTGCAGGAGCAATATTGGATTGCCACGTGTGTACAAACCCCCTGAAGTTTTTATAGAGGGTCATGAACTTGACGGGTTTAGTGTAGACATGTGGGGGTTCGGTTGCATGGTGGTGGAACTATGCACCGACTTTGGAATCTCGAGAGCGACTGCTAATATTCAAGAAAACACGGAAAGTACGAAAATTCATGCCGCTGTGCTTAACGTGCTGAAGGTGAAAGTTTATTTTACTGTAAACTCTCAATACCTCGAAATGAGAAAATTGATGAAATGAATAATTCAAGACTTAAAAGGGTTTTTTGTGTATAAAAAGTACTTCTTTTGACATGTACTAATGTACATTTTTTGCATCTGTACATAGGAGCACAATAAACATGCAAGGTATACTTTTCTATGTAATTTTTATTATTATCTTGAATTGATTAAGGTAAAACTGGTGTCAACAAGATAAATATTTAAGAAGTTATAAAAGTTTTGCGTACAAGAAGAACAATCTTGTACTTACTCTTACATACTAATCTCATATTGCTATACAAATAAGTAGAGTATTATTCCCTACGTATTTTTTCTCACTTAATCGAATGAACAAAAGGGACTAGCATTTCAAAAGTTGTAATGCTTCTATATATATATATATATATATAGTATATATACACCGAAGAGCCATTACATTATGACCACCCTCGATCTATAACAATGGGTTCGCCCAGGTTTTCATGATTTCTCGCCCAGGAACAATGTTTTTATGGGGCACATTAGGACCCATAATCCTCATAGATCATTCCCTGACGTCTGTAAGCTACTTGAACATAGTTGCAGACCAGGTTCACCCATTCATGGCAACATCTTTTCCTGCCGGGGATGGTGTTTACCAACAGGATAATGTCATAAGGGTCGAATCGTCATGGATTGGTTCGAGGAACATTCCAGTGACTTTCAAGTCATGTCGTGTCACATTGCCCCCGCAATGTAAGGGAACTGCAGGACCATTGGTGAGCGCTTGGTACCAGATACCTCAGATTACCTATCAGTACCTTGTGGAATCAATGCAACGGCGGGTGCTAGCAGTTTTGAGGGCTAAAGGTGGTCCTACATGTTATTAGCAGGGTGGTCATAATGTAATGGCTCTTCGGTGTATATATAAATATATATAATATTAAAAAAAATGCCAAAGGATTTTTTCTCAAAACCATGTAATGTCGGAACTTTTTTCGAAATAGAAATTAAATTTTTTTGGAAAATTCACAATGTAAGTATATTGTATATAACTAATTATTTTCGATTTAATGCATAAATATTTTTGTCTTAATTTTATAAATAAAATTATAATTGTTTTCTTTAGACTTATAGTCAACTATCTATACATACATGTATTTATTAGTCGTTATTCTTATGTTTCACGACTCTACTTTTTAGAGTAATATTTTAGAATACATTTTTCTACTTCTTAGAACATATTTACTTCTGAATTCTCTATATCAAAAACTCGCTATCTCGAAATTTGTTTTAGATTTTCTTCAATTTTGAGATATTTAGAGTATATATTGTTCTGACTTTCTATTTTTAAGGGTGTCTATCGTTGACGAGAATTTCAAACAAAAATTACTTCTAAAACTGTTAATCACTTCTTATAAAAAAACTAATTCCTAATCTACAATTTGGGATTGTTAAGAGAAATTATATCTTAAAAATTAGTTGGGTCAAAAGTCTTTAAATTTGGAAGAAAAGTCACTAAAGTTTTAATGACCGGAAGACACCCAGCTTTTAATTTTATACGATAATTCAATAAACGTTTGCGCCTCTGCATCTCTTCGAAAGGTGGCCCCTTTAAAACCACTCATATTTATTTATTCAAAAAAATCTACTCTTATTATTATTATTTATAAAAGTTTATTATTTTATTTTTCTAATTAAGTTATATTGAGCAGCAGTGGTTCATGGGATAGAGAGTTCGTCCCCCAATGAGATAACCCAGATTCGAATCCCGGCAATGGCTGCTTGATACTAAGACTGCTCACGACTCGTACTGACAACAGTGCTGATATAAAATATCTTTAGTTGTGGACGGATCATGGGTTCAAATCATCGTGCCGTCAAACTAACCGTAGGAAGTTTTCGCAGTTTTCTTCTCCATGTAAACGCAAATGCGGATTAGTTCCATCAAATCGGCCCCGAAGGTCGATTTATCCTAATGCTTGATCCCTGTTCTTCTAGTTTGGGTAAAGTTACAAGGTTATACATAGTTGAGCAATGGTAGTCGTAAACTAAAAATTGGATCGGCCGTTCAACGACTGCTATAAAATAAAATAAAATGAAATTTTATTAAAAATTGCTTTCACAAGTTTGTTTTTTTGCCCCATCCTGAATAATAATAAAAACTTTTATTATATATATATATTTCTTTGCAGGAACAAAATTTCAAGCTTTTGTTGACGAATGCGTATGACGCTGATATTATAACTGAAGCACAGTTAAAAGTGGCTCGTATCTTCATTCAGGAAATATTAAAATCTGAAGCATCTGAAAGGCTTCAAGCTGGAAGAGCCATATCGCACGAATTCTTTAACGAAGAACATGATAGTAGTCCGCAGGACAAAGACGAGCAAAGTTCAGCAATGACTGAATTAACTGGTCAGTGTAATATTGAAGAACACACCCGAAATCTTATGGCAGAGACTGGAGATAATAAAAAGATGATAATGGGAAAAACTAGATCTCCTCCTCTTAAAACTCACCGAGTTGACAAATGAAGTTAAGCATCTCCATGTAAGAGCGGATGGTATGGCCGCAAAAATGGAAGTGTTCGAAAATCTGGTGGAGCAAACGACAAACCAGAAGACTCGTCCACGGCTCACAGCGATGAAGCAGTGGCTGTTTCTGAAGGTGAGAATTTTTAACAAAAGAGGTTTAAAATGAGATCAACCGCTTTCTTAAATATTATGAACAAACACTTTTTTTGTAAATATTTTAATTTCATTTCAGTTATGCAACAGCGTTTTAGTAGTAGTTAGAACGGAAACCGATGTTTATTATAACACGTTTTTATTTATTTATTTTGGTATTCTTTTCACATTTGGTTGCTTTTTCCATTTTTGGGTTTTATCGGGATCTATAGAGATTTTTTTTCTTTAACGAGGACTTTTAGACATTTTTTAGATTTCATTTCTTTTTTTTAAACATTTTTTATGAATTTTAAATAGTATGTTTTCTTTTAAACGTGTTTTCCTAGTGAATGATTCTTCTTTTCATTTTAAATTAATTCAAATAGAATCTTAAATATCCTCCAATAACAGGCGTTGATGTGGAACACAGTTTCAAGATATAACGAATTAGTTCTCGTACAAAATGTAATCTTTTATTTTCGAGAGTATTAAAACACATTTGATAATGCAATACGATTCTTGAAGATTTTAACTAAAAATTAATAAATTTCTATTTATCTTTATTAGATATTTACCTATATTTTTTTTCATGAGTTGCATACTTATTTTCATCATTACTAAATTTATAAATAAAAGTTACGTATTATAATTTTTTAGAAAAAAAAGAAGCTAAAATTAAACATGCTTTAAAGAATTTAGGACTTTATTTTTCATTTTAAGGTTTATTTTTAAAAATTTGTAAAAGTTTGCGATTTTAAGGCCATTTTTTAAGACCTCAAAATCCAAGGCCTGTTATTATTATTATTTATACTACATAGTAAGCAAGACTCTGTTTAATTAATAAGTAAAGAAAATCTTTCGAAATAAAATATCACACCATTTTATGTAGCATCTTACATTTATATATATATTTTTTTAAATTACCAACGATACTTGGCAGTGAAAATTTGGGATTCTAAAGTTTAACTTTAAGCAATAGTAAGAGTTGTATAGTTCTGATGAATGCAGAATAATGCTTTTAAACCAAGAGGAGAAGTGACTAGAATTTGAAGAGAATTATTTTAGTTTTCTGATATCTTTGTCTTGGAGCTACGGATTAAACCAATGCTTTATAGAAAAGCTCTTAAAGCTACGCATTTCATCGATGCTGCACTAAAAAATTCCCGAAGCTACGCATTTCATCGACGTTGCACAAAAAAGAGCCTGAAGCAAAGCATAGACGCCATGAAATGACGCACTATCCAAACATATCAGATGACTCACAGAGGTATACTAAGGCCGCGACAGTAATAAATAACGTAATTTATAAGTGGCTTAACTTTTATTTTATTTTATAACCGTTGTTGAACAGCCGACCCAACTTAATGGGTTTACGGCTACTAATGTTCAACTCCGTAGCCTTGTAATTTTGAACCCAATCCAGAAGACAAGGGAACTCCTGGATCGAGTATTGGGAGAAATTTGCCTTCGTGGAGGACTTTTTGATGGAGCTAACCCGCATTTGCGTTACATGGAGAGGAAGACCACGAGAACCTCCCACGGTTAGCCTGACGGCAAGGGGACTCTAACCCATGATCCGTCTACCACTGAGGATATTTCACGTCAGCACTGTGGTCAGTGCAAGCCGGATGCGGAATTCGTATCGACTGGGATTCGAACCCGGTTCGTCTCATTGGAAGGCGAACGCTCTATCCCCTGAGCCATCGCGGCTCAAGTGGCTTAACTTTTTATTTTATTTTATAACCGTCGTTGAACAGCCGACCCAACTTAACCTTTAGTTTAGGTTAGTTTTTTAGTTATCAGTCATTTTGTAAGAAAATCTTTGCTTTTTCGTCTTCAAAGAGCCATAAAAATGCATATACTTTTCTCCACTTTTATAAATGTATGCTAATGCGAACCTTACAATTGAAATATTAATTTTCGACAACTTAGACCAATAATATACGAAGGAATTAATAATTTAATTGTAAGGTTCGCATTAGTTTACATTTATTAAAGTGGAGAAAAGTTTAACTTTTGTATTAAAAAATGTGGCAACATATTCGATACGAAAATAGAACGCTTCGCTTTGATATATTTGTCGCTGTTCATAATTGTTATAATAAGTTTTTTTTCTTCTTTCCACGCTCTATTTTTTTTTTCTTAAGCGAAGACGATAATTTTTGGGGTAGACTATATTTGAGGGTGACCCTTGATTCTCGCCAAGTTGTGTTCGCAGTTGATCGCCAAGCTGGGCGATGTTGAAACCCAATCGTGATTCTGATAGATTTAGATTTAAGCTTTATTTTTAAATGTTCTACTGTATATGTAATTTCAGAGGTCCGTTAGTTCTGCGTTGGATACCGGCTGGTAAGGTTACTTTTGCTTATGGTTCATAAGATCGAAGGCTTGTGGGCAATCATAAAAAGGGACTATAAAAATAAAAAAAAATTCACCGCCAGTACGGTACCACGATTTTCGATTCGTATTTCGCTGAACTTATTTGGCGATGGAGGTACACAAATTCCATTCCTAATAAATTTAGACAGTATCTAACTGCTATTAGAGAATTCTGTGCACCTAAATCTGAGAATATTCAAGCTTAATGAAGAAGTGAGTTTTATTTTATTTTTTTTCCTTTTCTTTCGGTACTTACTCAATTATTTTTTGTTTTGATTCAAAATTCACTTTATTGCGTTAATTAATTTTGCTTATATTGGGTTCATTACAATTTTATACAGTTTTGGCCGCCATTCCTGTTACCACAGTGTTCCGCGCTAACAGGAATGGCGCCAAACATAAGTCGCCAATTTCTCCAAGGGGCACCCTCAAGTATATTTTTACTAAAATTATTTCGTTTTCGTGTTCTTTTCATGTATTTAGCATTTTAGTTATTTTTTCTTAAGCGTTGTAGCTATATAATATATAAAATAGGAATTTAATTGTTTTTGAAGGAACGATCACACTTACCTTGGATCTCTTTGGTTTTTCTATTCTTTATTTTAACAAGTTTTTATTAAATGTAATTAGTTATTTTCAGAAAGTTTCAGTTTGCAGGTAAGCACTTAGATTTTAATATTGAAGTTTCATGATTTGCTTTCATAGTAATTGTTGTTCTAAAGTATTCGTTGACTTCTTAAAAACCCGATTACTGACATGGCAGAACCGCCTTCCAAAAAACTTTGTATTTTGTCAAAGAAAAAGATATTAAGAGATTCTCAAAGAAGAAGAAGGGCCCAAGAAACGTCTGTGAAACGTCAAAGAAGGATAAAACATGACCGAAATTCGACAAGCAATTCTAGAGTCCAAGAAGTATCAGAGAAACGTCAAAGAAGATTAGAAGAGGATCGTGTCTCAACTAGCAGTGCTAGGGCCCGAGAAACACCTGAGGAACGTCAAAGAAGATTGGAAGAGGATCGTGTCTCAACTAGCAGTGTTAGGGCCCAAGAAACATCTGAAGAACGCGGAAGAAGAATTGTCCACTAATCTTCAGATTTCCTGCTATGTTTTAAAAATTTTTATTTGTGAAAACCTTTAGCGTGGCGGACAGCTGGCCGCCTTAAGCGGCTAGTATTAAATAAAAATAATACATATTTAAATTCACTAAAATAGATAGTTGGAAAATGCTTGTTCGTTAATAGGTTATTAGATTGAGGTCTTTTGCCAAATACTTTCCATTGAATAATTATACATGCTGTATTATATGACATTCATTAAATAAAAGTTTTAGAAATTTAGTTACACCTGTAGTTAAATTTTCATTTAAATGAATTGCAACATGCGGTAATAAATTAAACTATTGTCAAATTAGTTGAATTTATATAGCAAATACGGAAGATTTCATACTGAAATTGCTTTTGTATTTGATTTTTTTCAGAATAAAATGAACATCACGATATACATGAATTATTTTTAACATTTTTACAGAAGTTCAACTAATCACCTATTAATATGTGTTAGAGGGATGAAAAAATCTAAGAAATTCTCCTAAACTTAGGAAGTTTTTCTCTAGTTTATTATACATATAAATATTGGGGAGTTAATCGGTAATGAAAAAAAAAACTCTTTGAATTTCTTAATTAATATTTATTTTGAAAAAAATCAGTTCTAAATTTTTAAATTTTTATTTTTAAATATTATTATTATTATTTTAAAATAATTTTGATATCTATCTATAAGTATATTTTTTTCATAGGAAGTACTAAAGCGAAGTGTGGAAGTAATAAGAAACGTGCACCTTTGAATTGGATGCGAAAAAGATTTTGTTCTTTTAGAAGACTATTTCGGTCTTTCAGGAAGAACGGGCCGAAATGAAAACTTGTAAGTACTCGTCTGTTATTACGAAAATCTTTATTTGTTTATCTAATGTATAATGAAAAATAAAAGTAAATTTAATTCAGAAAATTTAAATTAAAAGAAAATTAACTGAATTACACACAGAGATATTTAACCCTTAGCTCTATATAAGAAAAGAATTTTAATGCAAACTTCCTTTTTTTAAATTTTTTTTTATTAAAAACCTGTTTTAGGGAAATTACGAAAATATTAAAAATTTTTTGTAAATATTTTATAACTATAGTATACTATTTTATTAAATTTTAAAATATTTTATTACTTTGAGTTTCAGGCATCAAAATTTAATTTTTAAAAATTTCTTTAGGTCAAGAAAACATAAAGGTGACAACAAATAATATAATGACTGGTAATATACTTTCAAGGGAGACGACATTCTAAAATGAATTAAAATTTTCACTGGAGACGACAAAATCTAATAATCACTACAAATGCTGAAGAGTGACGACTCAGTCTGAAATGACTTGAAGTGCTCGCGGGTGGAAGGAGGGAATTCAAAATTATAAATAAATTTCAATATAATGACTGGTGACATACCTTCATGGGAGACGACATTCTGAAATGAATTAAAATTTTCACTGGAGACGACAGAATCTCGTAATCACAACAAATGCTGATGAGTGACGACTCAGACTGAAATGACTTGAAGGGCTCACGGCTGGAAGGAGGGAATGTAAAATTATAAATGAATTTCAGTATAATGACTGGTAATATACCTTCATGGGAGACGACATTGTAAAATGAATTAAAATTTTCACTGGAGACGACAGAATCTAATAATCACTACAAATGCTGAAAAGTGACGACTCAGTCTGAAATGACTTGAAGTGCTCACGGGTTGAAGGAGGGAATGTAAAATTTTAAATCAATTTCAATATAATGACTGGTAACATGAACGTTAATTTAATATGCTATAATGACTGATGACATACCTTCATGGGAGACGACAATCCAAAGTGACTTTCAGTGGTGACGATAAAATCTGAAATGACAACAAATGCTGTCTTGTGGCGACACCGTATGATATCATTACAGTGCTCACGGGTGGAAGGAGGGAATGAAAAATTTCATATCAATTTAATTACCGAAAGTAGACACAGACTTATAAGTGTTAAAATATGCACTGTTATGATACGATCGACTAATTAATCACGACATGTGAGGACAGAGTCTTCAATGTGCTAAAAGATGCACTATAATGTCATGAACGTTAAATTAAGCATTACGTATGCTATAATGACTGGGGACATACCTTCATGTGAGACGACAATCCAAAGTGACTTAAAATTTTCACTGGTGACGCCCATTTTTCGTTCATTTAATTTTATATTAATACCTACATTATATTTTTGATTAACGCGATATTGTAAAGACGCGCAAAATAGTGGTTTCAGTAACGACTATTTGCTAATGATTAATTCAAAAATCACTTTTTGGCGTGCTTAGTTCTATCACGATTTCACTTTTTCGCCCCAACTCATTTTTCCAAACATTTCCAATTTTTTAAAGCAGCTATTTGCCATTTTTTAGTCAGTTTCGCATATTTTTCTAATTTTGATATTTTTAACACATAATCATTTTATACTTTAGTCATATCTTTTGTCCAGACTCGTGTCATGACAATTTCATTGTAAAACTATGTTGTTTTCAGCTAATTTTGCTACTTTATCTTTTTATTTTTGTTGCAATAATAACAGTTATTTAACATTTTTTCAGCTCCCCACTAGAGAATATTTATAATGTAATTATTTTAATAGTAGCTAATTAAAATATAATTTAAAGTTATCTTTTATTTCTTCAGACATAAATGTTTCTTAGCTAATTTTTTCTTTAACTTGTATATTTATAAGGTTATTAAAATATTGCCTGGATATTACACTGTTTTCTAATTAAGTCACTCTTTATCACTTTTTATATAATTATAGTCATTTTTTTCACCGCTTTTTCTACAATAATCTGTGCTGTGCCCTGAATATACTATTTTGTGAGAAAAGCACAGAACAATATACAAAAATAAACACAAAACAGCGTATCATTGCTAGATATCTATTGCTGATCCCGAAGGTCCACAGTGCCCCAGTGGACTAATCGTAAAGACACGGTTCCCAGTAAAACACTTAAGCCAAGCGTCACTGGCTGCGGTCAGTAAGCGGGTGGTGGAGCACTTTGATCAGCCCGCGTAGGGATCGAGGGTATGCGATATCGGTCCTCATTAAACTGTTCTACCGCACGCAAGTCGCCAGGCTACCAAAGTAAGGGAGCCTCTGGAGAGGATGGCACGTCTTCGTATCATCTCAGTAATGTTTCCCAGACCATTGTGCAGCTCTACTGCGACCTAGTACCTACCTACCCCGAGGCCACCAATAATTTTTTTTTGTTTTGGCCAAATTATAGTGACCACCTTTGATTTCTAGCTCTACCTAGTGGGGAAATTATCTAAAGAGTAATTAATCTGTTCCAAAGCAAGATAGTCTAGTTTCTGTTGTCTGTTTAGTAAAAGAGGATGGAAAAATATTTCATTCATTAAACTTATCAAGCATGAGGTTTAACAGTATTGGAAAAGCTTACTTAAGAAAGAAAACTACTTTGACATTTTTTTCTTCCAGTTGCTTTTAGGATTTATGACATTGACAATGATGGTTTCATCTCTAATGGGGAACTTTTCACTGTACTTAAAAAATGATGGTTGGCAATAATATGAAAGACACCCAGCTTCAGCAGATTGTTGATATGACAACACAGTTTGCCGACAAAGATGGGTATGGAAAAATTTCCTTTGAAGAATTTTGCGGTGTAAGTAGCTCTTTTCCTTATTATGATCATTACTTAACCCTTTGGCTACTAACGGGACTCATTTGTCCAAACAAATGTTTAAAAATTACTAATGGGGGGCAAAGCACTTAGAAACTCATTGTAATATGTCCCAGTCGTAGAGTCGAACTAAATATACGTGTTTCATGTGTCAAATATCCCCTAGATGGCGCTAAAGAGTTTCTTGCATGAAAGAGTGTTAAGATTTTGTGCTGGGACAGATATATACCACTAGTATCCTTCATTGGGATAGATATATCCCACTCGTATTCTTCATTCGGATAGATATATCCCACTCGTATTCTTCATTGGGACTGTTATGTCCATTCATATTTTCTCAAATAAACATAGAAAAAAGAACAAATATGAGTTGTCCAATGTGTAATGTCGGGTTATGCAAAGATTGCTTCACCCTGTATCATACCATGTAAAAAAAAAGTCCATATAATGAATTTTTCCGGAATGATAGATGTGCTTGTAGTATGTCGATCACTACAGGTGGGACATATGTATCCCGCCATTAAGTATGGAAGGGACATATAGATCCCAGCCTTTAAATTGATAACCGCTTGCCAGAAAAACCCCCAAATACTAAATTTACCTTATTTGTGACCTTTTGAATAATAAACGGGACAAAAAAAATCATTTCTTACATAGTCAAAGGGTTAGCCATGTTCTATATTTTATGAAATGCCATTAAAAACTGGACACAAAATTTTGCTCTATAGATCTAAAGTTTTGACCCTAAATTTGCTTAATTTGAAAACAAATGGTCCTACAAATCTGAATTGTTGACCTAATTTTTATTGTTGTTGTTGGTCAATTTTGTATGGAATTCTTATAATTATTCATTTGATAACGATTATTAGAAGTGTTTTGGTTATTATTTTGTCGTAATTATTCAAGAATTAGAAAATAAGTTCTTTTTTACATTAAATGACGTATTTTTTGAATGATATTTTTATTATTATTTTATTCATTTTATTATTTTTTTATTGTTTTTATTTATTATTTTATTTTCTTGCTGTGTTATGTAAATAGATGCATTTTATTATAAAATCCTTAGCTTCCTTTATTTTTTCATTCATTAAAAATATATTTTTCAGATTGTTGGCGACACTGATATTCACAAAAAGATGGTTGCTGATGTTTAAATGCTTCTCTGTGTTTATATGATGTTTTTAGTTTTTATTTGCATCTTAGCAACTTATTTTAAAAACATAATATATATATATATATATATATATATATATATATATATATATATATATATATATATATATATATATATATATATATAAGAGAGAGAGTACTATTGAGCACCGTATTATTTTGTTATTCTTATCCACCAATTCCATTACCAAAAACTTCCTAGTCATGCCTAAACATGCCAAAGTGTATCTATTCCAATTTGCTGTGATTTCCCTAAACACTTTATTTTAATAAACTTTTCATCTTCTAATAAAAAGTTTATTAAAATTAAGTGTTTAGGTAAATAAAGGGGGGGGGGCTACCACTCAATCTGCTTTAACGACACAAACGGATTTGCCAATCTGTAGTTTTTTTTTTTTTTTTTCTTCTTTACGCTTATATCTCTCGTTGCTTACATTATGTGGACTTAATATAATTCTAATTAGTTATGCGACGTGTTTAATGGAAATCACTGTAATCGAATAAAAAAATGCAAGGTTTGTTCAGAAAAATTAATATTGATGTATATTTTTCTTTTTTTCTGATGATACTGTTTCTTTTGGGTAGAAAAAAAAATCGTTCGCCAAAACACGACTTCCTTCGCCGAATTTTCGATTTTATCGAGGCGAATTATTTATTTATTTAGCGAGGTGGCGAATGCTTAGTGAGGGTCCAGCTGCCCATATATAATGTCAATGTTTTTTTATTCCTTTTTGTGACACTTCATCTTGAACCCTACACAACCTTATCATAAACCGCTATATTTCATAATGATTGGGTACGTTCAGTTCTGAGCTACGAAGTTATAGATAACTTTTAAATTTCATCCACGAATTTTAATGACATTTGTGATTATTTGTGTACAATAAGGATTATTTGTGTACTTATTTCGTATGGCACAAGATTATTTTTATAACAAAAAACAATAAAATTTACTATAAAATTGTAATAAAATGTTAACAAAAAAGAGCACTTGAGACCAGTAATATTTTTGATTATTAAATGGAGACTATTTATTATTTATTTCTCTTTTGAAATTCTTCCAAATTTGAGATAGTGGTCCACATCCTTTTTTCATATTAGTGTAAATGCCAAAGAAGGTTTCTTTTTAAGGTAATATTTCTAAGTTTATCAGCTTCAATTTTTTTCCATGCAAAATGGTTGCAAAATCTGATGGTTTTAAATGTTTTTGTTTTTATTTTGACTAAAATGTGTGATATCACAATCGACATGACTTCACCCTCACGTCACTCGTCACGTGATATCAGCATTTAGTCTGAGGCAAAACGTAATTTTTTTGTATGCTTTGCAATTAATTAGTCTCTTAAAAGCTCTTCTAGAAATATGTTTTCCTTGTTGATACTATCACTTGAAGAACGACAAAGTTGAACTATTTCACTGCACAAATCCCCAATAGTCCATTTCCTGTTCACTATCCTCGAACAAATTTTGGTAGTCTGAAAAAAAAAATAATAAAATTAATCACAAAAAAAATAATTTTTTTTTTTACTAATAAGGCGCATGTTTTTTTTTCTTTCCAGTTCCTTTGTAAAAGAATAAAGCTCCAATCTGAAGGGCTTATAATCGAATTAAAGCTTTAATTAAATACTGAGAAGCTAAAAATAAACTGTCGATCATGTAAGAATAATAAAAAATAAATGCCAATCTAAGGAGTAACAAAGTGCAGCAGAACAAGATAGATTGAAAAAGCATACGACCAGGTCCGTTTGTATTTTTGAGTCGTTGAGATCCACAACTTTCGAGTTATACGAACGATCCAGAACAGTTAGTTGTCTATTATTTCTTAAAAAGCTTCGATTTATATTTTCAGAAGATCTTTCTTCATATTTTGATTGATTCAAAATCTTTATTTTTATAATCTATCAAGGATTTTTTAAAGTTATATACTGCTGTTACGCTTTATTATTTTGTATAAATTTTTATGAAAAATAATTTATTAAAATGTAAATGTTTTTTTTTTTTTAATTGCAATTTTTCACATAGTTGCATTTGTATTTGGAATTTTATCAAACCTTTCTTTCAAAATTACAATATTATAATATAAAGTGTTAATGGTAACTTTCGATTTGAAAAGTCAACTAGTTGTTACTCATTATGCTTCTTGAATTGCTTTTTCTTTTGAAATTTTTTTTTCCTGATATTTGTTAACTCTAGTATGTTAAGGCTTCTCTAATGTTAGTTAAAGTAAATTAAAATTTTTGATTTGGGTGATAAATTGATGTTAAATCATCTAAATAAACAGAGGGAAGAAAAATTGTCAACAGAATTACCTATTTCCATAGAATTTTGGTAGAAAATATTGAATTACAATTTTCCCATATTTTTTTCTCTCATTAAAGTTCTTTTGCCGGTGTTTTCCCAGTATTGTTATTATTTTTTGACTAGTTAATTAAGGAGAAAGGAAGCAAGGATATCATTTTTTTTCTAGGTCCATAAAACAATCCACATAATATTGAAAAAAATAAAGAAATATTTTATCCATGTAAAGGTGTACAAAAATATTATTTGAATGTTATTAAACAACATTAAAAAAATCGATTCATTAAGCCAATTTAATGTTAGTTTTATTCTAAATAGCAAAAACTTATTGGAGTTTTATTGATTTAATGATTGAATTTCGATTTGTAACTATATTTAACTGTTGTGATTATTTGACGATGATTGTGATTATGCGGTCGGTGATCGCCATTATTAGCATATAGTGGTTGTAAAAAACTCATCATGGATTTTTGGCCGTTTTAACACATCTTAATCATGGATGTAAAAATGATAATTGTCTTAAGGATCATGTAAGAATAATAAATATCGTTTGAACAAAATTAATTTATTAACTGTTGAAAAATGGCCACAAATTAAAAAGAATCATATTAAAGAAGAGAAATCACATAAAGCGATCAAGATTACAATTCTCAACATCGAGAGTTTTGTTAGCAAGAATCATAAAGATATTCTAACGGTTGGGGCACAAATTTGAAATTGAAAGTGAATGCATTTTATTTTATTTTATAACCGTCGTTGAACAGCCGACCCAACTTAATGGGTTTACGGCTACTAATGTTCAACTCCGTAGCCTTGTAATTTTGAACCCAATCCAGAAGACAAGGGAACTCCTGGATCGAGTATTGGGAGAAATTTGCCTTCGTGGAGGACTTTTTAATGGAGCTAACCCGCATTTGCGTTACATGGAGAGGAAGACCACGAGAACCTCCCACGGTTAGCCCGACGGCAAGGGGACTCTAACCCATGATCCGTCTACCACTGAGGATATTTCACGTCAGCACTGTGGTCAGTGCAAGCCGGATGCGGAATTCGTATCGACTGGGATTCGAACCCGGTTCGCCTCATTGGAAAGCGAACGCTCTATCCCCTGAGCCATCGCGGCTCGAATGCATTATTCCCAACGGACACAGGAGGAGCATGGATAGGAGATAAAAAATTGGCGAATTATCAAAATATAACATAGCCAAAACAAAACTTCGCCAACAAAAGTGTAGGAATTATTATAACCGTGTAACAGAAACATATTTGAGGTAAGAAACTAATAATAAAGAGTTATAAATATATTTTTGTTTTCGATTAGGCACGGTAGTGAATTAATGAGTCTACATTAGTATTGAAATAAAAAGTTAGCCAATACATTGATTGATGAGAAAATAATAAAATATTTTATGTTCGCTTTAAAAGATCAACTCTTTGATTTAGTTAAAATATAATTCGATTAATAAAATAAGTTTAAGTAATTAAAGATATTTTAAAAGGTAGGAAATATATAAGTAATGCCGACTGTGGCATCACAGTGATTATTTGACATTGTCTATCAAACTGTTGCTGACACACTGAAATTTTCAATTACACAGTGCGTAAAGTAAAAAAGCGGACCACTCGGAATAACTTTTGATCTAATGATCAAATTTTCATGTTTTGGCATACGAAGGTGACTTAAAATATTCTAATTAGCTTAGCTTGCGCAGGCGATATTTTAATTTTTCAAAAACAGACACAAAAATGCATTTTATCTGACATACCTTTTTTTCGACTGGTTCAAATTTCTGACACTCAAAATATAAGGGGTTGCCGCAATCAGAAAAATAGGATCCCAACAGTTTGGATTCCTTATTGTTAATTTTACTTTTTATGTAATTCGCCATATAGCAAGAATTTCTTAAATTTTGCACGCAAACAAGAAAAGATAATTCTATGCAAAACATAACTTTCAGTAAATATTTATTTATTTATTTTTTTTTGATAATAGTCGAAAAAAAATTTGATCTGTAAGGCATACAATTTTTTACATAATTTTAAATGGCAAAATACAAAATTTATTCGTGAGAAATGTGGCTACCTGAAACTGTGCTTCTTCTGATGAACAGACAACAGAAATTTCTGTTTCGGATACACTAGCTGCCAACCACAGAATCATTACCCTCAGGCAGCCCATTCCATCATTAACAACCACTTTATTTCTGTCTACCTACAATCACACAGTAGATGGTTTATGGTCAGTTTTGGCATACAGAATTATATAGTTTATGTGAAAGCGTGCAAAAATGTAACCCTTTGTGGTCGTATTTTATACATGTCGGTCGAAATTTATTTTGTCGGACGAACATACGAGGCATATCCGGAAAGTAAGTACCATTTCTCTGTAACGTCCCCACAGCGGTTCTGTTTGCATTTATTAGTGAACGTTCGAAAGGTTTGAGACGATTGCTGAGCCTGCCGACAGCGAAATGAGTTCTGTAATATGATTTTTTAAACATAAAAAGATGTTAATCCAGATGTAAAGAGCCATGATGGCTCAGGCGATAGAGCGTCCGCCTCCCAATGAGGTGAACCGGGTTCGAATCCCAGCGACGGCTGGTATATACAAACTCCGCATACAGCTTGCACCGAACACAGTGCTGACGTAAAATTCTCAGTCGTAGACGGATCATGGGTTAGAGTCCCTTTGCAGTCAAGCTAACTGTGGGAGGTTTCGTGGTTTTCCTCTCCATGTAACGCAAATGCGGGTTAGTTCCTTCAAAAAAGTCCCCCGCGAAGCCAAATTTCACCAAATACTTCATCCAGGAGTTCATTCTGTCTTCTGGATTGGGTTCAAAGTTTCTAGGCTACGGAGTTGAACATTAGTAGTCGTAAACTTAAAAAAGAATGGGTCGGCTGTTCGACGACGATTCTAAAATAAAATCCAGCTGCAAATTATCTTAAATGTGTAGACGGGGAAAATGTAATGAGTAATGGTGAGACAATTCAATTCATTTTGCTGCACTCAAAACTTTATTCAACCATTCTGTGGCACCTTCAGATCACTAATTGTTCTTGAACCGATGTTTTTTCACTTTCTTACCCAAAAAATTATTCTTTCATGCGAGTGTTTCTAAAACCGCCAAAAAATTTTTTTTAACGCTATTACATAACGTTAAATATTGTTGGGAATTCATATGCCTTCAAGAGATACTTCAGTAATATGCTGTGGTGGTAAACATGACAGGAGCGGTAAAAATAAAAGCTTATGGTTTAGCTAATGTACTACAACCGCAGAGGGTTACAAGTTATCATTTTTTGACATAAATTATAACTGAGTATATATATATTTTTTAAATTTTGAGTTTTAATTTACTTTTCATAAATAACATTTGTTAAATAACTATTTTCAGAATCAAATAATTTTAGATTTTATAATTTTTGGACATTTTACATCAAAATCAAAGATAAATGTATTAATTTTTTTTTCTAAACATGTCTTCAAAATTTTGTTTCGAAAATGTCCCCTTAAGAACATTCATTAGACCACAATGAATTTTAAATTTAAAGAAGCATACCAGAGATTCCAGGGGTTCATTTGTTCTCCGACGGAACTTTGCCTTGAAGGGAACAGGAAGATTAGGATTTACACCATCATAAGAGTAAGCTTTAAGACGGCCATTACTTGAGGTCATCATTATCTTCTTACGTCCTCGGAGAATCATCACTTCCGCCTCTTGGCACAACAACGGAGTCTTCTCCTCTAAAAGATCGATAATTTATTATTGGCGCCTAATATATATATATATATATATATATATATATATATATATATATATATACAGAGAGAGAGAGCATTTAACGAAGAGATGGAAGAAACTTGTAGTTTGTACTACACCTTATTTCTATTTATGTGGTAGTCCTAATTTCATACCATTAATGAATTCATTGCTCTATTGTTGAGTGTCTTTCTTCAGATATCAGTTAAGCTATAATAGAGTTTAATAAATTAATCTAAATCTTGTAAAACTTACCGCTGATTTGTGAGACCAGTGAGGGTTCTGATGTGGCCACTCTCATGTATCGAACTTCCTCTTCTGCTTCAGATATGTCCTCCATATCACTGCTCGAACTCATGTAACTGCTTCGCTTCCGCAGTCTCCTGGTTCGCTTCCGGATCCTCTTTCTAAAGTCATCCAGCCTCTCATGTTCTCCCAGCACGAATCCGACTGAATCTTCAGAGGAACGATAACTGCAGCACCCTGCTGAAAATAAATAATAGGGGATTCTTATAAGGTGTGTTTAGAGAGAGATTATTTTCTGCGCAACTACATAGTTAAGTTAATTATAAATTAAGTTAAAAGTACAAAGGAAAATATATTTCAAAGAGAAGGAGAAAAATTATTAATAAATAAAATGTTTTTATAAGTATTAAATTTTTTTAAAAAAAATTGAAAAGGCCGGAAAACAAAATAAAGAACAAATAGTCTCGTCATCAGCTCACACGATTACATCCGCCAAAAAGAGTGTCTTCTAATATTGTATTAATATAGCCAAAACAAAATCTATCGATATAATAGTGTGAGGAGAGCCAAAATTTTGAATCGAAAATAAAAACATATTAAGCAAAATTATACAAAATAAAACATTTAAAGCAGAAAATAGAAAATAAAAATACAGAATAAAGCACAAAATGTAACGCGAGTAGCGAATTCAAATGTATTTCCACCTATCGACATTTTTCAAAAGTGCTTTAATATATTTTCGTAACAAGTTTGCCTAATCATAAAATATGAAAATAAAAGCGCTAATAGAGAATACCTTTTATGGCGCGTTCTTACTGAAGTACAGAAGCACGTTTGATTTATTGGTTAGTTTGGATTGATCCGAAACTGGATATCAGTAAGGTATCAATATTATACAGGATAATTCAAATTTTATAATCAATAATGTCCAAGAGTTCGTGGCTTCGATCCCTGCCTGCCAAAGACCTGTGTAGTGTAGTCCCTGCCTGTGTAGTAAATGGTGACTGATGCGCGTTAAATCTGTCGAGTCGCAAAGTCCTCCATGTTCCCATTACAAATCATACCTCTGGGGTTACTAATCCAGGAGTTCTCTTGTCTTCTGGATTGGTCAAAAATTACAAGGCTATGGAGTTGAACATTAGTAGTCGTAAACCCAAAATTGGGTCCGCTGTTCTACAACGACAGATGTATACATAAAAAAAATATATTGGAAAATTGCTTTTTCTTTGCGAATCTGATCATGTGAAATAATTTTTTTAATTCTTTCAAAAACATTTGATGTATTAATAATTCCTCTTCTTCGTTTTAAATTATATATCGTCCGTAAAATTATCCGTCCGTCCGTTAAATTATATATCGTTAAAAATTTGACCAACAACATGTGTTTTTATGATGAATACCAAAAGTTAGCATGTTTTTATCGTCTAGTCCCATTTTTTGTTCTTGCACCAGAGACTTTATAAATTATTAAAACAGAATTCTTGAATTCGAACCTCCTTCCCTTCATCTCCAACCGGTGTTTGTTTTGGGGATCTCCCTTTACATTGTTAAAAGATCATTTTTACAGTTTATTTGCAATTATTCAATTCATTTTTTAAAACTAGCTTCCAGGCTCCATTTTCCTTTAAACAATAAATACAATTAGTCAGAATTTTGGCTAAAATCGATTTACGAGGTTGGCGGGAGACCTAAAAGACTTTTAGTTTTTTTTTAATTTTATGAATTAAAATCGCCTCTTATGCTTATTATTATTTTTTTTTTTTTTGAATTCAGAACAAATATTGCATAAAATGTTTTTTTTTCTTCTCCTTTACATTCAGTCCCGGTAGATAAACAAATCTTGACAAGAATAAGGGGATATAATTTTCGATTATGTCAACCTTCTTCTATCTAAAAGTTCCTCTAAGTAGAATCAAGTTAACATGTTTTATATACTAGTGAATTGGTATTTAATTTTTATAGTGGTAGTTACGCCCAAAGATAACTGCAAACACAAGTGTTGCCATTTTTTAATTATTGTTATTTCTTTTTATTTCTTTGCAGGCGCTGAAAATTTCGTAGATTTCAAGTTTATTACTTAATTCTTCAGAAATAAAAAAAATAAAGAGTAAATAAATGTTAATGACGTCATGAAATGTTCTCACCGTCTTCACTGTCATCATCGGCAGTATAGTAAGACTCATCATCTCGGAGGGCAGTTTTCATGGATCTAAAATGCAATCATTACATTTATACTTATAATTTTAAAAATTAATTAATTAAACATAATTTGGTGCCTCTACATAGTGCAGTGACTTTGGTAAGCGAGAATATTAAATTATGGTTGTGAACTCAACAAGTTTGTTTGAATAATATAATGTTATAACAATATAAATGTTATTTTAAAAAATGATTACGTAAAAAAATATTTCTGTGCATCAATAGATTTAAATATTTATAATACTAATAAATAATAATATTAGGACGTGGGAAGTAGAGGCTAAAGCGTAAGCAAACAGAATTTCTTTTAGTAGATGTGTTAAGTGAATAATTTTAACTTTAGTAGAAAAACTGTTTTCTGTGTTCGGTGTTCAATTCTATCTTTTAGAATTCTAAAAATAATTTCTTTTCTCTCTCTCTCTCTCTCTTATAAAAAATTATCTAATATCTATTTTTTAAATCTATTTTTGTCTATTTGAGTTGAAAATACCTTTCTTGGTCAGGACTGAATAGAACTTCAGTTATTCAATATTTTTATTAGTTAGTAGTTATTTTAGTTTTATATTTGTTCATGATTATTTTAGTTTTTTCGTCTGTTTGTGGTGTCGGAAAGTGTCATGCAATTACCATTATTTATGTTTGCACTTTTTTAAAACAGTTGTAACTTGTATTGGCACCAGACACTGAATTCCAGTTGAAGTTAGAGCACTCCAGGTAGTAGAAATTTTGATCTACTTTATATTCCATTTGACGATACATTCTGTGTGTTGCTGTCAGAAAACGACCGTAACGTGAAATGTCATTGACACAGAGTTCCAGTGAAAGTGGGGACACTCTAGTCAGTCAGAAAGTGGTCGGAATTTCGATTGGCTATAAATTCTGCATAAATTGACCACATATTCTGAAAAGGGGATATATTCTTTCAAATCATTGAGTACGGCAAGAATTCTTCTACTTCCATCGCTAGGGATAACGGTATTCAGATTGCAATAATTCTTCTACCAAAACCTTTGGGCATGCCAATTAAAATTTAAAAGTTTTAAAGGAAAAAAGTTATCAATACTTTGGAATACTGTACTGGTATATTGTTGCTTTTGTTATCATTAGAAATTTTTTTCTAAGAAATAATAAATAAAAATTCAGTTTAAATAAAAAGTTAGAAACCAAAAACAAGCAAAACGAAACTTTTAAGATATGTGTGTTAGCAAAAATAGCATTTCATCAGAGGACCAATTTTTGAGATAATGCATTTTCTTATTTAGTTTGAGCCCTCGGGGCTCTGCCAGTTTTTGGTTTTACCACTGACTACAGAAATGCTCCGGTGTGCTAGCAGGCAGTGTGTCCCCTGATTTTGCTAACACACACATCTTTAAAATTTCGCTTTGCTTGTTTTTCGTTTCTAACTTTTTATTTAAATTATTTTACATAAGACAAATTTGGTTTTAGCTGCTTTTAGTGCTTTTCCATTTTGACTTATTACTTTATTTAGGAGGAGGGTATTTAGGAGGTTAAAAAGAAATGAAGAAAATTTTTTTTAATTACCGTCCCGAGCTTTGACTGCTACTTTTACTACTGGACCACTTTTTTGTTTCCTAAAAATATATTGAACAGAACCTTATTTAAAGATAAAAAAAGATTAAATTTAAAAGATTAAAATAGAAATTTCGTTTTGTAAAACATGTCTTACTTTTAAAGCACTACCCAGCTTCACGTTTTATCAAAGCTAACATGAAAGTTAATGGATGTTAGTATGCCTTAAAAATGTTTATGCAAGAAGATAATTCGGTCTTCGTTAACTGTCGACCTCACTTAGCACTATGCCTGGCTGATTGGAAAAGTATTTTCAAATCAGCTATTACAATGAACCTATTTACCCTATTTCTCAATCAGCTTGATTTATCACACATACCATAAAAACCTCATTGCCATAAATATAAGGCTAATGAGCCTTAAACATATCAGGCTGATACTATCAATCAAAAGCCAGTTTTTCCAATTTGTTTACGACTATGGTTATTTGGAAGTAGTTGAAGTCGCTACTTTTGTTTGTAATGTAGTATGCTACTTTTTCTAAAAAAAGTAGTGCAGTGAGTAGGGCGATACAAAAAAAAAAAAAAAAAAAAAAAAAAAAACAGTAGTTTGTAGCGATTTCTGGCAACTACTTTAAACCTTGGTTTAGTAAAGAAATACTGCTCTAACACGACAAAGTTTTTGAATTTGGTGAGTAGAAATCTTTGCGAGTCCGTCAATGGATGGAATTGATCCTGTGGCTGCAGCTGAGCGTTAACAGGAATTACGTATTTTAGAATCACGTATAACTACGAGGCACATCCAGAAAGTAGTTATCCCTAATTTATATAAAAAAAAAAGGAATTCACACTTTCAGGAACATATTTATTAGCAACAAGTACAGCAATGTTTCAGCTATTTTTCAACATAGCCACCACCAGAATTTAGACACTTGTCGTATTGTGAGATCAACTTTTGTATCCCTTTGACATAGAACTCTGCCGCCTGTGAATGAAACCAGCGTGTGATAGACGTTTTTATCTCTTCATCGTTGCCAAAACGTTCACCGGAGGACAAGAATTTCTAGAGGTTCAAGAAAACGTGAAAATCGCTGGGAGTAATATCAGGGCTGTAGGGTGGATGATCAAACATCTCCCAGCCAAATTCCGTCCAAACAGCTGCTGTGCGTCGTGCCGTATGTTGAAAAGCATTGTCATGGTGGAGCGCAACACCTGTAGTAAGCATTCCACGACTTTTGTTTTGAATGGCGAGTCACAATTTCCGCAGTGTTTCACAGTAACGGTCACAGTAAAGGTAGACATCTGTCACACGCTGGTTCCATTCACAGAAGTCAGAGTTCTACGACAAAGGGATACAAAAGTTGATCCCACGATACGACAAGTGTCTCTATTTTGGTGGTGGCTATGTTGAAAAATAGCTGAAACATTGCTGTACTTGTTGCCAATAAATATGTTCTTGAAAGTGTGAGTTCATTTTTTTAATATAAATTATGGAAACTTACTTTCTAGATGCGCCTCGTAATATTTAAACTAGCCATTGCGAAAAATAGAAAATTAATCACCTTGATCACACTTTCACATGCGAATGCAATTTCGTGAAACATTGATGTTATTTCAAAGGAAGGGAATGTATTTTCGACGTAATTAATTTCTTAGAGGAAATAAAAAAGCATTAAATAATTAAAAAACTTCAAATATTTGATATAATAGTTTTCCTTAAATGAAATATTCGCTGTCGTAAAGGGTATAAAAAGTTGATGGTTAAATGAATAAATTCGGAAAAAAAAATGTTTTGGAATAACAAACTGCCTTATGGAAATATGAATAAATATTTCTTAATTATTACCTTATGTTTAAGGTAAGTTCGTCTCCTTAAAGTAGCGAAGTAGTTACTACAATTCCAAAGTATGGCGAAATACACAAAAAGTAAAATTAAGGGATCCAAACTTTCGATCGCTCTCCCGACGAAACTATTGGTTTCCCAGGTTGTGGTTACCTTTATCCCCCTTCATATTTTAAAGATCAAAAAGCCAGATCCGTCGAACAAAAATGCTTATTCAGAAAAAATACGTTTTTGTGTCTGTTTTCGTAATTTAAAATTTTGTCTGCACTATTTAATTAGCATGTTTGAAGTCATCCCTACAAACTATTAAGATAGAGTACATGGAAATCCGGTTATTAGATAAAAAGTTATTCAGCAGCCCTGGAAATCCTCACATTGTATTATTAAAAAAAACCTTAAATTTCATATAAATTAAATAGTCATACCAATGATCGCTTCCTTAATTGTATTTTAGACTTATCTTCTTCTTCTTTCGATGCAGGATGGTAGATTTCAGCATGACTACAACTAGCTGGAACTTCCTGATGAAAAGATCTTCTCGAAATATCATGCCTTCTACTGGAATTCGGATAAGACTCGTGGGACGATCGCCTGGAAAGATTCCCCATCGAATCTTGGGAAGATCTTCTGCTTCCCTCCTGCGATAGTCTCTTGCTGGATACACTTCCAGAAGCATCCTGGGAAGATCTTTTGGAAAGATTTACGGACGAGGAAGATCTCTCGGAACGTGAGAAGCTTCTGGAAGCCTCTTGGGATGATCTTCTCGAGGTTCCGGAAAAGAAATCGAGATCATCGCTGAAGGCTGCAGTGGCTTTGTTTAATTCCTTGAGCAAAACTTGTTCCTCTAATCGATGAATGGGCACAAAGTCTGTAAAGCAGAAGCTGAGGTCAGGTGACTCCAAATTATCCTAAAATAGAGATTTTAGAATTCAAAACTGATTCCTGGTTCAGTGAATGCCAAAAGTTGCGTTGTGCATACACCACCTATTCTACAATTTACTAGGGGTCTTCAAACTTTCGTGCTGGCAACATTATTTCGGGAAATCACGTGGGTCATACAGGATAACAAGGAACTTTAATGTTAACTACTGAATTATCCGTTGAAGCTGGGTTCATTTCATCAAATCTGTGATCCAGACTGAAATCACTTTGCAAACGACGCTTACAAGCAAAAGGGTTTTATTGCTGAAGGAATGTATGGCAATTTTGCTTGTACGTTTGTTAAAACAATGTTTTCCTGGTATGTCGCCATTATTTTATTTACCATCCTCGTACGTTTAAATCCCGCTTTGGAATACTATTATGTTATCAAAGTTTTCTCAGATTTGAAAAATATTCTGTTTTTTAATATTTCACTTTGTCCCTCTTTTACAAACACCCTGCAAATTTTTTACCGACGAGCAAAATAGTTTTAGATAACCCTGCTTTTCCCCCCTGAGCAATTTTGATGTTCGTGGTTGTAAAAATAAAGTTGTTTACACGTGATGCTTGAATTTGAACAACACTCTAATGTATCAAGTAAAACCAATACCTGAGCAATACCTTTAACAATAAGAACTTCAGACTCTGATAAGCTTTCCACAAAACAAAGTATGACTATCAATTCTGGAAATTTGAAGAAAAGCTCCGACTCCTATAAAATAAGAATATTTCATTGTAACCTTGATTCACACATTTTTATTAATATAACTATGTACTTTTTAACCGTTCTGTAAGGTTGTGCTTTTGGTCTTCAACGTCGATCTTTGTTTTATCCGAAAACAATACTGACATTACACAATATAAATTTAGATTGGTAGGCAAGTAGTGGTAAGTGATCGTCTAGCCTGCGCACCAAGCTTCCGAACCATTCGTGGCTTTTAAATCACCGGTAACATTGCAACAGATTTCAAACTATTTAGACACGATAGAAGAATTGTAATTCGAACTTTTAGAACCAAGCTCTGGTCAAGTCGTGGTTGGCAAATACTCTACCCACCCCTCCGGCTGAACGGTTGGCCTGATTTAGAAATGAAATAAATTTCCTAAATAAAATTCTGATTGGAATAAATTTCAACTTCGTGTGACACCGCGGAGGGAAAAAATGTAAAATCATTGAATGATTACCGGATTTGCTTCAAAAATATACAAATTGGAAATGACTGTAGATATGCTTAAAGCGTTCAAAAATAGGTGCTCATTTTTAAACGGTTATTTAAATGTCTTGAAAATGTGAGCCTTTTTTTGAGCGCTTGAAACATATCGACTGCTATTTTCATTTTGTATATTTTTGAAGCGAAGCTTTTAATCAAGTAATATCTTGCCGCTTTAGCTTCTTGGGATCATTTGTTTAACTTAATGATTGGTTTTCCATTACAAAAGATACCATATATAAGGTATAATATCCTGTTAAATCTTGCGCAGTTTAAGTTGCATAGTTTAACTTAATTTAGGTAATGTCGAAATATATAACTTGAAATAATACTCAGTGTAATTAATGAATATTTTTCTAAGTGGGTATAAAAAATTAATAGTAATTTATTGCGATTAAAGTAATTTAATTATTAAAGTAAAAAGTAACATTTCTTGACACGAGGCAAGAAAATTTACATAATCTGTTGACGAAATTATTGTGCAGGTGACGTGGTTGAATCGGTTAGAAGATCGCGTTAACGATGCGAGTTGTCAGCGAAATGATCGTGTCGATGAAAAGGATCGTGCGGACGACAAAACCGTAACGGCGAAAAGATCATAAATGCAAAGTGATCAAGTCGGCGAAATGATCTAGTCTGTGAGGTAATTGACTATTATAAAATTGATAAGAAATTATAACCAAATAAAGAAAGTTTTTTACCTCTGAAGTCGATGTTTTTATAAGATCGCCTCCAATCATAGAAGATGTTCTATATACCTAAACAAGTTTTTAAAAAAGTATGTTTTAGTATTTAAATGTGTTACTACTAAATAACAGTTTTACATAATTTCTAAAAACTAATTGCGTTTCATCAATCTATGCAAGACCCTCTGCATTAAACTCACACATATAAGTATAATAAAAGCGTTAACATGATTTTTTAGTCAAAATAGTATCATAGAAGTACTCGAATCTTTTTTTTTTTTTTTTTTTGAAAATTGATTTTTATTAAATAATAATACTTCATAGTCAAACTAAACTCAAACTGTAACTTTATAGTCATGTTTGATTAGATGCAATCAAACTTTCACAGATAATTATATAATTTAAGAATTTTATATACTCTAAAACTTAATAGTTATGTTTGAATAGATGCAATTAAACTTACACAGATAATTGTATAACTTAAGAATTTTAGATGAAAAAAATGCACATGAAAAAGTTTCTTTTTTTAACACTTAACAACATTTAAAAATTCAATTCGTGTAAATTCAAAAATTTAGTATTCTTATTAAATATCTAGAAATATTTACGAAAACTAATGGAAAAAAATTAATCTAGATTTAAATTTTAGCAATCAGGTTTGCAGAATAAAATTTTAGCAGCTTTATTTGAAACAAACTGTGAATCTTTCAAATGAAAGTAATTCGCTCAAAAACCAAAGCATTTAAATAGAGGATAAAAGTTAAGACAATTTTATCAGTCATTTTCTTACTGAGACTTTTTGTTTTTATAACCTTTACGAACTTGTAATTGTTATCATTGTTTTGTCCATCTTTAGTCAGCGCCCTCTACACTAAAATGATGCAATTTTCAGAATGAAAAAAATCCACATTTCTAATTTATATATATATATATTTTATAATTTTAATAGTTACTCACAATGCAGTGTTTTCGCTGCTGATAATTATAATAAAAAGACATCGATTTAATTTAAGTCAAAAATCTCATAAAAATTAGGAATTTGTTTAAGTTAATATTTAAATTATTTATTAATTCCAGTCAATTGTTTTAGCTAAATAATAGAATAAAATTATATTTATTTTGATTTTTAAGTTCTAAAAACTGGAGCATTGTGATTTATTTATTTTAAGAAAAGAGTTAAATTAGAAAACAGTCTTAAAGGATGAGAAAAAGTATTTAATGATGGTAAATAAAAATTACTAGATATAAGACGCCATTATTATCATTATTTCCAGGACTGACATGATAGCTCCTTAAAAATAAAAAAAAGCTATTAATTTTCACGGCTGATTTTCGTAGCTCTGTCGCCAAGGAAAATAAAAAAGCCATAGTTTAAGTGCCTTTCACTTAAAGCAATGCGAAGATTTTAAATTATATATAATCTTGCATGGAAGAATTAACTGGGCTTTCAAACAGACAAATAACTTATATATTTTGAAATTTTATAAACTTTCTTAAAAATCGCCAATTTGGCGATAATTTTCCACCTACATGAAAATTTTCAAAATCACTGCCTTATTCTCAGTTTTTGCTCATTTTTATTAACCCAAGTAGTGCAGCATTGGAGTAAACATTTTTAATGATTAGACTACAAGCGTTTTTCAATTTCATAGAACTGTAGCTTTTCTCCATATGGACGTTTTGCGTCAATTTCAAATAAGCGTAGACAGCGCTGGTTTTAGATAGGCTAAACTTGATCTAAAAGTAATGAGTAATAGTTGTTGCAAACTCACAGCAGCCATAAAAATAGCATATTATTCGCAAAAAAGCATAATTTCATATTACGACGGAACTTTCGAAAAACAGACTTAATGGAACGCGCTTGAAAGGCCTCTCCCTCGCCATTCTAAGCTCCTCGATATTTTTTACAATTGATGATATAAAACTATATAATACAAATAATACTATTAGAAAGAACAATACATATCAAAAGAGAGGTAGAAGGTAAAGGGGTCGCTTTAAGAGAGATAACGATTCATAATTTTTAGAACTTTTTTCCTCAAAACTATAATACAATAAAATGATGCGATTTGTAGTTTTGAATAAGTAATTTAAAACTTAACGTTTCACAGTTTTAAGATTTTTAAAAATCTAATCTTATTGCAGTTTAAATTGATAAAAAGCGAATTTGGATGACGCTAAAAAATTTTCCTTTCATAAAAACAGAGATACTTATCGAAAAACTAATAACTGTTTACTATTTAAATATCTTTCAGAAATTCTTGATTGCAGAATTGTATTTTCATGATTTTTGTCAGAAATTTTTTTTTATAAAGAATCTAAAACACCGCACTTTTTATATCTCAAGCTCTGATTGGGTGATGGACTTCACCTGTAAAGACAGATACTGCCAAATGTGATTGCATTACCTGTTTATAATATGTTTCCTTACACAAGCTACTTTTAAAGCTCCCTTTAAAAATGTTTTAAAATTTTTTTTCTCAAAAAAAAAAAAAAAAAAAAAAATTTTTGTTTGGTTGTTTTATTTTCGGAAACACAAAAATCGAGCTTGAAGAAATTAATCTCTGAAACACAGAGCTTTTTAAAATGTTGCCTGAAATAGCCGAAATAAATTGCAGCTTGGCAACAACTCCTAGAAGAAATAATGCCTCAGCACGGATCAATTTAGTAGTCCGACGTAACGACATAAACTGCGCAGTGGATGCAAAATAAGAAAGCTATTCCTACGTTCGGGCTACTAAGCTGCGCAGTGGAGGTAAATGCGAAAGATGTCATTAGGTTTGGACTACTAAAGGATCAAATCTCTTGTTTATGGTAACCCGTGCTGAGGCCTTCTCTTTTCTATAATGTACAGGCCCCGGCCGCAATACGACTCCCTTTGGGAAGGATATCAAAAGTAGGAAATTGGAAAAAAATATTTTTGTCTGTTATTTCATTCCCTGCTTTATCCACTTGTTATTCCTTATAGAGAGGGAGCTTGTAATTGAAGGCACTTATTCTGTGCCAAAGAATAAAATATTTCTCACCTGAAGGTCTTGAATCTGATCATTGTTCTTGCGAACAGAAAATGGTGACAGAGATTGATTGCAGCATAACCAGTTAGTCAGGGATGGGCCATTCCCTATCTATAAACAAAGAAATGAAAGTGTTCTTATATATACTGAATGAGTCGTGGTGACAGAGCTATTGTCTGCCAATAAAGTAACTTAGATATGACTAGTAGCCCAGTAGCTATCGGCAGCAGTAGCTGGGATACAAATATATATATATATATATGTAGAGGTTTGTGCAGCATAAGGGTAAAATAACGACGATGATATAACATATAAACTTAACATTTAATAGAAATAAAAGGAAATAGATATTTAACACAGTGAATATTTAATATAGTGACATGATACGGGAGGGCTGCCTTCACGCAGTGGTCTCCGAATCGCATGTGAATAAGATATTAAAATGTTCTATGGATTAAGTTCAGAGAGATTCGGGAGTTTCCCATCGGGACTTCCCCGTCAGGTCTCGCTGGCGCCTCTCAATGACAAAAAGGATGATGCAATGTTCTCAGCTATTGCACTATGGTATTGAAACAACAGCTCTACATAATTCGGCCATCCTGCAGTAAAATGTCCGCATTTTTCAACAGCTTTCAGACACAGTTACCTGAAAAAAAAGAAAAAAAAACGAGAAAGCAAAGTATAAAAATATAAAAACATTTTTTTAATTTACTGACCACGGTTTCATGTGGTCAGCTGAAGATGAAGTGTTTATTGGTCCATCATGATTCCCTACTTTCAGCACATCGTATCGGTCATTCTTCTTCACTTTTGTGATTTTGTATGGACCGAAGAACTTTGGTCTTAATTTGAGACCAGATCCAAACTGAGTTCTTTGGATTGCAACTAAGTCTCCTTCTCGATATTTGTTGGCTTTCTTTCTTCGTTTATTGTATTGCCTGCGGTTCTCTTCTTGGATTTTCAAAATATTCTTTTTAGCTTCTTCTCGAATGTTCTCTCTATCTTGGATAAATGATTCTATGTGCTCTTCCTCCAACATTTGCAGAATTTGTAAGTCCTCTTTTGTTCTCATTTTCACTCCGGTTAAAAGTTGAAAGGGTGTTCTCTGAGTGCTTCGAGAAACTGTAGAATTAATGGTACGCTGTACTGCTGGAACAAATTTGTACCACTTAGTAGGATCTTCTATCGCAAGTTTTGCTAGTATCAGTATAAGGATCTTATGCATTATTTCTACTTGTCCGTTACCACGAGGAATGCCTGTTGTTATTTTCACATGTTCGATACCTTCATCTTGGCAATAAGTCGCAAAATCTGTTGAAGTAAACGCTGTACCTCTGTCAGTAATTATTCGTGAAGGATTCCCAAAAGTTATTTGTTGAGCTTTTAACCTATCAATTGCATCTTGACTTGACGTTGATTTAGTTGGGTAGAACCAAACAAACTTGGTAAACGCATCTACTACGGTGAAAATATGTTTATAATTCTTATTAGTTGAAGGCATAGGACCAATGAAATCGATGTGGTAAGTATCTAAGGGAATATTATTTTTAGGAATCGGGTTCAAAAACCCTTCTTTTTTTCCTGCCTTCCTATTAACTAATATACACTCAACACAATTATTTATAACATTTTCAACACACTTCTTCATATCTGGAAAATAATAGTTTTGTTTAAGTACATCAAGAGTTTTACCTATACCAAAATGACCATTAGCATGTGTAGATTTGATAATGTCAGTTTGCATTTGTTGTGGGACCACTAGTAAATAATTATCATTCTCAAGTTTATATAAAACATTATTTTTTAACACAAAATCGTCAATTGATTTATTTTCCAAAAGTTGTTTAATGGAGTTAATATATTCGTCATTTACCTGGTTAGTAACAATTTTAGAGGTTAGTTCGTCATAAGTAATATGCATAATAGGATATCTACTTAAACAATCAACATGTTTCATTTGTTTACCTGGGCGATGTACAATTTCATAGTCAAAGTCTTCCAAAAATAAAGCCCACCTAGCAATTTTAGGAGTTAATTGTTTTTTACTCATTGTCTTTTGGAAAGCTGAACAGTCTGTTACAAGTTTAAATTTATTTCCCTCCAAATAATTTCGAAATTTTTTCAAAGCCTCAATTATAGCCAATACTTCAAGTTCATAACTTGAATAATTCTCCTCTTGAGGAGTCGTTTTTTTACTCATATAGTGTATTGGGTGTAATTTGTTATCATCAGATTGTTGAAAAAGAATAGCACCATACCCAAATTTACTTGCATCGGTATGCAATTCAAACTTTGCTCCTTGTTTAAAAATGTGTAGCACTGGATTTTCAGAAAGTTTTTGTTTTAAAGTTTGAAATGCTGTTTTTTGTTCTGGGCCAAAATAAAATACACTGTTATCCCGAAGTAAATCACTTAATGGTTTAGCAATTAAAGCATAGTTAAGAATAAACTTCCTAAAATATCCGGTTAATCCAAGAAAGCTCTGCACCTGTTTAGTAGATTTAGGTACAGGAAAATTTTGAACAGCTAATGTTTTTTCGGAAGAGGGTTTAATGGTACCGTTCTCAATAATGTAACCCAAAAAGTTAATTTTAGACATCAAAAATTGGCATTTCTTTAAATTAAGTTCTAGTCCATATTCGGATGCAGTTTGTAACACTCTCGTTAATCTGTTCAGTGCGTCTATTTCACTTTCTGCGGGTATAAAAATATCATCCATGAAGATGACAACAACACCTTCTCTAAGAAGATCACGGAACACATAATTTATGTACCTCTGGAATGTACTAGGGCTATTACACAACCCAAATGGCACTTTATTGAACTCATACTGCCCATCATGTGTCACAAATGAGGTATACTTTTTACTATCCTCGTCTACGTCTATATGGAAAAACCCATTTCGGAGATCAATTTTGCTACAAATTTTAGAACCCTGTAATTGGTCTAACACATCTTCAATAAGAGGTAAGGGGTATCTATCCTTAATTGTTTTTGAATTTAATTTCCGATAATCTATGCATAATCTTAGGCTATTGTCTTTCTTTTTGCAAAGAACTATTGGGGAACAATAATCAGAACAACTCTCTCTAATTATGTCTGTTTTTAACCATTCAGATATCTGATCATTTACTTTTTGTTTCTCAGAAAAAGATAAACGTCTAGCCCTTTGACAAACTGGTATTTCATCTTTTAAAATAATTTTCATGTTTAATTTAGTGTCTTTAATTTTGTTTGGTTTGTAATTATTAATCAACACTGACAGTTCGTTTCTGATACAAGAGTCATTAACATGTGATAAATCAAGTTCATCATTACTATACACATTGTTGATATTAAATAAAAAACATTCACAGGAGCAAAAGTCATTAATATTCAAACAAGAACACTTATAAAAATCTTCACTCTCAGAAGCTAAAATTTGATTCTTTACACATGAAGAAAGTTGACCTAGATTTATTAATTGCTCGTAAATCGTTGGGTTTAGAATCGCTTCTACTTCAAGATTATCGGTAACAGCGGCGCTGACCTTCAACCCTGCCTCATTCTGATTTAAAGACATTTGGATCTCTACAAGTTTTGCTTTTTGCTTATCCCCAAAACATGACGTCAGCATTATATTAGAAAACGGCAGATTTCTTATTTTTATTTTATTTGAATTAATTACCGATATTTGAGCTCCAGAATCTATAACGGCATTCAACGGGTGATGATTTCCATTCACATAAATATGAGCATACTTCAACTCGTGCTTAAAATTATTTTCTCCAGATGGTTTGCAGGAATTTACACTATAGTTTTTATTTTTTAAGTTTTCACTGGGAGAGGTATTTTTTCTTTCTGATTTATCGCTTCTGGAATCATATGTTTTATTCGATCTTTTCGGACAGTGGCGCGCAAAATGATTAATTTCTCCGCATATATAACATTGTCTCTGCTCGCTATTTTGTTTATCTATCTCTTGAGAAAAACGATCCGGGTGATTTTTTCTGAAATTTCTGTTTTCATTTCGAAAAAAAGTGTTCTGGCTTCGAAAAAAAGAGTTCGCCTCATTTTTATGTGCTTCGCTCTGTGGTATATTTTTCGACGTAATGTAAATGTCTAATTCTCGAGCTAACTCGACGGGATTAAACCAATTTTCTCCTTGACGGATTAGGATATGACTCGCCATCTCTTTATTTAATGTCTCAATTATTTTATCGGATATAATTAAGTTGCATAATGATTTAAATGTTTCGACTTTACGTAATTTGCAATAATACTCGAAGTGTGAATTTAAGCGAGTAGCAAATTGAATATATGTTTCTTCTTTAAATTTTGAGGCATTTTTAAAGTTATTCAAACATTCTTGGGGAGTTTGTTGAAAATCGCGCAATATTAAAGCTTTTAATTTTTCATAGTTTTTTAAATCATTATCTTCAATGTACAACAAGATGCTGTTTGCTTTTTCACCTAGTATATTAATTAAGATTTCGGCTTTAAGCCCCTCATTTACGTTTTTCGTAGCAAAAGCTCTTTCCAACGATGAAAAAAATTGATTAAAATTTTCTGGTTTCGATGGAACTGGAAGAGACAGAGTTTTAATACTATGAATTAGATTCTCAATGTTTGTTTCGGGCGTATCATTTATTGTTTTGGGAGGGTTAATTTCAAATGCTTTGTTTTTCGCCTCTAATAAAAGCATTTCTTTCTCGAGTCTTTCCAATTTTAATTTTTCTAACTCTACTTGAATTTCGCTTTGTTTAAGTTCCCTGTCCGCTGTTTGTACTCTTTCTTCCACGGCGTTAGTTATTAAATTTTTGACAAATTCTGAATCATTTTTAAATATTTCGGTAGATTCAATTTTCTCTTTTAATTTAACGATATTATCGCTGCTGTCTGCGATGCCTCCTATTTCCTCTAATACTTTTACTAGGTCTTCTTTCTTTGAATTTTTATACATTTTTAAAATTGAAAATTTCCTACCTTGATTGAAGAAACTCCGTGTCCAATGGTAATCCAATGTTTCGTTGATTCAAACCAGATTCGTATCCCTTTCGTATCCAATGATTTCACAACTGCACTTCTCCGCTCTTGATCACTTCTGCCCTTCTGATTTGCAGAGAATAATCCAATTATTTCGGTGATGTATCCAGGTGATTCAGATTTCAGAAAGTTTCAGGATCTTTCAGGATGATTCGAAAGTTTTCTCGCACTTCACGGAAAAGTTGACTGCCCTTCTCGACAGGTTCAGTTTTTGGTGATTTCGGAATGTTCACAGGTTTCTGCTGCTGCTTTTCTCCATTCGCTGATATTTCGCTGCACTTTTCGGAAAATTCGTGGATTCCAACTGCCCTACTCGGCAGATTCAAGACGGAATTTAAAACGAAATTCGAGTGAATGTTAATTTCAGTTTCTGCTCCTTCACGAGCGTAGAATTTGGGTGATTCCCCTTCTCGGGATATTAAACAGGAACAAAATCTACGGTTCCTACACGAGCGTAGAATTTCACTTTTTTTTTTTCTTAGCTGCACAATTCGATGATTATCCCCTTCGCGGGATTTCAAAAGTTATTTGGCTGATTAATCCCCTGCTCGGAATTTCAAAGTTCAGTTCAGAAATTTTTTCCACATCCCCTGCTCGGGATTTCAAAGTTAAAAAATTTATGGCTCGATATTCAAATCTCGGACGAAAGCCCCCAATATTTGTAGAGGTTTGTGCAGCATAAGGGTAAAATAACGACGATGATATAACATATAAACTTAACATTTAATAGAAATAAAAGGAAATAGATATTTAACACAGTGAATATTTAATATAGTGACATGATACGGGAGGGCTGCCTTCACGCAGTGGTCTCCGAATCGCATGTGAATAAGATATTAAAATGTTCTATGGATTAAGTTCAGAGAGATTCGGGAGTTTCCCATCGGGACTTCCCCGTCAGGTCTCGCTGGCGCCTTTCAATGACAAAAAGGATGATGCAATGTATATATATATATATATATATATATATATATATATATATATATATATATATATATATATGTAATACAAAAATGAAATACTTTTGTATTAATAAAAGAATTAAATCTCTTTCGATTTCATAAAATGTCTTTGTTAAAAAAGAAGCGTAGAGAAATTCTATTTTGGGAAATCAAGGCTGAAAACACCATTGAAATATAATTAGATTTATATTTCAAAGGAAGAGTTATTTTTAGAATATTTCCCTTTTTCACTTCCATATTAAGAAGCACTAAATGATTTTCGGTGACGCGTAAGGTTACACATTTCCTCCGCAAAGAACTATACTGCCGACTTGTAATAAAAGTGCTAAAATCCCTGTTATCAGTGTTATAGTTAGCTTAAATAATGCAGTCGTAAGCCATCATACGTTCTAAAATGGTTTATTAGCGGTAGGTTGGTATTGATAACAGTTCACATCCGCTCTCCACAAGGGAGGGGTGGACAAGACTTCTGACAATTCTGGAACAACTTATCAGGATCACAACATGATGAAAAGGACACGCAAAACTGGTGTTCCTACGTTTTATACAAACACAGATTTGAGTAAACAAGCACAGTCGTGTAACCTTACGCGTCACCGAAAATCATTTAGTGCTTCCTAATATGGAAGTGAAAAAGGGAAATATTCTAAAAAAAACTCTTCCTTTGAAATATAAACCTAATTATATTTCAATGGTGTTTTCAGCCTTGAATTCCCAAAATAGAATTTCTCTACGCTTCTTTTTTAACAAAGACATTTTATGAAATCGAAAGAGATTTAATTCTTTTATTAATACAAAAGTATTTCATTTTTCAAAAGTATTCATTCATTTCAGAGATTTAATTCTTTTATTAATACAAAAGTATTTCATTTTGTATTCTAAAAAGTATTTCATTTTTGTATTATATATATATATATATATATATATATATATATATATATATATATATATATATGACATTTCCCTTTTTGCAAGTGATTTAAAAGTTCACCGGACACCTTTAAATAATGTTTAGAAGGAAGATACAAACTGGTGTTGGACTCCCATAATTCAAGAAGAATTCCAAATTTTAAAAATATGTTTTCCTTTGTAAGCATCTCTTAAAAATATTTAATCTTAAAATACAATATCATATTTTTGTTAAGGCAAATCAAAGTGGTGTCGGAGCAATTTTGAAACAGCCAGATGTTTCAGGCGTCTCACATCCAATAGCATTCCATCCTCGTTCTTCAAGAGACTATGAAAAAAAAATTATACTATCACCGAATCTGAATGTCTTGCTATTGTTGATGCATTCAACAAATCTCATCATTATTTAGTTGGCAATGAATTCACCATACGTACTGACCTTGCAGCTTGAACTCGGCTAACGAATGTAAAACATTTAAAAGGAAGGCTTTTCCGCTGGTCTTTGCAATTAAGTATGCATGATTATGATATAAAATACACTTAAAAATGATATGAAATACATTCGAAGCAACATGTCAGCATCTCAAAACTTTGAGGCTGACATCTTGTACCATCTTGTACACTATCCGGTCAAAAGTATCCGGACACCCGGTTGTGATGGTGGTGGAAGCATAATGGTGCGGGGGTGTTTCTTATGGTTTGAACTGCGTCCATTAGTTCCTGTGGTTGGAAACATAAACTCTGAGATGCATGTGGACAATGCTTCACTCCCAACTCTGTGGCAATATTTCTGGGAAGGCCCATTGTCTCTTCCAGTAGGATAACTGCTCCATTCACTCATCGAGGCTTGCACACACTTGGTTTGACGAAATGAGTGTTCAAAAAATGGACTGACCTTCTCAGAGACCCAATCTAAATTCCATAGAACAATTTTGGGACGGATTAGAGCTCAGATGACGTAGCCAGCCAAATCGACCCTCCTCACAGCAATCACTCACTTCCGCTGTGATGGAAGTCAATTTCTATCAAAAACTGGTGGAAAGTCTTCCCAGACGTGCGCAGACTGTCATCGATGCAAAAGGGAAACAGACATCATATTAACAGGTGCCTCACTACACTCTAAGTCCATACTACTGTACGTCCGGATACTTTTGGCCGGATAGTGATTAATATGTGCCTTAGGACGCTCTTAGTTCATACCACCGGTTGTCCGGCCAGATAAGTAGTAATTATATTGATATAAATAATGAAAGCCATTCTTCACATCTTTTGCAATTAGACGAAATTTGCGAAGCCCAACAAAATGACAATTTAACTAGAAATTTTATTGAAACTGATAATGTTTTATGTTTACGTAAAAAGGGTTTTACCAAAATTGTTGTTCCATTTTCTTTAAGACATGAATTACTTGAAATTACTCATAAAAAATTCGGTTCTCCGGGGATTCAAAAAAAAATTTCTTTATTTACTCCTGTTTATTATTAGGGAAATATTACTTTAGATGTTAGAAATTCAATAAACATTGTCATACTAGTCAAATAAATAAAAATAAAAACCTAGACAAAAACAATTTGGTTTACTTTAGAAAATGTGCTTAGTTGACAAACCTATTGAAATAATTGCAGTAGACAGTGTAGATTTTTTTAATTATTATAATTCGACGAAAAAAACATTTAACCTTAATAATTGATCATCACAATCGTTATATGTGGTCTTTTGCACATAACTCCCCAACTACAAAAACTTATATTAACTTTTTGAACCAAATGTCTCAAACTCCTAAACTATTTCAAGCGATCGAAACGCAGTCTCTACTTCCAAATTATGCCTTTACACGATTTTTTTCTTGATTTAAGAAACATACCTGCTTTGAGTAAATTAAACGATATTCAGAAGTAATAACCTTAAATAGAAAAGTAAAGCAAATAAGACCTTTCTCCTGACAGAAATGTGGCCTCCTCTTTTGTCGTTCAACTTATCAAAATATCGGAAGAATGCCTTTAATTTCTGACGGTGGTTTTGCCTGAAAACAAATATTTATCATTTTTTTAAAAATATTCATAACACATATCTTATTTAGAAATATAAATTATACTTTTTATCTTACAAAAGAATAGTCTAAAATTATCGAATTATGCCCCTTTCAATGCTTTTATTTATTACCCATTGGCACAATGTGTCTTGGATTGGATTTGATGGCGTCCACACACATTTCAACTATGTTCAAAAGTAATGGTAAACATTGCGCATGCGTCGTCATTGCATGCGTTGCTATGGCGGCCGCTGCTGTTTCTCTTTTTACATAATACTAATTTTTACATAATAATAATTTAAAGTATTTTTACATTCTTTTTATTATTAACGTATAATTACTGGCTTGACGGTGATTTTAATATAAATATGAATGTTGAAGAAGGAAAAGTATTTTGTGACTCATACATAGGCAGGATATGAAAATAAATCCGACGACAAACATCAATTGAGACAGTTTTTGCAACCCATGATTTGAAATGTTGAGGCATTTAACGAAGACAATCGAGAAAGAAAAAGCATTTGACAAATGGTTAACCAGTGATCGTAATAAAGCATAACAACTTTTTTCTAGATTTTTTTTGTTTTTTTATTATTTATTGTTATTATTATTGTTATTATTATTATTTGAAACCACGTGCTGATTGGGGAGAAACAAAGCATCTTTAGTCAAGTGTGGTTTTTTAAAATTCTGCTGACACAGTGGCCGTTGAATCATATACAGACTCGAACACTTTTTATTAAACATAGAGTAAATAAATGAAAAATATTTAACTAGCTAAAACAAAGGAATGTGACATCGTGCATCACTCAGACACAACGACTAAGTAACGCGATGTGACTTTTTGAAGAGACCTACTTTCAAAAAAATGCATGCCATTAATACAAGTTCAGTAATTGCGTATCACTCACGTTATTTGTAAAATAAACTTGTTGCCAGAGGATTATTATAAACTCAGCTGAGTAACATACCACTTCAACAATTCTAATTTACGAAAGAAAGATATTAATTCGAGTTACAGTCTTTTTAAATGGAATAGGCGTATAGGTTGCGAGATTTTCACTCTCTCCACACGTTTCCTCTCTCCGTTATAATGTCTTCTGGAATGACGTGGGGAAAAGCAAGATTTGCGTATAACATGGTAACGGAGAGGGAAAAAAGAAAGAAAGTGGGAAAATCGCTTTATCTTGAGGCGCTTTCGCTTATTCTATTTACAAAGTAAGGATCAGTTCAAGTATCTTGTTTTTTTATAGCATGAATGGCATCCTTAATCAAATAATAGCTGCACCATAAAATAGAGGGTACGGCTCATCTCTATTAAATATTGATCTACACATTTGATTATTAAATTTGATTGTATACTAGTTGATTTAATATCGTAGTAGAACCTGTGATAGTGTGGTAAACTTTAACAATTCGCGATCAAATACGTCATCTGGGTCCATGTCTTCACACTCCCCCTTCCCCTCTCCTCTTCTTGTCAGTTGTATAGGAATGTACTACGATATTTTTCCCTTTCTTAATGTTTTTCGTATTTAATTGTTAGAAATTTTTTTTTTTTTAAAATTTCAATGATACTTTCTTTTAGAACTACGTTTAATGTAGTTTTCAGTTCCATATAGTTTCCTAACTTAAACTTTCCTAACTTAAAATCAAGACATAAACTAACGTATTTCCTTCTTTTATGACTCTCCACACGCTAATGGTGAAATCATGCGAAGTGTTGCCATAGGTAGAGAGTTCTAATCTACGCCTTCTGCAGCCTGTTTCGATTGCCAATTCTATGTAAGGTTTGTAAGGTAATTTTGAGAAGTTTCAAATTTATGCGCGAAGTCAAAATTTATAATTTTCACTCTAAACAAAGCTCTATAGACTTAATTTCATTGGAAGTAGATAAGAAAAAATAATAGATGTTTGACACAACAGTAAACAGAAAGTATACACAGGAAACTTTTATCCTCTTGACTTTCTTCCTACAATGAAACAAACAAAAAAATGAGTGCAGACAATTTTTGGAGAGGACATCAAATATTTATTTGGTTAAAATAAAAATCACCAGATTATTTTGAATGAGAATTACTGTTTTCTCTGATGGTATTATAGATATTGCTTAAAGTTCAGCCATAAAAAAACTGCATGTTAACCTACGGAGACTGGAATTATTCGCCAACTAATACATATTTGAAATGTGTACATAATTAATGAATATGAAGAAGTATGCTTAAAACTAACTTTAACTTAGAAATGCTTGCAAACGCAAAGATTCCTTAACTAAGCTTAATAGAACACACAAAATAATTATTCAAAATTATTAATTAGTTGGAGAATAGATAAAGAAATCCCAAACATATAATCCTCCGTAAGATGGAATTTAAAATTCTAAAGGGACCCTCAAGAAAAATATACCTAAAAACAAATTGAACGATCTTACAATCGATCAATAATCATTTTAAGTTCCGAAATATTGTTTTCAATTGATATTTTTTACTAGTGTATTATAATTATGTTTTTATTGTCTTAAATTCATATGAAATAAGTATACACATCATCATTATTGATTTTGTCAAAAATTTTGGTGGAGTCAAGAATTTTGACCTAAAAAAATAACATCCTTCATGGATATCCCCATACTTAACCATTTTCTGCGCAGTGTGTCCAGTCTGGCAACACTCATTCCAAAAATATTGCCAGCCACTAAAAATATAAAACTATTTACACCGACATCATCATCATCATCATAGTTGGACAGACAGCCCAATGTGGGCCAATGCCTTCCTCTGAAGATTTCTCCATAACCGACTCCCGATTTATCTTTGATCTCCAATTCTTTTCACTTATTGCAAGGAAATCAGATTGTACCGAATCAGACCATCTCAACCGCGGCCTTCCAGGCTTTCTTGTTCTAGTGGGTTTAAAAAGCAATATGTTTTTTCGCTGTATTGTCATCACTCAATTTGCATCGTATATCCACTATTTTTTAGTGTGTGAAATCGGGTCACCGTTTTAAAACTAGCAATTTGTACTCTTTTTCTCTTTAGGGTGAACCGCTATGGAATTTCCGGTATACAGTCATCTGGACCTTGACTGTGAGATATAGTGAGTGTAGGGGTTAAGTGTGTCACATGCTTCTTGTTTGCCGCATTTAAAAACTACATTACACTGTAAAAATTTAAAAAAAAAACCAAAAAAAAAAAAAAAAAAAAAAAAAACTCAGTAAATCTTTAACCTGTATTTGGTGGGAAGTTTCTCACTATCCCAAAGTTTGTCTCAAAGAGTTCGTTTCTCATGAGGTGACCCGGTTTCAAATTTCAGGTCGATTCAAATTCCGCACCCGACTGGCATCGACCACAGTGCTGACGAAAAATATCCTCAGTGGTAGACGGATCACGGGTTAGAGTTCCCTTGCAATCAGACTAAGCGTAGAAGGTTTTCGTGGTTTTCCACTCCGTGTAACGCAAACGCAGGTTAGTTCCATCAAAAAGTCTCCCATTAAGCATTAAGGTAAATTTCTCGCAATACTTAATCGAGGGGTTCCCTTGTCTTCTGGATAGGGTTCAAAATTACAAGGTTATGGATTTGAACATTAGAAAGGCGTAAATCCATTATTGGGTCGGTTGTTCAACGACGGTTATACATATGAATTTATATAACCCAAAGTTTATTTTTAAGTTTAATATTGATTTTTGTAGCTAGTGAAAATACCAAAAGAAGGTAAAATTGAGCTCCATTTTATATAGCCAGCAAATGAACACCAATTTTTGGTGCAACGTGGTTCGGCATTGTTAACAGCGCAGTTTACGTCAGGGAAGAAATGAGCTGATGTTAACTCTCAACGAAACAAACAACAAATGAATTTGGATAATTCCGCAAGCTTGCTATGTTGCTAACGAAAAAAATAACAAACTGCGCTATTTTACACAAATATAGCCAAATAAACGATAACACTCAAACCTTAAAGTTTATTTATGCTGTGATATTAACTTTGTTAAATTTGTTTTGGGCTCGCGGTCGATTAGTACTAATAAATTAAAGAAAAATTTTATGAATGGTAAAATTAAGCAAAAATTTAAACACAAATCACAGTAATAAAACTTCCTGGAATATTCAGCCTGTTCACACATCGCCTCGTAAGCGTAACATAAGCGGATGAATACACCGGAAGTTTTCTAAATTTCTTCCGGTTATAGGAAGCTTGCTATTGTCAACATTCAGTCAAGCATCCATTTTGATGTTTTTAAATATATATATATTTTAAAACAATTCTCACTTACTTGTGGAGATGAGGGAAGAAGTGAACAAAATTGAAGTCTTGTAAGGTGGGATGTGTCTTGAAATTCCTTCTTGGAAATGTTGAGAAGAAAGCATTAGCCAATAAGGAGGCCACCATTTCTCGATCCAAGTGAAATTCTCCATCTAATCTCAAAAAACAAAAAGAAATTGTCAATTATAAATTTTTTACACTTTAAATTGATGCTTTGTTTTTCTATTTCAATGCATTTCTTTGAGAGAGAGCTACACCTATAGTTTCATATTATTTTATAACCGTCGTTGAACAGCCGACCCAATTTTTCGGTTTACGACTGCTAATGTTCAAAGCCGTAGCCTTGTAATTTTGAACCCAATCCAGAAGACAAGGGAACTCTTGGATCAAGTATTGGGTGAAATTTGCTTCGTGGAGGACTTTTTGATGGAATTAACCAGCATTTGCGTTACATGGAGAGGAAGACCACGTGAACCCCCCACGGTTAGCCTCACGGCAAGGGGGCTCTAACCCATGATCCGTTTACCACTGAGGATATTTCACTGTGGTCGGTGCAAGCCAGATGCAGATTCATATCTACCAACCATCGGTGGGATTCGAACCCTGTTCACCTCATTGGAAGGCAAACTCTCTATCCTCAGAGTCATCTCGGCTGAAAGTATAAAGTTTGCCATGTTTTGAGTGTTATCCTTTATTTGGCTATATTTATAAAAAATAGTGCCGTTTGTTTTATTTTGGTTTAGCATCATAGCAAGCTGGCGGAGTATTCCAAAGTTATTTGTTGTTTGTTTCGTTGAGAATTGAATTGAAAGAATGCATTATACTGAAAATACTTAAAGCATAATAATATTGAATGGCGCATTTTTTCAAGCTTCGTCGTAAAAATCAGTCAGAAGTAGTAACCCGGAAGTCTTGCGGCGAGTTTCGGACCCCCAGTACCATCTTCGCTTAGCTTTACACTGTCAACTATCTATAAGACTAACTGTTGCCTTCACGGAAGTACTTTTTTCAATTTTAACCATTTTCAAGAGATATCCGTGATAGTGTCAAAATTCTCCATGTATTAAATTTTAGTTAAAATTTAAAATCTCTCTGGCAACCATTAAACCACACAAACAGCGTCAACTCTGTGTTCAGCTCAGTAGGCTGCAGAAATTTCAAAATTTTATCCTTTTCTGTCGTGAGATCAGATCATAACCTCATCCCAATGATCCATTACGTGCTGTACTACTTCCTCGTGCACCTCTCGAGCCATAATTCGAGCATCGAGTTATATATGCTATTGCTCGAAAAAGAACTGTTTATGTTTGAAATTTCTATAGCATATTTTAGAAAGGACCTAAAATAAATGTAAGAAATAACTTCGCAACTATGTTTTTATTTCTATAAAAATACAAAATTACTCTAAATAAAATTTTAATATTTAGCTAACTGTTCAACACTACTGAAACCATCAAAGACTACCTAACAAAATGAATCTAAATACATACTTAACGTATAAATAATTATTTATCGCTACTTAAATTATTACTAAAGACAATCTAAGAAAATGGCAAAATTGATGGTTTTTCAAACAAGTTTTCAAGCTCTATTTAATTTACTTAGAGGAGGAATGTCAAAATATAGCTTCATTAGTTGCGATGATGAATCAGTCAGTGTGTCAGGACATGTATTTTAGATGAATCTTGTTTTTGTTTTGTAAAGGGTAGTAAACTATCAAGGTTTCACTGTGTCAAAATTTTTGATGATTTGCCTTTGATGGACCAACATAATCTTGACGGTAACCTTCAATAATTCCATCATGAACCATTACATTTTTAAACGGTAACCAACATAAGTAACCATCAACCCAACGTAGGAATTCGGACTGATTTATGAAGGTCCAACATAAGAATAGCAACCTATTTTGATGGTTTGTTAATGTTAAACCATCGGAAATTTCCGGCATAATTTCTCAAAAACCAAATTATGGAACAATCATGAACAACCATCATCCCAATGTAAGAATTCGGACAGATTTATGATGGGCCAACATAAAAAAACCAAATTGTTTTGATAGTATATTCCTGAGAACCAACAAGAATTCCCATTAAACCATCCTAGATATGGAACCATCATGGACAATCACGGATCCTCATGGATTGTTGGTTTATGAGAATCAAACTTCTCTTGATGGTTAACCATCACAGTGCTAAAGTAGCATTTTCCATCATGGAAGGGTGGAAGTTTGCTGGCATATCAAAAACCATGAAAGTATAATGGAAAATGTTGGATGATGGTGACCATCAAATGATATTGGACAATCAGGAATCGCACTGTAAGCAACATAAACCATCAAAATGATTTGATGGGACCATCAAGAATTTTGACTTGGGTTGGCATTGAGAGTGTTATATGGGACAGATTACCTTCTTGGCAGAGACTGTAAAAAAATCCATCTTGTGGTCTCAAGTAGGGTAGTCTGGATGCTGAGGATGCCATGACAGGCAATGTTTGATGCATGAAGTGACACCTCTCATCTTCTGAAAATTCATCTTTAAAGAAACGTTCCAATTCTTCGAATAATTTTGGTTGTGGAACATCCTCTTCTTCCGGATCCAGAGAAACACTTAAAAAAGGAAATTCATTTGAAACACGGATGCCAAAATTATTTTTGTTTGTTTTGTTTAGAGTTTTTGGCGTAAGAGCCATTTATGGTTATACCACACCTACAACTAGGTGAATTTTACACATCTAGGTTGTGGGCTAAAAGTTAGATTGATGCATTGATGTCTTTGAGGTAAAAGAAAATGTTAGGGCTATCTCAACGATGGATTTGATCTACAGAAATGGCGTTGTCTCTAAATTTTGAAACTGTTGTAGTGGATTAAAATACGTTTAATAGTTATTATTTATTGTAATTAATTTTTTATTTTCTTCAATTCAATAATAATCGAGAATTGCAATTTTTTACATCGACTTAATTCTCTTCAGAATCGATTCTCCCTTCACAGCTCACGATTCTGTCTCTAGATACCGCATTACATCACCTACTATTTATAGAAAAGTGCGCCAAAAAGGACTTCCTTGCATCTAATGATTGGGTCTTCACGCTCTAGAACTCAATCCTATTGGTTAGAAGGAGTGGTCTCGAATATGCTAATTAATTAGGGCGGACGATATCTTAAGTTATGAAATCAGACACAAAATGGTATATTTAAAATTCGATTTCTCAGGAACTATTCGATCGATATTGCTAAATTTTGTGTTTTGCCAAGTAAAATTACATATTTTGATGTAATGGAAAAAAATGTATATTTTACAATTTAAATTATTTTCGACTAATATTAAATAAAATATCTTTTTTTTTTTTTTTTTTTTTTTTGCACAGAATTATATTTGGACAAACGAATTTTAGAATTATATGCAAAAAATTTTCAATTCGCTTTAAAAGTTACTCGACATATCGCGAAATATGCAAAAAGTAAAATTAGCATTAAGTGGTCCAAATTTTGGAAACGCTCCTCTGACTATATTTCCCTGATTGCGGCTGCCCGCTATATATAGGTCTTGAATAGCCAAATCAGTAACCAAAAAAAAAAAAAAAAAAAAAGATATGTTCAGAGAAAATAGATTTCTGTGTCTGACTTCGTAACCTAAATTATCGTTTGCTCTAATCAATTAGCATATTTGAGGTCACCCCCTCGAAACATTAAGATTGAGTCTCAGAAAGTTAAGATCCGATCATTAGAAAGATCCGAAGTTATCCAGTGTGGTCCATTTTTTTTTTTTTTATTTATTATTTTTTAGCACACTCTTCGTATAAGTTCGGAGCACAACGATACTAAAAGAGTTATTTTAAATGGTAAAATTCGGAATAAGCGAAGTAATTTTTAAGCAATGAAATTTTTTTTAAAAAAATAGTGAGAGAAATGAAAGAATTTTGGGGGAATTTTTTTTTTTTATCAGAAATGTTTCTTTAGTAAAAAGGTATAATTGTGCAATTTCTTTACGAATATTTCTGAAATTAGAGAACAATTCACCAAGTCTCCAATAAAGGATGCAAGTCGTGGAACAAAAATGTCAAATAAGTCTAAAATGACTGTTTTCGAAACAACATTCTTTTTACAAATAATTTATAACTGTTCTGAATTCATATCATGTCTGCCCATCTTTTAGATAATCTTATAAAAATGGTCAAGCGAACAGTTTCATGAAAATGACACCAAAACTGCATCGTAATAAATTGGTGGCGTATGGGTGATTTTTAAAACGTGCAGTAGCTTTCTAAATTTACTAAACTTTTTGACAGTTTTGAGATCTGACGATTCTTTAGAGGAAGAAAGTTTAAAATGCACAGCTTTGCTTCGAGTTGAACGTACTCAAACTGAAGTTCTTTATTATTGTTTCTCTCCGCGCAAAAACAAACATCAGAGAGAGAGAAAAAAAAACTCACCATGAGATGTGATGAATATGCGTCATGAGTTGAACGAAATGCCTCGTGTCTTTGCATGTTTTCACTTGAAAAAGAGATAGTAAGATGTCTGGCCAAAAGGGAAGATCACATGGCAGCAACACATGAGCCATATCCTACCTGTGGGCATAAATTATAATTTCACAGGATGTTCCGCAATCGGCGTAGGCTACAGGTGGCGTAGAGGAGAACTCACGACCACAATTCATCGTAGACACAACTCGTCGCAGGCACAATTCGTGTTTGCGACAATTTGTCGTGAAAACAATCGCTTGTAGTTTCGATGAAATACATCTTAGTTTAGTAATAATAGCAATAAAAAAGGTGCTTTTGAAGAAAAATTTACTCCAAAAGTATTTTTAGACTGAAAGAAAGATTTATTTGAACTTAGAAAGATTTATTTGTTATATCATTATAAATGATACCTGAAAACACTCTTACTCTAATTCTCTTTCGCTCTAATGTCCTTTTGCTAAAAATTTACTCTAATGTCCCTTTTTTGAGGTAAATGGGGGTGATACATCATCATAGTTAGCCAGGCAGTCCAATGTGAGCCAATGCCTTCCTCTGAAGATTTCTCCATGACGACTTCCGATTCATCTTTGATCTCCAATTCTTTTATTGGAGGTGATTAGAGAAAGATAATTGAATTTCTTTTAAACAACCAAATGAAGCATTATTCTGATGCATTTATTTAACGTTGAATTAAATGAAACCAATTGCGAGGAAATCGGACTAATAGTTTAGAAGCTATGTTGCTCTTACGTACAAATATTATAAATTTGTATTTGTAGCTATTTACGCATATGATATTGCTATATAAGCAAGCGGAGGCACTGTTTCCGATGTAGTTTCTTACGTCGAATCGAATGAAACTTTACAAGAGTAAACAGAATGAATATGTTTAAAAGTTAAGAGCGTTTTATAAAAAGTATTTCTATTGACATGTACTTATGCTCACTTTATACTATGCTATCTAAAGGCTAACTGAGCACTTAAGGTACATTTACTGATGTAACGCAGAAATGTACTTCTAGTACGCAAAACTCTTATAACTTCTTAAATATTTATCTTGTTGACACCAGTTTTACCTTAATCAATTCAAGATAATAAAAAAAAATTACATCGAAAAGTATACCTTGCATGTTCATTGTGCTCCTATGTACAGACGCAAAAAATGTACACAAGTACATGTCAAAAGAAGTACTATTTATACACAAAAAGCCCTTTTAAGTCTTGAATTATTCATTCCATCAATTTTATCATTCGACTCAACGTAAAAATATACATAGGATACAATGCTTCATTTGTTAAGATAGCAATGTCAATAGCTTAGTTTTAATTTTTTCTAAATAAAAGCTTTATACTTTCTTACATAGATGCCAACTCTACTGGATTTAACAGTAGACTACCGGATTTTTCCAATTTCTCCTGGTCTATTGGTTTAATAAAAATTCCCCTAGTTTTGGTACGTTTTAGCATATTCCCTAAAATTGAGTAAATTTTCTAAAAAATCCCTATTGAAATATAATTTTCGTACAGATTATTGCTTGCTTCAATATTAAAATAAGTATTATATATAATAAAGCTAGCCTCATTTATAAAAATCAGTTTTAAAACTGTTTTATTCCTAAAAGGTTCAGTTTATTTTTATTCAGAACTCACTTTTTAATTCAATTAAAAAAATATTTTAACTATCTTTGTTGTATTACTATTCAAAATTATCAGTAAACATAATACACAACATTTCAAGTTCATTTAATGTAATCATAACTGGAAAATATTGCATTTTTTATATTTTGATAACCATAACAATCCCTATGCGTGAAATATTTAATACATTATGCAACAATTCTCTTGAAATTTATATTATTGCATAAAGTCTGCTGGATTTTTTCCTATCCATGTTTGCTGCTATGCTCCTAAATTATACGTACAAATAGTCTCACGATTGATTTCATTCACACGGTATTACATGGACACAGAACATACGGCATTATACGGAAATGAGTCTTCTACACAGTTTACCCGTAATGCCGGACATTGCAGCAGTTAAAATTCCAGCATACAATCCAATTGGTCCGACTCTATGGCTCGCGACCTGTAAATGACAGTCGCAGTGCTACCGTGATTGACAAAAATTAAGAGAATGTCGACTTTCACCGGTGAATTTCAGCAATTACATAGTCGACTTAGTGAATGATTGAAATATTAGTTATAGCCGATTTGATATTAATTTATTCGTTGATATTAAATTATTCGTTGATATTAATTCATTCGTTGATATTATGATAATTATTCAATATTTGAATATCTGCTGAGGATAAAGTAGGAGAGACATCAGTGTTCAGAGTATTGGTTAAATACGTACTGGGCAAATATACATTGATGCAGGGTATACCGGACAAATGTATTCCCTGTAACTTTATTTCGGACATTTAGCAAAGCGACTATGTGATTGTCAACATTCACCCGGTGGAAGTCAACAATCACCGATTTCGGTCATTTACAGTAACAGCTATGCCAAAACCAGCAGCTCCTAAAATCAAATTTAATTATTGTGTCACTCATCTTTCTCCCGAAATTGCTTTAGTAAAGGATATCATTTTAAAGGACCGTTCCAATGATTGTTATGATGAAACGCCGCTGTAGACCGTTGCAGAGAACACAAGAAGTGCTCGCAATATAGCAATCATGACACCGCAAAGAACCAGAATTGTTTAGATACATGACCGTTCCAATGATTCTTATGATGAAATGCCACAGTAGAACGTTGCAGGGAACACAAGAAGTGCTCGCAGGATAGCAGTCGGGACGCCGCAAAGAACCAGAATTGTTTAGATACATGACCGTTCCAATGATTCTTGTGATGAAACGCCACAGTAGAGAACACAGGAACTGCTAGCAGGATAGCAGTCGGGACACCACAAACAACCAGAATTGTTTAGATACATGACCGTTCCAATGATTCTGATGATGAAACGCCGCTGTAGACCGTTGCAGAGAACACAAGAAGTGCTTGCAGGATAGCAGTCGGGACACCGCAAACAACCAGAATTGTTTAGATACATGACCGTTCCAATGATTCTTGTGATGAAACGCCACAGTAGAACGTTGCAGGGAACACAAGAAGTGCTCGCAGGATAGCAGTCGGGACGCCGCAAAGAACCAGAATTGTTTAGATACATGACCGTTCCAATGATTCTTATGATGAAATGCCACAGTAGAACGTTGCAGGGAACACAAGAAGTGCTCGCAGGATAGCAGTCGGGACGCCGCAAAGAACCAGAATTGTTTAGATACATGACCGTTCCAATGATTCTTGTGATGAAACGCCACAGTAGAGAACACAGGAACTGCTAGCAGGATAGCAGTCGGGACACCACAAACAACCAGAATTGTTTAGATACATGACCGTTCCAATGATTCTGATGATGAAACGCCGCTGTAGACCGTTGCAGAGAACACAAGAAGTGCTTGCAGGATAGCAGTCGGGACACCGCAAACAACCAGAATTGTTTAGATACATGACCGTTCCAATGATTCTTGTGATGAAACGCCACAGTCGAACGTTGCAGGGAACACAAGAAGTGCTCGCAGGATAGCAGTCGGGACGCCGCAAAGAACCAGAATTGTTTAGATACATGACCGTTCCAATGATTCTTGTGATGAAACGCCACAGTAGAGAACACAGGAACTGCTAGCTGGATAGCAGTCGGGACACCACAAACAACCAGAATTGTTTAGATACATGACCGTTCCAATGATTCTGATGATGAAACGCCGCTGTAGACCGTTGCAGAGAACACAAGAAGTGCTTGCAGGATAGCAGTCGGGACACCGCAAACAACCAGAATTGTTTAGATACATGACCGTTCCAATGATTCTGATGATGAAACGCCGCTGTAGACCGTTGCAGAGAACACAAGAAGTGCTTGCAGGATAGCAGCCGGGACACCGCAAACAACCAGAATTGTTTAGATACATGACCGTTCCAATGATTCTTATGATGAAATCCCACATTAGTTCATTGTCGAGAACACAGGAAGTGCTCGCAGGAGTTCAGTTGGGACACCTCAAACAACCAGAGACTTGACTTGTAGGGTGAAAATCAAAAAATTTCTGATGGTTTATTATAAGCAGCAGTCAGAAGTAGCGCACTACAAGTAGTGAAACTACTGAAGTCGTTACTTTTTTTGTAGTTTGTAGTGTAGTGTGCTACTTTTTTTTTATAAAAAAAGTAGTGTAGTTAGTAATGCGATACAAAAAAAAAAAAAAAAAAAAAACAGTAGTTTTTAGCGATTCCTGGCATTTACTTTTAACGTTAGATTAATAAAGATACACGACTGTAATGCAATTTTTTTTTTTGAATTTCATGGGTAAAAATTCTCGCGGGTCCGTCAGTGGATGCAATGAAAATGACCCTGTGGCTGCAGCTGACTGTTAACAGAGATTATGTAGTTGAAATCACGTATATGACTAACATTTAAACAAGCCATTACGTAAAATAGATAATGAATCACTTCGATCACATTTACAGATGCGAATGCATACTCGTGAAACATTGAAGTTATTTCAAAGGAACGGAACGTACTTTCGATGTACTTAATTTCTAAGACGAAATACAAGAGTATTAAACAATAGAAAAGATGAAATTATTTGATAATTTCGCATTTCTTAAATTCAATGTTAGCTGTCATAAAATGTAAAAAGAGTTGATGTTAAATGAGCAAATTCGAAAAAAATATGTTCGAAAGACAAACTCGCTCTTGTAAACATGAATAAATATTTCTTAAAGATTCCCTTATATTTAATGTAAGCCAATTTCTTATTCAAAACCATTTTGAACATAAGTGTAAATTAAGTTCTTCGGCAAAGTTCGTCTCCTTAAAGCAGTTTGAAGTCACTATATTAAAAAAAAAAGTCGTTGTAGTTGCAGTTTACTACATTTGTTACAAAGTAGTTGTAGTAAACTTCAAAAATAATGTAGTTTTTCTGGGCACTAATTATTAGAATCGTTTATGCAACACACGCAATCTATTCAATTCTAAGATCAGTCGAGACTCTCATAAAACTAGCAGCATATCTGATCGAATAATGGAAGTGAGTGTAATTCCTCTCCAGTGAATGTAGTTACACAACCAAGTGGCGATTTCGATACCGTAAATTCATTTTTACAACAAGAAAACTAATCAAGCTATGAAGTTTCTCAATTACGAAGATCTCGAAATCTTGCAAGACACTCTTTTGGTCAGAGAAATCGTAACCTTACCAAAATATCGAACTCGAAGCTCTGTCTTTGTAAGAATAGATCGAAGTCGCAAGAAATTGTGGGCGAAATTGCAAAAATTCGTCATCGAGACGAATTGTTGCTATGACTAGCTGCACCCGCGACAAATTGGGGGATATTTCCGTATCGTGATCTGTGGCAGAATAATTACCACGTCTTGGCAACTTCCGGGCAGTGGAATGCGAGAAACTAAAAATTAAAAAAAAAAAAACATAACAGAAAGCGACCAACTCGAAAGGTATAACTCGTAACCACCACCGGACAAACATCTACATTTTTTTTTTTTTTAAAAATTGGAAGTTTTAAATCTATTTGGCACCTTGGCGCTTGTAGTTGGCGCGAAAGATGACTATATACGGAAATATCCCAACAAATTGCGCCCTTGACGAATTGTACTCAAGACGAATTGCGCCCACGACGAATTTTGTCCACGAAGAATTGTCTCCGCGATGAATTACGTCCACGACGAATTGACACGATACCCGCTGTGACATCTATGAACAAGTGATCTCAGTTGATTAATGGATTTGCTCACTCTGATCAAAACATTTTACTAAAATACTATCAACTACTTTATTAAAATAATTTATTTACATTCTGTAAAAAAAAAAAAAAAAGAATTAATATTACTTTCAATATAAATAATTGAACTTGCAACTTATGTAGCTGTAATAATTTTTAATGAAGGTTGCAAAGGACCAAACCCTAGAGCCATCACGGTTCAGTGAGCCGTGATGGCTCAAGAACTTGGATCACGGCTCAGTGGGCCGTGATGGCTTAAGGGATAGAAAACTAATCTCATTCAGAAGACAAGAGAACTCCTGCATCAAGTATTGGGAGAAATTATGCCTTCGTAGAGGACTTTTTGGTGGAACTAATCCGCATTTGCGTTGCATGGGGAGGAAAACCTCCTACGGTTAGTCCGTCCACCATAATCCGTCTACCACTGAGGATATTTTACATCAGCCTTGTCAGTGCAAGCCGGGTGCGGAATTAGTATCGACCAGTCATCGCTGGGATTCGAAACCTGTTCACCTCATTGGAAGGCGAACGCTCTATCCCCTGAGCCGCCACGGCTCGCAAAGGGTTATTGAAAATTTTGAAATAGTTAGAAATTAATGTAGGCCAAGCAACCAAAGAATATGCTCAAAATGAAGATGACCCCAGAACTTTGGCAGCTACTCTTAAAAACATACGAGACGTCACATGAGGGTAGATCGACAAGAAAAAGTGAGCACTTGAGACTGTTGAAAATGGAGAAGTAGCATCTCATGGATCTGGTATTGATACTTTGTAATAAATTGCAAACTTTTAAACGCTATTTACTCGATCCGGTGTTTCTCGTACTTGCTGAATCTCTAACTAGTACAATTGTCAACAGATTTACTACAAATTTGGGACACACTATTTACAATAAAAAAAGTTTTATAGCTCGTAAGTTGAATTGGTTTAGCTGATTTTGAGTAATCCATGAAAATATAAGTTATTTTATGCAGGGCCCGACTTGGTCTAATTGGGGCCCGGGGCTAAAACCTCTTTGGGGGCCCCGTCTGCTTCACTTTTGCAGTAATGAAGAATCTAACTTTATGGAAGTATTTAAATTTTTCACCTCATCAAAAATAACAAGAAAAATGACTAGAACCTAAAATAGCTATAAAGTCCACCCCCCTCCCCTCCAGTGGTCAGGCGAAATATCATTCTGTCCTTGTTATTGATTTTCTTACAATTCTATGTCCATCATGCCAAATGCATTTTTCTGATTGTTAACTTTCTCATCTAACTGTGAAAAATTCATATCCTTGCTGACATTAGGGCAGAATTCGGCAAAAATTTCACAATTACGGTGGCTCAATTAAGCCTATCAGAAGCCTGTATTTTTGTAAGAATATCGCATTTTGTGAAATGTAAAAATACAGGCTTTTGATGGGCCAAATTTGTCCATCATAGTTGTGAAATTTAAGCTGAATTTCACCCTAGAAAGCTATGGATTTACGAAATATAGTTTGTGTTCATACGATAGATTAATGATGAAGCTAATATAAAACTGACGGATTTTACTTTGTACTGATATTTTGTTTTAAAAAAAGTTCATTAAAGAAGGAAATGTAATATAAACTCTTAGATTTGGGGCCCCCCTTAGATGTGGGGGCCCGGGGCGGCTGCCCCTGCCTTAGTCAAGCTCTGATTTTATGTTTTCATGGATTATTCTTTGTTTTTTCCGAAACATCAGACATTTTCTGAAAAAATTTATTTTAAAATTCTAAAAAGCTATATCACGTAGTTTTTTAAAAAAAAGTCAAAAATTTTAACAAATTAGGATGATTTATTTTCTTCTAGTTATGGATAATTTTAAAATTAATTTATAAACGTGTAGTTTTTAATTTGTTGCGAAATAAAAGATATTAAAATATTTACAATAAATAAATAAAAAAAAAATTACTCTATCCTAATGGTTAAAAAATTCATTAAATAAAACCCCCTCTTTTTTACGAGTTTCTTCTGTTTAGTTCCCCCTTAAATAAAAATTTATCCAAAGCAAATATAATTCAAGGGTTTATTTTAAAAAATGGAAGATATAACTATACAGTTCCTGGCCAAATTAAGATTCTATGTAAAATATTAATTATTAGCTGATACAGCTTTATTTTTTTTTACGCGGGTGAAACCAGTTTGCCACTTGTTTACGTTCGTGTATCAATTAGTTAACATTATGATACAATACGTTCAAAATAAATACAAATAAGAAGTATATAAAAAATCTCCTGAATAAAAATTCATTCCATGTATGTTTAATTATAAAAGTATTGCCTATAAACTCGTGCAAATCATGCAATTATTAAAAAACTACAGTGCGTCTAATAGTTTGGTCTAATTATTATAATATACTAATATAATATCTGATGTAATAAATATTCTATATTTATATAATATATATTCCAATTTATCCAATCGCCGAATTTATGTTATACATCGTCTCATTTTTCCAATTGATACACGAACGTAAACAAGTGCGAATCAGTTTCAGTCGCGTAAAAACAATAAGGCTGTATAGTATCACCTGATTATTAAGAATTTACATATAGAATATAGAGCGTATAATAATTTGGCCAGGGACTGTACATTATATATTAAAATTATAATTTCTAAATAAAACATACCATAATTATTTAATTGTAATAAAGAAAGCAAAATTGACAAAACCTCACGTTTTCATTAAATATTAATCTCCGTCTTTTTGATCTTATGAAGATGAGAAACAATTAAGTTGAAATAAATTTATACAAATATTGAATCCGTAAACACAATTCATTATTTTTTTTTTAGCAGCCCTCATTCAAAAAGGTTCCGTTCTGCATCCCTATTTTAAATTGTTAAATTTCCATAATTTGCAGATTGATTTCGTTTTCGTGAAATTGCATACAAACTCATAACATCCATTAATTTGCAAAAAATAAGTAAAAATCCTTTTTATGATGGGAATGTTAAACAGAATGAAAAAAATAAAAAAGCCTGAGTTGTTTTACTTAAATGATAAAAACATACCTTGTTTTTTAAAGAAGAGTTGGGAAAATATCGAAATTCACAAAATTTTGAGTATCATAACAGTTAAGTGAATACTAAGAAATGCTCTCTGAAGAAGAAGTGCTTCTATTTTTAAAAGAATCTCTTTGGCTGACATCCAACAGTTAGGAGTATGCCGTGCGTTGGGCACCCCCAAAAAAACACGTGGTTTCTTCTCTCTTATGAGAATTAATTAGGGGAAAATATTTGTAATATTTAAGTATCTTCATGGCGGGAAAAATATTGTAGCTTACTTTAACCTCCCCCCCCCCTTTCTTTCTAGTTTTTGTAAAACGGTTTGCTAGGTTCTAATAATCGCCTAAATCCTATTTGCTCCCTGATTTCTGAAAGATCTCAAAAATTAGAAAACAGTCATCAAACTAGCTTCTTTTTTTTTTTTTTTTTAAACCTAACCTTTTTTTAAACGAGGAGGCTCTTTTCCCTGTTCACTCGCACAAAGCCCGACGATTACTTTGCATATGGCATATGATAGTTGACCGCGTAAAGCTAAGCCCAGAAGATGCTGGGGGTCAAAATTCAAAGTAAGCTACTTCTGACTGATTTTTGCCCCTAAGCTTGAAAAAAAAAAAAAAAAGAAAAAAAAAACGAGTTATCTGATATTATTATACTTGTAGTGTTTTCAATATAATACCTTCTTTCAATTTAACTTTTAACGAAACAAATAACAAATGAATTTTGAAGTCACTGCAAGTTTGCTATGATGTTAACCCAAAATAAAACAAACGGCACAATTTTTTACAAATATAGCCAAATAAGGGATAACACTCAAAACATGACAAACCTTACACTTTAGAGGCTGGGATAGGCTGGTTGGTAAGGCACTGGGCCTATATCCAAGAGGTCGTGGGATCGATCCCCGCCGGCCGAAGACTCCCCGTGTAGTAAATGGTGACTGATGCACGTTAAATCGGTCGAGTCACAAAGTCCTCCATGTTCCCTAACAAATCATACCCCTGGGGGTACTGAACCAGGAGTTTTCTTGTCTTCTGGATCGGTTCAAAATTACAAGGCTACGGAGTTGAACAATGGTAGTCGTAAACCTAAAATTGGGTCGGCTGTTCAACGACGGATATATATAATATAAATACTTACACTTCATTTATGCTGTGATATTAATTTTATTATATTTGTTTTAGACTCATAACCTGTTAGAATTTATGAATTATTGAAAACTCTTATGAATGGTAAAATTACGAGTAAATTTAAACACAAACCGCAATAATGAAACTCCTTAGAATATTAAGCCTGCTCACACATCTCATCGTAAGCATAACATAAGCGGAGGGATACACAGGAAGATTTCAAAATTTCTTCCGGTTTTAGGAAGCTTGTTATTGTTTACATCCAGTCAACCATCCGCAGTTGCATGCAATAAGATTTTGTCAATAACGTCAAGAGATGAACTGGATTCGAAAAATATTCAACTCTACTTGAAAAAATTAATAAACAAATAAACTTAAGAATGCAGAATGTGTGACGTAGTAAGAAGTCAATGAGAAGTTATTTGAATCCTTATACAGTTCATATAAAATATGTTTTTTTTTTTTTTTTTTTTTTTCAATATATATCTCTAGAACTAAGTTTTTAAAATTTATGTCTGGCAACCCTTTTTTTTAATTTTGACATTAACTCCAGCACGACCTTATAAAATAAAAATTTCGTGAGAGATTAAATACATTTTTCTGAAACAAAGTAATTATATATATGTATATAAAAAAAATCACGAAAAAAATTTCAGTAATTCTGAAACAAATTTGAATTTTAAAAAAAAAATTACGCAAAAAAAGAGGGGAAAAATTTAAAAAATCGTGTTTAATTTACGAATGAGAATGGCCCTTTGAGAAATGAAAATTTTTTTACCTTGTATATAGTTGAATTTTCGCGAACTGCATAGCAGTTTGCCTGTTTTTTCTTTCTTCTCTTTTACGAAAGGTTTAACTATACCCCTTCATTATTTCAAATGTTTACGTCTTTAAGGACTTGCACAATTAAACAAAATGTCATATAAAATTGAGCACCCAAGACAGCAGCGGCGGTTTTTGTAATTTTTATTTTAAGAGAGAAAATCCGAAAAATAAAAGAATTCAGTGTTTATTTAGGTTAATTTTTAAATATTTTATAAAGGGGCCCGGAAAATATGCTACTACTAAAACCCATATTTGTCTTGACCAATCCCTGGTTGCATTTTGATTTCGTTTTAATTTTTTGTTTCTTTCCTCCTTGCAAAATGGAATAATATAAATATTCTAGAAAATTTTACCAAAATGCATTAAACTTTTGCTTATTAATGTAATTTTTTCAAAGTAATGAAAATTAGTCCAAGGTTCATGGTGATGAAAAAAAAAAGGCTATTGATTTATTTTAAGTTATTTTTCTTAGTGATAATGCCGACCCAATTTTCGATTTACGACTACGAATGCTCAACTCCGTAGCCTTAAAATTTAAAACCCAATCCAGGGAACTCCTGGATCAAGTATTGGGTGAAATTTGAAGACTTTTTGATAGAACTATGCCGCAAAACCACGAAAATCTTGTATGATCAGCCTGATGGCAAGGGGATTCTAACCCATGATCCGTCTACCACTCAGGATATTTTACGTCAGCACTGTGATCGGTGCAGGCCGGATGCGGAATTCGTATCGTTCCGCCGTAGCTGGAAGGCGAACGCTCTATCCCTTGAGCCACCAAGGCTCACCCCCGTACCCTCGTAATTTTAGACCTAACCCAGAAGACAATGGAACTCTTGGAGCAAGGACAGGGTGCGTAGCCAAATCTTTGAATCAAAAATAAGCACTTTTTAAAAACTTTTCAAGCACTTTACAAAAATTTTCAAGCACTCAAAAAATTCACATTCAATCAATGATATTATTGAAAAACAAAAACTTTTTTAAACAGTTTTAGCGTTAAAAAAAACCCACAAAGAAACGGACATAAATCGAAACAATAAGTTCTTTCCCACATCACTGGTCCAATCTGCGTGAATTCAACTTGACCCTGAAAAGTACCCTTACACCCGACGTCAAAAAAATTTTAGAAGTAAAATAAAATAAACAAGAATAAAATTTAAATAAATTAAAAAGCAAAACATTTCATAAGGATCTGATATTCTCGATCTGAATTGGCGCACTCGGGTTTCTGTTCAAGAGTGCGTGCATGCGCAAGTCATAACGTGGGTACGACATGAAGTTCGCATGAATGAGTCCGTAACAAACACCCCATTTTTCGTGAAATGCATGGGATCCACCAGATATCACTGAAGGAAAATAAAATGATTCGTGAAAAAAAAAGCACTTTTTAAAAACGCCAGCTGAAAAAAGCACCTTTAAAAGCTTTTAAAAACGAAATCCCCAAAAAAGCACCTTCAAGTACTTTTTACAAACGCTACGCACCTTGAAGGATTTTTATTTTATTTTATAACCGTCGTTGAACAGCCGACCCAATTTCATGGGTTTACGACAACTGATGTTCAACTCCGTAGCCTTGTAATTTTGAACTAATTCAGAAGACAAGGAAACTCCTGAATCAGTACCCCCAGAGGTATTGATTTGTTATGGGAACATGGAGGACTTTGAGACTCGACAGATTTAACGTGCATCAGTCACCATTTACTACACGGGGAGTCTTCGGCCGGCGAGGATCGAACCCACGACCTCTTGGACATGGGCCCAGTGCCCTACTGACCAGGCTATCCCGGCCACCCTGAAGGATTGTGAGCACTCCGGTGACGCAGTCGGTTAAGATGTCACTCACACCGCTGGTTTGAGAGCTGGAAGTAGTGAGTTCGATCCTGACTGCCGACAAAACAACCGGCTCGTACAGTCCTCAAAAAAAAAAAAAAAAAAGGAATCACCCTGAATAATTTTCGTTCTAATGATCGGATTTTCACGAACTAAGTGTCATTCTTAATGGTTCCTCAGGGTGACCTCAAATATGCTAATTAATCAGTGCTAACTATTAATTAAGTTACGAAATCAGACACAAAAACGTACTTTCGCTGGATGAACAAACATTTTTTTTAGATATTTGGAATCCTGACCCTTAAAATAGGGGGGGGGGTTGAAAAAATTGAGTCGTAATAAATGTTTAGATTAAGGGTGCTCAACCTGCGGCCCACGGCCGCAATCTAAACAAAATGAAAAAAAGGAAATTCAATTTAAAAAAAAGAAAAATCGACGCACCCAATTTCAATCAATGTAGTTTTAGATGGTTACCTCTAAAGATTTAGGCATAGTTTTGAAAATCCCAATATTTTTAATACATCATTATTACGACATACAAATTTCTAATTTTAGTCATTACTTTTAACGCTCTTCGAGTGGGCCGATTTCATCGTAAATCCAATGACTGCCCATTTTCACGTACTTTCTGAAATCGCGATTTTTGAAAGTTATAAAACGCTTTATTTGTGCAAACTTTAGGAAAAATCTTAATGATTTTTGATACTTTAACGGCAGTTATTGCTTAAGCATTTCCACATGGTTTTTAAAATTTTGATATTTTAGCGCCATATTATTAGGAATTGCACTGAAATAACCATATCATTCAGATAACCATTTTTTGACGTGGTTTATTTGTACCGTTTTTATCGCCAATTAAATTATTTTTCAATTGTTATTTTGGCAATCATTGTTACACATTTCTACAAGGTTTTGAAAGTTCCAATATTTTTTATACGCTGTTGGGATACTTTAATTTCGAATTTAAATACATAAAATTTTGATACGTTTTATTTACGCCAATTTTACCGTAAATATAAAGGGATTTTGATAATCTACTCTTTTACCCGTGATTAAAAAAAATTCTGATATTTTTAATACTATAATTTGACAGTACGCGAGAATCGCACATTAAAATAATTACTTCTTACGTGCTGTATTTGTGCCGATTTTTACATAAATATAAGAGGTTTTTCGAACATGTTTTTTTTTTTTCTTTCCAGTTATTGCTACATTTTTACTTGTGATTTAGAATATCCTGATATTTTAGCACAATATTACAACTCTTAAAATTCGATACTGTTTTTTTTTTAAAACTTAAAATGTACTTACGTATCTTAGCAAAATTGATCCCTTCCTGAAGAGAATAAAAATAAAAACAAGTTGTGTACATTTATATTAAACGCGTTCCCTTTTGCTATAAAATAATTCAAAACACGTGCATATTTCTTTAGTCCCATGAACAAGTGCAAGTTAAACATCACACACCCAACCTATTCTTTTTGTTGTTACATGATTTAGAAAGCACATGTCGAGATTCGAATTTACACGTTTTATTTCTTCTCGTAATTTAAAAATCACACATCGTAATTTGTATTTGCGCGATCTTAAAATTGCGCATAGCATTTCGTATTAACAATAACGAGATTTAAAAATCATCCATCGTGATTCAAATTCATGAGATTTAAAATTACATAACACGATTCGTGTTCTGGCGTTTAAAATATCATATATTGTTATTCTTTTCGAAATTCAAAAATCATACATCGCGAATCATATTCACTCAATTTAAAAACCATATATCGCGATTCATGTTCACACATTTTAAAAATCATGCGCTGTGAGTAGTCTTTTCGCAATTTAAAATCGTACATCTCAATTCGTATGCACGCAATTTGAAAATCACACATTGCGTTTTTTATTTACGCAATTCAAATATTTCAATAACTTTCTTTAAATCAAAGTATTTAACTTGCATTTATTTTAATAACTAGAATATATATTTTTTAAATTTAATTCTATGAACAAATTTTTTAAAGTTAAAATTTATGTTTAAATGGACTTTTGTATTATGTAATATGATTTTAAAAAAAACATGAATTTTCCCATAGTTTTTTAATTATTTAAATTTATCAAATTTTTTTTCTGATTTTTCTTAAGTAATCAGTTTAGAAGTTTCTAACTTTAAACATTTAAAAGTATTTAATTTTATGCTAAGATATATCAAGGTTAACTAGAATTTTGTGGCTAGAACAACGTTTTTAGAATAATTACTACCTAAAATTGCTGTGAATATGTCTGCCTAACTAAATACTTTGGGTGTTCCCTTTGGCATGCAGCCCTTCATTGGTGAATCTGCTGCGCATGTGGCCCTTCACTCAAAAAGGTTGTGCACCCCTAGATAGATATTTGACGATAATCCAGAAAACAGCCACGAAAAATCGCTGCCGCAAATGAATATTTTAAGATAACCCATAGACTAATTCAAAAGTGGAATACTTAATTTTACTAGGTTGCTAAGCAACCAAGCTAAGACCGCAAAATTTTTTTAAATAATGTTCTGTGATAGCTAGGAGAGGTTTAATTAATAGTTAATAGAAAATATCTCGAAGTTTCTAGGCAATAGACAATTTTTAATAATGTTCTGTCCAAAAAGCAAATTTTTATTTTATTTTATTTTAATCTCCTTTGAAAAGAAAATTTGAATCAATTTATAAAATTTTTATGATTTTCTAAGCTTTTAGAATTTAAATACATGAACTTTTTATCTGAAATTATTTAGATTATGTTGTTTTCGCTATATTTATTCGAGGATTTCATACTAAAATCAAATTTATAACTTATTATAGCTATATACACAATTTTGGAGATAATCATTTTTACAGCTTTAGTGAGTCTTCTAGGCAAGAAAGTCTGAAGGAAAAAAAAAAAAAGCGCGTGAAAAATAAAATGTAGATTGTATAGCAATTCTAATGCACATTCACAAGGTTTTCTACAATTTACGATATTTCTTTTTTCTATAACTGAACTCAAGGAATTACTGAATTGGCATTTCAAAACATTGAAATATGTTATGCTTAAGAATAAGATATTGAAATAATATGTTACATATTGTATGATTCATTGTTTAAAAATCGCTTCATTCTGCTAGATATTTAGGTTACATGGTTTTCTTTGGATAAAAATGAATTGTAAATAGCATCCTCATGTTTCGATGCATTTTGAAACTTACGTTCGCAAATTCACCATTAAATGTCGCACTGCATATTCTTCAATTACGATAAGCTACATTTATCACCAAATACTGCTACTGATTATTTTTGTTTTCTTAATGTATTTTAACAGGATTCATGCGGTCTTGAAAAACTCAAGAGCATCAATATTGTAAAAGTTATATTTAACTTTAAAATTTTGAAGTAATGAAATTAAATGTTTTATCTTTTAAGTTTTTGTGCCCCCATTTCAGTATCTCAAGGACCTTACGAGCTCTGTTTAAAAAGAGAGTATCGTATCAGATATATATACAGGGTATCTGCTACATTTCAGATTTTCAAATTCATGACTTTCCATGATTAATTCCAATAATTTTTCACGACTTAACGAAGACTATTTTAAGACAAAAACAACAAATTAAAAAAAGCATTGTAATAACACTCTTTGAAATGAGAGTATAACCAAAATTGTTATACTCTTCATCCTCATATTTGAATAAAACAGCTGTAAAAAATAAAATAATTTTTCCCCCTGCAGAATTATCAGGGTTCGCAAAGTGGGCCCACTTTGAAAAAACCCACTTGATAGGTTTTTTAAAATTTGGTTGCTCCTATACATCATGGAAGTTACACATATTTTAGAAATGTGCTTCAAGCACATGGATGGGCAAATGAAAAAACTGCTTGATGCCCCAATTACCAAAAGTTCATATTGTGACCACGTAAAAACTTATGCCAATAATTACCATAAATATCAAGAGATTGCTCTTAAACATCAAAATGAAGAATATAATAATATGTCAAAAATATTAAATAATGTTGGGCTTTACCAATAAATTATCAATTTGGAAAAACAGATATCAATTGTTTCTGAAGCTTTAAAAAAGCTTCAATCAGAAAACATTTCAATTTCAGAAGCTGTTGAAATATTAATTAACTTACTATCGTGTGATGAATTAGAACCCCATAAACATTTTGCAAAAAGATTCCATCGTAATTTTGTTTTCCATCGTGGTTGACTGGATGTAAACAATAACAAGCTTCCTAAAACCGGAAGAAATTTTGAAATCATCCTGTGTATCCCTCCGCTTATGTTATGCTTACGATGAGATGTGTGAGCAGGCTTAATATTCTAAGGAGTTTCATTATTGCGGTTTGTGTTTAAATTTACTCGTAATTTTACCATTCATAAGAGTTTTCAATAATTCAGTACCCCCAGGGGTATGATTTGTTAGGGAACATGGAGGACTTTGTGACTCGACCGATTTAACGTGCATCAGTCACCATTTACTACACGGGGAGTCTTCGGCCGGCGGGGATCGATCCCACGACCTCTTGGATATAGGCCCAGTGCCTTACCAACCAGCCTATCCCAGCCTCTAAAGTGTAAGGTTTGCCATGTTTTGAGTGTTATCCCTTATTTGGCTATATTTGTAAAAAATTGTGCCGTTTGTTTTATTTTGGGTTAACATCATAGCAAACTTGCAGTGACTTCAAAATTCATTTGATTTTATTATCATATGCATTCTGGATCTCAAAATAAGGGGACAATTTTTAAATGATGAACAAGAGCAATCAGCAAAAAACTGTCTTTCTAAGAAGCATCATCCAGAATTTCTGCCAAGTGTTATGGCATTCAAAATTTCCGATCCTGAATACTCTCCAAAATCAATAATGCTTGACACTGTTGTTCAACAGTTTTCATCAGAAAATAGTGGAAAATTATTGCAAAAAAAAAATTCAAAGCTTCCTCAAAATTTCTGCCAATTCTTTTTTCTTTACACTCAGCACCAGCATCCTCTGTCTCTACCGAAGGACACTTTTCAACTTTCGGTTTGGTGTGGAGTAAATTACGAAATAGATAAAGCTGCAAAACTCGTTAAAGTGTATCCCCATCTAAGAGAGAAATGTAGAGACTCTGCTGTATGATAATAATAATAATAAATAAAAAAATGGACTTTTTTTTAAAAGTTAACTCTTAACATCTGCTGACAATTTTTAACTATTTGAAGAATTATCACCATTAAAAACAGTTAAAAATTAAAATATTACTTTTGAGATGTTTTAAATAATATTTTTAAGATTTTATTTGAATATAATTTATTTTGTTTCTTTTAATCATGCTTAAAAAAATTGAAAACAAACGAAAAAAATTTCTATTAAATAATACATTAAACAACAATTAACAAATTAAAAGTTTTATTTTCTGGCTTTAAAAAAATAAGCTAAAACTTTTTATACATGCTTTTTTATAATTTTAAGATTAATTTGTTTTTAGAAATTATAAAGGTAAAATTTATGTAAGAATGCAGTCTTTTTTCTAAGGTTAAATATTTGAAAAATGGGACAAGTAACTGATACTCCTTATAATTATACGTGATTTTAATTTCACTTTGTATTAACTGTATTATAAAAACATGGAAGACCATCAAATATTTACTCCAGTTTAATCTTATTGATTATAAATTTTTAATGTAAATATATATATATATCAGGGTTGGCAAGGTTTAGGACAGAATGGATTAATCCACGGTTTAAACCGCCCTGTCCAAAACCCTTTTACTCAAATTATGTCACAATTTTATCTGAACAATATTTAAAAGGTAAAACAAACATAGAACTAATAAAATATTAATAATTAAATCTATTAGAAAATATTTGTTTTTAAAAGTATAATGTTTTATTAATATTGTTTGACTCTTCAATTTAAACATTAAACAAAGGAACATTAATCAGAAATCAAGTTCAATCATTCAATAGTACATAACTGAAGTTTGACCTTGCCATACAGGTAAAGCTATTAGGAACTAAGTGTTTGGTTAGTCATAAACATGTTTATTTATCTATAGTACTATTCAAGAATACTTTTATTTCATTCGTGTTCAATTCTTTTAGCGTAGTGTAGTGATACATCGCCAGTGTCAGTAGCTGATGTTATGCCCTTCAAAACTGTTAATACATTTCTCAGTTATTTTGTATTTCCAATTTAAATTAATATATTTATATTTAGAACAATTTTTTAAAAAAATAGATGTCTTTTTTATCATGCAGAAATTATAACATTTTTTTAAAAAAAATATTGTGAAAAATAAAAGGTTAATTTTTAAACAAATTTAGTATTTTTTTAAATCATTATTTTTTAATAAATTGCATTATTTATCCTTATGCAAAAACATTGTTTATCAGTATTAAAAGCATATTTAAAGGATTAGGTGTTCACTTTTGTTGTTCAATGAATTGTGGAGCTTCAAAAATTATCAACCTTTTCCTATTATATTGTATTATTTTCCTTTAATAAGTTAAAGTAAATTGTATAAAAAATATCAAACATTTATTGCTACATGTAATTATTATGTGTACAATGGTTACACCTATAGAATTTTTATCTTTCACCAAAGTTCAAGGATTTGGACACTTTTACCCAGTTTAGGACAGTAAAACCCCAACCCTGATATATATATATTATAGTGCTTCAGTTAAAAATTGTGAAACGTGTATTTAACAAAAAAGATTCTATCATGTATTAGTGATAGTGCATTATTTAAACTTACTTAAATTTTTTTATATATATTTTATATAAACTTTTTGGATTTATTTCTATTTTTAAGCTTATACGACACTATTTAATAAAATAAAAAAATATTTTCACAGTAAAATTTTAAAGTTCATGAGCACTAAATGAAAAAACCCAATTTTCCCCAGGTTTTTTCAAACCTTGAGAATTATATTCTAAAGATACTTTTCCTGTTCATAGGAAAGGAAAGAAATACACCCGATTTTTCTGTTCTCGTTTCTTAATTTAAAAAAATCGCCAATGACTGGCTTGCTTCAGCTAGAATGTTACAAATTCAGAACCCCATAAAATCAGTAAATTCCATTTTAAAAATTATCTTTCGGCAACCTAAATTCATGAAGTTTCTTGATTTTTTTTAATAAAAAAGATAGTTAAAATCATGACAAATTTTTTTCAATACTGAAAATTATGGCTTTCCAGGTGAGCAGATACCCTGCATTTTTTAATGATTTCATTGAAATTGAGTTTTAGAATTAAGTGCAGAAATTAAGATTAGCAATTTTTTTCGTGTATATTAAAAAAAAAAAAAAAGAGTAAATAAAGAAATTTGTCTAAAACAATGAAAAAACTGTTTCAACAACTTTTTATGTTTCGCTATTAGACCAGCAAATGTGTTACATTTACTTTCAAGATAAACTAAAACAAAATAATTTCCAGCCAAACCTATTATTAGGAAACTTTACATAACCTAACATTTTGGTGAAAAGCATGAACTAATTTTAAAGCAACGAAAAAATTGAACCAAAATTAAAAACAGTATATTATAAGTTGCAATGTTAACTGAACAAAATGATTATTAAAAATCAAAGCGTCTTTTAGTTGAGTCGATTTAAACTTTTATGTAATCATCTGCTTATCCTTAAGAAATAAAAATAATAGTGTAACCAAACTTAAAAATGTATTTTCGAAAGAAAAAAAAACAAACTTTGGTTTCATCAAAAACCCAATAAACCCCAAGCTTTTGGGTTTCAAACCCTGTTTTTTACAAATCTGTTTAATTCTCAGAACAATCATGAATTTTTAAAAATGTTATGCTTTTTTCTAAGATTTACAATTACTTTTTACATACTATTTGAATTTATTTAAATCTTTAAGATTCTAGGAAATTGTTTCTTATTTTCTTTCAGACACTTCTTTTCTTAGCATTTTACTTAATTCCTATAGGCAGATTCGTTACCAGTAGAACTGAGTTTTTTGAATTCTGTAATTTTTTTAAGGTTAGTGTGGGTCTTCTTCTACTCAGGTACCTTAAAACTACCCCTCCCTCCAAAAAATAAAGTTCTGTGAAAAGTTATTTTCTTAAGAATGCATCACTCTCCTCATAGAGAATCATTCTAGGCAAAGGGCAGAATATATTAATGAAAGGACTCTCTTCCTTTCCCTTGCTTGTAGCCATCCCCCACACACATTAATTCTTGTCTCTCTAAAATGCCTTACTCTCTATGCATGGTCTAATTCTAAGTGATAAGAACTACATTTTGTTTTAAAAAATCGAACTGAAAAATAGTTAACCATATTGATGCTGAAAAATTGAGGACTTTTAAAAACCTTGAACCAAAATTAAGTACTTTTAAGGGCCCTTATTTTCTAAAATAAAAACTAAGTCGTCAGTAAGGACTTTTAGGGACCGTGGGAACCCTGTTTAAAATAGTAAAATTAAGAAAAATCGAAGAAAAGAGTTCTAGCCTTTCTTTAAAAATTTCCAGGATTTTTCTAGTATAAAAAAATTCCCTGATGATCCCAGGTTTTCAAGGTGGGTGGCCACCCTCTTTTTTTTCTTCCAAGACTGATTTTAGCCCCAAGGACTGAAAGGTGACACTCATGGGTGATATACAATTATGTCGGATATTTTCAAAAGGATACCAAACATGCCACAAGAAAAGAAACAGTCATTAGAATGAAGACTTTATTTTCAGCTTTAAAATGAAATTTTAGTTAAGCACAGATCATTTATAGTTTACAAAGATAACTGGAATTTCACTGACACTACAACTTTTATAGCTTGTCTCGTTAGGAATTAATGAAAAACACTAAATTTCTTCTCTTTTTTTTTAAATATAACTTTAAAACAGTAAAGAATAGCAAAGATGGAAAAGTTATTTTTTTCTTTGCGTATGACATAACCAAAGCAAAAAACAAAGTGAATATGAAATTGATGACCAATGCTCTAAAAACAATAAGTGACAGTTCATTCATGATTACACAAGATGATTACATACAAAAGAATGCAGCTTTTAATTTCAGGCTGCAACTTACATCTTCCCGCCAGTTTGTTCCTGATATACTTCAATTACATCATCATTTTCCATTTCCAACTGAAACAAACAAGCAGAAGCAATTAAACTCAATGTATTACACAGCAGACAATTTAAACATAAATCATATTAATGCAGGGTTCACACTGAAATCTGGAGAAAAAAAAGAATTACCTTGTCCTGTACATTAATACACAATATATCAAAAGGAAACACACATATAGTTTGTTTTTTTAAAATGAAAATAGGTTTTTAAACATTTAGAGAAAATTAGTGTCGAGATAACAACCGCAAAAATCTGCCTACAAATATTGCTGTTAGCGATTGTAAGAAAAAGGTGTGTGATTGGTTAACTTGGTTGAGAAAAAAAAAATAATAGAACAGTTTCCTCAGAGAGGAGTGAGTGAAAGCTTTTAGAAAAAGAGTGCGAAATAAAATCTATTGTTACAAAATTATGACTAAAGAATTTTTTTTAAAACCCTCAGGAACAGCAGCCAAAATTTTCAGAATAATCAGAAAAATAGGAGGATTTAAAAAAAAAAGTGCTGAAAAACAAATAAAAAATTCACTTATATGTAACTTATAAATTTTCATGAATATAAATTTAAATCATTAATATCTACTTCGAACATAGCTAATATAAATTTAAAAACAATTAAAAATAAAATTGCTTAATAGATCAAAAATTCTCTAAGTAAGACAGATATTTTTCTCTCTAGTGTTTTGAGGCTTTAACAATATATTTACATTAAATGGGGTTAAGAAAAGTTATCACAAAAAGTATTTTTGCCAAATTTTGCATTTTATAAATAAAAAAATTTCCCATGTTAAAAATTATTTAATAAAATTTAAAAGATACATTAATTTCATATTATATATATATATATTCAAGAAAAATTCATTATATTAATAAAATGTAGATTTTATTTAATGTTCCATCATTTATTGAATTCTACAATTATTTAGATTTTTTGTGAGATATGCAGCGAGATTTAGATATTAAATCACTAGTCAATTTAAGCACCAAGCGGGTCAGTCCCAGGGTTTAGAAAGGTGTGTCAAACTTATTACAGAAGCTAGAGCAAAAGATGAACATGTAGGTAGTGATGGCAACACTAAGATCTAGATCAGTTTAGCTTCTTTTCTATATATATAAAAAAATCATATTTTAAATAAGCAGTAGGATTAAAAGAAATCTTATCCATTAAGTCAGTGTTTCCGTAAGTGTGGTATGCGTACCCCCAGGGTACAGGAACAGTTTAGCGTGGGTATGCGTTCTTATGCGAAATATCTTGCAACAAACGAAATTTTCACAAAATTTTATTTAAAAACAAAGCTAGCCATAAAAATTTACAATTACGTATTTTTCTATTGCCCATTTTTTTGCAGAGTCAATAGTTAATAATTAGGGGTGTCAACAGCCAGTTGTGACTTAACTTTTGAGCATATTTTTTTAATAGTAAAATTAACATTCATTTTCTTTTTTAGTGGTACACAGCATTACGAAAAATTTAGAAAGGGTACTCAGATGACATAAGTTTGGGAAACACTGCATTAAGTCAATGAATACTAATCCATAAAAATTATATCTGATATATCTGCAGCCAAAGCGGGGAAAATCTAACATGTTTAGATAATTCTTCAGTTACAAGTCTGAATTAGCAACAAAATTGCAACTCATTAAAATACAAGCTTTAATAAATAATAAAAAAAATAAAAATAAAAAAGACAGAGAGAGAGAGAACAATTTCCTTCCCTTTTTTAAGCAAACAACCGTTTAAATGTTTGCCAGTTTGGAATAATTTTTATATTATTGATTTTATACTTTTGTGTTTGCTTCAGTAATTCCTTAATGTTAGCCGAAGACAATATGGGATTTTTTTTTTTCAGCCTTGCTTTGTCAAAATTCATCCAATAATCTGCTTTTCTCTTACAGAACTGCATATATATAAAAAAAAAAAAAAAGAGTTTTCGCACGAATGAGAACTTATGTAACAAAATTATATTTTTGAGGAGAAATTTAGAAAATTTAGTCAGAATATAAATAATTGACCCGCAGACTCCACGAACCAAAAGTATTGAGATTCACAGATATATGCATATTAGCAGAAGAGTCACATGCCTAACATTTCAAACACACAAAAATACATCTTAATTTTAGAACATGATAAAATTATAGATATATAACTGTTGAACTGGAAAATAGTATAATTACCTGCTTTGGTGTTTCATCATCATTAATTCTTCGCCCATCAAATAAAAAGCGCAGAGAGGTAACTGGCACACCCTGTCATGACATAAAACAAAATAAATTTGACACACATCATTTATATTCTAATTCATAGTTAATCACTAAACATACAGTCAAATCCAATTTTGGCAAAAATTTCAATGCACTGAATATTTTCCGAATCCCCAAAGAAACAATTAAAAGTACCAAAAATCCAATTTAACGATTTTTCTCCTGATCAAAATATTTTTCCATTCTTCAAAAGTACACAATGATCTCAAAATTCAAATTTTTTTGCATATTCAAAATAAAAAGCTCAGCTATGAAAGAGACATATCAAAAAATACAAATCACTAGGAATGGACTACCCTGAAAAGACAGAACCCAAACCCATTCATGTTTGAAGATTCACAGAGTTCATATTCAAAAATAAGAAATTTTCTTCTCGGACTTTTCCACGTAGAATGCAAAATATTCCAAAATATTTCAACACAATTTATATCTTATTAGAATGTATATTATAAATAAAATTAAGCCTCTATGAAAATTTTTCATAAGGAAAAAAAAAGTACCTGTCTATCACTGTATGACTTTTTCAGCTTGCCCATCTGTGTTGTCATTTTCACTCTAAAGTGAATTTCATTAGAATCCTGAAATACAATGAAGCAAAAACTCAACTAAATATCATTAAAACATATTCAGCAAATTCATTTCTAGAAAGAAAATTAATCGATTCAAAAAGTATATATATGTATTAATGTTTGTTAGTGCTAAAAAATTATACTAGTCAAACCAGGGTTTACTTTTTAAGATGCAGAAAATGCAACATCATGATCAAACTTTAGAATTTATTTTAAAGTTAACTTTTGTATATGATTTATAATAGTATTACTAAAAATGTATTTTTCCAAATGTTTCCATTTCAAAGAATACGCTATAAGGGAATTTATATACTGTAGGAAATTTTAATATTTAAAGGCATTTAGTTCCATGCAAATCTACAAACAAAGAGGATTTAGTTAAGAAATATAAAACAAAGTTCTAAAAGAGGATAAGGCATACTTTTTGTTACTGTAGATTAAATTCAAATTAAAGTGAAATTCTGTTGAATTAAAAGTAAATTTCTGTCACGGTTTTTCCTTTAGAAAACACTGTTTACACACAAAATCCAGGGATTCGATTAGCCAAAAGGCAAAAATGCTGAATTTTCGTGCGCGAAAATGTTACGTGATTTATAGCAAAAATATCAGTAATGTATTCGCATCCAGTTTCGCTGATGTTGTAATGCCTTTATATAGCAATAATCGTTGATAGAAAAACTGTTACATATATAGTAACTAATTCAAAAAAACTTTTTACAAGAATCTACTGAATTATTTTTAAACTTATTATTTTTTTAAAAACATTAACCATTCTTTAAGTTAGTTCAATAATTTTTGAAAAATAATCAAAACTTGCTATATTGGTATGGAGTAAAAGGGAAAGCAAACTTTTATAGAAATGTTAAAGCTATTCATTACAAAAATCATAATTCAGTATAAAATAATCTAAATTCCTTCAAATTTTACTTTTCCAACTGTCTTTCAGAACATAAATTACAAATTTTAGAATCTAGCATGTATGCGTAAAAACAATTTAGAATTATGTTTAGTAAAAAATAAGATTTCAGAATATTCTTCATTAAACCTATTTTAATTCCCTCACCATTCAAAAAAAAATAAATAATAAATAAATAAAAAAATTGTCGAAAAATACTTTGATGAATATTCAGCAAGAGGTCCCAAAACCATATAGCGGCTGAATATCCGTTATATCCTCAATAAAAAATGTTTTTTTTTTAAAAAAAGCAAAGCGTGGTAAAAATCCCAAAAAAACAGAACTGTCATACTTGAGCCCATAAGAATTTTATCTGCGAACGATTACCAGTTATTCGAAATATTTTGGTATTTAACCAGTTTTGGAGAAATGATGTAAATTAATATTATCAACATATATATTTTTAAAAAAGTGGCCACTAGCCACTTTTAAAAATGCAACTATTGCCTAATAACTAATTTTGTAATTTTACCAATTGTTTCAGTCAGAAGTCTTATAATAAATAATATCTTGAAATAAAATATGAAGCAATCATTAACTATTAATGAATGCATACAAACCTGTCCCACAACTTTCAGCTTAATATATTCTGAGCCACCATCACCTTCAGGTTTTTGAACCTAAATATTTTTTGAAAAATAATCCAATAAGAATAAATATGTTAACAATAAACTAAATTATATAACAGTTATGACTATATTAAATTTCTACAATGAAACAAAATATTTAAAACTTATATGTAAGCTGCAGAAAATAAATGTTTAGAACGCTACTTTACTTGTAAAAAAATTTTTCCATATAAATTTATGCCTTATGAGAAATTTTTTTTATAAGCAGTTATACATTTTGGTACTTGGAGATTATCCTGTTGACCATTTTTGTAAAACTATTATCAAAAGGTAGCTTTTGCACCAATAACTGCAAATTTTATATTTACGGTGTAATCCTCAACTACACGAATCAGCTTTCTTTTGCGTGTTGAAATATACTGGTTTTTTTTAATTTTTAAACTGATTATATGGCTTTTACTGTGTTCTTATACTTTTTAAATTTTTTACACTTACATTGTATTGTTATTTTATTTGATAAATTTAATGTTAAACACATTAAATTTATCCATATGTTTAGAATGCTACACTTTCATTAAATTTTTTTTAAAATACAGTTAAGAAGTTTTATTTTGGAATCGCTTTAAAAGATTTGCGCTTTTTTATGAGCGCCGACAGATGAAGGGATAACCCCAAAGTACAGGTAGACAGAATTCAGAAGAAGCATTTTTCTTTATATTTTATAATAACAACATTCTCTTAAAATAAAGAAAAAATATTATTATAACAATTTATAAGTAAAATTAAGGTACTCTTAACGCTCAGAATAAACTTATGCAAACACCTTAAATCCATGTAAAGAAACAAAACAAATTCAGAGTTAACAATCGAGGTGAAAATTTCCACCTTTCAAATGTGTGACTGATACAGGTTAAAATTCAACTGAAAAATCAGGAGCATAGGTATGCGGAAAAGTTTTTTTTTGCAGAACTTTTGTTTGGCAAAACTTTAAACTAAAAAATAGAAAATTATACTGCAAGAACACTAGTACATTCTGTGGTGCCACTTTTTTTTTTGTTGCCATGGGGTTTATAAATGACAGGAAATACCTAATAAATGAAATTTTAAATACATATGTAAAATTTTATGTTAATTTTCCCAAATTATGAATTAGAATAACTTTTTGGCATTCTTCATTTTTATTCATTGTTAATCCACTTTTCTTTATGATAATTTTTTTTCAGCTTTTACTTTTGTTTTTATTCTTCTACTTAGTTTTTTAAATAATATTTTTAAAAACATGTATTTCATCTCTTGAATTTCAAATAAGAGAAATCACTTTTAAGTAGACTTAATTCATAACAATACAATGTTCTCATATAACAAAACAAAGCTAAACGGCCCTGAAGTTACACAACTTGTAAACAAAGCTGATCGGTTGGCTATTAAAAAGGAACACCAGAAATGTAAACAAGTGCTAAACTCTATTCAACCAGTTTTTCCACTGTTAGAGCGCACTTTTTATACAAAGCATTTTTTTTTTTTTTTTGATAGTGGGCTTAGTTTATAGTTTTAGAGTAATATACGGAAAAATCAGGAACACTAGGAATGTAAACAAGTGCTAATGCATCCCTATTCAACCAGTTCTTCCACTGTTAGAGCACACTTTTTATACAAAGCATTTTTATTTGATAGTTTTCTTAGTTTATAGTTTTTGAGTAATCAATACGGAGTAATGAGCAGCAGAAAGAATTAAAAGAAAATAGAGCTAGAATGTCCCAAGATAAAGATTTGTAAGAATAAAGATAAATATATAAAAAAAAATTAAAAATGAAATATTTTGAAGAAAAACCTTAATAGAGAAATGGAAAAATAAAGCACTGATACTAACAGTAGAAATTCAGGAAGGTTGATTGATTGAATGTAGAAGTTTTATGGCACAAGATTCAAAGGAGGATAAGCTGGGCCAAACAATTTGTTGAGTCAGACCTAATGGTGAATTGCACACAATAGTTTCTTTGTCATAAAGAAATTCAGGAAGGATATTCTCTTTTATAATACTCGTCATACATTGAGGAAAGCAATTTAAGAAGCCAAAAGTGCATTACCTGTAATTTTGTACTGTAAACAAAAGTACATTACACCTAGTAACAAAGTCTCTGATAAAAAAAAAAAAACATGTAATAAATCTCTACTCATTTGATAAACTTTCTTACCACACTTCTGGTAGAGCAGAGTGCCTGATTATGGGAGAAAATTGACAGAAAGACACAGAGCAAAACAGTATTTGCTGTGCATTTTGATGGAAGCATATCAAGTTGCATGCAAACATAAAAAACAACAAATCAAAGTTTGCTGTACCACGACCTATCCATATTTTATGCATAGATAAAATACTACATTGTGTGTGTTATTCATGAAAATGTGAATTTACTGCTAAAATCATAGTTGTTTGCCTAATAATTACATAGAATTACTAAATAGAGTCCCTTGTGACAATTGTTTAAGTGGCTGCATAAAGAATGAGGGGAAAATGTAAGAAAATTGTTCTTATAAAGCAGTTTGTGAAACAATTCTTGATCGTCAGTTACAAAAGCCTGTTAAGTGGTATCAGTGAAACAAAAATAACAGTTGCAAAAACTGTGCTCAATTCTTCAATTACAGCACACTGTCCAATGTAAATGACGAGCTTGAAGGCCAATTAGAAAAATTTATACTAAACTGCCTTGAAAAACAGACACAATAAGCAGTTTAGACTGAATCCCATTATGTGTGTTTTACAAGTAAATTTTACCTTCCTCACTCAAAATAAGTTAGTCAGCCAATTGGACTTGCAAGCAGTGCTCTTTTAACACTGCTGTTGCTTGGCTTCCACAGCTTTTGTATGGAAGAAAAAGAAATGTTAAGTCATGTCACAGTCAGTGACTATATGTAGTAAGACAAATATGCAATCTACACTTTCAATGAAATCTTATTTAATAAACATTAAAAAAAAACTACATTTGAGGAAATTAACTTTCTTAGCGATGGGTTTTCTCAATTCAAATAGAAGTATACATTTCCCAACATTATTTTTTCATCCATTATTATCAATCACCATTATTGCCACAAGTCGCAGAAAAGGTGCAGATGATGAGGTAGGAGGTACCGTAAAGAGGGTAAAATGCAGAGGAATGAGGGCATTTGACAGTAATATTTGCCTTTAACTTTTTGTCACATTTATAAGACATCTCCTCTGTTACATTGCATTATTTGGATTGAATTAAAATGTGTTTGCAATTTAAAAAGTTTTATAATGGTTTATTTTACCTTGAAATGTGATAATCTTTTAAAAAATTTACAAATAATGTTTAGGATGGTCCAAACCACAGAATTTAGCATAAATATGTGCTTGTCAAAAATATGAGATTTTATTTACACATTATTATTAAAATGTGATATATTATTCTGTTACAAGCAATTTTGATTAACTTGTAATTATAAGTATCTTATGATTTTATGCCAATTAATTAAACATGCCTCTCTAAAGTAGCATATTCTTGCAGAAAATTGTTTTCACATATATTTAATAAATACTTTAAATAAAATACGTATGTAATTTCCTCTCTGTTACACTTGGAATTCAACTATTATGAAACCTTGGCAACTGATTTTAAAAAATTAAATCGCGACCTGAACACCATATGAAAAAAAAAATTCGTAAATTCATATTAATACAATATTAAAAGGAACAAGAAATAAAGAAATTGCAACAGCTTTGCTAGCAATTTACGTTGTACATTCGTCGTAATAAGAATAAAAAAGAACTTAACATATGAGTATGAACTCACAGTTCTAAATGATTTAAGAGCCTTTATGAAGAACAATTACATTCGGAATATAAAGAATTACGTTAATCTAAATAAAAGGGAACTGAGTGAGAATAGTCAAAATAACTCTTATATTAGTGAATTACGCAATAGAACAAAAGACTTAAAAGGGTGAAATAGACGGAATTTACAAACTTAGAACAAGTTGACAAAGATAGGAATAGCTAGACAAAACATCACATATTAATCCATAAAAATAATGCTGGAAATAAATTTTTTCATTATTTACAAGCGAAATGCTTTTGAAAGTAGGCTTAGCAAGACATATTACCTGATCAGCCATTTCAAGATATTTTGTAAATTTAGAGAAAAAAAAACGCTGGAAGTACAGATTCTGTTACGGTTGTCCGACTAGATTTGTTTTATTAAAAGAAACAATATTGAAACAGTATAATGTTATTGCCCAATAGCGGGTAACAAACGAAAATGCAGGGAAAGCTGAATCCTGTAAGCGCAAAGACACTGCAACTAGGCTGCTGCTGCTGCCAATCATAAAATTATAAGTTTATTTCCCGGGCCGGCTCTTTTTTACAGTTAACAGTTACGAATGATAATTATAGTGATGCATGCAAAGGATAAAGACAACTTTAACTTCTACTTTGAAAAATATACCCCCCCCCCTTTCAAAAAAGAAAAGCTCTTTGAAAATCCGGTTGAGCTCTTTTTTTTTCTTTTAAAGAAAAAAAAGTTACGTAAAAATATTAGAGGTGAATATAATTAAAGGTAATCGAGTAAGGAAAAGAAAGAAATAAACCTCTAATTCAATAGTACAAATTTTTACAGCTTTTTAAACTATTATTTTTTATTAAATTATTGTGTACTATCTTTGCTTTCCGTTTTTTTTTTTTTTTTTTCTGCTATAACTTTCAAATATTTAATAAAATCAAGCAAAACTTCTAGAGCAAGTTAAAATTAATTACAAAATTTTTTGCTTTAAAATTTGGAAAAAAAAATTGTTGAAAACTGTTCAAAATATAAGTAATTAAAGTAATTTTAACACTGCGTATGTGCGCAAAAATTTACATTTTATTTTATAACTTTGTAAGCGACTCGTATTTGGCAACTAATGAAAAATGTCTGATTTGAATATCATAAAAATTTAAAAAGTTCCCAGCAATTTTCTAAGTAGTTTTTGTACATTTTAAATGAAACTCAAAATCACAAGGTGTTTTTTACAAATATTATTTTGTATCGTAAGACAAAATTAAATAACAAAGGATAATTACTTTACAAAAAACCTCCATACACCAAAATATTATTCTATAAGGAAAGAAAACATGCTAAAGAAAAGATACAGTTATTAGTTTTCGATTATCAAATATTTGGCAAACTATTGTTATCAACAATTACATAAATTCTGTAGTTTATTGTGCGCGATTACTTTTTTCTTTTTGGAATAAATTCACTGAGCTATTTTCCAGGGAAAGGCCGAGAAGTAGCTTGCTAGCAACTTCTTCCTCGTTGCTGCACATGTGCTATTAAAGCCTAGGTCATCTCAGCAATATCCGAGAACTACTTGTGGATAAGCTCTGTAAATATATATATACATATTTTACAAAGAGAAATCGCATGTTAATCAGATTTAAAAGGCAGTGTTATTATGCATATTTAAACTCATAAACAGTAATATAAACTTTGCAGAAAAAATTATGCAAGAAAAAATTATGAACATTTTATTCAATTAATTAACTTGCATACTGCTATGTTAAAACTTAAGTGAAATTTCCCTCCTTCATCTAGAAAAAACGAACCTTCTCATCTTGAGTGAAATTCACTCAAGTCAAAGAGTGAACTGAAATCACTCAAGTTTGAGTGAATAATTTTCAATCGAATAATCGAACTTGAGTGAAATTCACTCGTATTTGATTGACTATCAGTATTACTTGAGTGGATTTTCAGTCTAATTTGAGTGATTTTCAATCGAATTTATTGATTATATATATCACTTGAGTGGATCGTTTTCACTTGAACTTGAGTGATTTTCACTCGTTCTTGATTGATTACATGTATCACTTGATTGGGTCCTTTTAACTCGAATTTGAGTGAATTTCAATCATTTTTCATTTATAATTAGCATTAATTAAGTGAATATGTTTTAATCATACTAGAGTTATTTTCTATCATTATTTATTCTTTACTTGAATGTCCTTTAAACCACATTTGAATTAAATTAATTCTTTTCCGACTATTCACTGAATCTTTTAATGCCTATCATAAATAAGATAAAGAGAAAAATATTTTTAGCATGTGTAACAGAAATAATTTATCAGCATTTATTTCTTTTAAATTTCATCTCAATGGTTTGTTCGGTAATTAATAAGTCTCTTTTTTCCTTTTTTTAATTTTTAAACTACACAGCGATAGTAGAGAAAAAAAGTGAATGCTTAGTAATCCATCTGTATTTAACAATATGCTGAATATAATTGCACGCTAATACTCTTTAAAGTTCGAAAGCTTTATGACAGACTTAAGTACAAAATTTTAAAGATTTTTAACTTTTTGTAATGAAGCAAATTTTTATTTTTTTATTAACTGTTTACATAATTTTTCGTTTTATACCGGTATTCAAATAGTAATTAAAAAGACTTCATTAGTACTTTTAGTCGTACTTAACCATGTCAATCCTAGTTCTTGGAAACATAACTTTGATAATTCTTCTACATTTCTAAATTCAATTTTATTTGGAAGTAAACTTTTCTAGTTATTACTTTACTTATAAAAGGTTTGCTAAAATATACTTATAAAAATTTTTAGACATTGGTAAAAGGCAAGAGTATAACGTCTTTTTAACAGGGTACTCAATTTCAGAAAAAAAATTCCCTGACTTTTTCAAGTATTCCAAGTAAATTACAATTAAAATTAAGACCATGCTTTAAGTATATCATGCAATTTTTCATCAGAAAATTTTGATTCTTTTATTTGTAATGGCAAATATTAGATTTTCTGTGTAATCAAAATATATCATTAAATGAGGATGGGAACATTTCAATTTAACTAAAATGTAAAATTCTTCCAACAAATAATTGTAATAAAATTTAAATGTAATTGTAATTGAATAATTGTAATAGAATTGTGATAAATTTTGGAATTGTTTAACTCGAATCTCAATAACTAACTACTGTTATTGACAATTTTAAGACTGGTTATTTTCCAGGTATAAAATAGGAATTCTCCTGGTTTTTGTGGAAAAAAATTGTAAATTGCCCCGACTATTCCCTGATTTTTATAGCTAAAATAAAATTCCCTGACAATTTCAGGTTTTCCCTGTTCTCCTTGACCCGTCGGTAACCTGTTTTAATGGTTCATTTGTTTCATTGTAATTTACAAATGAACTGAACACAATTTAGTTGTAATTAAAAAGCATAATTAAAGCACCTTTGGTAATTTTTAACTTATACTTTTAAATAACGTAATATGCATGTGTAACACAACTCTAAGAATCACATTATGGGGAATTACTTTTGCCGGTGGGTTTGTATTGGATGCACCCAATTATGTTCCATTGTGCAATCTTTAGTTCGTCTGCAATTATGCGGCTTGATGTGGTAGTTTAGTATGCTATTGCATCGATCTATAACCAAGTTTCGAAATAACAAGTTTAAAGGACAGTTTCTCTTCCCAAAATTGATTTAAAAGTTACAGTACAGGATATTTCTTGCTATTATTTATTAATATCATTATTATTTTTGTTTGGATCAAAATGTAGGTCCATTGTTTTTTTAAAATTAAATTGGTTGTTGGTTGAAAGAAATATAGTCATGGTATGAGAAGAAATATGTTCTATCACTTTTTACTAGTAAGGGATTGTAAATTCGATGTATGTTTTACTCTATTTGTAAATAAAATACACTTTGGACTTGACAAATATTGCATTTTATTTGATAAACAATATACCGATGTTAAATAATTACAGCAGTTTAAATATTTGCATATTAAATTCTTGATTAAAAAGTTTGCAGTTAGTGTTGAAAAAAGTCTCATGGCAATACAGTTATTTGAACATAAATTTCTTGATAAACAATTCACAGATATTAAAGAGTCACGACAGTATAATTATTTGAATGTCTAATTCGGGATACGTATTTCAAAGTTGATGAAGTGTCACAGTTTTGTAATGTTTGAATATCATGTTCTCCAGGAAATAAGCTTTAAAACTTTTTTAGGTGTTACAGTAAAGTCTTGATTTCCTTTCAGACCTGTCTGTCGTGATTTACTTTCTTTTGAACAATCTCCTGAACATTCGAGAGAAGAAATGAAAGCAACCTTTGTCTTTTTGTTCAGATTGTTCATTGATGGTTAGCTCAATATCACTTCGTTGCCAAAAATCTCTTTCATCTCTTAAGGGACAATCACGACTTTTCAATCTAAAATTTAAAAATAACATTTACTTTATTAGAAAGCTCATCACATTATTTTGCTTTGTTACAACAGCTTCTTTTTGAAATAAAAGCTTTTTGTTTTGAGTAAAACGCGTTTAAAATCAGAGAAATTTTCTAATTCACAGATTTCAAAAAAGTCAACTTACGATTTTCAATGGTCAAAACCGTTATCTGACTTACACTGAGAAATAAATTCATGATTTATTAGAAAGATTTCATTTTGCAGATTTATTGACCATAAGTTTTGTGGAAATTTTCCTGATTTAAAACTTTTACATCAATCAATTTATCCTGATTGCTTAAAAGAAGTTAAAAATATTCAAAATGATTTTTCAGTTAATTTTTTTTTAATCAATTTAGCCGAAGAAAAATACATAGATACAATTCGCGATCGCAACGAACTATAGGGGGCGTTGTTGTATGAGACGAATATCTGCGATTTCTATATGAACAGTCATTCAATAACTCTGGAGACTTCTTTAATGTAGCGTGTAGCATTGTAGCGTTCCTTCTTTATTGTGGCTTATTAAATTTAAAAAAGAAAAATGTTTGATATTCGTTCTTATGAAAACGAAAACAAAATGGTATCTCTTTTTTTTTAGAGAAGGAACATCCAAAACACATCGGAAAAATATTTGTAAATAAACAGAAAAAAAAAAAAAAAAAAAAAAAAAAATATGTATCTTCTTATTAGAGTTAAAACCTAATGCCTGCTAAATAGTTTTAGTAAATTTAATGATATAACATAAATGGCCTATTTAAATTTTACATTCCATAGTTTCAAAAATCATATTACTTCAAACATTTAAATAAGCAAAAAGTATACATAAGCCTCATAATTTTATATAATTTAATTTTGTAAAAAAAGTTTTTTGACAACAATTTTTATCAAAATATTTTAAGTTTCAATAAAAATCATTATTTAGAAACTAAAAAACGTAAAATAAAGAATGCTTACGAAAAGAAAAAGAAAAAAAAAAAAAATTCCAAAAATTCCTCACATTAAAAACTTTGATATATATATATATGTGTGTGTGTGTGTGTGTGAGTGTGTGTGTGTGGCTGTCTGTCTGTGTGTGTGTGCGTGTGAGAACATAAATTAAAATCATTACTTTTCATTACTTTTCATTACTTTTTATATGTTCTAAAGACAATGTCAATTCTTAAAATATTTGGAAAAAGTTAAAATACCTGTCGTCCTCAATGCCAAATTCGATTGAGTCCTTATCATGTACTACATCCATCTTATAAAGTCTCGCTATCTTTACATCGCTGAATAGGAATGTTGGGTAAGTCAATTCCTCACTAAAAGTTAAAAAAAAGAAAAGGGAAAAAATATATAACTTAAAATTCAATAAAGTTATTTTGCTCACTTTATTTTTCGTTAAATATGAGATATATTTGTAAAGAGAGAGAATTTATTAACTTGTCAACGATCACAGATGTTTTAAAAATGCTACGATGTGTAATTATTTATTTTATATTTTATGTTAATAATTTATTACAAAATGGCTACTATAAATTTTTGTATGGGTGATAATTACAGTAGCAATTATAATTAAATTCCAAAATCATGGCTTACTATTTAAAAAGATTTTTCAGTTAAAAAAAATTATGTTTACTATTTAGTTATTTACCTCATTCGTCTTTTATTCAAAACTTATGAAACAGAGATTTCGTTTTTTATTAAATTTATATTGTTTATTTTTTTTCGGAAATCCGTTAATAGACTTTGGAAAAATAACTCATGGTTATAAAGAAAATACCTTAAAAAGTATAAAATAATGAAATAAAATCTACAAGAAATAAGTTCAGTTGTAATTTGTTTTAATATTTTATTTTTTCAAAATAAATGTCTTTTCGTGTATAAAATTGGTTAGCTTGTTTCTATCTTATACTACTGAATAAAAATATACTTATTTACGAATTATTTAATCCTTTTTAGAAAATTAGTTTATTCGAGTAGCATTGTCATTCCTTCAGCATTTGCATTTTTAATTATTTTATTTTACAAAGACTCTTGCAGAGTTATTGCCCTTAAAAAAATTTTTTTTCAAAGAAAGATTTTAATTTTTTAAATAATTGCTCGCATTAATTCTGTTCATGATCAATAAATTCATTTCAAATCCATTGTACCATTGATTAATAGGGATTAATAAAACTTAAAGACCGATATGTAGTCATTTGAAATATTTTTTTTTCAAATAGTTACGAAAGTGTCACCTGAAAAAGGTTGGAAAATAACTCAAACACTAAAGATCATTTTAACTAAAATATTAAATTGCCATTAGGAAGCATTCTAATTAACATACCTAGTCAGCTCCTCAACTCCATCACCCTCATCATCATCATTCCCAACCTCAGCATCATTAACTTCATCCTCAACTTCATCATCATCAGATGATGGCACCTCAGCTCTTAACTCCATCATGTACTCTTCATCACTAAAATTATAAAAGGAATATATTTTTTCAAATCTGTCTGACGGTAATAAATTTTTATTAAAAAAAATGCGTGATTTCTAATGATTTTTGTGTTCTTTGAAGGTGAGTTCCAGAGTTTCTCTAGGTTTAGAGAGTGGAAAATAAAACGGTGTGTATCTTAAGAAGTTTTGATCTAAATATGTTTTCGATTGTTATTATATAATTGGGTGAGCAATATTGAAATAGACTGTTCATTATTTTATGTTTATATCATATCTTAGTCGATTTTCACCAACAGTAGTGCTTTGTGACAAAAATAAGTAAACCGCTGTTTTAACCCTTTGTGGTCTTATGTCTACTCTCAGCCACCAACGCTTTTTTACCTTTTCAGTCATATGTCTGAGCTCAGCCCCCGCAGCAAAGATGTTAGTCACAGGTTAATGGCAAACTACATATACTGTGGCACTGTGAAGATGTAAAGTGTAAAGATTGTTCTGTATGTTCAAACGGAAAATTAAAGGCGGAAGACGCCAAACTAATTATTTTTTAGACTCATGTTCTCGAAAACCTGAGCTTCATAATGAAGATTGCTTTGAAAGATACCACACGAGAACTATAAAATATAATTTTTGCATAAAATTAAAACAGAGCCGTGATGGTTCAGGAGCGTTCGCCTTCCAATCAGGTGAACCGGGTTCGAATTCCCTAGGTCAATACGAATCCGCATCCAGCTTGCACCGACCACAGTGCTGACGTGAAATATCCTCAGTGGTAGATGGATCATGGTTTAGAGTATCTTTGCCGTCAGGCTAACCGTGGGAGGTTCTCGTGGTCTTCCTCGCCATGTAACGCAATTGCAGATAAGTTCCACCAAAAAGTCCTCCACGATGGCAAATTTCTCCCAATACTCGATCCAGGAGTTCCCTTGTCTTCTGGATTGGGTTCAAAATTACAAGGCTACGGAGTTCTACATTAGTAGCCGTAAACCCAAAACTTGGGTCGGCTGTTCAACGACGGTTATAAAATAAAAATAAAACATTATTGTGTTTCATATGTCTAAAGTTTAAAAAATAATTAATAAATCTTATTTTTCCTTCATAATTTTGAATATTATGTATTACTGTTCGTTCAACGAAAATTAATTCCGACCAGCACGACACCCATGTATAAACTTAATACGACCACAAAGGGTTAAATATTTCCTTGTTTTTAATTTCTCTGTAAATTTTTCAAATACTCAAAAAAGTACCTTTTTATTGAATTAAAAAGAAAGAAAATTATGACAAAAGGCATAAAGGGATATAACTACTTACAAATCTATCTCATCCAAATCAATATCATCCAAATCGAATTCATCTTCGAATTCGCTACCATCCTCATATGCTGAAATATTAACTAAAATTAAATCTGAATAAAAACTAAGTTTTAAAATAATCTCTAAAGTGTTTATTCTGTTCAATAATAAAAGAAATTTTTACAAATTACCACACTTACAATCTTTTGCAACTTATAATGAAATTCATAAAAAAAGGTAGAAAATCTTATAAGTATTAGGTAGTAATCTTATAAGTTAAAAGTAGTATGTATTTTTGGAAACCTCCATTTTATTAAAAACAAAATTGCTGTACGGTTGTTCTTCACACGCTGCAAAAATGTAAATAATCAATAAACGGTTTTAATCAACACTGCTTAATCAAGCACATAACTGAAAACCGACACATTTAATGAAGCTTAAATAATTTCATCTCTTCTTTTTTTTTTATGACTCTTAAAGCTTTCCGGTGACTTTACGTTATAATATTAAGTAAAATACTATTATAAAAGTTCAATATAAATATTAACTCTATTCAGTGTCATTTGATATTGTGCAATTGCCAAAAGTCTCACTCATCATTGTCAAAATTTACCCCATTAAAGCAATTTTACATTGCATCACATACATCAAAATTGCATCACATACAATCAATCATTAAATGATATACACAGATTGCATCTGATACAGAAAAAAACTTTACAGATTACAAGACTGTATCATTCATTGAACCAAGTCACATAATGTCTTTTGAACTGAGAAACAAAACATGATTTTTAAAGGAAATATTTTTTCACTTTTCGCATTTTTCAGAAAAGGGATTTCGCATTCTTCATATTTATAAAACTTGTTAATTACAAAAAAGTGGGAGTTTTAACAAAATTGTTTCGTAAAAAGCATAAAATATTTTTAAAAAAAAAAGTATTGCAATGTAAAACTTTTTTAAAAAAGGATTTTAACACTGAAAATAGTAGTAATTACTTCACACGCAAGTGGTGTACCACTAAACTAAGAACCAAAGTTAGTGAAACATTGAGAACTGAGCACTTCTTGGTGCTAAGTAATCGTCAAAATTTTTGTTATTAAGTGAAGTTAAAATTTATAATTATAGCAGGATATGATACACAGTAGAGTTACATTGACAAGAATCGGTAAAGTTACACTGACATTACAATATGAATGAAGAATTATAAATTTAGAATATTTCATATATATAGAAAATTAGTTGAGTATATATTTCCTTGTCAATTTTCTTTTAATGTTTACGAAATTTTCTCAATCTTCATTGAATTTAGGTTTATGGGAAAAATTTTGATCACTGTAAGGAAGTTTCAAATCTTTTAAACAATATTCTAGGTCCATATCAATAAATAATAAAAATTAAAAAAAATATAAAAAAGTATGTTTTTATACTTACGATTAGGACGGGGATATTTTTCCCTTTCCTTTCTCCAATGATTCAAAAGTGCAAAACGATATAAATCGCTTTTATTCATAATTCCCACTTTTTAATTTCACAAAAGACTATATCGCATTTGAGAAATCTCAGACAAGAATGAGTAAAAAAATTTTTTAATCGAACTAACTGATGTTTTTTTTGCAACAATGATTTGAAATGAACCATTGTTTAAATTATATTTTGTATAAAATTTTTATTTAACTCTCTATAACTTTATTGTTCCAATGTTAAGTATTGTTGAAAATGTTTTTAAAACTTGGTTAAATTCTAAATTAAACGTAGGAAAAAATAATATTGATAATCGATTTCAGAATTAAGTTTAAAAAACTGATTTCTTCCATACACTTTTATTTATTTAAAGGATACAATTAACATAGAAAAAATACTTTTAACTTTGCTTTAAGTAAAACGTATAAAAACAGGGAAGAGAATATTATTTTCTGTTTAAAAAATTCATTTTCTAGAAAATTGACTCCTTAAATTTAAGCCCTCTCAAGGAGCTTATCTATACTTAGAGCAAATATGGGTCCCACTTCCCCACTACACTATACTGATCTTAAATAATTTTATATATTTATTTATTTTATTTATTAATTTATTTTATTTATTAGTTTATTTTATCTATCATCATTTTTATTCAGTGTTGTGAAACGAACTGACTCACTTAATCGTGTACTTATTTAGTGGTTTTGAGAAAAAATTTAAATATTAACTTTAGAAAAAATTTTGAAAATCGATAATAGAATGGTTAAAGCACTAAGTTGTCATGATGAAAGTCTGGGTTCGATCTCCGGCAGCGTTTTAAAGTCTACCCGGCTTCAAAACGATGGGTACAAGTTTGGCTGTGAAGTAAAGGCGGGCGGTCGATACGCTGTGCTGGACGCATTGCCACCATTTTGGTATTTGTCTCCAAATTGGGAAGCTTCAACCTTTTTGACACTCTATAACCCACAACCAGATGTTGCTGGAATGTTAATTTATTTTTTTGGTAAAAATTTAAAAAGAATGGTCTTGCAACGAAAAACATTAAATGAAAATTAGTTAAAGTAGTACACCAAATAATTTTTAAATTACATAAGATTCAATTGTACCTTTTATTTTACATTTAATTAAAATAAAAGCTAAATTATTTTCTCATTGCGTGCATTTAATGTTTTTACTTTATGCAAATCAAGCGGCTGCCATAGTATTAGATATCAAATATCGGTAACAATATAGCTAAATGTGAGCATAGAAATGATCATTAATGTTTAAACGTAAGGGCAAAACCGAATTAGAAAAGGAGGAAGAAACCACTTGAAAAAAATATTAATTGAATTTAATATTAGTTTTTAATTCATTATAGCATTAAAAATTCAATATTTTGCATGCTGTTTTTTCTTTTAAGAGAAAGATTTTTATGCGATACACTGTTCCTTAATGCATACTGAAATTTAAATTCAGTTTAATATTTAAAGCAAATTTTAAATTAAATTGAAATCTAAAACTTTTTTTTTATTTTTATATCAGTCATCGAACAGCTGACCCAATTTTTGGGTTTACGACTACCAATGCATGTTCAACTCTGTAGCCTTGTAATTTGGAACCCAATCCAGAGGACAAGAGAACTCCTGAATCAAGTATTGGGAGAAATTCGCCTTCGCGGAGGACTTTTTGATATAGCAAACCCGTTTTTGCGTTACATGGAGAGAAAGACCACGAGAACCTCCCGCTGAAAGTCTGAAGGCAAGGGGACTAACCCATGATCCGTCTACCACTCAGGATATTTTGCGTCTGCACTGTGGTCGGTGTTAGCCGCATGCGGAATTCGAATCGACAAGCCATCGCTGGGATTCGAACCTGGTTCGCTTCTTTAGAAGGTGAACGCACTAAATGTAAAAATAAGTAATTATTATTCTACAAAAAAGAAAAGAAAAACCTAACAATCAAAATTTTGATCTTTTATCGACTAGTTAAAGTGCTCAAGTTTTAACTGGTCCTCTGTACATGATGATAATATAATTTTCAAACGCTTTCTGACCACTACTAGCAGAATTTATTGCCAATCGAAATTTTGATTATTTTTCGGCTTCAAGGAGACACAAAACTGAAATACTGAAAATACGAAAATAAAAAAAGACCACGTTTGTTCATAGGGTAGACGTTTCAGTGATAAAAATTAACATTTATTTGTTATTTTTAGTACAATAGGATACCTGCAAGTGATGTAGTATGGGTATCTCGATCCTGATTCGTTGTTGAAACGTGGCGTTTGTTTACGTTAGCTACTGTGCTTTTCATTCTATTTCGAGCAAGCCAAAAGTATCAAGTGACACATTTTAAATTCTTTCACAAAGATTTCAATTCTTTCACTATGTATTCACACAGAGACTTAACGCGAAGAGAGGGACAAAGCCACGTGGAACATAAATAAATTAATTACGCATCGTACACAAAACAAAAATCTATCACGGTTTCAATAAAATACAAAAATCAAATAATAAATCTAAGTTAACTTAAGTAAAAGAAGCTGACTAAAAAGAATTATATTTCAACTAATTCGATGTGCGATAAGGCTCTATATTTAATTAACTTCTAGTTAAGTAAAAATTAACTTATTTTTACTTAACTAGTTAACTTTACTTAACTATTACTTAAATTTAATTAACTTCTAATAAATTAGAGGCACAAGTATTTTTTTAGTACGTATATTTTTAGTTGAATAATTTCGACTGTTTTATGCTAAGAAACAGCAGTTATTGTTCAACAATCATCGGAAATAACGAGGAGGTTTAGCCCCCTAGTTAATTAAAAACACCAATTAACACAATACCAGCAGTACTTATTACGAAAATTAATTTGTGTCAATAGGGCAATTTTTTATGATTCTTCTTGACGAATGAAAAGCTTTTCTATATAAATGGAAAATAATATAATATTTAGAAAAAAAATTAATTAAACATCAATGGCGTAACAATATGGAAATTTTTCACGGTTCTCATATTCGTATTAGTACCTTTTCATCATTATTTGAGCTTTTTAGTACAAAAACTTTATTTCTAAAATTAATCTATTACTAAACTATTAACCTATTACTAAATTAATCAATTGTAAATCTTATTAAATTAATTAACCTATTACTAAATTAATCAATTGTAATTCTTATTAAATTAATTAACCTATTACTAAAATTAATCAATTGTAATTCTTGAAAATAATTGGTAACGACACTAATAATTTTATAATCATTGTTGGGTAACAAATATCGGTACTTATTTAGAACGCCGTGAAGTATTCCCTAACTATGTACAATGCGCAAAAGAAAGAAAAAAAAAGGGGGGGGGGGTATCACTCTAAATAACGTTTGATCTAATGATCTGATCTTCACGTTTTACGACCTTGAAATAGTTAGTGCACCTCGAGTTTACCTCAAATATGCTAATTAGTCAGTGCAATTTAAAATATCGATATTTTAAGTTACGAATTCAGACACAAAAACGTATTTTTTCTGGATAAACATACCTCGACGAATTCTGATTTCTGACCCCCAATATAGGAGGTAGACGCAATCTGGAAAATATGGTCTAAATATTTTGGTCAGGATAGCGACCCAAAGTTTGAAACTCTTTAATCTTATTTAAACTTATTGAGTATTTTGCTGTGTATCGAGAACTTTTTAAGCGAATTGAAAACTTTTTGCACACAATTATAAAATTCGTTCATCCAAAGATAGTTCCATGCAAAAAATGAATTTCAGCAAATATTTATAATTAAAAATAATAAAAAAAATATTGAATTTTAAAGCATACAATTTTTACTTCATTCTAAAGTATGTAATTTTACATAGCAAAGTACAAAATTTGAGCGAAATCGGTTGGATTATTCCTAAGAAATTGAATTTTAAGAAAATCATATAGTATTTAAAATTCTATTTCTGAGGAACTATTTCGCTCAAATTCAGTATTTGGAAATGCAAAATTACATATTTTAAAATGACGTGAAAATTGCATTCATAATCATATGATTTAAATAAAATCTTGTATCGGTATTTTTATTAAAAACGTTGATAACATTCTGTTGATAAATCAGCTTCCCACAGATAAGTTTTTCTTACTTAAATTTCAGGTATTTTTAAAATTATTTAAAAAGTCTTTTTACAAACAACATTTTTGGATTTAAATTTTCAACTTTTTCGGTTTTTTTTTACAAACTAATCCCTGTGCCATGAATCAATGGAAAGTTTTATAAAAACTAAAAATTTTTAAACAAAATTCGTGATTTTCAAACAAATTTCGTTAAAATGAGGTGGCAACGAAAAAGTTGAAACTAGTTACAAGAGTTGAACTTCTTTTAATTATGTTTGCATTTTATCTAAGTCTGAGTACAAAAAACATGTGGTCCCATAAATACGAATTTGGCGACATCATCATCAGTTATGAACGTTGATTTTACTTGTGGTGATAACCTAACATAGCACACTATTTTTTTGTAAAAAAAAGTAACACACTACACTACAAACTGTGCGACTCCAGTAGCTTCCTTACTTGTAGCATGCCGGCCACCGTTTTTAACATGTCCCAAAACTGGTAAATAAAAACAGTGTGGTGTAACTACCACTACGATTATTAAACATCAATCCACTAGTATATTAGTCATGCTAACACAATTCATTCTTCAGGTCCCTTTTTATAGATGAATGATGGCAACGTCGATTTTTACTTTCCCCACATTGGTGACCCAGACGTGATATGAACTCGCCTACATCGAAAGAAACGCTTACTTCGATAAATGGTTTTGTTAAATAGTTAACTTGCTATACGTAACTGTGTCCTCACACTGTTACTTCTCAGTCTCATTTACACATAACGGAATCCTGCACACACACGAATGCTAATAGCAACACAGGAGAGACCACACACATAACCGTGAACTGAATAAAGCTCTTACGACAAACGCTAAGAAAATAAACTCGGTGAACTTCATACAGCTCGCCCGGTCTTTCGCAAATACGGCAAATAATAGTAACTGTTCATCGAATTCAATTCCTGATAAAGTTCTAGTGGGGGAGTATTGCGGCGTAACTTCACACAGCAGTCATAAGTGCCAAATGAAAAGCAAATTAGAAATTTAGTTTCCCACCATAAAAAACTTTTTTAATTTGCTACTTAGCAATGAAGTGAATCAAGTAACTAATCGTGTTACAGTTTTGCACTTTAATCAAAGGAAATTTTGAGTAAAAGTAAAGAAGCTTTACTCCTTGTTTAGCCTCACTTAATTTTAGACTTTTTCTACCTTAGTTGTGATGAATATTTTTGATTTAAATAAGTTGAAACAGCTCTTATAAAAGAGTTTACCTATCAAATTCATGTCTTAACTTGTTAGTAGCATAAACGCAGTGATTTCTATGTCTACTGCGAAAGAATGTGTCAAATTAATTTTGAAACAAAAAGAAAAGTATAGAAATAATAGCATAAAAAAATGAATGAATGAAACAAGGACAAATTATGAAAAATAAAATAAAGTTTCAAACCATTAAAAGTCAGATTAAACTTTATTAAAATCAAAGAACATGAAAATTATTTACATCAATGTTAAAAATCTAACTATAGAAACGGAAATTTTAATAAACTGTAAGGAATAATAGAAATTATAAACAGGCTAATAAGTAATTTAGTATAAATAAATTGCACAACAAATAAACTAATGACATAATATAAAATATTTATTTGATCGACATAAATAAAATAATTCACTTTTAAGAAATCAATTTGTAATTTTTAACAATATACAAATAGATATCAGTGACAATTAGTACATGCTAACCTTTTATCTTTGAAGTTCCTAGAAGCCATACACAAAGTTGGAAGAGTTTCGTGACAAGGGAGAAAAAGTGACAAGAACAACATCACATATTTTGGTTATAAGAAAAACATTTAAAATCAGTAGGTTTAATTTTTTTTATGTTATTTATTTTCAATCTTAAATTTCATTTAAAAAAAATAGTAAAAAGGTTGTTTTGTATTCTCCACCCGTTGGTTTAAGGACTGCGCTGCCATCATGGGCATCACTCTAAAAAAACTTTAAGACTGAACTTATTTTTTGACAAATTAAAACGATCTACCATTGCTTACAGAATTTTCTGAAATTTATAGCCTCCTGACTCCAAAATATATCTTTTCATATTAATTTCTAATTTTTGTCTCGCAGTGGACTGATTGTAAAGAAACGTTTTCCAGTAGAACAAAGTCAAGCATCACTGGCTAAGGTCAGTAAGCGGTTGGGTCACCACGTTGATAGGGGTTAACTTTGACCTGCTTAGGGACAGAGGGTGCACTGTATTAGTCCTCGGTAAGCTGTTCTACCGTAAAGTGCTCGACTTTGCACAAAGGTCGTCGGGCTACCGAAGCAGGGGAGCCATCCCCTCTGCAGAGAATCAAAACTGAGATGGCATGCCTTCGGATCATCCTCAGGGATGTTTCCCAGACCATCGCCCATAGCCCTTTATGCAGCTTTAGTGCGACTACCTACTATGATAATTTTGTTAATTTATTTTTTCACAAGATAAAAATACAACCTTATAGATCTCTTTGTTGCAATCACTGGATAATAAACCACTAATTTTTTCATGAAGCTATTTATATATCTGCATTTTTTTTTTTTGCTTCATCAATACTTATTTCTTACCCTATCTCTATAAATAAAAAAAAAAACAACCTTATCTTTGTTTAGCATTTCAAAACGTTAGAAGAAAGTGAAAATTTAAACTTAATTTAGATACAACAATAGTTCAAATTTTGCTTAAAGCAAGCAGGTGCTGAAGTTTAATCAATCCCACTCTTTCAATGCAGTGTGACATCCATTACTTTAATAATTATGAAAAATAACAATGTTCTCATGAAAATGTAATGTTTGTATAAATTAATTAGAAAAATTAATAGAAACTGTTGGTATAAAATCAACATTTTTAAGAAAAACAGGACATTTTAATTTGAAGAACGAATGGAAAAAGAGATGAAATTTAGTCTTATGATTACAAGACTGATTTTAGTCCCCAGGACTGAAGAGTGACACCCATGGTTGTCATTTTATTTAATAACTGTTGTGAACAGCCGACCTAATTTTTGGGTTTACGACTACTAATGTTCAACTCCAAAGCATTGTAATTTTGAACCCAAGCCAGAAGACAAGGGAACTCTTGGGTCAAGTATTGTGAGAAATCTGCCTTCATGGAGGCCTTTTCCATGGAACTAACCCGCATTTGCGTTACATCGAAAGGAAAACCACGAAAACCTCCATAGTTAGCCTGATGGCAAGGAGACTCTAAACCATGAACCGTTTACCACTGAGGATATTTTACATCAGCACAGTGGATGCAGAATTCGTATCGACCAGCCATAGCTGGGATTGGAACCCGGTTCACCTCATTGGAAAGTAAACGCTCTACCCCCTGAGTCACTACGGCTCCCATGGCTGTCATTGTGAAGACTGCTCAATACTCAGTGGTAGCTTGAAGCCCACCCAGCTACAAATCAAGGTACCAGAAAGTCAGAGAAGCAAAGGCGGCCTATTTACAATGCTGTTGGTCATGAAATTGTGGAGTTTCCATGACCCCCTGACCCACAACGGGCTGTTTTACTTTTATTTGTATTCTCATTGAATCTTATTTACCACAAAAAAGTATTCATATAAATACTATTATTGTAACCCTCACAAATGGCATATCAAAAGTTTAAGGCACTTCGGGAAAACAACATCAAATATGTGAAAATCTTAAGATTCCTACAGTTTTCCCCCCCGCCTCTTCTGTACATATGCAGCATTTATAAAAATACTTATTAAAATTGTAAACAATATTTAAACATATGTGCCAGTAAACTCTCAAATAAAGCTTAGGATTAAAAAAAATACCACTTTATAATAACATGTATAAAACAATGAAATTATGAGTGTAAATTTGAGACAAAAAGTAAAACTAACAATGAACATTGTGTTCAATAAAATCCAATGCTGCAATTCACAATAACTCATCAGCTTTCATTTTTTCGGAAAAAAGGGGGATGATTTTCAATTTATTTAGAAATTTTAACATAATTTCAAAACAATTTCTTTGTTAGACTAGAATAAATTTATACATTGTATGACATTATGGAAAAGTATCAATACTTTTTCACAAAACATAGCTTAGTTTTTGATTTGCATCACTTTTTAGTTTTTTTTTACTGATGTATTTATACTCTTGAACAAAGAAAATAGATCATTCTTACTGATACATTAATCAATAAAAAAAATTACAAATTATGTCAAGGGTATAACAAATTGTTTTTTGATACAATTGTTTATTACCTTAAAGTTTGAAAATAAAAAAATTACATTTAAAATAAAAGAATAAATATATTTTATTACTTGTTACTTTTTATAGTGTGGCAGAAATTAAAAAATATATTGTATTTCATCACTACATTTCACCACATCCTCTCCTTTGTGCATTATAAAAAAATGTAACAAATGATACAATTATATGCAAATATATGTTTGTACTTGCTCCATGAATTTTTGATATCCTTTCACTATTTTAAATAATTTAAATTTTAAGCTGATTTTATTTGGTTTATTAAAGTCAAAATCAACTTTTTTTTCTCCCATTAGATATATTAAGTGTGTCAGACATTGAAGAATTATATTCCTTTTAACACTTTTCATCATAATAACGTAAATTCAACAAATAATTTAAGACATTAAATTTTTTAATGAAGAATTTTATTCTATATTGAGTTTAGAAAATAAAGTATCAAAATAATTTATTGTTCACAGCCAAAGTAAGGTTATGAGTTGAAAATCAGGCAAGAGAGAAGGAAAAGTTTGAAAAAAACCTATCAACTGAAATCATAGGAAAAAAAAAAATAAATAAATAAGAGGAGGTAAAACTATTTTGAACAAAATAAAAAACTGAAATCACTAATATGCTGATTTAAAATTTCTTTTTACTATGTGTGTACATTAACAGCCTAACTAACTGCTAACTTTAGCATATAAATAATGATTAATGAAAACAATATAATAATAATGTAAAACAACAAAATAATGTAGAAATACTAAGAAAATAGACAATTAACATAGCATTATCTAATATTATTTTCTCCCTAGAAAATTTGATTGAAATTTTTAATATTTGTATACAAATATTTCGATTAACAATTCACAAATCACCAACTTAGAAAAAAATTTACGCCAAAAAAAAAAAAAGAAACTAACAATGATTCATTTTGGATTTTTGCAATTTTTTAGACGATGCAGTTATCAAACACCTCCTTAATAAATAAGATCAAATATTTTGATCTGTTTTTTCAGACAATCGGAAATTCAATTTAAATGTCGTGAAAGTTTCCTGCCTGTTAAATATATTGTAAAATATTTTAAAAAAATAAAATTAGAATAGGAAAAGTCAAATATTTTAAAAAACAAACTTAAATGTCATATTCTTTTTTAACAATTTATTAAGCGCATGATTAAAATAGATTTAAAAAATTTACACTCTCAAAATAAACATTTCATATTAATTGCATTTCATATAAAATGATTATGAAAATAATATTTTGATAAAAAGTGACTTTAAACATAAATAAATTTGTCATGGTAAATATGTCACAGCATTGGAAGTTGTCTTTTGTGTTAATGTGCTGTCACTCTTGGGTTGACATTCTACAATTTCAAATCTTCAAAATGAACATCAAAAGACAAAAAGTGACACAAATCGTCATGTTACATTAAAAAAATTTGCCATACTACATGAGTAAATATGACACAATATTATCATTTGTGTTATGGTTTCAAACCTTGAAATTGAACAAGGCGATAGAAAGGGCCTTTGTTAAGAAGGAGTTCATCAAATTTTCCCTTTTCTACAATTTTTCCATTTTCAAGTAATACGATAATATCAGCTCTTTGGACTGTAGATAGTCGATGTGCTATGGTTAAAACTGTGCGTCCTTGCATCAACTGTTCCAGGGCACTGTGTACCAAGTATTCACTTTCGGCATCCAAAGCACTGAAAAATATTACTGAATGTTACTGCATAGATAACGCCTAATAACATTCACATATAACATTTTAAAGTTTTGTGAAACTCCTAATAGTCTGCTGAATGCATCGAGACTTTAATAGAGTTTTTTTTATTTAATACTCTCAGGGTGCACAGACAAATTATTCAACAAAAACTAAGCACATTTTAAGTACTTTTTAAGCACTCAAAAATACTTTTAAGCACTATATATCTCCCCAAAATGCAAAATAGTTTTCATAGACTTTACATGATCATGATAAAATAACTAGTTTCTGACGAAGAGCTCTTCTCGATTATGTTAGACATTATAAAATGACCAAGAGATTTTTCAGTTCCATATCAGAGGGTGGAAAATGAAATTGGGAATATCTTGCAAAATGCAGCAGAGTTGCACATAATAGTGCAATAATCTCACCAAACCCAGCTCATTATATATGCACATATGAACTTGCAAGTATTGCATCAAACTTGAAAATGATTGATTCTTTCATACGCTATGGACCGACGGTATGGCGAAATAGATTCTGATTGAATTAATGAGAAAACATTGAATAGAACAATGTGAAAAGCACACTTTTGCATAATATGTGGCGAAAATTGACATGGTAAAGAAAAATAATCTCATTTTGGAAAATAAAAAATTAAGTACTTTTTAAAAAAAAAAACATGAAAAAAGCACCTTTAAGGGTTTTTGAATAAATAAAAAAAAAATCGAAAATAAGTACCTTTAAGCACTTTTTTAAAACGCTACGCACAATGACTCTACTTTATACTTTCAAAACTATTCTAACTCTATTTTATTCTAATTCTATTCTATTCTTTTCTAACTATGCTTTTCAAATCAGCCCAACTTCAAATATTCGCTGAATGTCATCAAATTTAAACTGCATATGTAAAATTAAATTGCTTTTTTTTATATTAATATACCACTTTAGTGTATTTAATTTTTATAAATTTTAAAATTCTTTTTTTTTTAATGCCCCATTACAAAAATAAGCATTTTAAAATTATTCTATTTGCCTCTGTAGTTGTTTGTATACATTTTTTAATAACATTATTTAAAATTGCAGGTGTGTAACATTATTTAAAATTACAAAAGTAGGTATTTTAAAATTATTCTATTTGCCTCTATAGCAATTTGTATACTATTTTAATTAATATTACTTAAAATTGTAAGAGAGGCAGTTTCTGTCATAAATCCTTAAAAAAGAAAGGCTTTATCAAAAAAGAGATGCACAGGCAGCATTATGTTTTGAAAGAGGTATAAATAATTCTTACAACCCATTAGCTGTTTAATGAAGACTCTGTAGTCCTTTAAAAAGAAAGGCTTGGTTGAAGAAATTGTGCAGGCACAATTTTGTTTTGTATCCCTTTAAGAAAAATAATTCTTACAATACATCAGCTGTATGAGAAAAAAAATTTCCAAAATATTTTAATTTCTTGTTTTGTTTCTACAGTAGCCTAATATAAATCATATCAGATAAAGAACAACACCTCAACAAATTTGTGTGTAGTTAAAAGATGGTTAAGCAATGCATTTATTGAATTAAAAACGGTTTAACTTACTATAATAAATCTCGAGTGATCTTATCATTAAAATCTAAAAGACCAAATTTTATTTGAGAATTACTTAAAACTAAACAGCTAAAATTTCACACCTGAAATTATAAATTGTTATAAAGTGAAATTATAAATTTTCTGATTATAAATTTCAATTATGTGTTATTAGTGTAAAATTATTAATGTTTATTTACATATAAATATGGATTTTTATTTACCTGGTTGCTTCATCCAAAATTAATATTCTTGGATTCTGCAAAAAGTGAAAAGAAATACAATTACTTTTCATAATTATAACTAATTACAAGAAATAAAAAATAAAAGTACATTAATCATGATAATTAAATTTTTATAAGTATAGCACATAATATTGATTAGCAGATATTAACTTTTGATTTTAAGGCAAGAAATAGACACAGTAAGCAAGATAAATAATAAAACATTTTACATTTTAGTAGCAATTCCAACAAAAATAATTTTGCTAATTAAAAACCAAAATTTATCATTTAAATTATTCTGATTACTTTTTAAAAATGATGATGAAAAACATTTATAGCAGATGAAATATTTAGTAATCATTATAATCATGTAATAAATTTTATAATTAAAAACCACTTCATGTATTTATCACAGATGTATCAATTTATAAAGATTTTATATGTATTTATACAGATTTCTTAAATGATACAGTTATTAAAAATAATGCTAATAATGATACAATGCTAATATTGGTAAAATTTAATAAACACCATAATCAAACAAAACATTTAAGAAGTTCCAATAATTAAAAGAACAATAAGGCTTGAAAGTATAGAAAATGGTCTACATTAAAGTCACCTATATCCCTATCAAAATTGTTAATTTCATGAAATGCATTATAGACTAAAGTTGTATTATGACATTATATTCATTTATTATAATTATTATTTTCTTTTGCATAATACATAGTCGCTTTGCTACAAAAATATTCCTTTCATTGAAATAAGAAAAAGGAAAAAAAACTTAAAAAACAAACAAACAAAAAGGGACAACTCTCTCAAACAAGTTAATGATTTCTAATAATTCTAGAAAATTGACTTGTAAGTAATAATAATAATAAATAAATATCTGTAAAGCTATGAATTGTTTTAAAACTATTAGTGCATGCACAGATTATTTATTATTATTTAATTTTTAATATTGTGTAATGATCTAACAGGGTGCTTAGACAAATTTTTGAACAAAAAATAAGCACCTCTTAAACACTTTTCAAGCACTCAAAAAATATTCTTAAACCCTTTTTTTTAAAAAAAAAATATAAGGGGATATTTCCGTATTGTGATCTCTACATATTCGTTTGATCCATATTGTGATTACACTACAAATGCCAAGGTTTCAAATAAATTTTAAATTTAAAAAAAAAAAAAAAAAAAAAACATGTAGGAGTTAGGTGGCTATGATTCAAGTTGGTCCCTTTCTGTAATGCTTTTTTAAGTTTCTCGCAGGCCGCTGCCGGGAAGTTGGCAAGAGTTGGTGATTATTCTGTCACATATCATGATATAGAAAAATCCCAAAATACATAAAAATATATATATACACATACAATACATATGATTTTTCAATAATAGGAAGAAAATTTTTTTATTGGTGCGCACATCCTAATATTATTTGGTTGAGTTATGAAAACATTGAACAGAATAGTGTGAAAACAATGTTTTTGGCATAATTCATGACAAGAACCGACACAACAAAAAGATATCTCATTTTGAAAAAGGGAACATTAAGGACATTTTAAAAACACCCAATGAAAAAAGCACCTTTAAAGGTTTTTAAAAATCAAAAATAAGCACCTTTAAGTACTTTTTAAAAACGCCACGCATCCTGTCTAATTAAGAGTTTCAAATAAAATTTTTAACTGGATTTTAACTCCCAACAGAAAATAATTAAAAATAAAAGTCATGAGAAAAGGAAGAACGGAATATCTAAAAAGATTAAAACATTATTTCATTTGTAATTTGAATAAAGAATGTTATAAAAATTTAATACAAACCTTTAATATAGCTCTTGCAATTGCAATCCTCTGCTTTTGCCCACCTAAAAAAAATTCATATTCTTATTTAAAGAGTACATCCAAAATATTTTTGAAAAGACAAAGGAAAAATAAATTTTTTAGGTTAATTAATTTAAATCATTAAGTAAAAAAAAAAGTTTTCCCAGGATTTAAATATGCTATATGCACTCAAAATATGAAAGATGCAATGAATTTAATTAAATAAATTTTTTTAAACTAATTAGTTTCAAGAAAGAAAGAAGAAATTTCTTCCGACTTTTTTCCTAATAAGTTTATGAAATAGTAAAAAAATGTACCTATAATCCAGGGAAATTGTAAAAATGAGTTTATTTTTGCAAAAAATCAAACATCACAAAACCCAGAAATCTGTCAAGTTGTTTTTTTAAATTTGAGAAAAATGTGCCTAATCTAATTTCCTGAATCTAAAACTAGCGTAGAGTTGGGGTTCTCTCTGATGGAGTTGTGCCTTTAAAAAATGTGTGAAAATGAAGTTTGGTTTTTATGAGGGGGGGGGGGGGACAAACTCAGATCTTTCAAGGAACTTTAGGTTCCAAAATAGTAAATTAATGACATCATTGCACCATTTTTCAATGGAAGAAATTTATGACGGTTTAAAATGAAAAAGATTGTGAAAGATCTGCTTTTAAGATAAAATAATTTGTGCAGGATTCGTGTTTACAATAAAATAATTTGTGAAGAGTGTGTTAACTTATGCAAATAGATCCCTGGAAGAGAGAAATATACGGAAAAAAACCCATCATAAAATACAAGATTGAACTAATCTATCGTTTAGAAACAGAAATATTTCACTTATAAAAAAAAAAAAAACTTAATCAAATCAACAATTTTTATTGTTATTTATTGTTAATACTTAATTATTGTTAATATAATATTAGTTAGTTATTATTAAATTATATTTTAAAAGTAATATTTGACAAATACTGTTGAACCTGGATGCATCATTAATTTTAAACACAGCAAGATGAAAATTATTGTTATATATTCCTTTGAGAATTTTTTTTATTATTATTTGGAAATAACTTAAACAAAAGTTTTAAGATTCATAAAATTTAAAATCAACATGTAATCTAATAAAAAAAACTAAAAAAAAAACAATTGTAATAAAAAATAATTGTAATAAAATAACAATTAATCAATAGACTTTCATTATTCATTATTCAGGTACACTTTTATCAGTAGGGATCACAGAGATAATGCAATCCACATAACCATTTATCCTACTGAGGAAGATGTGCCAAAACGAGTGTACAATTTTTTTTTCGAAATGAACTTTAAATGATTAAAGTAAAGCACCTGATAACATAACTCCACGTTCACCAACAAGTGTGTCTAGACCCTGTGGAAACTGTTTCACAAATTCTAAAGCATTTGCTTTTTGCAACACATCCAGTAACATATCCTCTGTGACATCATCAACTCCAGGAGAGCCGTACAGCACATTTTCTCGAATAGAGTGAGAGAATAAAATAGGATCTTGACTCACAACACCAATATTCCTTCTTAACCAGCTCACATTCAGGGTTTTTATACTTTGACCATCCACCATTATGGAGCCTATTTAATAATCATTATATAATGAAGAACAAGTGAATAAAAATTTAAGAATAAAATAAGGAAGATAAAATATATATACAGGGTTCCCACTCAATTTTAGAAAAAAAAATTCCTTGATTTTCCCAGGTATACTAGGTAAATTGTAATGCAAAATTGAGACCATATTTTCAACAGAAAACTTTGATTTTTTTTATTTGTTATGTTAAATATTAGATTTTCTGCGTGAAAAAAATATCATTTAAATGATAATGGGAACATTTCAGTTTGACTAAAATTTGAAATTTTTAACAACAAATAATTGTATAATAGATGTTAGAATTATTTAACTCAAATCTCAATAACTGATTACTGTTACTGACAATTTTAAGACTGGTTATTTTCCAGGTATAATATAGGAATATTCCAGGTTTTTGAAAAAAAATTACAACTGTGGCTGTGACTATGGTAAGGAGGTATAATTATTTCAAGTAGGGGTAAGGGGTCACTGTTTAGAACAGGTTTTGGCTCAGGTTGTTGAGAGAAAGGTAGTCTATTTCTTTGGTCTGTTGTGTTAGCCCTAGAGTGAAGAGAAGCTACCCTTGCTGAAAAGCGCTATTTTTGTTTCCATAGCAGCAAGCAGCCTCAGACTTAATGGCGGAGGGAGTTCTTACCGTAAACAAACTATAGATGTCAGTGCACTGTCATAAAAGTGGGTAAGCCATTTTCATTCTACAAACCTTAATCAAATGTGAAGGCTTAAACTTGTACTAGCCACAACAGTAATTTAAAGGAAATATTTGTAAATCAAGAAGAAAATCTACTCAGAACAACTTCTGAAACAATAATCAGCCATTCATGCAGTACGTGGCACACTTACTATATGAATATTATTCATAGGGCTATGTGGAATATGCATATTAGTTTTAAGTGAGTTATGTTTTCAAATATGATAATGTGCTTTAATTGATAGTATTTCAAATTATTTGAAAAAATAAAATTTTAAAAACTCATTTTCTTTAGTTTAAAGGGATACTTTAAAATTTTATTTCTCGGACACTATTGGTAAGCTAAGAAAATCTCTATTTTGGGGGTCAAGTATTCATGTCAAATTAAAAAATAAATAAAAATAATTATTCTGAGATACTGTTTTTACATTAAATTACACTACTTAATTAATAATTTACACAAATTAATTAGCACATCATCAGCAGGTCTTCTGAACTATACAGATAAAATTTAGTACGTACAAAACCAATTGTACGATCAAAAGTTATTTAAGATGAATGTTTTTCAAAAAATTTTAACCCTTTGTGATGTGCCATAAGTTCAATGCATAAAACTTGGAATTTCGTAAGCATTGTGAAGCAACAACAACAAAAAAAATAAAATAAAAATGGGGTTGCAAAAAATTAAAGCAAGAAGGGTAGATGCTTCCCATAAAATAAATAAAAAACTAAAAGGTTACAGCAATATACATTGCACAATGGCTAAATGTCTATACATAAAATTTTGATTAAAATAAAAACTATTAACTAAAAAAATGTTATTTAATATGAAGTGATAAATTTTAAACAATACAATTTAACGCATAAAAGTTTTATGAATCAAGACAATAAAAAATAACAGCAAAAGCTCCATATAAAGAATACCAGGATGATATAACACGAAAAAAATTTTACTACAATACATTTTTATGTCACCTTCAAAATGTTATTGAGTTACATTATTAAAGATACAAATGCTGTATATTTATACATTATTAAAGATACAAATGCTGTATATTTATAATGAGTTAAAAATTACCAGCCATCTATTATTTGACAAAATATTTTTAGGAAAATGCATTTTTCTGCTGTTTAAATTAACAATATTGCACGGAAAATGTTTAAATGGTAGACATTATTATTTATTTATGTGTATAGATAAGCAAAAAATCAACATCACTTCTTTTTTCTTATAATTTTAACCCCTTATATGTGTAGTAATGTGTGGGTGACCATCGGCTAAGTTATCTTCTTTTGAACAAATGAAAAGTTCTATTTTTTCTCCACTTGTACAAACAAAATGCATCTTCACTAATGCATCTTCACTCATTTCCTTTTCTTCTTGGAGAAGCTTGTTATAATTTGGGTGTTCACACATTTTTATAGTAAACATTTCTGACTTACACAGCAAGTCATTAAAAGTAGTATATATGCATTTTAAATCATAATAGTTAATTCAAAATAAGAGAGGCAAATAAAACTATTTAATTTTTAAGTCTTTTTATTCCTATATCAACATTAAATATGTGTATTGCTCACAACCTAGCAGCAACCAGTTGGGTTCAAAATTGGATTGATATTGGTCTTATACGAACATGAACCGAGGGACCCATATTGGAAGTCTAGATTTTTTAATATAGGTCCTAGAATAGCCTATATAGGGTCTATATTGGCCAGTATAGAACCTACATTGGCTAAATAATGGATAAAATATATAAGATGAATTTGATAATTCTATATAGGACCTATATTGGTTGTAAAGTGGCTGTAAAATGTTGGGTGAATCGGAAATTCTATATAGGGTCAATATCGGAAAAATAAGGGCCCTTTGAATCCTTATTGAGCCAAGATTAATGAATATTGGCCCAATGGAGTACCTACAAGGTCACCTAAGTACAGGACTGCCAACTTTCTATGTTCCTTGTAAAAATTTCTTCTTCTAAGCTTACGTTTCAATGTATGATTCTTTTGTTTTGTAAATTTGATTTAAAGTTATTTTCAATGCCACTACACGTAAATGGTTAACGCAACTCGTGGGGAAACTTTCAAAATGTTGACAAAATTACCTTGAAAGCTTAAATTTTAATTGTCTACGACTCAACAAAAATTTAGAAGTTGTATGCGAATTTACAACAAGAAAGTGTCGTTACCACTTTGACAGTCATATAGCCTTAAAAGTAAGGAGCCTACAGTTGATTTTCCACAGCCACTGGAACCCACAAGAGCATAAACTGAACCTGAAGGAATACTGAGGCTAAAGTCAGACAGGATGGGAACATCAGGCCTGCTAGGGTACGAGAAATTGATGCTGTCAAACACAACATTTCCTTTCAAATTCGGTATAGTTAGGCCATCTGAAACAGAAAGAAATACTTATTTCAGCAACGAAATATTTACTGGATCATGTGATTTTACCTTTTGAGAACATCAGGGTCAGTTTTATTTTATATTATTTCATAAATGTCGTAGAACAGCCGACCCAATTTTGGGTTTTCCACTACTAATGTTCAACTCCGTAGCCTTGTAATTTTGAACCTAATCCAGAAGACAAGGAAACTCCTGGATCAAGTATGAGGAGAAAATTGCCTACACGGAGGACTTTTTGATGAACTAATCCTCATTTGCGATACACGGAGAAGAAAACCATGAAAACTTCCCGCAATTAGCCTGACAAAAAGGGGGCTCTAACCCATGATCCGTCTACCATTGAGGATATTTTACGTCAGTACTATGGATGGTGCGAGCTCGGTGCAGAATTCTTATCATCTAGTCATCACTGGGATTCAAACCTGGCTCACCTCGTCTCTATGAAACAGGGGGGAAAAACAGTTTGTTAACCAGAAAAGCAGTCAAGGTAAATTGAAAGCACTCTTATCCAAAAGTTTAAGGATTGACAATTACGATAACATCGGCATGATGGTGGCACAACAGCCGCTTCTACACTACCTGGTAGTTTCGCAGATGACTGGAGTCACCCATAGAAGACCTTGCAATGATAACTCAATCTCAAGGAAATCTCTCATAAGATTATTTGGCGTTTAATTTGTTAATACTGTTCGTCACTACAGTACACTATATTGTACGTAGCCTTGTAATTTTGAGCCCAACCCAGAAGACAAGGGAGCTCATGGTTTAAGTATAATGGCAAACTAGTCTTCAGGGAGGACATGGAATTTACACCCATTCGCGTGACATGAAGAGGAAAACTTCTCATGGTCAGTCTGACATCTAGGAGCCCATTATCTATCTACTGCAGGATGCAATGTGGGACGCAAAAAGCAGAATTCAAACCAGGGTCGCCTCATTAGGAAGTAGGGTCCTCCATCCATTGAACCATCATAATATCATTAATGGAAGAGATATTTCCGGGTATCATTGATGAAACATTATCATACAGTAAAGTAGGAACTTATCAAGAATTATTTTTAATAAAACCCTAGGATGGTTTATTTTTGAATAAGTGAAATTATAACAAAGTTAATTATCACACAAATTATTGTTTTCAAACAACTAAGTTAAAAAAATTAATACTATAAAAATATAGGAAGCAATTTTTATATCTGTAAACCTTAAGAGGACAACATATGTTAAAAACAATTTTTTTATTTTATTTAGTAATGTACTACTGAAAAATGATCATATGTAAACAAAAATTTATGATTGTATACATTTAAAACTTAAAAAAAAAAAAATAACAAACCATTTATTGGTATCAAAGGTTTTTTGTCAATCAGTTCCCAAATTCTTGTTGATGCTCCAAGTCCTCGCATTAATTCAGAATAAAAATTACTTAGACCTGAAATTCATAGACAGGCTTACACATTTCTTACACATTAAAATACAACAATTATAATAAGTAAATGAACTCCTTTTTATAAATAAACAAAAATAAAAAACACTTTTAATAACTATTAACCTAAACTTACTTTTTTTCAATTTTATTAAGACACTTTTAATAAGTAGGCATACAAAAATAGTTTTAAATATCCTGCAACTAAGCTTTCAAAATAGCACTTTTATTTAAATTTCAGAAAAACTATATAAATAATTTCATATGAAATCATATCAATAATTTCATATGAAAACATAGATAAGCAAATAAATTAGTTGCAATGTATGAGAAAGGAATAACATGAAAATTTTAAAAGCTATAAATATTTTAGATGCTTTTTGTTTTAAATGATATAGTTTAATAGGCGAAATTTTGCAATTTATTTTTAAAAATTTTTCACTCAATTCTAAACATATAATTGAAAGAAATTACAAATTCATGATAGTTAGCAGCTTTTGCATAGACTAACAGTTACTTTCTTAACTAAGCCAATCAATGTTCTAGTGGTTTCTGTTCTGGACTACTGGGCTAGTGGTTTCGAACCCCACAGTAGGCATGGATGTAAATGTCTCTCTCTCAAGAGACAAAATTAGTCCAGAGAGTAATTTAATTAGCACAGCATTCTCATGGATCTATTTCTCTTTCATAGAGAATAGCACAACCATGTTTAGGGGTAAAGAATTTTACATGCCTAACCATTTTGCCCCGGTTCTATATGTACTGCAGATTATTTGCATACTTTTTTAAGACTTTGATTATACCATCCTGTACCATCTCTGGTACATTTAATCTTTATCTAACTTTGCTTTAAAAATACAAAAATAGACTGTGATAAAATTACACCAGACTGCCGGTTAATATGACTAACAGGGTCACAAAAAATCATAACTTTTTTGTAAAAATAATAAAAAAATAAGAATTTTTCTTTTCTTATTTTTTTTTTGTTGACATTTACTAATGATTTAATATTTAGTTACCATACAATAAATGCCGGGGAAAAAAAACACTCATAATTTTTTTTAAAGCTCAACAACCTCATGAATTGTTATTAAATCTTATTATTTATAGATACTAACTTCATATTTAATAAGTTTTAAAAGTAGTTATATTTAAATGGGTGTAATTAAAATCTGCTCATTTAAACAACAAATTATTTGATGCACAGCTAATAAAAAAAATTTCACACCATTTTATCAACATTTAGTTTTTCTTAATTTATTAGTCTATTTTGAACATCAAATAATAATTTACATAGATCCCAAGATCAGTATTTCTCTAGATAAAACCTTCATTATCACTGAAATCAGAAAAAAAAAAAAAAAAAAATCAAGAATATACTAATGAAATATATTGCATAAAAATATTCTTGAAAAAAAAAAAAAAATGAATTATTTCATAACAATGATTTTCTGTTAAAAAATCAAGTGATTTCAAGTTCCATTTAAATCATGCCAACCCTATATGTGGCGTTGTTCCTTTCATTAATGTGCATGTTGTTCAAAGAGAGTTCATTTTCTCTGAGGTAAATATTTAACTAATGCATGTGACATTCCCTGATTTTGTTAATTGCATACCTGCCAACACTGGAAAAATAAAATAACGAAGATTTTTTACCAGCAACAATTTTTAGACGAGTAAAGTATCATGCATAATCATGTAAGTCAGAAACAGAAATTAAAAATTAATAGCGAAGCAAAAAACATGTATATAAATTTAAAGAAGATTTTTTTAAACCATTATTTATAATTACTTAAACTATTATATTTTATAACCGTCTTTGAACAGCCAACCCAATTTTGGGTATATGCATACTAATGTTCAACTCGTAGCCTTGTAATTTTGAACCCAACCCAGAAGACACGGGAACTTCTGTATCCAGTATTGGAAGAAATTTGTCTTTGTGGAGGACTTTTTGATAGAACTAACCCACATTTGCTTTACATGGGGAGGAAAACCACGAAGACCTCTCATGGTTAGCCAGACCGCAAGGGGACTCTAACGCATGATTCGTCTACCACTGAGGATATTTTTACGGATTCAAAACCGGATCACCTCATTAGAAGACAAATACTTTATCTCCTGAGCCCCCACTCAACATACTGCAGTACTGGCAAAAATCTGTTGAGAAATAGGAGAAGTATTTATGACATCAGCGGATATTTAATTGCCAAATTTTTTTTGAAATTTCTCCAACAAATACAGAGAAATTTGAGAATATATGCGTAAACAGGGAAATAGTCATAAAAATCAGGAGAGTTGGTAGGTATATAATTGGCATCTCTAGAACACTATTCAAATTGTACAAGAGATGATGTAGATAGTGAGAGATTACAAATAATTGTTTCTTACCTCCGATTGACACACCAACATAAGCAGAGTACAATAGAAATGCAGACAGACTGCCCACTGTAATTGCATTGTCGCTTAGAAGTAGACCACCCTTATACAGAACAATCAAAATAATCAAATTGCCACTCAGACCAGTCTGCAAAAAAAAAAAAAAAAAAGCATTTTTTCAGAAACCTTTAAACGCTTTATATGTAAGACAAAATTAAACTACTTATACATACACTCGAACCTCGTTAACACGAAATCAGAGGAACTATCATAATTATTTCATGTTAACCGACTTTTGTTTTATAGGATACATCATGAAAACAATTTATTTTGTACTATTAACACATGTTATGTACTACATCAATGTATGCAAACAATTCTATTATGAACTAAAAAAATTAAAATAAGCTTTAAAGTTATGACTATTTTATTTGCCCATCTGCTACTTCTAACAAAGGAAGAAAATAGAAATAGCATTTCTCAAAATGAATAATTGGGATTTTATTCATCATTCATTACAATAATGCGAGAACTCGGTCAGGTATTATATTATAACATACTATACTATCATACCCAACTATTTATAATCTGCACTGTATCCAGTTTACTTTCATGTTAAGGGATAATCAGCTTCAAATAACATGTTAAACATGTGTTTCATGTAAAGCAATATTTCACATTACGCGGTTTTGCGCTGTGGTTCAACTTTATAAGGTATTAAAATCAAAACTCAAAATAGATGTTTTCTAAATATATAATAGAGCAATGATGAAAAATGCTTTATAAGAAGTATCTTTTTTATAGCTTTGTACAAAATTCTTCATTGATATATATATATATAGATATATATATATATATGGGGGAAGGCAGGGTAATACAGGGCAGCTAAGTTTCGAAAGCCTGTTGGAACTCAATTGTTTGACCTAGACTGTCTCTGATTTAATTAAGATATTCATCATTCAGTTATACACAAAATATCATTCTCAAAAAGTCATGGATATATTACTTCTTTTATAAATGATTTTTTTCTAGAAAAAGTCAAACCATGCAATCTTACACCACCAAACCAGATACACTTGTAAACTCTATGGTCAAGTTAGAAATACTAGAATTTTAGCGAAAAAGTAAAAGATATTTCTATATTTGAAGTAAATTGAATTGAATGTGAGGTATAATGGCATTAAGTAAAACAAAACAATAATTAGGTAACATCAGCTGCAGTTATGATGAAACCCAAGTCAGGATGCTCTTAACATACTATGAAATGGGTGTTTGATGAATGGGTTTCCATAGTGCGTGCATATGTGAATACAAATATATATGAAACTCCGAAGGAAAAACGAAAACGGAATTAAAAATAAGAAATCATTTAATGTAAATGGGTGAAAATTAAACATATAATTAAATCATTTCTGTTGGTACCCAGGTGGAAGATGTCTGTAAATTTGTTAATTATGCAGAAAATGACATTTGTCAACAAAAAAGTGGGAAAAGATTTGTCTGACCACGACCACAGGATACACATAAGGCATTCAGCAAAATTTTTTTAGCTATCATGCCTTTATCTACTTGTATGTTTTTTTTTTTTTTTTTTTACACTTTATGACAGAATTTATTGTGGCCACAATACAAGAATTAAACACATACAAATATAATTTTACAATTATTAAAGTTCATTGAAAGAATTTGAAAATCATACGGAGAATTAAGAATGATCAGACTTCTTATTATGAAGGTTTTAAGAATCATTGATTCATAGATAATAAAAATTTGAACCAGGAATGTTAATGCACATTTTCAAAACACAAAATGGAAGCAAAGAAAAATATTAGGATTGAGTGGTAAAAATAAATAAAAGTGAACCAGCCAATGATTTGGTTTCATTTATTTGCTTTATAAATCTCATTTTTCCACATTTGGATGACTTTATCTTATTTATTCTTACCACTCATTTGAATATCTTTTCCATGCAATTTTCTTTATTATATAATAGTATCTAAACCTATTTACTTTAGAATTGAGATTTTTCATTTATTCTGATGCATGCAGACCCAGACCATATGCAAAAAACTGACTTTCTGGATAATCTAATATTTCTTTCTAATTAGAATAATTTGAATTCTGATGTTTAGTTAAGTAGGAAAAAAAATTCACATTATTTTTACTCAAGAGCATTTATAACAGCACAGAGTGACACATAATGAATAATCACATAAATGAAAATTAATTAAATAAAAATGTTATTTATGTGCCCAAACATATCATAAATATTACTTAATTCTCCAGCAAAGATTAATGTTTACAAATACATGCAAAAAAAATATTAAACCCTTATTATTATATCTTTGCAGCTATTATTTTTAATTTCTTACTAAGGTGCATTATACATTTTATTATTAAAGTATAATTTTCTATACATTATTAAAATGAGTAGAATATTCATTAAAAATATAATTACACAAAATGATTTATTACAATAATTAAAATCCTAGTGAAGGTGAGAAAAACTACTTTCAAATGGATAAAAACAGCAGGAAACTGTTTAGAAAAACATCCCCCACCCAAAAAAACCCTACTACATTGATTTATTTCTAATGCTTTTAACATACTATTCTACTAAGCCTGTAAATAAGATTTGAATTTAACATAAAAATTAATTTAAAGATTATTACAAAATGATCATGCTTACCATACCAAAAAATTTTGCTCGTCCCAAAGATTCTTTTGTAGCAAAGCACATCACATTGTCAATTTTTTTACTGTACACTTTGATTTCTTCTTCAAATCTAGCAAATGTCTGTACGGTTCGGATATTAGAAATTCTTTCTTCAGACACCTGAAATATTAATAGAAAATACGAAATTTAAAGAATAGAAATGAAAAAAGACCAAATGAAATTTGAGTTAATTTAAAGTACATATGAAAAATATTAAAGTATATATTGAGTTAAATATCCATAAGAATGTATTTACAAATTACTTACATCAAACAACATTATGGTTGGAAGTAACACACTACAAGTAGAGAAACTACTGTAGTCACTACTTTTTTTTGTAGTTTGTAGCAATTCCTGGCAACTACTCTTTACATTAGTTTTGTAAACAAACAGGGTTCGAACACAAATTTTTTTTTTCAAATTTGATGGGAACAAATCTTCACTGGTCTATCAAAGGACACAATTTTAAATGTCCTGTGAGTTAACAAAAATTGCAAATTTAGAGTCACATATAACTAAGCAAGCCATTATGCAGTTAACAAAATTGCAAGTATTTGATAATTTCCTAGCATTTTTGTAATTAAATATTCACAGTCATAAGGGAATAAAAATGTAAAGATTAAAAGAATAAATTTTGAAAAAAAAAAAAAAAAAATGTTTTAGAGTAATAAACTGGCTCATAAAAACATGAATAAATATTTCAAAATAATGTTTCATGTTTAATATAGGCCAATTTTTTCTTCAAAATCATTTTGAACATGCGTAAATTAATTTCTCCAGTAAAATTTGGAAATAGAACATGAAGTTACGATCATTAGATCAAAAGTTATTCACTGTGGTCTGCTTTTTGTTTCTTCACACTGTACACACCATCTAGCTTACCAGCGGATTTACTGATTTGCTTTATTAAAGTTCCGAATAAGGGATTTTTTGCAACATTCATTCATTGCAAAACAAACATTTCTTTCTTTTACCAAAGATATTTTATAAATTATCTTCATACTAGGAGTATCCCCCATTTGATACTCCTAGTATGAAGCACACCTCATTTGATTCTTACACATTATAAATTTAATTTTTATATGTAAGCAAAAATATAATTTTCACCTTTCTTATCCAAACGGTTCAAATGAATGTAACCCTCAGCCTATGTTTTGTCACGCAAAATGCCTCTGCTTCCAGACATGGAAAATTGGTGACTCCTGATTTAAATTGATAAATTTTTAAAACATAACAAGTGATTAAAATTGTGATATTTAAACAATTTGACTTAAATCCTTGAATACCTGTTGGTAACACCTAACTTATCATATAATTTTTAAAATGTAACATTACACAAGATTAAAGTTTTACTTATTAAAAACAAAAATACCTGAGTAGCTTCAGCAAGAGCATCTTGCACACCTTTAGAATTTTTCTTTAAAGTTTTTGAGTAAGTGACGCCTATGAGTGCTACAGGCGCTACAACTGAAAGTCCAAGAGAAGCCAATGAAGGAGAGGTATATACCTGAAATGATACAATAGCTTTGATTAAAAGATGTCAAAAATTCTTTGACGAATCGAGATTCATATGTCACACTGGTAAAAGTAGACAGACTAAAAACATGGGTATATATAGTTTTCACATTTTTTATGCCTTTATGGAGATGCTTGAGAAAAATTATTGGAAATAGGATTGTTTTCATGAGTAAATTCTTGGAATTTAAATAGAACATACATTAACTGATCTTTTGACTGGTTATGGTATGTTTAGAGTTAATAAAGAATAATCTAAGATCATATTTTTTATTCGAAATAATTTTTACACATTGATGTAATAGATTGACACATTGAAGAGGTTAAATTCTAAAATATGTACACAGCTTGCATATTTCTGTGATGGAAGTATTCTATATCATTGGTTCTGTGAATGATGTCAATCAATATTGGAATAGGGGGTGACAAAAACCACCAAAAAAAGAAGCTTATGATGGACAATTTAGTGACTTAAAACTTAGTACAGTGAAACCTTTCGGAAGTGATCCCTCTCCGTTCCACAGTAAAATGGTCGTTGATGGAGGTGGGTTGTTCTTAGAGATTACTTTCATTGACTTAAACTGTTATCAAAAGGTAGATGATTTTTCATATACGATTTTATTTTTAGTCCGTGTCATTTTCTTGGGGCGGAAATGCCACTTCTGTTGGTGTCATGAAAAGACATGTGAATAAAATTTAGAGTCTATAAAAATGATCGAAACTGATAAACTGACGTGTAAAAATAAATTTACTAATTATGAAAGATAAAGCTATTTTATATAAATAAACAATTAAGTCTTTTGTTTAAGTTTGCATTTAATTTTATATCATAAAAATTAGTTAGCTTTAAAAGATAAGAAGAGGTTCATTTGAGATGCTTTTTTTTTTCTTATTTAACTTTCAATTAAAAATAAGTTAATAATTGATAGCATTGTCTTTAGTGCACTCTGATTACAACGAGAGGTTGTATTGTCAAAAAGAGCTCTCTAAATTAAAGTATCATTCAAAAATTTGAATAGATCTTAATCTACTTATTTGTTTTGTGAAATTTTCTGTTTTGATATTATTTCATGTTTCCTTATTTGATCCCTTTTTCTGCATTTGGTGTAGACGTTTCCTCATCATTGTGAGAGGCTTTAATGGTCTCTCCGACAGGTTTTCTTCAACACAAAGTCTATGGGAAAAATACTGTGCCTCCAAAAGTGGTAGTATATAGAGGTGGTCTTTCCTGAAGGTTTCTCTATATCTTTGTATGCAATTTTATAATATGAAATTTCTGTAGTGGTTACAATGAGTGGTTTAAAATAAGTAAACCAAGTTTATAATGAGTAAATAAAATAAAAAATAAATTAAACAAAAATTGATGCTAAGTTAAACAAAAATTAAGATAAAATGTTAAAGTAGCATTCTTTTCGTTAAAATTCGAGTAAAACTTGACATAAAACAAGTCATGCTAATAGCTGCCATTAAACAAGAAGTTCATACAAAAAAACTAATCATATAGTTTTAAAATTGAATAAATCTGTTAAAATCAAAATTGTAATGCTCAGCAACTATAATTATAACAACTGCACTTATAATAAATATGAGATAGACAAAGATTAAGTGATATTAGTCTTTGATTAAAATAACATTAAAACTAAGAAAAATAAATCTAAAATTAGCACTCCAATAAAATATAATGACATAAAACAGCAATACCATTAAACAAGAAGCTCCAATGAACATAAATGCATTTCGTAAACCATCAGAAATATTGTTAGTTATTGACATTCCCACTGTAGTTGCGTCAGATGAGAGTCTATTGATGAGTTCACCCGTATTTGATTTATCAAAAAAACTTGTCTCTTGACACAATATTGATGCATATGCTCTCTTTCTAAGAGAATTTATAACATGATGAGCTAATAAATAAAGAAATAAAATATTCATTTGATACAAGGCAAATAATCATAAAATTATATATTTAAATTTACATCTAGATTTTATTATAACTAGATCGACTGTATATATGAATTCCATCAAAATTAAATACGACCCTTTCGTTAAATTTTAAATATTGATAGCAAACTATTTTCCCCACCTATGATTTATGTGGCCATATGCTGATAACTTCAGAAAACACAAAAAATATTAGGTTTACATAAAGGTGATTAACAGTCAAGAAGAGAGGTGCATTAAAAGCTTGTTTGATTTGTTAAAGTTTGTTAGGAAAATTTTTCTAGAACAAATGAAATAATGTTTCTATGAATAATATTTTACAGAGAAGCAAGTCATTTTAGCAAAATAAAATCACAACAAGTGAATTAAAACTAAATAAATGACTGAAATTAAGTGTAGACCATTTTACTGAAATTATTTAAATTGTTTGCATTTTAATTTCATTTGATAAATGAAAATTTTTGTAAATCTAAGTTGCATAAATTTTAAAATTAAAATACTTTAATTGCTCTGTGTTTTAGTAAAATTAAATAAATAAATAAAATGAATAAAATTTTTTTTTATAAAAAATGATTGTGGGCATAAACGGAATTTCTATTCTTTTCAAGGAGAAATAAGCTTCATTTCCTTATTGAATAGTTTAATAAATTTCCTTAATTATAAAAAATTTGATAAATGTGCATTTCTTTCTGTATTCTACATAAATAACAAGTCTAAGTGCAATGATTATTTCTCATATTTAATAATTATGGAAAATGTAACAAAGTGCGTATTTATATCACATATAACAGGCATGAAGTTAAAATTATGTTTGAAACAAAATACATATCAACATTCACGAAATCAAAGAGTAACTTTTGAATAATTTCTTAATGCCAGCATAAATTAAAATGAAATGGTTTGAAACACAAGAACTACTTAACCCATGATTTTGGCATATAGTGGAAAAAAATATCACTAAAAGACATTACAAAATTGTCAATATCAAATGCTTAATTCCAAAGATATGATTTATAAATGAAAAACAAGTCTTTTGTTTTCCACAATAAACTAGAACTTAGTGTAAACTAAGTTGCATAAATTTGTAAATATAATTTAACACAACTGGTAAAAATAACATTTGTGCAACAGTGAAATATATATATATAAAGACAAATAAACATACATTTCATGCAGTGTTTCAAAATATACTTACATGATATATTCATCAAATAAACTCTGCAAGAATTAGCCAATGCTCCAATTATAAAGGCACCAACCAGCAACAAGCAGAAGGAATTTAAATTCTCTTTCAGCTCAGAATTTGACATTCCCATAGCATCGATAAATTTACCAACAAGAAATGGCACAGATATAGTTACTGAACTGGATATAAATAAAAACATAACTGCACCTTAAAAAAAAAAGATACTCAGTTTCTAAGATATTATAATTTTTTATTTATTTATTCATAAAGAGTACGTTCTTATCAAAAGTATTTAAAGCATCCGAAAAAAAAAATATATAAACTGACTTGTAATATAAAACAATAACATGTTACAGTAACATCCTATTTCATTTGAAGGTGAAATCTAGTTGATTGAAATGCTATTGTACTTTTTCAAATTGCTGAATTGATTCTATAATACTCAATATCATGTTTGATAGTTAAATATTTCAGCTGTCATATAACCTCTTTAAAGATTTTGAACCTTTCTCTTCTTGCTTGTTAATGGTAATTCTAAGAAGTTCGCCTCTATTTGCTTCTTTTTGGTTTTTTTTGACACTCTTCTATATTAATAGTATAAAAACTATTGGATTCTTTTAAGTGTAATAAAATGTGGTTTCTTAAAGTTATTAAAAATCCTTATTTTTTTTATTTATTAAAATTTCCATGGAATTTTACTATATCAGAAAAAATCAAAGCTGATTTTATTTAAAAACCATCTCTGATCTATTTATAAATCTGAATACTCTAAGATACCAAGATCTTTTTATATACTGAGCTAACAGAAAAAGATGAATGGCTTCAGTTTTCATTTCATTCTCTCAGTCTGGTTGCTTAGCAACGGAGCATTTCTCTCTCATTGATTACTCAGTTAGAGTATAGTTATAATAAATTTTCTTCTCCTTCTTAGACGATAGTTCTTGACCTCTTTTTGGGATGCGGCCAAATATAAATAACTTCGTAGAACCCCAATTTCTCCAAAATTTTGTCTACCCTGATATTGAGGGTCAGGAATCCAAGTATGTAATATATATATATATATGTTTATTCAGAGAAAGTGCGTTTATATGTCTGATTTTGTAACTTAATAGTTAGCACTAACTAATTAGCATATTTGAAGCAAGGTTGGCAAGTTTCTGCCGAGGTGGTTAAAACCACTGGTAGAAACCGGTTAAAACTGGCATGGCAGAAGCCATTTTCTACCACATTTGTGGCAGAAACTGGCTTAAATTCAGAAAATGACATAAAAGTAAGTACTGAGATTGACATACAATGGATAATTCATAGAAAAAACAATTAAATGTTAAACAAAGTAAAATTTATTTACAAAATTATCCCCTTTCAAAATCAAATATTACATTATTTGCACTCTGCAGTAATCCATAACAAAAGACACATTTTGATGCAGTTTTTAAACCTAAACAATTTCTCAATTTGCTATGCACGAATGAGAAATTTGAGAAGATTCTCTTAAGTCCAGCAGAACTAGCAGACATTGCCATCAAGAAACAAGCAAGAATTGTGAAACTTTCATCTATTGCATATTTTTTAAAACTGGAGCACCATGTAGCAGCTGGGGTAGTTGTTAAAACTTGACTGGAAAAATAAGTTTCAGGAAATGGGGCCGATTTGCTTTGCAAAGCTATGACATACATAAGGTACAAAATATGGGTTAATATTGGCAAGTAAAATTCTGGCACTTTCTTCTTGAGCACATGATAATTTCAATTTCAAATACTTTGAATGCAGCATATAAGCTAACAAATGATAATCAGTAACTGCCTGTTTAAATCTGTATGTCACTTCTTTTTCATAAACAGCCATAAGATTCTCTTCTTTTGTTAGATTTGTTACATTTTTCAGTTTACTTAAACAAAATGTCATTAAGCAATTACTAGAAAGAATATAGACGTTTTTTTAGTTTCTGCCGGTTTTTACCGGTTATAACCAGTTTCTACCAATGGCATGGCAAAAAACAGTTTCTTCCGGCAAAAAGCCAACCCTGATTCGAAGTCATACCCCGCAAACCATTAGGGTTGATTAACTGATCATTAGAATGAAAGTTATTCAGGTTGATATCTCTTTTTTCCGCACTATTCATATAAGTAGAAGTACAAAAAATTTTCAATCTATTTTTTCCTCAGAATAAAGTTTAAATTTTTGAATAAAATTTCCCCCCAAAAATTTAGTGCCTGTCTAGCTATTAGTTTCTGTCTTGATATTAAAATAGATTAAATATTTTTAAGTTAGGAAACTATATGGATTTGAAAAGTACTTTCAACATAGTTTTAAAGAAAGCGTCGTGGAAATTTAAAAAATTATTTTTGACAATTAAATAGAAAAAATATTAAGATAGGGGGAAAATATTGTAGCACATTCCTACATAACTGAGAAGAGGAAAAGGGGTCTCTTTCCCAGATGGCATATTCCATTAACTCTTGATGTCCTAACATATGAAAAAGTGTAAAAAATTAAATTTTTGTTATAAATTTAACAATGAGGTTCATTAAAATATTAGATTATGTAAACAACTTGATTAACATGATATGCTTCATTTAGTAAAAATATTTAAAAAGGTTTTTCGGAGTCCCTTTAGCAAAAACATATTGTTTACCTATTAAATTATGTAAAAATATATTTCATCAGGAAAATAAATATCAAAAACCTGTTAGTCTCCATTTCTGCGATTTCGCAATACTTATTAATCTCTTTAGCTCTGAAGTTGAAGGCTTCTTAACAGTGGAAGAAAATCGATAAGTAATTCGGTAAAAATTACATTTTTTATCCGGTAAAAAATTAGTTTTACGGTGTAAAATTTGTATTCTGCGAAGACCTTTTATGCGCGAAAATAGTTCATTATGTAAAGTTGACCCACATAATGATAAAGTTCCAGCTCGAAACATATTATATAACATCTTTTTTCTAAAAATAATTTTATCTTTTTGAAGACAATTTACTATAAATAAGTTAAAGTCGTAATTGGCACGTTGCCCAGTAATATGCAAGTACAAATATTCATCGAATTATAGTTCAGCGAATTCACTACAAATTCAGAGGCATGAATTAACATAAAATTAAAGCTCAGCAAAACTACACAACTTCAATAATCTTCTCTGTGTCCTCTTTCTCGAAACAGTAAACAAACTGAAGAATCAGTGCACTTTTACTTAAATTAAGTTCCAGCTTAGAGCTTAATTTGATAACTTATCTGAAACGCGAAGACTGCTTACGGAGATTCAATTTCACTGAATGCAATTCACACGCTTTCGATTATCGAACGGAACGCTGAATACGCCATCTGGGGAGAAGACCGGTTCAATGTCTTGACCCTCTCCTTCTCTTCTCAGTTGTATAGGAAAGTGCTAAGATATTTCCCCCTTTCTTAATATTGTTCGTATTTGCTTGACAATAATATTTGTTTAAATTTCTAAGACTCTTTCTTTTAAAACTATTTTTAATATAGTTTACAGTTCCATAAAATGGAGAAATTGTTGCTCTTAGAACGTGCAGAAGACTCCCGATTATTCAAGTTAATGTGGACCAACTAACTCGGATAATCGCAAAACTCCGTTAAAGCGAAGAGTACCAAAAAAGAAAAAAAAAGAGTGGGTATAAATGTAATTAATTGTCACCACATACAATATATATTATAATTAAAAACATCAGCTTACTTAAAAACAGGGACCCATCAAGACAAATTCAGGCCCAAGGCATGCAAACTTTTCCGGGCCCCTAACAAAATATTTTGAAATTAAATTTCTGAAGAGTAGTCCTAAAAAAAGAGAATCTATTGAACTGCATGATGCAAGAGAAACATTCTAAAAAATTTTAAAAGCAGACAATTGAAGATTATTTTTTTAAGATAAAGTTTGCACATCTAAATATTAAAGCAAAATATAAAATGTTGTGTGAAAATACCAATAGTTTGGTAACCACAAACAAGTGAAATCAGTGATTTTTTCTAAAATTCACTGATTAGCTGAATTATTTTAAAGATTGTATCCTACAGCTTTACATATTTGTTAAGAATACGCTATCAGTTCTGGTTGACACTAATCATTTATAAGAGACTTTGCTAATATGCATTCTTGTTGCATTTGCTTAAGCCGTTAGAGTAAAAATTGCACTGATTGAAATTCAACTGTACTTTTGAATTTGATAACTGCAATAATTACACGAGTTTGGTTTATCACAATACAAAGGAAATTTGAAATGAAAAAATGCCTTTTTTGAGAAAAACTGTTTCTATAAGTATTTAAAAAAAATTTAATTTTGTGGACTTTTTACTGAATTTTGAGCCCCCCCTCAGAAAGTGTGGGCCCTAGGCCCGTCCCTATTGGGCCTAGGCGATAATCAGGCCCTGCTTAAAAACACTTCTCTCCTTTACGAGAATTAAAAGAGTTTTTACTTAAAAAAAATTCTTCATCGTTTTTTGTTTTACGCTTTGATGCTTAGAAGATATATTAAAAGTATATAGACAGTATGCTTAGGAGATATATTGAAAGTATATAGAGAGTATGTATTAACAATGTACGTATGCAGAGTGGGCAAAAAAACGGACCACCAACTTTTGATCTAATGATCGGATCTACACTTATTTTGTTAGTGTGACGACATTTTAAGCTACAAAATCAGACAAAAATACGTACTTTATCTGAATAAATATACATTATTTCCGACGGATTTGGATTTCCGACTCCTAAGATAAGTGGGGTAGCCTTAATCTGGGGAATACGGTTTCATTATAGTTTTGTTAGGTGAGTGGTTCAAAGTTTCAAGTCATTGATATAAATTTCCCTTTTTATCTATTTCGAGAACATTTTAAGCGAATTGAAAATTTTAAAATTTGTTTGTCCAAAGACAATTCTATGCTTAAAATAAATTTTAGTAAAAATTTATTATTTAATTTTATAATAGTCGGAACACTTTTAAATTGTAAGGTATATACATTTCTTCACACCACTTTAAAGTGGGGATCCTATAATGACAAAATACAAAGTTTGTATGAAATCTGTCCAATAGTTTCTGAAAAAAGAAATTCTAAAAAAGTAAATATTTAAAATTAAATTTCTAAGAGACTATTTAACCGATTATTTCAACTTTTATATCAATGTATATATATACATAGATATAATATACGTATGCTCATATGTAAAATACATGTAAGTACGCATTGAATTAAATTTAAAAAAAAGTAAAATACTTAAAATTCGATTTCTCAGAAACTATTAGACTGATTTTGCCATGCAAAATTATATTGTTTAATAAAATGCAAAAAATTGTATACCTTAAATGTGGGCTACAGAGAATATTATTTAACCCGATTCATATCGTATTTGCAACATTACCGATATTAGCAAAACCTATAACCGAAGTAGGCTATAGTATACATTAAATGTAGGCTACACAGGATTTTTTACCCGCCTCATATCCTATTTGCAACATCTTCGAGTTTAACAAAAGGCCTTATATCAGACCTTAATATTAACCCTTAATATTTTAATTGGAACAGGTATTATATTACCTTGTAATAGTGTACCCTTCCAGAGGAAATATTTATGGACCCCATAGGTAGTACACAATGTGACCCCGCATTTTACTATGTATGTATATCTAAAACAGTGCATTTTTCAATATTAAAAAAATGCCTCATATCAGACCTTAATATTTACCCAAAATATTTTAATTGGACCAGGTATTATATTACCATGTAATAGTGTACCCTACCAGAGGAAATAATTATAGACCTCATAGGGGGTACACTATGTGACCCCGAAGATTATTATGTATGTATATCTAAAATAGTGTTGCGAGAACTCTTATTTTGAGGAAATTCGCCGACAAAAGAGCGTTAAAACGGGGAAATTCGAAGTCATTTTTCAAGATTAATAAATTTTATATGTATGTATATCTAAAATAATGTTGCAAGAAGCTTTATTTTGAGGAAATTCGCCTTCTAAAAAGCGTTAATACGGAGAAATCCGAAGTCTTTTCTCAATATAAACAAAAGTCCTTATATCAGACCTTAATATTAACCCATAATATTTTAATTGGACCAGGTATTATATTACCTTGTATAAGTGTACACTACCTGAGGAAATAATTATGGACCCCATAGGGGGTACACAATGTGACCCAGCATTTTACGATGTATGTATATCCAAAACAGTGCATTTTTCAATATTAAAAAAATGCCTCTTATCAGACCTTAATATTAACCTATAATATTTTAATTAGACCAGGTATTATATTACCTTGCATTAGTGTACCCTACCAGAGGAAATAATTATGGACCCCATAGGGGGTACACAATGTGCCCCCGGAATTTATTATGTATGTATATCTAAAATAGTGATGCGATAAGTCTTATTTTGAAAAAATTCGTCTTCTAAAAGGCGTTATAACGGGGAAATTCGAAGTAATTTTTCAAGATTAATAAATTTTCTATGCATGTATATCTAAAATACTTTTGCGAAAAGCTTTATTTTGAGGAAATTCGCCTTTTGAGAAGCGTTAATATGGAGAAATCCGAAGTCATTTCTCAATGTAAACAAAAGGCTTTATATCAGACCTTAATATTAACCCTAAATATTTAAATGGGACCACGTATTATATTACCATGTAATAGTGTACCCTACCTGAGGAAATGATTATGGACACCATAGGGGGTACACAATGTGATCCCGCATTTTACTATGTATGTATATCTAAAACTGTGCTCATTTCAATTTTAAAAAAATGCCTCATATCCGACCTGACCTTAATATTAACCCATAATATTTTAATTGGACCAGGTATTTAATTACCTTGTATTAGTGTACCCTACCAGAGGAAATAATTATGGACCTCATAGGGGGGACACTATGTGACCCCGAAGATTATTATGCATGTATATCTAAAATAGTGTTGATAGACTTCTTATTTTGAGGAAATTCGCCTACAAAGGAGCGTTAAAACGGCGAAATCTAGTCTTTTCGCAATATTATCAAAAGACCAGATATCAGACCTTAATATTAACCCTTAATATTTAAATTGGACGACGTATTATATTACCTTGTAATAGTGTTCCCTACCAGAGGAAATAATTATGGACCCCATAGGGGGTACACAATGTGATCCCGCATTTTACTATGTATGTATATCCAAAACAGTGCATTTTTCAATATTAAAAAAAATGCCTCATATCCGACCTGACCTTAATATTAACCCATAATATTTTAATTGGACCAGGTATTTATTTCCTTGTATTAGTGTACCCTATCAGAGGAAATAATTATAGACCTCATAGGGTATACACTATGTGACCCCGAAGATTATTATGTATGTATATCTAAAATAGTGTTGCGAGAACTCTTATTTTGAGGAAATTCGCCTACAAAAGAGCGTTAAAACGGCGAAATTTAATCTTTTCTCATTATTAACAAAAGGCCTTATATCAGACCTTAATATTAACCCTTAATATTTTAATTGACCAGGTATTATATTACCTTGTAAAAGTCTACCCTACCAGAGGAAATAATTATGGACCCCATAGGGGGTACACAATGTGACCCTGCATTTTATTATGTATGTATATCCAAAACAGTGCATTTTTCAATATTAAAAAAAATGCCTCATATCAGAGCTTAATATTTACCCAAAATATTTTAATTGGACCAGGTATTATATTACCTTGGAATAGTGTACCCTACGTGAGCAAATAATTATGGACCCCATAAGGGGTACACTATGTGACCCCGAAGATTATTGTGTATGTATATCTAAAATAGTGTTGCGATAACTCTTATTTTGAGGAAATTCGCTATCTAAAAAGCGTTAATATGGAGAAATCCGAAGTCTTTTCTCAATATAAACAAAAGGCCTTATATCAGACCTTAATATTAACCCTTAATATTTAAATTGGACCAGGAATCATATTACCAAGAAATAGTGTACCCTACCAGAGGAAATAATTATAGACCTCATAGGGGGCACACAATGTGGCACTGTAGTGTACTATGTATGTATATCTAAAACAGTGCATATTTCAATATTAAAAAAATGCCTCATATCCGACCTTAATATTAACCCATAATATTTTAATTGGACCAGGTATTATTATATTACCTTGTAATAGTGTACCCTACCAGAGGAAATAATTATGGAACCCATAGGGGTTACACAATGTGACCCCGCAATTTATTATGTATGTATATCTCAATCAGTGATTATAGAAGTCTTATTTTAAAGAAATTCGTCTGATAAAAGGTGCTAAAACGGGGAAATTCGAAGTCATTTTTCAAGATTAATAAATTTTCTATGTATGTATATCTAAAATAGTGTTGCAAGAATTTTGAGGAAATTAGCCTTCTAAAAAGCGTTAATACGGAGAAATCCGAAGTCTTTTCTCAATATTAACAAAAGGCCTTATATCAGAATTTAATATTAACCCTTAATATTTTAATTGGACCAGGTAATATACTACCGGGTAATAGTGTACCCTATCAGAGGAAATAATTATAGACCTCATAGGGGGCACACAATGTGGCACTGTAGTTTACTATGTATGTATATCTAAAACAGAGCATTTTTCGATATTAAAAAGATGCCTCATATCAGACCCTCATACTATCTCATAATATTTTAATTGGTCTAGGAATTATATTACTAAGTAATAGTGTTTCCTTCCAGAAGAAATAATTATAGACCTCATAGGGGGTACACTATGTGACCCCGAAGATTATTATGTATGTATATCTAAAATAGTGTTGTGAGAACTATTAAGGAAATTCTCCTTCTAAAAAGCGTTAAAACGGCGAAATTTAGTCTTTTCTCAATATTAACAAAAGGCCTTATATTCGACCTTAATATTAACCCATAATATTTTAATTGGACCAGGTATTATATTACCTTGTATTAGTGTACCCTACCAGAGGAAATAATTATGGACTACATAGGGGGTAAACAATGTGATCCCGCATTTTACTATGTATGTATATCTAAAACAGTGCATATTTCAATATTAAAAAAATGCCTCATATCCTACCTGACCTTAATATTAACCCATAATATTTTAATTGGACCAGGTATTATATTACCTTGTATTAGTGTACCCTATCAGAGGAAATAATTATGGATCCCACAGGGGGTACACAATGTGATCCCGCATTTTACTATGTATGTATATCTAAAACAGTGCATATTTCAATATTAAAAAAATGCCTCATATCCGACCTGACCTTAATATTAAAACCTTAATATTACAAAGCCCTTTCTCAGGTACCTGTGCAATAGACTTTTAGAGCCCCCACTGGGGCCTTCCTAATTAACATATAAAAATTTCCTTCAGCAGGCATGATTGGACCATAGAGGCTTACCTTGGGACCGAGTTTGAAAATAATAACTTAATATTAAAGGGAGCTAGGATGTCTCGAAGCCAGAACCTTATTCTCGACATTTCAACTTTTTCTTTTATTTTTATTATTATTCCAAAAAGTGTTCTTTAACAAAGAAAGATGCTCGATTTTATACAAAGAACACCTTATGCATGATAGAGTACCTAAAATGTTGCAAAAGGAGTCGAAAAATAACAGATAAACTGATTTTCCTAGATTTTTCCAGTTTTTTCCAATTTTCCTAATTAAAAAAAAATTCCTACAAGAAGGACCCTCCAGAATTTCAAAAAACACATCTAAAAAATAATATAATGTAAAATAAACAAAAGAAAGAAAGAAAATAATTTTTCTTGAAAAAGTTTCCACAGATGGGATTGGAACCCCCAACCCCTCCCTCCAGCCTCGACTTGCCAGTCAGGTGTCCTACCATCAGACCAAGAAGGTACGGAAAGAAAGAAACAATTTCGCTTCCAAAGCCCTTTCTCGGTTACCTATGCAAAAGACATTTAGGGCCTCTCTGGGGCCCTTCTAATTAACATATAAAAATTTTCTTCGGCAGGCGTGATTGGACCATAGAAGCCGACCTAGGGACCGAGGTTGAAAATTATGACTTAATATTATAGGGAGCTATGATGTCTTGAAGCCTGAAACTTATTCTCGACATTTCGTTTTTTTTTTTTTTTTTTTTTTAATTTTTCCAAAAAGTGTTCTTTAACAAAGAAAGATGCTCGATTTTATACAAAGAACTCCTTATGCATGATAGACTACCTAAAATGTTGCAAAAGGAGTCGAAAAATAACAGATAAACTGATTTTCCTAGATTTTTCCAGTTTTTTCCCATTTTCCTAATTAAAAAAAAATTTCCTACATGCAGGACCTTCCAGAATTTTAAAAAACACATCTAAAAAATAATATAACGTAAAATAAACAAAAGAAAGAAAAAAAAGAAATTTTTTTGAAAAAGAGTGCTCATCTGGGATTCGAACCCCCGCCCACTCACGCCAGCCTCGACTTGCCAGTCAAGTTTCCCACCACCAGAACAAGGCGGTACGAAGAGAGAAAAACAATTTAGCTTCAAAATCCCTTTCTCGGATACCTATGAAACAGACATTTAGGGCCCCACTGGGGCCCTCCTAATTAACATATAAATTTTTTTTTCGGCAGGCGTGATTGGACCATAGAAGCCGACCTTGGGACCGAATTTAAAAATTATAACTTAATATTAAAGGGAGCTAGGAGGACTCGAAGCCTGAACATTAATCTCAACATTTCGAATTTTTAAAATTTTTTTTTATAATTATTCCAAAAAGTGTTCTTTAACAAAGAAAGATGCTCGATTTTATACACAGAACACCTTATGCATGATAATCCCCTAAAGTAATGCAAAAGGAGTCGAAAAATAACAAATAAACTGATTTTCCTAGAATTTCCAGTTTTTTCCCATTTTCCTAATTAAAAAAAAAAATTCCTACATGCAGGACCCTCCAGAATATCGAAAAATACATCTGAAAAATAGTATAATGTAAAACAAGCAAAAGAATGAAAAAAAAGAATTGATTTTAAAAAATTGTCCACAACTGGGATTCGAACCCCCGACCCCTCCCTCCAGCCTTAACTTGCCAGTCAGGTGTCCTACCACCAGACCAACGCGGTACGGAAAGTAAGAATCAATTTAGCTTCAATAGCCTTTTCTCGGTTACCTATGCAATAGACATTTAGGGCCCCACTGGGGTTCTTCTAATTAACATTAAAAAATTTCCTTCGGCAGGCATGATTGGACTATAGAGGCCTACCTTGGGACCGAATTTAAAAATTATAACTTAATATTAAAGGGAGCTAGGAGGTCTCGAAGCCTGAACCTTATTCTCAACATTTCGATTTTTTAAAATTTTTTTTATAATTATTCCAAAAAGTGTTCTTTAACAAAGAAAGATGCTCCATTTTAAACACAGAATACCTTATACAAGATAGACTACCTTAAATGTTGCAAAAGGAGTCGAAAAATTACAATTAAACTGATTTTCCTAGATTTTTCCAGTTTTTTCCCATTTTCCTAATTAAAAAAAAAAATTCCTTCATGCAGGACCTTCCAGAATATCGAAAAATACATCTGAAAAATAATATAATGTAAAACATACAAAACAAAGAAAAAAAAGAATTTTTTTTAAAAAATTGTCCACAGCTAAGATTCGAACCCCCGACCCCTCCCTCCAGCCTCGATTTGCCAGTCAGGTGTCCTACCACCAGACAAAGGCGGTTCGGAAAGAAAGAAACAATTTCGCTTCAAAAGCCCTTTCTCGGATACCTATGAAATAGAACTTTAGGGCCCCACTGGGGCCCTCCTAATTAACATATAAAAATTTCCTTCGGCATTCAAGATTGGATCATATAGGCCCACCTTGGGACCGAGTTTGAAAATTATAACTTAATATTAAAGGGAGCTGGGAGGTCTCGAAGCCAGAACCTTATTGACGACATTTCGACTTTTTTATTTTATTATTATTCGAAAAAGTGTTCTTTAACAAAGAAAGATGCTCGATTTTATACACAGAACACCTTATGCATGATAATCACCTAAAATAATGCAAAAGGAGTCGAAAAAGAACAAATAAACTGATTTTCCTAGATTTTTCCAGTTTTTTCCCATTTTCCTAATTGAAAAAAAAAATTCCTACATGCAGGACCCTCCAGAATATCGAAAAATACATCTGAAAAATAATATAATGTAAAACATACAAAAGGAAGAAAAAAAAGAATTTTTTTAAAAAATTATCCACAGCTGATATTCGAACCCCCGACCCCTCCCTCCAGCCTCGACTTGCCAGTCAGGTGTCCTACCACCAGACCCAGGCGGTACGGAAAGAAAGAAATAATTTTCGCTTCAAAAGCCCTTTCTCGGATACCTATGAAATAGACCTTTAGGGCCCCACTGGGGCCCTCCTAATTAACATACAAAAATTTCCTTCGGCATTCAAGATTGGATCATATAGGCCTACCTTGGGACCGAGTTTGAAAATTATAACTTAATATTAAAGGGAGCTAGGAGGTCTCGAAGCCTGAGCATTATTCTCAACATTTCGATTTTTTAAATTTTTTTTTTATAATTATTCCAAAAAGTGTCCTTTAACAAAGAAAGATGCTCCATTTTAAACACAGAATACCTTATGCAAGATAGACTACCTTAAATGTTGCAAAAGGAGTCGAAAAATTACAAATAAACTGATTTTCCTAGATTTTTCCAGTTTTTTCCCATTTTCCTAATTAAAAAAAAATTCCTACATGCAGGACCTTCCAGAATATCGAAAAATACATCTGAAAAATAATATAATGTAAAACATACAAAAGAAAGAAAAAAAAGAATTTTTTTTAAAAAATTGTCCACAGCTAAGATTCGAACTCCCGACCCCTCCCTCTAGCCTCGACTTGCCAGTCAGGTGTCCTACCACCAGACCAAGGCGGTACGGAAAGAAAGAAACAATTTCGCTTCAAAAGCCCTTTCTCGGATACCTATGAAATAGACCTTTAGGGCCCCACTGGGGCCCTCCTAATTAACATATAAAAATTTCCTTCGGCATTCAAGATTGGATCATATAGGCCTACCTTGGGACCGAGATTGAAAATTATAACTTAATATTAAAGGGAGCTAGGACGTCTCGAAACTTGAACCTTATTGTCGACATTTCAACTTCTTTACTTTTTATTTTATTATTATTCAAAAAAGTGTTCTTTAACAAAGAAAGATGCTCGATTTTATACACAGAACATCTTATGCATGATAATCACCTAAAATAATGGAAAAGGAGTCGAAAAATAACAAATAAACTGATTTTCCTAGATTTTTCCAGTTTTTTCCCATTTTCCTAATTAAAAAAAAAATTCTTACATGCAGGACACTCCAGAATATCAAAAAATACATCTAAAAAATAATATAATGTAAAACATACAAGAGAAAGAAAAAAAAGAGTTTTTTTTAAAAAATTGTCCACAGCTGGGATTCGAACCCCCGACCCCTCCCTTCAGCCTCGACTTGCCAGTCAGAGGTCCTACCACCAGACCAAGGCGGTACGGAAAGAAAGAAACAATTTCGCTTCAAGAGCCCTCTCTCGGATACCTATGAAATAGACCTTTAGGGCCCCACTGGTGCCCTCATAATTAACATATAACAATTTCCTTCATCATTCAAGATTGGATCATATAGGCCTACCTTGAGACCGAGTTTGAAATTTATAACTTAATATTAAAGGGAGCTAGGAGGTCTCGAAGCCTGAACCTTATTGACGACATTTCGACTTTTTTATTTTTTATTTTATTATTATTCCAAAAAGTGTTCTTTAACAAAGAAAGATGCTCGATTTTATACACAGAACACCTTATGCATGATAATCACCTAAAAGTAATGCAAAAGGAGTCAAAAAATTACAAATAAACTGATTTTCCTAGATTTTTCCAGTTTTTTCCCGTTTTCCTAATTAAAAAAAAAAATTCCTGCATGCAGGACCCTCCAGAATATTGAAAAATACATCTGAAAAATAGTATAATGTAAAACAAGCAAAAGAATGAAAAAAAAGAATTGATTTTGAAAAATTGTCCACAACTGGGATTCGAACCCCCGACCCCTCCCTCCAGCCTCAACTTGCCAGTCAGGTGTCCTACCACCAGACCAACGCGGTACGGAAAGTAAGAATCAATTTCGCTTCAATAGCCTTTTCTCGGTTACCTATGCAATAGACATTTAGGGCCCCACTGGGGTTCTTCTAATTAACATTAAAACATTTCCTTCGGCAGGCATGATTGGACCATAGAGGCCTACCTTGGGACCGAGTCTGAAAATTATAACTTAATATTAAAGGGAGCTAGGAGGTCTCGAAGCCTGAACCTTATTGTCGACATTTCGACTTTTTTATTTTTTATTTTATTATTATTCCAAAAAGTGTTCTTTAACAAAGAAACATGCTCCATTTTATACACAGAATACGTTATGCAATACAGACTACCTTAAATGTTGCAAAAGGAGACGAAAAATTACAAATAAACTGATTTTCCTAGATTTTTCTAGTTTTTTCCCATTTTCCTAATTAAAAAAAAAAATCCTACATGCAGGACCCTCCAGAATATTGAAAAATACATCTGAAAAATAATATAATGTAAAACATACAAAAGAAAGAAAAAAAAGAATTTTTTTTAAAAAATTGTCCACAGCTAAGATTCGAACCCCCGACCCCTCCCTCCAGCCTCGACTTGCCAGTCAGGTGTCCTACCACCAGACCAAGGCGGTACGGAAAGAAAGAAATAATTTCGCTTCAAAAGCCCTTTCTCGGATACCTATGAAATAGACCTGTAGGGCCCCACTGGGGCCCTCCTAATTAACATATAAAAATTTCCTTCGGCATTCAAGATTGGATCATATAGGCCTACCTTGGGACCGAGATTGAAAATTATAACTTAATATTAAAGGGAGCTAGGACGTCTCGAAGCTTGAACCTTATTGTCGACATTTCAACTTCTTTACTTTTTATTTTATTATTATTCAAAAAAGTGTTCTTTAACAAAGAAAGATACTCGATTTTATACACAGAACATCTTATGCATGATAATCACCTAAAATAATGGAAAAGGAGTCGAAAAATAACAAATAAACTGATTTTCCTAGATTTTTCCAGTTTTTTCCCATTTTCCTAATTAAAAAAAAAAATTCTTACATGCAGGACACTCCAGAATATCAAAAAATACATCTAAAAAATAATATAATGTAAAACATACAAGAGAAAGAAAAAAAAGAGTTTTTTTTAAAAAATTGTCCACAGCTGGGATTCGAACCCCCGACCCCTCCCTTCAGCCTCGACTTGCCAGTCAGGTGTCCTACCACCAGACCAAGGCGGTACGGAAAGAAAGAAACAATTTCGCTTCAAGAGCCCTCTCTCGGATACCTATGAAATAGACCTTTAGGGCCCCACTGGGGCCCTCATAATTAACATATAAAAATTTCCTTCATCATTCAAGATTGGATCATATAGGCCTACCTTGAGACCGAGTTTGAAATTTATAACTTAATATTAAAGGGAGCTAGGAGGTCTCGAAGCCTGAACCTTATTGACGACATTTCGACTTTTTTATTTTTTATTTTATTATTATTCCAAAAAGTGTTCTTTAACAAAAAAAGATGCTCGATTTTATACACAGAACACCTTATGCATGATAATCACCTAAAAGTAATGCAAAAGGAGTCAAAAAATTACAAATAAACTGATTTTCCTAGATTTTTCCAGTTTTTTCCCGTTTTCCTAATTAAAAAAAAAAATTCCTGCATGCAGGACCCTCCAGAATATTGAAAAATACATCTGAAAAATAGTATAATGTAAAACAAGCAAAAGAATGAAAAAAAAGAATTGATTTTCAAAAATTGTCCACAACTGGGATTCGAACCCCCGACCCCTCCCTCCAGCCTCAACTTGCCAGTCAGGTGTCCTACCACCAAACCAACGCGGTACGGAAAGTAAGAATCAATTTCGCTTCAATAGCCTTTTCTCGGTTACCTATGCAATAGACATTTAGGGCCCCACTGGGGTTCTTCTAATTAACATTAAAACATTTCCTTCGGCAGGCATGATTGGACCATAGAGGCCTACCTTGGGACCGAATTTAAAAATTATAACTTAATATTAAAGGGAGCTAGGAGGTCTCGAAGCCTGAACCTTATTCTCAACATTTCGATTTTTTAAAATTTTTTTTATAATTATTCAAAAAAGTGTTCTTTAACAAAGAAAGATGCTCCATTTTAAACACAGAATACCTTATACAAGATAGACTACCTTAAATGTTGCAAAAGGAGTCGAAAAATTACAAATAAACTGATTTTCCTAGATTTTTCCAGTTTTTTCCCATTTTCCTAATTAAAAAAAAAATTCCTACATGCAGGACCCTCCAGAATATCGAAAAATACATCTGAAAAATAATATAATGTAAAACATACAAAAGAAAGAAAAAAAAGAATTTTTTTAAAAAATTATCCACAGCTGGGATTCGAACCTCCGACCCCTCCCTCCAGCCTCGACTTGCCAGTCAGGTGTCCTACCACCAGACCAAGGCGGTACGGAAAGAAAGAAATAATTTCGCTTCAAAAGCCCTTTCTCGGATACCTATGAAATAGACCTGTAGGGCCCCACTGGGGCCCTCCTAATTAACATAGAAAAATTTCCTTCAACATTCAAGATTGGATCATATAGGCCTACCTTGGGACCGAGATTGAAAATTATAACTTAATATTAAAGGGAGCTAGGACGTTTCGAAGCCTGAACCTTATTGTCGACATTTCAACTTCTTTACTTTTTATTTTATTATTATTCAAAAAAGTGTTCTTTAACAAAGAAAGATGCTCGATTTTATACACAGAACATCTTATGCATGATAATCACCTAAAATAATGGAAAAGGAGTTGAAAAATAACAAATAAACTGATTTTCCTAGATTTTTCCAGTTTTTTCCCATTTTCCTAATTAAAAAAAAATTCCTACATGCAGGACACTCCAGAATATCAAAAAATACATCTAAAAAATAATACAATGTAAAACATACAAGAGAAAGAAAAAAAAGAGTTTTTTTTAAAAAATTGTCCACAGCTGGGATTCGAACCCCCGACCCCTCCCTCCAGCCTCGACTTGCCAGTCAGGTGTCCTACCACCAGACCAAGGCGGTACGTAAAGAAAGAAGCAATTTCGCTTCAAGAGCCCTCTCTCGGAAACCTATGAAATAGACCTTTAGGGCCCCACTGGGGCCCTCATAATTAACATATAAAAATTTCCTTCATCATTCAAGATTGGATCATATAGGCCTACCTTGAGACCGAGTTTGAAATTTATAACTTAATATTAAAGGGAGCTAGGAGGTCTCGAAGCCTGAACCTTATTGACGACATTTCGACTTTTTTATTTTATTATTATTCGAAAAAGTGTTCTTTAACAAAGAAAGATGCTCGATTTTATACACAGAACACCTTATGCATGATAATCACCTTAAATAATGCAAAAGGAGTCGAAAAATAACAAATAAACTGATTTTCCTAGATTTTTCCATGTTTTTCCCGTTTTCCGAATTAAAAAAAAAAATTCCTGCATGCAGGACCCTCCAGAATATTGAAAAATACATCTGAAAAATAGTATAATGTAAAACAAGCAAAATAATGAAAAAAAAGAATTGATTTTAAAAAATTGTCCACAACTGGGATTCGAACCCCCGACCCCTCCCTCCAGCCTCAACTTGCCAGTCAGGTGTCCTACCACCAGACCAACGCGGTACGGAAAGTAAGAATCAATTTCGCTTCAATAGCCTTTTCTCGGTTACCTATGCAATAGACATTTAGGGCCCCACTGGGGTTCTTCTAATTAACATTAAAACATTTCCTTCGGCAGGCATGATTGGACCATAGAGGCCTACCTTGGGACCGAATTTAAAAATTATAACTTAATATTAAAGGGAGCTAGGAGGTCTCGAAGCCTGAACCTTATTCTCAACATTTCGATTTTTTAAAATTTTTTTTATAATTATTCAAAAAAGTGTTCTTTAACAAAGAAAGATGCTCCATTTTAAACACAGAATACCTTATACAAGATAGACTACCTTAAATGTTGCAAAAGGAGTCGAAAAATTACAAATAAACTGATTTTCCTAGATTTTTCCAGTTTTTTCCCATTTTCCTAATTGAAAAAAAAAAAATTCCTACATGCAGGATCCTCCAGAATATCGAAAAATACATCTGAAAAATAATATAATGTAAAACATACAAAAGGAAGAAAAAAAAGAATTTTTTTAAGAAATTATCCACAGCTGATATTCGAACCCCGACCCCTCCCTCCAGCCTTGACCTGCCAGTCAGGTGTCCTACCACCAGACCAAGGCGGTACAGAAAGAAAGAAATAATTTTCGCTTCAAAAGCCCTTTCTCGGATACCTATGAAATAGATCTTTAGGGCCCCACTGGGGCCCTCCTAATTAACATATAAAAATTTCCTTCGGCATTCAAGATTGGATCATATAGGCCTACCTTGGGACCGAGTTTGAAAATTATAACTTAATATTAAAGGGAGCTAGGAGGTCTCGAAGCCTGACATTATTCTCAACATTTCGATTTTTAAAAATTTTTTTTTATAATTATTCCAAAAAGTGTCCTTTAACAAAGAAAGATGCTCCATTTTAAACACAGAATACCTTATGCAAGATAGACTACCTTAAATGTTGCAAAAGGAGTCGAAAAATTACAAATAAACTGATTTTCCTAGATTTTTCCAGTTTTTTCCCATTTTCCTAATTAAAAAAAAATTCCTACATGCAGGACCTTCCAGAATATCGAAAAATACATCTGAAAAATAATATAATGTAAAACATACAAAAGAAAGAAAAAAAAAGAATTTTTTTTAAAAAATTGTCCACAGCTAAGATTCGAACTCCCGACCCCTCCCTCCAGCCTCGACTTGCCAGTCAGGTGTCCTACCACCAGACCAAGGCGGTACGGAAAGAAAGAAACAATTTCGCTTCAAAAGCCCTTTCTCGGATACCTATGAAATAGACCTTTAGGGCCACACTGGGGCCCTCCTAATTAACATATAAAAATTTTCTTCGGCATTCAAGATTGGATCATATAGGCCTACATTGGGACCGAGATTGAAAATTATAACTTAATATTAAAGGGAGCTAGGAGGTCTCGAAGCCTGAACCTTATTGACGACATTTCGACTTTTTTATTTTTTATTTTATTATTATTCCAAAAAGTGTTCTTTAACAAAGAAAGATGTTCGATTTTATACACAGAACACCTTATGCATGATAATCACCTAAAAGTAATGCAAAAGGAGTCAAAAAATTACAAATAAACTGATTTTCCTAGATTTTTCCAGTTTTTTCCCGTTTTCCTAATTAAAAAAAAAAATTCCTGCATGCAGGACCCTCCAGAATATTGAAAAATACATCTGAAAAATAGTATAATGTAAAACAAGCAAAAGAATGAAAAAAAAAGAATTGATTTTAAAAAATTGTCCACAACTGGGATTCGGACCCCCAATCCCTCCCTCCAGCCTCAACTTGCCAGTCAGGTGTCCTACCACCAGACCAACGCGGTACGGAAAGTAAGAATCAATTTCGCTTCAATAGCCTTTTCTCGGTTACCTATGCAATAGACATTTAGGGCCCCACTGGGGTTCTTCTAATTAACATTAAAAAATTTCCTTCGGCAGGCATGATTGGACCATAGAGGCCTACTTTGGGACCGAATTTAAAAATTATAACTTAATATTAAAGGGAGCTAGGAGGTCTCGAAGCTTGAACCTTATTCTCAACATTTCGATTTTTTAAAATTTTTTTTATAATTATTCCAAAAAGTGTTCTTTAACAAAGAAAGATGCTCCATTTTAAACACAGAATACCTTATACAAGATAGACTACCTTAAATGTTGCAAAAGGAGTCGAAAAATTACAAATAAACTGATTTTCCTCGATTTTTCCAGTTTTTTCCCATTTTCCTAATTAAAAAAAAATTCCTACATGCAGGACCTTCCAGAATATCGAAAAATACATCTGAAAAATAATATAATGTAAAACATACAAAAGAAAGAAAAAAAAGAATTTTTTTAAAAAAATTGTCCACAGCTAAGATTCGAACCCCCGACCCCTCCCTCCAGCCTCGACTTGCCAGTCAGGTGTCCTACCACCAGACAAAGGCGGTTCGGAAAGAAAGAAACAATTTCGCTACAAAAGCGCTTTCTCGGATACCTATGAAATAGACCTGTAGGGCCCCACTGGGGCCCTCCTAATTAACATATAAAAATTTCCTTTGGTATTTAAGATTGGATCATATAGGCCTACCTTGGGACCGAGTTTGAAAATTATAACTTAATATTAAAGGGAGCTAGGAGGTCTCGAAGCCTGAACCTTATTGACGACATTTCGACTTTTTTATTTTTTATTTTATTATTATTCCAAAAAGTGTTCTTTAACAAAGAAAGATGCTCGATTTTATACACAGAACACCTTATGCATGACAATCACCTAAAATAATGCAAATGGAGTCGAAAAATAACAAATAAACTGATTTTCCTAGATTTTTCCAGTTTTTTCCCATTTTCCTAATTAAAAAAAAAATTCCTACATGCAGGACTCTCCAGAATATCGAAAAATACATCTGAAAAATAATATAATGTAAAACAAACAAAAGAAAGAAAAAAAAGAATTTTTTTTAAAAATTATCCACAGTTGGGATTCGAACCCCGACCCCTCCCTCCAGCCTCGACTTGCCAGTCAGGTGTCCTACCACCAGACCAAGGCGGTACGGAAAGAAAGAAATAATTTCGCTTCAAAAGCCCTTTCTCGGACACCTATAAAATAGACCTTTAGGGCCCCACTGGGGCCCTCTTAATTCACATATAAAAATTTCCTTCGGCATTCAAGATTGGATCATATAGGCCTACCTTGGGACCAAGTTTGAAAATTATAACTTAATATTAAAGGGAGCTAGGAGGTCTCGAAGCCTGAGCATTATTCTCAACATTTCGATTTTTTAAAATTTTTTTTTATAATTATTTCAAAAAGTGTTCTTTAACAAAGAAAGATGCTCCATTTTAAACACAGAATACCTTATGCAAGATAGACTACCTTAAATGTTGCAAAAGGAGTCGAAAAATTACAAATAAACTGATTTTCCTTGATTTTTCCAGTTTTTTCCCATTTTCCTAATTAAAAAAAAAATTCGTACATGCAGTTCCTTCCAGAATATCGAAAAATACATCTGAAAAATAATATAATGTAAAACATACAAAAGAAAGAAAAAAAAGAATTTTTTTTAAAAATTGTCCACAGCTAAGATTCGAAACCCCGACCCCTCCCTCCAGCCTCGACTTGCCAGTCAGGTGTCCTACCACCAGACCAAGGCGGTACGGAAAGAAAGAAACAATTTCGCTTCAAAAGCCCTTTCTCGGATACCTATGAAATAGACCTTTAGGGCCCCACTGGGGCCCTCCTAATTAACATATAAAAATTTCCTTCAGCATTCAAGATTGGATCATATAGGCCTACCTTGGGACCGAGTTTGAAAATTATAACTTAATATTAAAGGGAGCTAGGAGGTCTCGAAGCCTGAACATTATTCTCAACATTTAGATTTTTTAAAATTTTTTTTAATAATTATTCCAAAAAGTGTTCTTTAACAAAGAAAGATGCTCCATTTTAAACACAGAATACCTTATGCAAGATAGACTACCTTAAATGTTGCAAAAACAAGCAAAAGAAAGAAGAATTTATTTAAAAAAATTGTCCACAACTGGGATTCGAACCCCTGACCCACCCCTTCCTCCAGCCTCGACTTGCCAGTCAGGTGACCTACCACCAGACCAACGCGGTACGGAAAGTATGATTCAATTTCGAACATTAAAAAATTTCCTTCGGCAGGCATGATTGGACCATAGAGGCCTACCTTGGGACCGAATTTAAAAATTATAACTTAATATTAAAGGGAGCAAGGAGGTCTCTAAGCCTGGACCTTATTCTAATTAAAAAAAAAATTCCTACATGCAGGACCCTCCAGAATATTGAAAAATACATCTGAAAAATAATATAATGTAAAACAAGCAAAAGAAAGAACAGAAAGAATTGATTTAAAAAAATTGTACACAGCTGGGATTCGAACCCCAGACCCCTCCCTCCTGCCTCGATTTGCCAGTCAGGTGTCCTACCACCAGACCAAGGCGGTACGGAAAGAAAGAAATAATTTCGCTTCAAAAGCCCTTTCTCGGATACCTATGAAATAAACCTTTAGGACCACATTGGGGCCCTCCTAATTAACATATAAAAATTTCCTTCGGCATTCAAGATTGGATCATATAGGCCTACCTTGGGACCGAGGTTGAAAATTATAACTTAATATTAAAGGGAGCTAGGAGGTCTCGAAGCCTGAACCTTATTGTCGACATTTTGACTTTTTTATTTTTTATTTTATTATTATTCCAAAAAGTGTTCTTTAACAAAGAAACATGCTCCATTTTATACACAGAACACCTTATGCAAGATAGACTACCTTAAATGTTGCAAAAGGAGACGAAAAATTACAAATAAACTGATTTTCCTAGATTTTTCCAGTTTTTTCCCATTTTCCTAATTAAAAAAAAAAAATTCCTACATGCAGGTCACTCCAGAATATCAAAAAATACATCTAAAAAATAATATAATGTAAAACATACAAGAGAAAGAAAAAAAAGAGTTATTTTTAAAAAATTTTCCACAGCTGGGATTCGAACCCCCGACCCCTCCAACCAGCCTCGACTTGCCAGTCAGGTGTCCTATCACCAGACCAAGGCGGTACGGAAAGAAAGAAACAATTTCGCTTCAAAAGCCCTTTCTCGGATACCTATGAAATAGACCTTTAGGGCCCCACAGGGGCCCTCCTAATTAACATATAAAAATTTCCTTCATCATTCAAGATTGGATCATATAGGCCTACCTTGAGACTGAGTTTGAAAATTATAATTTAATATTAAAGGGAGCTAGGAGGTCTCGAAGCCTGAACCTTATTGACGACATTTCGACTTTTTTATTTTTTATTTTATTATTATTCCAAAAAGTGTTCTTTAACAAAGAAAGATGTTCGATTTTATACACAGAACACCTTATGCATGATAATCACCTAAAAGTAATGCAAAAGGAGTCAAAAAATTACAAATAAACTGATTTTCCTAGATTTTTCCAGTTTTTTCCCGTTTTCCTAATTAAAAAAAAAAATTCCTACATGCAGGACCTTCCAGAATATCGAAAAATACATCTGAAAAATAATATAATGTAAAACATACAAAAGAAAGAAAAAAAGATTTTTTTTTTAAAAATTGTCCACAGCTAAGATTCGAACCCCCGACCCCTCCCTCCAGCCTCGACTTGCCAGTCAGGTGTCCTACCACCAGACAAAGGCGGTTCGGAAAGAAAGAAACAATTTCGCTTCAAAAGCCCTTTCTCGGATACCTATGAAATAGACCTTTAGGGCCCCACTGGGGCCCTCCTAATTAACATATAAAAATTTCCATCGGCATTCAAGATTGGATCATATAGGCCTACCTTACGACCGAGTTTGAAAATTATAACTTAATATTAAAGGGAGCTGGGAGGTCTCGAAGCCAGAACCTTATAGACGACATTTCGCCTTTTTTATTTTATTATTATTCCAAAAAGTGTTCTTTAACAAAGAAAGATGCTCGATTTTATACACAGAACACCTTATGCATGATAATCACCTAAAATAATGCAAAAGGAGTCGAAAAATAAAAAATAAACTGATTTTCCTAGATTTTTCCAGTTTTTTCCCATTTTCCTAATTAAAAAAAAAATTCCTACATGCAGGACCCTCCAGAATATCGAAAAATTCATCTGAAAAATAATATAATGTAAAACATACAAAAGAAAGAAAAAAAAGAATTTTTTTAAAAAATTATCCACAGCTGGGATTTGAACCCCCGACCCCTCCCTCCAGCCTCGACTTGCCAGTCAGGCGTCCTACCACCAGACCAAGGCGGTACGGAAAAAAAGAAATAATTTCGCTTCAAAAGCCCTTTCTCGGATACCTATGAAATAGACCTTTAGGGCCCCGCAGGGGCCCTCCTAATTAACATATAAAAATTTCCTTCATCATTCAAGATTGGATCATATAGGCCTACCTTGAGACTGAGTTTGAAAATTATAATTTAATATTAAAGGGAGCTAGGAGGTCTCGAAGCCTGAACCTTATTGACGACATTTCGACTTTTTTATTTTTTATTTTATTATTATTCCAAAAAGTGTTCTTTAACAAAGAAAGATGTTCGATTTTATACACAGAACACCTTATGCATGATAATCACCTAAAAGTAATGCAAAAGGAGTCAAAAAATCACAAATAAACTGATTTTCCTAGATTTTTCCAGTTTTTTCCCGTTTTCCTAATTAAAAAAAAAAATTCCTGCATGCAGGACCCTCCAGAATATTGAAAAATACATCTGAAAAATAGTATAATGTAAAACAAGCAAAAGAATGAAAAAAAAGAATTGATTTTAAAAAATTGTCCACAACTGGGATTCGGACCCCCAATCCCTCCCTCCAGCCTCAACTTGCCAGTCAGGTGTCCTACCACCAGACCAACGCGGTACGGAAAGTAAGAATCAATTTCGCTTCAATAGCCTTTTCTCGGTTACCTATGCAATAGACATTTAGGGCCCCACTGGGGTTCTTCTAATTAACATTAAAAAATTTCCTTCGGCAGGCATGATTGGACCATAGAGGCCTACTTTGGGACCGAATTTAAAAATTATAACTTAATATTAAAGGGAGCTAGGAGGTCTCGAAGCTTGAACCTTATTGTCGACATTTCGACTTCTTTACTTTTTATTTTATTATTATTCCAAAAAGTGTTCTTTAACACAGAAAGATGCTCGATTTTATACACAGAACACCTTATGCATGATAATTACCTAAAATAATGGAAAAGGAGTCGAAAAATAATAAATAAACTGATTTTCCTAGATTTTTCCAGTTTTTTCCCATTTTCCGAATTAAAAAAAAAATTCCTACATGCAGGACACTCCAGAATATCAAAAAATACATCTAAAAAATAATATAATGTAAAACATACAAGAGAAAGAAAAAAAAGAATTTTTTTTAAAAATTATCCACAGCTGATATTCGAGCCCCCGACCCCTCCCTCCAGCCTCGACTTGACAGTCAGGTGTCCTACAACCAGACCAAGGCGGTACGGAAAGAAAGAAATAATTTCGCTTCAAAAGCCCTTTCTCGGATACCTATGAAATAGACGTTTAGGGCCCCACTGGGGCCCTCCTAATTAACATATAAAAATTTCCTTCATCATTCAAGATTGGATCATATAGGCCTACCTTGAGACCGAGTTTGAAATTTATAACTTAATATTAAAGGGAGCTAGGAGGTCTCGAAGCCTGAGCATTATTCTCAACATTTCGATTTTTTAAAATTTTTTTTAATAATTATTCCAAAAAGTGTACTTTAACAAAGAAAGATGCTCCATTTTAAACACAGAATACCTTATGCAAGATAGACTACCTTAAATATTGCAAAAAGAGTCGAAAAATTACAAATAAACTGATTTTCCTAGATTTTTCCAGTTTTTTCCCATTTTCCTAATTAAAAAAAAATTCCTACATGCAGGACCTTCCAGAATATCGAAAAATACATCTGAAAAATTATATAATGTAAAACATACAAAAGAAAGAAAAAAAAGAATTTTTTTTTAAAAATTGTCCACAGCTAAGATTCGAACTCCCGACCCCTCCCTCCAGCCTCGACTTGCCAGTCAGGTGTCCTTCCACCAGACCAAGGCGGTACGGAAAGAAAGAAACAATTTCGCTTCAAAAGCCCTTTCACGGATACCTATAAATAGACCTTTAGGGCCCCACTGGGGCCCACCTAATTAACATATAAAAATTTCCTTCGGCATGTAAGATTGGATAATAGGCCTACCTTGGGACCGAGTTTGAAAATTATAACTTAATATTAAAGGGAGCAAGGAGGTCTCGAAGCCTGAACCTTATTGACGACATTTCGACTTTTTTATTTTTTATTTTATTATTATTCCAAAAAGTGTTCTTTAACAAAGAAAGATGCTCGATTTTATACACAGAACACCTTATGCATGATAATCACCTAAAATAATGCAAAAGGAGTCGAAAAATAACAAATAAACTGATTTTCCTAGATTTTTCCAGTTTTTTCCCATTTTCCTAATTGAAAAAAAAAATTCCTACATGCAGGACCCTCCAGAATATCGAAAAATACATCTGAAAAATAATACAATGTAAAACATACAAAAGAAATAAAAAAAAGAATTTTTTTTAAAAATTATCCACAGCTGATATTCGAGCCCCCGACCCCTCCCTCCAGCCTCGACTTGCCAGTCAGGTGTCCTACAACCAGACCAAGGCGGTACGGAAAGAAAGAAATAATTTCGCTTCAAAGGCCCTTTCTCGGATACCTATGAAATAGACCTTTAGGGCCCCACTGGGGCCCTCCTAATTAACATATAAAAATTTCCTTCATCATTCAAGATTGGATCATATAGGCCTACCTTGAGACCGAGTTTGAAATTTATAACTTAATATTAAAGGGAGCTAGGAGGTCTCGAAGCCTGAGCATTATTCTCAACATTTCGATTTTTTAAAATTTTTTTTTATAATTATTCCAAAAAGTGTACTTTAACAAAGAAAGATGCTCCATTTTAAACACAGAATACCTTATGCAAGATAGACTACCTTAAATATTGCAAAAAGAGTCGAAAAATTACAAATAAACTGATTTTCCTAGATTTTTCCAGTTTTTTCCCATTTTCCTAATTAAAAAAAAATTCCTACATGCAGGACCTTCCAGAATATCGAAAAATACATCTGAAAAATTATATAATGTAAAAAATACAAAAGAAAGAAAAAAAAGAATTTTTTTTTAAAAATTGTCCACAGCTAAGATTCGAACTCCCGACACCTCCCTCCAGCCTCGACTTGCCAGTCAGGTGTCCTACCACCAGACCAAGGCGGTACGGAAAGAAAGAAACAATTTCGCTTCAAAAGCCCTTTCTCGTATACCTATGCAATAGACCTTTAGGGCCCCTCTGGGGCCCTCTTATTTAACATATAAAAATTTCCTTCGGCATTCAAGATTGGATCATATAGGCCTACCTTGGGACCGAGATTGAAAATTATAACTTAATATTAAAGGGAGCTAGGACGTCTCGAAGCCTGAACCTTATTGTCGACATTTCGACTTCTTTACTTTTTATTTTATTATTATTCCAAAAAGTGTTCTTTAACACAGATAGATGCTCGATTTTAAACACAGAACACCTTATGCATGATAATCACCTAAAATAATGCAAAAGGAGTCGAAAAATAACAAATAAACTGATTTTCCTAGATTTTTCCAGTTTTTTCCCATTTTCCTAATTAAAAAAAAAAATTCCTACATGCAGGACACTCCAGAATATCAAAAAATACATCTAAAAAATAATATAATGTAAAACATACAAGAGAAAGAAAAAAAAGAGTTTTTTTAAAAAAAATTTCCACAGCTGGGATTCGAATCCCCGACCCCTCCAACCAGCCTCGACTTGCCAGTCAGGTGTCCTACAACCAGACCAAGGCGGTACGGAAAGAAAGAAATAATTTCGCTTCAAAAGCCCTTTCTCGGATACCTATGAAATAGAACTTTAGGGCCCCACTGGGGCCCTCCTAATTAACATATAAAAATTTCCTTCATCATTCAAGATTGGAACATATAGGCCTACCTTGAGACCGAGTTTGAAATTTATAACTTAATATTAAAGGGAGCTAGGAGGTCTCGAAGCCTGAGCATTATTCTCAACATTTCGATTTTTTAAAATTTTTTTTTATAATTATTCCAAAAAGTGTACTTTAACAAAGAAAGATGCTCCATTTTAAACACAGAATACCTTATGCAAGATAGACTACCTTAAATGTTGCAAAAGGAGTCGAAAAATTACAAATAAACTGATTTTCCTAGATTTTTCCAGTTTTTTCCCATTTTCCTAATTAAAAAAAAATTCCTACATGCAGGACCTTCCAGAATATCAAAAAATACATCTGAAAAATAATATAATGTAAAACATACAAAAGAAAGAAAAAAAAGAATTTTTTTAAAAAATTGTCCACAGCTTAGATTCGAACCCCCGACCCCTCCCTCCAGCCTCGACTTGCCTGTCAGGTGTCCTACCAACAGACCAAGGCGGTACGGAAAGAAAGAAACAATTTTGCTTCAAAAGCCCTTTCTCGGATACCTATAACTAGACATTTAGGGCCCCACTGGGGCCGTCCTAATTAACATATAAAAATTTCCTTTGGCATTTAAGATTGGATCATATAGGCCTACCTTGGGACCGAGTTTGAAAATTATAACTTAATATTAAAGGGAGCTAGGAGGTCTCGAAGCCTGAACCTTATTGACGACATTTCGACTTTTTTATTTTTTATTTTATTATTATTCCAAAAAGTGTTCTTTAACAAAGAAAGATGCTCGATTTTATACACAGAACACCTTATGCATGACAATCACCTAAAATAATGCAAAAGGAGTCGAAAAATAACAAATAAACTGATTTTCCTAGATTTTTCCAGTTTTTTCCCATTTTCCTAATAGAAAAAAAAATTCCTACATGCAGGACCCTCCAGAATATCGAAAAATACATCTGAAAAATAATACAATGTAAAACATACAAAAGAAAGAAAAAAAAGAATTTTTTTTAAAAATTATCCACAGCTGATATTCGAGCCCCCGACCCCTCCCTCCAGCCTCGACTTGCCAGTCAGGTGTCCTACCACCAGACCAAGGCGGTACGGAAAGAAAGAAACAATTTCGCTTCAAAAGCCCTTTCTCGGACACCTATGAAATAGACCTTTAGGGCCCCACTGGGGCCCTCCTAATTAACATATAAAAATTTCCTTCATCATTCAAGATTGGATCATATAGGCCTACCTTGAGACCGAGTTTGAAATTTATAACTTAATATTAAAGGGAGCTAGGAGGTCTCGAAGCCTGAACATTATTCTCAACATTTCGATTTTTTAAAATTTTTTTTAATAATTATTCCAAAAAGTGTTCTTTAACGAAGAAAGATGCTCCATTTTAAACACAGAATACCTTATGCAAGATAGACTACCTTAAATGTTGCAAAAGGAGTCGAAAAATTACAAATAAACTGATTTTCTTAGATTTTTCCAGTTTTTTCCCATTTTCCTAATTAAAAAAAAAAAATTCCTACATGCAGGACCTTCCAGAATATCGAAAAATACATCTGAAAAATAATATAATGTAAAACATACAAAAGAAAGAAAAAAAAGAATTTTTTTAAAAAATTGTCCACATCTTAGATTCGAACCCCCGACCCCTCCCTCCAGCCTCGACTTGCCAGTCAGGTGTCCTACCACGAGACCAAGGCGGTACGGAAAGAGAGAAACAATTTCGCTTCAAAAGCCCTTTCTCGGATACCTATAAATAGACCTTTAGGGCCCCACTGGGGCCCTCCTAATTAACATATAAAAATTTCCTTCGGCATTTAAGATTGGATCATATAGGCCTACCTTGGGACCGAGTTTGAAAATTATAACTTAATATTAAAGGGAGCTAGGAGGTCTCGAAGCCTGAACCTTATTGACGACATTTCGACTTTTTTATTTTTTATTTTATTATTATTCCAAAAAGTGTTCTTTAACAAAGAAAGATGCTCGATTTTATACACAGAACACCTTATGCATGACAATCACCTAAAATAATGCAAAAGGAGTCGAAAAATAACAAATAAACTGATTTTCCTAGATTTTTCCAGTTTTTTCCCATTTTCCTAATAGAAAAAAAAAATTCCTACATGCAGGACCCTCCAGAATATCGAAAAATAAATCTGAAAAATAATACAATGTAAAACATACAAAAGAAAGAAAAAAAAGAATTTTTTTTAAAAATTATCCACAGCTGATATTCGAGCCCCCGACCCCTCCCTCCAGCCTCGACTTGCCAGTCAGGTGTCCTACCACCAGACCAAGGCGGTACGGAAAGAAAGAAACAATTTCGCTTCAAAAGCCCTTTCTCGGATACCTATGAAATAGACCTTTAGGGCCCCTTTGGGGCCCTCCTAATTAACATATAAAAATTTCCTTCATCATTCAAGATTGGATCATATAGGCCTACCTTGAGACCGAGTTTGAAATTTATAACTTAATATTAAAGGGAGCTAGGAGGTCTCGAAGCCTGAACATTATTCTCAACATTTCGATTTTTTAAAATTTTTTTTAATAATTATTCCAAAAAGTGTTCTTTAACGAAGAAAGATGCTCCATTTTAAACACAGAATACCTTATGCAAGATAGACTACCTTAAATGTTGCAAAAGGAGTCGAAAAATTACAAATAAACTGATTTTCTTAGATTTTTCCAGTTTTTTCCCATTTTCCTAATTAAAAAAAAAAAATTCCTACATGCAGGACCTTCCAGAATATCGAAAAATACATCTGAAAAATAATATAATGTAAAACATACAAAAGAAAGAAAAAAAAGAATTTTTTTAAAAAATTGTCCACATCTTAGATTCGAACCCCGACCCCTCCCTCCAGCCTCGACTTGCCAGTCAGGTGTCCTACCACGAGACCAAGGCGGTACGGAAAGAGAGAAACAATTTCGCTTCAAAAGCCCTTTCTCGGATACCTATAAATAGACCTTTAGGGCCCCACTGGGGCCCTCCTAATTAACATATAAAAATTTCCTTCGGCATTTAAGATTGGATCATATAGGCCTACCTTGGGACCGAGTTTGAAAATTATAACTTAATATTAAAGGGAGCTAGGAGGTCTCGAAGCCTGAACCTTATTGACGACATTTCGACTTTTTTATTTTTTATTTTATTATTATTCCAAAAAGTGTTCTTTAACAAAGAAAGATGCTCGATTTTATACACAGATGCTCGATTTTATACACCTTATGCATGACAATCACCTAAAATAATGCAAAAGGAGTCGAAAAATAACAAATAAACTGATTTTCCTAGATTTTACCAGTTTTTTCCCATTTTCCTAATTAAAAAAAAAAATTCCTGCATGCAGGATTCTCCAGAATATCGAAAAATACATCTGAAAAATAATATAATGTAAAACATACAAAAGAAAGAAAAAAAAGAATTTTTCTTAAAAATTATCCACAGCTGGGATTCGAACCCCCGACCCCTCCCTCCAGCCTCGACTTGCCAGTCAGGTGTCCTACCACCAGCCCAAGGCGGCACGGAAAGAAAGAAATAATTTCGCTTCAAAAACCCTTTCTCGGATACCTATGAAATAGACCTTTAGGGCCCCACTGGGGCCCTCCTAATTCACATATAAAAATTTCCTTCGGCATTCAAGATTGGATCATATAGGCCTACCTTGGGACCAAGTTTGAAAATTATAACTTAATATTAAAGGGAGCTAGGAGGTCTCGAAGCCTGAGCATTATTCTCAACATTTCGATTTTTTTAAATTTTTTTTTATAATTATTCCAAAAAGTGTTCTTTAACAAAGAAAGATGCTCCATTTTAAACACAGAATACCTCATGCAAGATAGACTACCTTAAATGTTGCAAAAGGAGTCGAAAAATTACAAATAAACTGATTTTCCTAGATTTTTCCAGTTTTTTCCCATTTTCCTAATTAAAAAAAAAAATTCCTACATGCAGGACCTTCCAGAATATCGAAAAATACATCTGAAAAATAATATAATGTAAAACATACAAAAGAAAGAAAAAAAAGAATTTTTTTAAAAAATTGTCCACAGCTTAGATTCGAACCCCCGACCCCTCCCTCCAGCCTCGACTCTGGTGTCCTACCACCAGACCAAGGCGGTACGGAAAGAAAGAAACAATTTTGCTTCAAAAGCCCTTTCTCGGATACCTATAAATAGACATTTAGGGCCCCACTGGGGCCGTCCTAATTAACATATAAAAATTTCCTTCGGCATTTAAGATTGGATCATATAGGCCTACCTTGGGACCGAGTTTGAAAATTATAACTTAATATTAAAGGGAGCTAGGAGGTCTCGAAGCCTGAACCTTATTGACGACATTTCGACTTTTTTATTTTTTATTTTATTATTATTCCAAAAAGTGTTCTTTAACAAAGAAAGATGCTCGATTTTATACACAGAACACCTTATGCATGACAATCACCTAAAATAATGCAAAAGGAGTCGAAAAATAACAAATAAACTGATTTTCCTAGATTTTTCCAGTTTTTTCCCATTTTCCTAATTAAAAAAAAAATTCCTACATGCAGGACTCTCCAGAATATCGAAAAATACATCTGAAAAATAATATAATGTAAAACATACAAAAGAAAGAAAAAAAAGAATTTTTTTTAAAAATTATCCACAGCTGGGATTCGAACCCCCGATCCCTCCCTCCAGCCTCGACTTGCCAGTCAGGTGTCCTACCACCAGACCAAGGCGGTACGGAAAGAAAGAAACAATTTCGCTTCAAAAGCCCTTTATCGGATACCTATGAAATCGACCTTTAGGGCCCCACTGGGGCCCATCTAATTAACATATAAAAATTTCCTTCGGCATTCAAGATTGGATCATTTAGGCCTACCTTGGGACCGAGTCTGAAAATTATAACTTAATATTAAAGGGAGCTAGGAGGTCTCGAAGCCTGAACCTTATTGTCGACATTTCGACTTTTTTATTTTTTATTTTATTATTATTCCAAAAAGTGTTCTTTAACAAAGAAACATGCTCCATTTTATACACAGAATACGTTATGCAAGACAGACTACCTTAAATGTTGCAAAAGGAGTCGAAAAATTACAAATAAACTGATTTTCCTAGATTTTTCTAGTTTTTTCCCATTTTCCTAATTAAAAAAAAATTCCTACATGCAGGACCCTCCAGAATATTGAAAAATACATCTGAAAAATAATATAATGTAAAACAAGCAAAAGAAAGAAAAGAAAGAATTGATTTAAAAAAATTGTCCACAGCTGGGATTCGAACCCCAGACCCCTCCCTCCTGCCTCGATTTGCCAGTCAGGTGTCCTACCACCAGACCAAGGCGGTACGGAAAGAAAGAAATAATTTCGCTTCAAAAGCCCTTTCTCGGATACCTATGAAATAGATCTTTAGGACCCCATTGGGGCCCTCCTAATTAACATATAAAAATTTCCTTCGGCATTCAAGATTGGATCATATAGGCCTACCTTGGGACCGAGTTTGAAAATTATAACTTAATATTAAAGGGAGCTAGGAGGTCTCGAAGCCTGAACATTATTCTCAACATTTCGATTTTTTAAAATTTTTTTTAATAATTATTCCAAAAAGTGTACTTTAACAAAGAAAGATGCTCCATTTTAAACACAGAACACCTTATGCAAGATAGACTACCTTAAATGTTGCAAAAGGAGTCGAAAAATTACAAATAAACTGATTTTCCTAGATTTTTCCAGTTTTTTCCCATTTTCCTAATTAAAAAAAAAAAATTCCTACATGCAGGACCCTCCAGAATATTGAAAAATACATCTGAAAAATAGTATAATGTAGAACAAGCATAAGAATGAAAAAAAAGAATTGATTTTAAAAAATTGTCCACAACTGGGATTCGAACCCCCGACCCCTCCCTCCAGCCTCAACTTGCCAGTCCGGTGTCCTACCACCACACCAACGTGGTACGGAAAGTAAGAATCAATTTCGCTTCAATAGCCTTTTCTCGGTTACCTATGCAATAGACATTTAGGGCCCCACTGGGGTTCTTCTAATTAACATTAAAAAATTTCCTTCCGCAGGCATGATTGGACCATAGAGGCCTACCTTGGGACCGAATTTAAAAATTATAACTTAATATTAAGGGGAGCTAGGAGGTCTCGAAGCCTGAACCTTATTCTCAACATTTCGATTTTTTAAAATTTTTTTTAAAATTATTCCAAAAAGGGTTCTTTAACAAAGAAAGATGCTCCATTTTATACACAGAAAACCTTATGCAAGATAGACTACCTTAAATGTTGCAAAAGGAGTCGAAAAATTACAAACTGACTGATTTTCCTAGATTTTTCCAGTTTTTTCCCATTTTCCTAATTAAAAAAAAAATTCCTACATGCAGGACCCTCCAGAATATCGAAAAATACATCTGAAAAATAATATAATGTAAAACATACAAAAGAAAGAAAAAAAAGAATTTTTTTTAAAAAATTATCCACAGATAAGATTTGAACCCCCGACCCCTCCCTCCAGCATCGACTTGCCAGTCAGGTGTACTACCACCAGACCAAGGCGGTACGGAAAAAAAGAAACAATTTCGCTTCAAAAGCCCTTTCTCGGATACCTATGAAATAGACCTTTAGGGCCCCACTGGGGCCCTCCTAATTAACATATAAAAATTTCCTTCGGCATTCAAGATTGGATAATATAGGCCTACCTTGAGACCGAGTTTGAAAATTATAACTTAATATTAAAGGGAGCTAGGAGGTCTCGAAGCCTGAACATTATTCTCAACATTTAAATTTTTTAAATTTTTTTTTATAATTATTCCAAAAAGTGTTCTTTAACAAAGAAAGATGCTCCATTTTAAACACAGAATACCTTATGCAAGATAGACTACCTTAAATGTTGCAAAAGGAGTCGAAAAATTACAAATAAACTGATTTTCCTAGATTTTTCCAGTTTTTTCCCATTTTCCTAATTAAAAAAAAAATTCCTACATGCAGGACCTTCCAGAATATCGAAAAATACATCTGAAAAATAATATAATGTAAAACATACAAAAGAAAGAAAAAAAAGAATTTTTTTTAAAAAATTGTCCACAGCTAAAATTCGAACCCCCGACCCCCCCCCTCCAGCCTTGACTTGCCAGTCAGGTGTCCTACCACCAGACCAAGGCGGTACGGAAAGAAAGAAATAATTTCGCTTCAAAAGCCCTTTCTCGGATACCTATGAAATAGACCTTTAAGGCCCCACTGGGGCCCTCCTAATTAACATATAAAAATTTCCTTCGGCATTCAAGATTGGATCATATAGGCCTACCTTGGGACCGAGTTTGAAAATTATAACTTAATATTAAAGGGAGCTAGGAGGTCTCGAAGCCTGAGCATTATTCTAAACATTTCGATTTTTTAAATTTTTTTTTTATAATTATTCCAAAAAGTGTTCTTTAACAAAGAAAGATGCTCCATTATATACACAGAACACCTTATGCAAGATAGACTACCTTAAATGTTGCAAAAGGAGTCGAAAAATTACAAACTAACTGATTTTCCTAGATTTTTCCCATTTTCCTAATTAAAAAAAAATCCTACATGCAGGACCCTCCAGAATATCGAAAAATACATCAGAAAAATAATATAATGTAAAACATACAAAAGAAAGAAAAAAAAGAATTGTTTTTAAAAAATTGTCTACAGCTGGAATTCGAACCCCTGACCCCTCCCACCAGCCTCGACTTGCCTGTCAGGCGTCCTACCACCAGACCAAGGCGGTACGAAAAGAAAGAAATAATTTCGCTTCAAAAGCCCTTTCTCGGATAACTATGAAATAGACCTTTAGGGCCCCACTGGGGCCCTCCTAATTAACATATAAAAATTTCCTTCGGCATTCAAGATTGGATCATATAGGCCTACCTTGGGACCGAGTTTGAAAATTATAACTTAATATTAAAGGGAGCTAGGAGGTCTCGAAGCCTGAACATTATTCTCAACATTTCGATTTTTTAAAATTTTTTTTAATAATTATTCCAAAAAGTGTTCTTTAACAAAGAAAGATGCTCCATTTTAAACACAGAATACCTTATGCAAGATAGACTACCTTAAATGTTGCAAAAGGAGTCGAAAAATTACAAATAAACTGATTTTCCTAGATTTTTCCAGTTTTTTCCCATTTTCCTAATTAAAAAAAAAATTCCTACATGCAGGACCTTCCAGAATATCGAAAATTACATCTGAAAAATAATATAATGTAAAACATACAAAAGAAAGAAAAAAAAGAATTTTTTTTAAAAAATTGTCCACAGCTAAGATTTGAACCCCAGACCCCTCCCTCCAGCCTCGACTTTCCTGCCAGGTGTCCTACCACCAGACCAAGACGGTACGGAAAGAAAGAAACAATTTCGCTTCAAAAGCCCTTTCTCGGATACCTATGAAATAGACCTTTAGGGCCCCACTGGGGCCCTCCTAATTAACATATAAAAATTTCCTTCGGCATTCAAGATTGGATCATATAGGCCTACCTTGGGACCGAGTTTGAAAATTATAACTTAATATTAAAGGGGGCTAGGAGGTCTCGAAGCCTGAACCTTATTGACGACATTTCGACTTTTTTATTTTTTATTTTATTATTATTCCAAAAAGTGTTCTTTAATAAAGAAAGATGCTCGATTTTATACACAGAACAACTTATGCATGATAATCACCTAAAATAATGCAAAAGGAGTCGAAAAATAATAAATAAACTGATTTTCCTAGATTTTTCCAGTTTTTTCCCATTTTCCTAATTAAAAAAAAAAATTCCTACATGCAGGTCCCTCCAGAATATCGAAAAATACATCTGAAAAATAATTTAATGTAAAACATACAAAAGAAAGAAAAAAAAGAATTTTTTTTTAAAAATTGTCCTCAGCTGGGATTCGATTCCCCGACTCCTCCCTCCAACCTCGACTTGCCAGTCAGGTGTCCTACCACCAGACCAAGGCGGTACGGAAAGAAAGAAACAATTTCGCTTCAAACTCCCTTTCTCGGATACCTATGAAATAGACCTTTAGGGTCCCACAGGGGCTCTCCTAATTACTATATAAAAATTTCCTTCGGCATTCAAGATTGGATCATATAGGCCTACCTTGGGACCGAAATTGAAAATTATAACTTAATATTAAAGAGAGCTAGGAGGTCTCGAAGCCTGAGCATTATTCTCAACATTTCGATTTTTTAAAATTTTTTTTAATAATTATTCCAAAAAGTGTTCTTTAACAAAGAAAGATGCTCCATTTTATACACAGAACACCTTATGCAAGATAGACTACCTTAAATGTTGCAAAAGGAGTCGAAAATTTACAAACTAACTGATTTTCCTAGATTTTTCCCATTTTCCTAATTAAAAAAAAAAATCCTACATGCGGGACCCTCCAGAATATCGAAAAATACATCAGAAAAATAATATAATGTAAAACATACAAAAGAAAGAAAAAAAAGAATTTTTTTAAAAAATTGTCCACAGCTGGGATTCAAACCCCCGACCACTCCCTCCAGCCTCGACTTGCCAGTCAGGTGTCCTACCACCAGACCAAGGCGGTACGGAAAGAAAGAAATAATTTCGCTTCAAAAGCCCTTTCTCGGATACCTATGAAATAGACCTTTAGGGCCCCACTGGGGCCCTCCTAATTAACATATAAAAATTTCCTTCGGCATTCAAGATTGGTTCATATAGGCCTACCTTGGGACCGAGTTTGAAAATTATAACTTAATATTAAAGGGAGTTAGGAGGTCTTGAAGCCTGAACCTTATTGACGACATTTCGACTTTTTTATTTTTTATTTTATTATTATTCCAAAAAGTGTTCTTTAACAAAGAAAGATGCTCCATTTTAAACACAGAATACCTTATGCAAGATAGACTACCTTAAATGTTGCAAAAGGAGTCGAAAAATTACAAATAAACTGATTTTCCTAGATTTTTCCAGTTTTTTCCCATTTTCCTAAATAAAAAAAAAATTCCTACATGCAGGACCTTCCAGAATATCGAAAAATACATCTGAAAAATAATAAAATGTAAAACATACAAAAGAAAGAAAAAAAAGAATTTTTTTAAAAAACTGTCCACAGCTAAGATTCGAACCCCCGACCCCTCCCTCCAGCCTCGTCTTGCCAGTCAGGTGTCCTACCACCAGACCAAGGCGGTACGGAAAGAAAGAAACAATTTCGCTTCAAAAGCCCTTTCTCAGATACCTATGAAATAGACTTTTAGGGCCCCACTGGGGCCCTCCTAATTAACATATAAAAATTTCCTTCGGCATTCAAGATTGGATCATATAGGCCTACCTTGGGACCGAGTTGGAAAATTATAACTTAATATTAAAGGGAGCTAGGAGGTCTCGAAGCCTGAACCTTATTGACGACATTTCGACTTTTTTATTTTTTATTTTATTATTATTCCAAAAAGTGTTCTTTAACAAAGAAAGATGCTCGATTTTATACACAGAACACCTTATGCATGATAATCACCTAAAATAATGCAAAAGGAGTCGAAAAATTACAAATAAACTGATTTTCCTAGATTTTTCCAGTTTTTTCCCATTTTCCTAATTAAAAAAAAAAATTCCTACATGCAGAACCCTCCAGAATATCGAAAAATACATCTGAAAAATAATATAATGTAAAACATACAAAAGAAAGAAAAAAAAGAATTTTTTTAATAAGTTGTCCACAGCTGGGATTCGAACCCCCGACCACTCCCTCCAGCCTCGACTTGCCAGTCAGGTGTCCTACCACCAGACCAAAGCGGTACGGAAAGAAAGAAATAATTTCGCTTCAAAAGCCCTTTCTCGGATACCTATGAAATAGACCTTTAGGGCCCCACTGGGGCCCTCCTAATTAACATATAAAAATTTCCTTCGGCATTCAAGATTGGATCATATAGGCCTACCTTGGGACCGAGTATAAAAATTATAACTTAATATTAAAGGGAGCTAGGAGGTCCCGAAGCCTGAGCATTATTCTCAACATTTCGATTTTTTAAAATTTTTTTTAATAATTATTCCAAAAAGTGTTCTTTAACAAAGAAAGATGCTCCATTTTAAACACAGAATACCTTATGCAAGATAGACTACCTTAAATGTTGCAAAAGGAGTCGAAAAATTACAAATAAACTGATTTTCCTAGATTTTTCCTGTTTTTTCCCATTTTCCTAATTAAAAAAAAAATTCCTACATGCAGGACCTTCCAGAATATCGAAAAATACATCTGAAAAATAAAATAATGTAAAACATACAAAAGAAAGAAAAAAAAGAATTTTTTTAAAAAATTATCCACAGCTGGGATTCGAACCCCCGACCACTCCCTCCAGCCTCGACTTGCCAGTCAGGTGTCCTACCACCAGACCAAGGCGGTACGGAAAGAAAGAAAGAATTTCGCTTCAAAAGCCCTTTCTCGGATACCTATGAAATAGACCTTTAGGGCCCCACTGGGGCCCTCCTAATTAACATATAAAAATTTCCTTCGGCATTCAAGATTGGATCATATAGGCCTACCTTGGGACCGAGTATGAAAATTATAACTTAATATTAAAGGGAGCTAGGAGGTCTCGAAGCCTGAGCATTATTCTCAACATTTCGATTTTTAAAATTTTTTTTTTATAATTATTCCAAAAAGTGTTCTTTAACAAAGAAAGATGCTCCATTTTAAACACAGAATACCTTATGCAAGATAGACTACCTTAAATGTTGCAAAAGGAGTCGAAAAATTACAAATAAACTGATTTTCCTAGATTTTTCCAGTTTTTTCCCATTTTCCTAAATAAAAAAAAAATTCCTACATGCAGGACCTTCCAGAATATCGAAAAATACACCTGAAAAATAATATAATGTAAAACATACAAAAGAAAGAAAAAAAAGAATTTTTTTTAAAAAATTGTCCACAGCTAAGATTCGAACCCCCGACCCCTCCCTCCAGCCTCGACTTGCCAGTCAGGTGTCCTAATACCAGACCAAGGCGGTACGGAAAGAAAGAAACAATTTCGCTTCAAAAGCCCTTTCTCGTATACCTATGAAATATACCTTTAGGGCCCCACTGGGGCCCTCCTAATTAACATAGAAAAATTTCCTTCGGCATTCAAGATTGGATCATGTAGGCCTACCTTGGGACCGAGTTTGAAAATTATAACTTAATATTAAAGGGAGCTAGGAGGTCTCGAAGCCTGAACCTTATTGACGACATTACGACTTTTTTATTTTTTATTTTATTATTATCCCAAAAAGTGTTCTTTAACAAAGAAAGATGCTCGATTTTATACACAGAACACCTTATGCATGATAATCACCTAAAATAATGCAAAAGGAGTCGAAAAATAACAAATAAACTGATTTTCCTAGATTTTTCCAGTTTTTCCCATTTTCCTAATTAAAAAAAAATTCCTACATGCAGGACCCTCCAGAATATCGAAAAATACATCTGAAAAATAATATAATGTAAAACATACAAACCCTCCCTCCAGCTTCGTCTTGCCAGTCAGGTGTCCTACCACCAGACCAAGGCGGTACGGAAAGAAAGAAACAATTTCGCTTCAAAAGCCCTTTCTCGGATACCTATGAAATAGACCTTTAGGGCCCCACTGGGGCCCTCCTAATTAACATATAAAAATTTCCTTCGGCATTCAAGATTGGATCATATAGGCCTACCTTGGGACCGAGTTTGAAAATTATAACTTAATATTAAAGGGAGCGAGGAGGTCTCGAAGCCTGAATCTTATTGTCGACATTTCGACTTTTTTATTTTTTATTTTATAATTATTCCAAAAAGTGTTCTTTAACAAAGAAAGATACTCGATTTTATACACAGAACACCTTATGCATGATAATCACCTAAATTAATGCAAAAGGAGTCGAAAAATAACAAATAAACTGATTTTCCTGGATTTTTCCAGTTTTTTCCCATTTTCCTAATTAAAAAAAAATTCCTATATGCAGGACCCTCCAGAATATTGAAAAATACATCTGAAAAATAATATAATGTAAAACAAACAAAAGAAAGAAAAAAAAGATTTGATTTTAAAAAATTGTCCACAACTGGGATTCGAACCCCCGAACCCTCCCTCCAGTCTCGACTTGCCAGTCAGGTGTCCTACCACCAGACCAACTCGGTACGGAAAGTAAGAATCAATTTCGTTCCTGAGTTTTGGGATCGAATTTAAAAATTATAACTTAATATTAAAGGGAGCTAGGAGGTCTCGAAGACTGTACCTTATTTTCAACATTTCGATTTTTTTAAATTTTTTTTTATAATTATTCCAAAAAGTGTTCTTTAACAAAGAAAGATGATCCATTTTATACACAGAACACCTTATGCAAGATAGACTACCTTAAATGTTGCAAAAGGAGTAAAAAAATTACAAACTAACTGATTTTCCTAGATTTTTCCAGTTTTTTCCCATTTTCCAAATTAAAAAAAAAATTCCTACATGCAGGTCCCTCCAGAATATCGAAAAATACATCTGAAAAATAATATAATGTAAAACATACAAAAGAAAGAAAAAAAAGAATTTTCCTAGATTTTTCCAGTTTTTTCCCATTTTCCTAATTAAAAAAAAAAATTCCTACATGCAGGACTCTCCAGAATATCGAAAAATACATCTGAAAAATAATATAATGTAAAACATACAAAAGAAAGAAAAAAAAGAATTTTTTTTAAAAAATTGCCCACAGCTGGGATTCGAACCCCCGACCCCTCCCTCCAGCCTCGACTTGCCAGTCAGGTGTCCTACCAACAGACCAAGCCGGTACGGAAAGAAAGAAACAATTTCGCTTCAAAAGCCCTTTCTCGGATACCTATGAAATAGACCTTTAGGGCCCCACTGGGCCCTCCTAATTAACATATAAAAAGTTCCTTCGGCATTCAAGATTGGATCATGAAGGCCTACCTTGGGACCGAGTTTGAAAATTATAACTTAATATTAAAGGGAGCTTGGAGGTCCCGAAGCCAGAACATTATTCTCAACATTTCGTTTTTTTTAATTTTTTTTTTTTATAATTATTCCAAAAAGTTTTGGGATCGAATTTAAAAATTATAACTTAATATTAAAGGGAGCTAGGAGGTCTCGAAGCCTGAACCTTATTCTCAACATTTGATTTTTTTAAATTTTTTTTTATAATTATTCCAAAAAGTGTTCTTTAACAAAGAAAGATGCTCCATTTTATACACAGAACACCTTATGCATGATAATCACCTAAAATAATGCAAAAGGAGTCGAAAAATAACAAATAAACTGATTTTCCTAGATTTTTCCAGTTTTTTCTCATTTTCCTAATTAAAAAAAAAAATTCCTACATGCAGGACCCTCCAGAATATCGCAAAATACATCTGAAAAATAATATAATGTATAGCATACAAAAGAAAGAAAAAAAAGAATTTTTTTTAAAAAATTGCCCACAGCTGGGATTCGAACCCCCGACCCCTCCGTCCAGCCTCAATTTGCCAGTCAGGTGTCCTACCACCAGACCAAGGCGGTACGGAAAGAAAGAAACAATTTCGCTTCAAAAGCCCTTTCTCGGATACCTATTAAATAGACCTTTAGGGCCCCACTGGGGCCCTCCTAATTAACATATAAAAATTTCCTTCGGCATTCAAGATTGGATCATATAGGCCTACCTTGGGACCGAGTTTGAAAATTATAACTTAATATTAAAGGGAGCTAGGAGGTCTCGAAGCCTGAACCTTATTGTCGACATTTCGACTTTTTTATTTTTTATTTTATAATTATTCCAAAAAGTGTTCTTTAACAAAGAAAGATGCTCGATTTTATACACAGAACACCTTATGCATGATAATCACCTAAATTAATGCAAAAGGAGTCGAAAAATAAGAAATAAACTGATTTTCCTAGATTTTTCCAGTTTTTTCCCATTTTCCTAATTAAAAAAAAAAACAACTGGGATTTGAACCCCCGACCCCTCCCTCCAGCCTCGACTTGCCAGTCAGGTGTCCTACCACCTGACCAACGTGGTACGGAAAGTAAGAATCAATTTCGCTTCAAAAGCCCTTTCTCGGTTACCTATGCAAAAGACATTTCGGGCCTCGCTGGGGCCCTTCTAATTAACATTAAAAAATTTCCATCGGCAGGCATGATTTGACCATAGAGGCCTACCTTGGGACCGAATTTAAAAATTATAACTTAATATTAAAGGGAGCTAGGAGGTCTCGAAGACTGTACCTTATTTTCAACATTTCGATTTTTTTAAATTTTTTTTTATAATTATTCCAAAAAGTGTTCTTTAACAAAGAAAGATGATCCATTTTATACACAGAACACCTTATGCAAGATAGACTACCTTAAATGTTGCAAAAGAAGTAAAAAAATTACAAACTAACTGATTTTCCTAGATTTTTCCAGTTTTTTCCCATTTTCCTAATTAAAAAAAAAAATTCCTACATGCAGGACCCTCCAGAATATCGAAAAATACATCTGAAAAATAATATCATGTAAAACAATTAAAAGAAAGAAAAAAATGAATTTTTTTTTAAAAAATTGCCAACAACTGGGATTTGAACCCCCGACCCCTCCCTCCAGCCTCGACTTGCCAGTCAGGTGTCCTACCACCTGACCAACGTGGTACGGAAAGTAAGAATCAATTTCGCTTCAAAAGCCCTTTCTCGGTTACCTATGCAAAAGACATTTCGGGCCTCGCTGGGGCCCTTCTAATTAACATTAAAAAATTTCCATCGGCAGGCATGATTTGACCATAGAGGCCTACCTTGGGATCGAATTTAAAAATTATAACTTAATATTAAAGGGAGCTAGGAGGTCTCGAAGACTGTACCTTATTTTCAACATTTCGATTTTTTTAAATTTTTTTTTATAATTATTCCAAAAAGTGTTCTTTAACAAAGAAAGATGATCCATTTTATACACAGAACACCTTATGCAAGATAGACTACCTTAAATGTTGCAAAAGGAGTAAAAAAATTACAAACTAACTGATTTTCCTAGATTTTTCCAGTTTTTTCCCATTTTCCAAATTAAAAAAAAAATTCCTACATGCAGGTCCCTCCAGAATATCGAAAAATACATCTGAAAAATAATATAATGTAAAACATACAAAAGAAAGAAAAAAAAGAATTTTTTTTAAAAAATTGCCCACGGCTGGGATTCGAACCCCCGACCCCTCCCTCCAGCCTCGACTTGCCAGTCAGGTGTCCTACCAACAGACCAAGCCGGTACGGAAAGAAAGAAACAATTTCGCTTCAAAAGCCCTTTCTCGGATACCTATGAAATAGACCTTTAAGGCCCCACTGGGGGCCTCCTAATTAACATATAAAAATTTCCTTCGGCTTTCAAGATTGGATTATATAGGCCTACCTTGGAACCGAGTTTGAAAATTATAACTTAATAATAAAGGGAGCTAGGAGGTCTAGAGGCCTGAACCTTATTGTCGACATTTCGAATTTTTTATTTTTTATTTTATTATTATTCCAAAAAGTGTTCTTTAACAAAGAAAGATGCTCGATTTTATACACAGAACACCTTATGCATGATAATCACCTAAAATAATGCAAAAGGAGTCGAAAAATATCAAATAAACTGATTTTCCTAGATTTTTCCAGTTTTTTCCCATTTTCCTAATTAAAAAAAAAATTCCTACCTGCAGGACCCTCCAGAATATCGAAAAATACATCTGAAAAATAATATAATGTAAAACAATTAAAAGAAAGAAAAAAATGAATTTTTTTTAAAAAATTGCCAACAACTGGGATTTGAACCCCCGACCCCTCCCTCCAGCCTCGACTTGCCAGTCAGGTGTCCTACCACCTGACCAACGTGGTACGGAAAGTAAGAATCAATTTCGCTTCAAAAGCCCTTTCTCGGTTACCTATGCAAAAGACATTTCGGGCCTCGCTGGGGCCCTTCTAATTAAAATTAAAAAATTTCCATCGGCAGGCATGATTTGACCATAGAGGCCTACCTTGGGACCGAATTTAAAAATTATAACTTAATATTAAAGGGAGCTAGGAGGTCTCGAAGACTGTACCTTATTTTCAACATTTCGATTTTTTTAAATTTTTTTTTATAATTATTCCAAAAAGTGTTCTTTAACAAAGAAAGATGATCCATTTTATACACAGAACACCTTATGCAAGATAGACTACCTTAAATGTTGCAAAAGAAGTAAAAAAATTACAAACTAACTGATTTTCCTAGATTTTTCCAGTTTTTTCCCATTTTCCTAATTAAAAAAAAAAATTCCTACATGCAGGACCCTCCAGAATATCGAAAAATACATCTGAAAAATAATATAATGTAAAACATACAAAAGAAAGAAAAAAAAGAATTTTTTTTAAAAAATTGCCCACAGCTGGGATTCGAACCCCCGACCCCTCCCTCCAGCCTCGACTTGCCAGTCAGGTGTCCTACCAACAGACCAAGCCGGTACGGAAAGAAAGAAACAATTTCGCTTCAAAAGCCCTTTCTCGGATACCTATGAAATAGACCTTTAGGGCCCCACTGGGCCCTCCTAATTAACATATAAAAAGTTCCTTCGGCATTCAAGATTGGATCATGAAGGCCTACCTTGGGACCGAGTTTGAAAATTATAACTTAATATTAAAGGGAGCTTGGAGGTCCCGAAGCCAGAACATTATTCTCAACATTTCGTTTTTTTTAATTTTTTTTTTTTATAATTATTCCAAAAAGTTTTCTTTAACAAAGAAAGATGCTCCATTTTATACACAGAACACCTTATGCAAGATAGACTACCTTAAATGTTGCAAAAGGAGTCAAAAAATTACAAACTAACTGATTTTCCTAGATTTTTCCAGTTTTTTCCCATTTTCATAATTAAAAAAAAAATTCCTACATGCAGGACCCTCCAGAATATCGAAAAATACATCTGAAAAATAATATCATGTAAAACAATTAAAAGAAAGAAAAAAATGAATTTTTTTTTTAAAAAATTGCCAACAACTGGGATTTGAACCCCCGACCCCTCCCTCCAGCCTCGACTTGCCAGTCAGGTGTCCTACCACCTGACCAACGTGGTACGGAAAGTAAGAATCAATTTCGCTTCAAAAGCCCTTTCTCGGTTACCTATGAAATAGACCTTTAGGGCCCCACTGGGGGCCTCCTAATTAACATATAAAAATTTCCTTCGGCTTTCAAGATTGGATTATATAGGCCTACCTTGGGACCGAGTTTGAAAATTATAACTTAATAATAAAGGGAGCTAGGAGGTCTAGAGGCCTGAACCTTATTGTCGACATTTCGAATTTTTTATTTTTTATTTTATTATTATTCCAAAAAGTGTTCTTTAACAAAGAAAGATGCTCGATTTTATACACAGAACACCTTATGCAAGATAGACTACCTTAAATGTTGCAAAAGAAGTAAAAAAATTACAAACTAACTGATTTTCCTAGATTTTTCCAGTTTTTTCCCATTTTCCTAATTAAAAAAAAAATTCCTACATGCAGGACCCTCCAGAATATCGAAAAATACATCTGAAAAATAATATAATGTAAAACATACAAAAGAAAGAAAAAAAAGAATTTTTTTTAAAAAATTGCCCACAGCTGGGATTCGAACCCCCGACCCCTCCCTCCAGCCTCGACTTGCCAGTCAGGTGTCCTACCAACTGACCAAGCCGGTACGGAAAGAAAGAAACAATTTCGCTTCAAAAGCCCTTTCTCGGATACCTATGAAATAGACCTTTAGGGCCCCACTGGGGCCCTCCTAATTAACATATAAAAAGTTCCTTCGGCATTCAAGATTGGATCATATAGGCCTACCTTGGGACCGAGTTTGAAAATTATAACTTAATATTAAAGGGAGCTAGGAGGTCTCGAAGCCAGAACATTATTCTCAACATTTCGATTTTTTTAATTTTTTTTTTTTATAATTATTCCAAAAAGTTTTCTTTAACAAAGAAAGATGCTCCATTTTATACACAGAACACCTTATGCAAGATAGACTACCTTAAATGTTGCAAAAGGAGTCAAAAAATTACAAACTAACTGATTTTCCTAGATTTTTCCAGTTTTTTCCCATTTTCATAATTAAAAAAAAAATTCCTACATGCAGGACCCTCCAGAATATCGAAAAATACATCTGAAAAATAATATCATGTAAAACAATTAAAAGAAAGAAAAAAATGAATTTTTTTTTAAAAAATTGCCAACAACTGGGATTTGAACCCCCGACCCCTCCCTCCAGCCTCGACTTGCCAGTCAGGTGTCCTACCACCTGACCAACGTGGTACGGAAAGTAAGAATCAATTTCGCTTCAAAAGCCCTTTCTCGGTTACCTATGCAAAAGACATTTCGGGCCTCGCTGGGGCCCTTCTAATTAACATTAAAAAATTTCCATCGGCAGGCATGATTTGACCATAGAGGCCTACCTTGGGATCGAATTTAAAAATTATAACTTAATATTAAAGGGAGCTAGGAGGTCTCGAAGACTGTACCTTATTTTCAACATTTCGATTTTTTTAAATTTTTTTTTATAATTATTCCAAAAAGTGTTCTTTAACAAAGAAAGATGATCCATTTTATACACAGAACACCTTATGCAAGATAGACTACCTTAAATGTTGCAAAAGGAGTAAAAAAATTACAAACTAACTGATTTTCCTAGATTTTTCCAGTTTTTTCCCATTTTCCTAATTAAAAAAAAAAATTCCTACATGCAGGACCCTCCAGAATATCGAAAAATACATCTGAAAAATAATATAATGTAAAACATACAAAAGAAAGAAAAAAAAGAATTTTTTTTTAAAAAATTGCCCACAGCTGGGATTCGAACCCCCGACCCCTCCCTCCAGCCTTGACTTGCCAGTCAGGTGTCCTACCAACAGACCAAGCCGGTACGGAAAGAAAGAAACAATTTCGCTTCAAAAGCCCTTTCTCGGATACCTATGAAATAGACCTTTAGGGCCCCACTGGGGGCCTCCTAATTAACATATAAAAATTTCCTTCGGCTTTCAAGATTGGATTATATAGGCCTACCTTGGGACCGAGTTTGAAAATTATAACTTAATAATAAAGGGAGCTAGGAGGTCTAGAAGCCTGAACCTTATTGTCGACATTTCGAATTTTTTATTTTTTATTTTATTATTATTCCAAAAAGTGTTCTTTAACAAAGAAAGATGCTCGATTTTATACACAGAACACCTTATGCATGATAATCACCTAAAATAATGCAAAAGGAGTCGAAAAATATCAAATAAACTGATTTTCCTAGATTTTTCCAGTTTTTTCCCATTTTCCTAATTAAAAAAAAAAATTCCTACATGCAGGACCCTCCAGAATATCGAAAAATACATCTGAAAAATAATATTATGTAAAACATACAAAAGAAAGAAAAAAAAGAATTTTTTTAAAAAAATTATCCTCAGCTTGGATTCGAACCCCCGACCCCTCCCTCCAGCCTCGACTTGCCAGTCAGGTGTCCTACCACCAGACCAAGGCGGTACGGAAAGAAAGAAACAATTTCGCTTCAAAAGCCCTTTCTCGGACACCTATGAAATAGACCTTTAGGGCCCCACTGGGGCCCTCCTAATTAACATATAAAAATTTCCTTCGGCATTCAAGATTAGATCATATAGGCCTACCTTGGGACCGAGTTTGAAAATTATAACTTAATATTAAAGGGAGCTAGGAGGTCTCGAAGCCTGAATCTTATTGTCGACCTTTCGACTTTTTTATTTTTTATTTTATAATTATTCCAAAAAGTGTTCTTTAACAAAGAAAGATGCTCGATTTTATACACAGAACACCTTATGCATGATAATCATCTAAATTAATGCAAAAGGAGTCGAAAAATAACAAATAAACTGATTTTCCTAGATTTTTCCAGTTTTTTCCCATTTTCCTAATTAAAAAAAAAAATTCCTACATGCAGGACCCTCCAGAATATCGAAAACTACATCTGAAAAATAATATAATGTAAAACATACAAAAGAAAGAAAAAAAAGAATTTTTTTTTAAAAATTGCCCACTGCTGGGATTCGAACCCCCGACCCCTCCCTCCAGCCTCGACTTGCCAGTCAGGTGTCCTACCAACAGACCAAGCAGGTACGGAAAGAAAGAAACAATTTCGCTTCAAAAGCCCTTTCTCGGATACCTATGAAATAAACCTTTAGGGCCCCACTGGGGCGCTCCTAATTAACATAAAAATTTCCTTCGGCATTCAAGATTGGATCATATAGGCCTACCTTGGGACCGAGTTTGAAAATTATAACTTAATATTAAAGGGAGCTAGGAGGTCTCGAAGCCAGAACATTATTCTCAACATTTCGATTTTTTTAGTTTTTTTTTTTATAATTATTCCAAAAAGTTTTCTTTAACCAAGAAAGATGCTCCATTTTATACACAGAACACCTTATGCAAGATAGACTACCTTAAATGTTGCAAAAGGAGTCAAAAAATTACAAACTAACTGATTTTCCTAGATTTTTCCAGTTTTTTCCCATTTTCATAATTAAAAAAAAAAATTCCTACATGCAGGACCCTCCAGAATATCGAAAAATACATCTGAAAAATAATATAATGTAAAACATACAAAAGAAAGAAAAAAAAGAATTGTTTTTAAAAAATTGTCCACAGCTAAGATTCGAATCCCCGACCCCTCCCTCCAGCCTCGACTTGCCAGTCAGGTGTCCTACCACCAACCAGACCAAGGCGGTACGGAAAGAAAGAAATAATTTCGCTTCAAAAGCCCTTTCTCGGATACCTATGAAATAGACCATTAGGGCCCCACTGGGGCCCTCCTAATTAACATATAAAAATTTCCTTCGGCATTCAAGATTGGATCATATAGGCCTACCTTGGGACCGAGTTTGAAAATTATAACTAAATATTAAAGGGAGCTAGGAGGTCTGGAAGCCTGAACCTTATTGTCGACATTTCGACTTTTTAATTTTTTATTTTATTATTATTCCAAAAAGTGTTCTTTAACAAAGAAAGATGCTCGATTTTATACACAGAGCACCTTATGCATGATAATCACGTAAATTAATGCAAAAGGAGTCGAAAAATAACAAATAAACTGATTTTCCTAGATTTTTCAAGTTTTTTCCCTTTTTCCTAATTAAAAAAAAAAATTCCTACATGCAGGACCCTCCAGAATATCGAATAATACATCTGAAAAATAATATAATGTAAAACATACAAAAGAAAGAAAAAAAAGAATTGTTTTTAAAAAATTGTCCACAGCTAAGATTCGAATCCCCGACCCCTCCCTCCAGCCTCGACTTGCCAGTCAGGTGTCCTACCACCAGACCAAGGCGGTACGGAAAGTAAGAATCAATTTCGCTTCAAAAGCCCTTTCTCGGTTACCTATGCAAAAGACATTTCGGGCCTCGCTGGGGCCCTTCTAATTAACATTAAAAAATTTCCTTCGGCAGGCATGATTTGACCATAGAGGCCTACCTTGGGACCGAATTTATAAATTATAACTTAATATTAAAGAGAGCTAGGAGGTCTCGAAGACTGTACCTTATTTTCAACATTTCGATTTTTTTTAATTTTTTTTTATAATTATTCCAAAAAGTGTTCTTTAACAAAGAAAGATGATCTACTTTATACACAGAACACCTTATGCAAGATAGACTACCTTTAATGTTGCAAAAGGAGTAAAACAATTACAAACTAACTGATTTTCCTAGATTTTTCCAGTTTTTTCCCATTTTCCTAATTAAAAAAAAAAATTCCTACATGCAGGACCCTCCAGAATATCGAAAAATACATCTGAAAAATAATATAATGTAAAACATACAAAAGAAAGAAAAAAAAGAATTTTTTTTAAAAAAATTTCCCACTGCTGGGATTCGAACCCCCGACCCCTCCCACCAGCCTCGACTTGCCAGTCAGGTGTCCTACCAACAGACCAAGCCGGGACGGAAAGAAAGAAACAATTTCGCTTCAAAAGCCCTTTCTCGGATACCTATGAAATAGACCTTTAGGGCCCCACTGGGGCCCTCTTAATTAACATATAAAAATTTCCTTCAGCATTCAAGATTGGATCATATAGGCCTACCTTGGGACCGAGTTTGAAAATTATAACTTAATATTAAACGGAGCTAGGAGGTCTCCAAGCCTGAACCTTATTGTCGACATTTCGACTTTTTTATTTTTTATTTTATTATTATTCCAGAAAGTGTTCTTTAACAAAGAAAGATGCTCGATTTTATACACAGAACACCTTAAGCATGATAATCACCTAAAATAATGCAAAAGGAGTCGAAAAATAACAAATAAACTGATTTTCCTAGCTTTTTCCAGATTTTTCCCATTTTCCTAATTAAAAAAAAAAATTCCTACATACAGGACCCTCCAGAATATTGAAAAATACATCTGAAAAATAATATAATGTAAAACAAGCAAAAGAAAGAAAAAAAAGAATTGATTTTAAAAAATTGTCCACGACTGGGATTCGAACTCCCGACCCCTCCCTCCAGCCTCGACTTGCCAGTCAGGTGTCCTACCACCTGACCAATGTGGTACGGAAAGTAAGAATCAATTTCGCTTCAAAAGCCCTTTCTCGGTTACCTATGCAAAAGACATTTAGGGCCCCACTGGGGCCCTTCTAATTAACATATAAAAATTTCCTTCGGCGTTCAAGATTTGACCATGGAGGCCTACCTTGGGACCGAATTTAAAAATTATAACTTAATATTAAAGGGAGCTAGGAGGTCTCGAAGCCTGAACCTTATTGACGACATTTCGACTTTTTTATTTTTTATTTTATTATTATTCCAAAAAGTGTTCTTTAACAAAGAAAGATACTCGATTTTATACACAGAGCACCTTATGCATGATAATTACCTAAATTAATGCAAAAGGAGTCGAAAAATAACAAATAAACTGATTTTCCTAGATTTTTCAAGTTTTTTCCCTTTTTCCTAATTAAAAAAAAAAATTCCTACATGCAGGACCCTCCAGAATATCGAATAATACATCTGAAAAATAATATAATGTAAAACATACAAAAGAAAGAAAAAAAAGAATTTTTTTAAAAAAATTATCTCAGCTGGGATTCGAACCCCCGACCCCTCCCTCCAGCCTCGACTTGCCAGTCAGGTGTCCTACCACCAGACCAAGGCCGTACGGAAAGAAAGAAACAATTTCGCTTCAAAAGCCCTTTCTCGGATACCTATGAAATAGACGTTTAGGGTCCCACTGGAGCCCTCCTAATTAACATATGAAAATTTCCTTCGGCATTCAAGATCGGACCATAGAGGCCTACCTTGGGGCCGAATTTAAAAATTATAACTTAATATTAAAGGGAGCTAGGAGGTCTCGAAGCCAGAACCTTATTCTCAACATTTCGATTTTTTTAAAGTTTTTTTTATAATTATTCCAAAAAGTGTTCTTTAACAAAGAAAGATGCTCCTTTTTATACACAGAACACCTTATGCAAGATAGACTACCTTAAATGTTGCAAAAGGAGTCGAAAAACTGCAAACTAACTGATTTTCCTAGATTTTTCCAGTTTTTTCCCATTTTCCTAATTAAAAAAAAAAATTCCTACATGCAGGACCCTCCAGAATATTGAAAAATACATCTGAAAAATAATATAATGTAAAACATACAAAAGAAAGAAAAAAAAGAATTGTTTTTAAAAAATTGTCCACAGCTAAGATTCGAATCCCCGACCCCTCCCTCCAGCCTCGACTTGCCAGTCAGGTGTCCTACCACCAGACCAAGGCGGTACGGAAAGAAAGAAATAATTTCGCTTCAAAAGCCCTTTCTCGGATACCTATGAAATAGACCATTAGGGCCCCACTGGGGCCCTCCTAATTAACATATAAAAATTTCCTTCGGCATTCAAGATTGGATCATATAGGCCTACCTTGGGACCGAGTTTGAAAATTATAACTAAATATTAAAGGGAGCTAGGAGGTCTGGAAGCCTGAACCTTATTGTCGACATTTCGACTTTTTTATTTTTTATTTTATTATTATTCCAAAAAGTGTTCTTTAACAAAGAAAGATGCTCGATTTTATACACAGAGCACCTTATGCATGATAATCACCTAAATTAATGCAAAAGGAGTCGAAAAATAACAAATAAACTGATTTTCCTAGATTTTTCAAGTTTTTTCCCTTTTTCCTAATTAAAAAAAAAAATTCCTACATGCAGGACCCTCCAGAATATCGAATAATACATCTGAAAAATAATATAATGTAAAACATACAAAAGAAAGAAAAAAAAGAATTGTTTTTAAAAAATTGTCCACAGCTAAGATTCGAATCCCCGACCCCTCCCTCCAGCCTCGACTTGCCAGTCAGGTGTCCTACCACCAGACCAAGGCGGTACGGAAAGTAAGAATCAATTTCGCTTCAAAAGCCCTTTCTCGGTTACCTATGCAAAAGACATTTCGGGCCTCGCTGGGGCCCTTCTAATTAACATTAAAAAATTTCCTACGGCAGGCATGATTTGACCATAGAGGCCTACCTTGGGACCGAATTTATAAATTATAACTTAATATTAAAGGGAGCTAGGAGGTCTCGAAGACTGTACCTTATTTTCAACATTTCGATTTTTTAAAATTTTTTTTAATAATTATTCCAAAAAGTGTTCTTTAACAAAGAAAGATGATCTACTTTATACACAGAACACCTTATGCAAGATAGACTACCTTTAATGTTGCAAAAGGAGTAAAAAAATTAAAAACTAACTGACTTTCCTAGATTTTTCCTGTTTTTTCCCATTTTCCTAATTAAAAAAAAAAATTCCTACATGCAGGACCCTCCAGAATATCCAAAAATACATCTGAAAAATAATATAATGTAAAAGATACAAAAGAAAGAAAAAAAAGAATTTTTTTTAAAAAAATTTCCCACAGCTGGGATTCGAACCCCCGACCCCTCCCTCCAGCCTCGACTTGCCAGTCAGGTGTCCTACCAACAGACCAAGCCGGGACGGAAAGAAAGAAACAATTTCGCTTCAAAAGCCCTTTCTCGGATACCTATGAAATAGACCTTTAGGGCCCCACTGGGGCCCTCTTAATTAACATATAAAAATTTCCTTCAGCATTCAAGATTGGATCATATAGGCCTACCTTGGGACCGAGTTTGAAAATTATAACTTAATATTAAACGGAGCTAGGAGGTCTCCAAGCCTGAACCTTATTGTCGACATTTCGACTTTTTTATTTTTTATTTTATTATTATTCCAGAAAGTGTTCTTTAACAAAGAAAGATAATCGATTTTATACACAGAACACCTTAAGCATGATAATCACCTAAAATAATGCAAAAGGAGTCGAAAAATAACAAATAAACTGATTTTCCTAGCTTTTTCCAGTTTTTTCCCATTTTCCTAATTAAAAAAAAAAATTCCTACATACAGGACCCTCCAGAATATTGAAAAATACATCTGAAAAATAATATAATGTAAAACAAGCAAAAGAAAGAAAAAAAAGAATTGATTTTAAAAAATTGTCCACGACTGGGATTCGAACCCCCGACCCCTCCCTCCAGCCTCGACTTGCCAGTCAGGTGTCCTACCACCTGACCAATGTGGTACGGAAAGTAAGAATCAATTTCGCTTCAAAAGCCCTTTCTCGGTTACCTATGCAAAAGACATTTAGGGCCCCACTGGGGCCCTTCTAATTAACATATAAAAATTTCCTTCGGCGTTCAAGATTTGACCATGGAGGCCTACCTTGGGACCGAATTTAAAAATTATAACTTAATATTAAAGGGAGCTAGGAGGTCTCGAAGCCTGAACCTTATTGACGACATTTCGACTTTTTTATTTTTTATTTTATTATTATTCCAAAAAGTGTTCTTTAACAAAGTCAGATGCTCCATTTTATACACAGAACACCTTATGCAAGATAGACTACCTTAAATGTTGCAAAAGGAGTCGAAAAATTACAAACTAACTGATTTTCCTAGATTTTTCCATTTTTTTCCCATTTTCCTAATTAAAAAAAAATTCCTACATGCAGGACCCTCCAGAATATCGAAAAATACATCTGAAAAATAATATAATGTAAAACATACAAAAGAAAGAAAAAAAAGAATTTTTTTAAAAAAAATTGCCCACAGCTGGCATTTGAACCCCCGACCCCTCCCTCCAGCCTCGACTTGCCAGTCAGGTGTCCTACCAACAGACCAAGCCGGTACGGAAAGAAGGTAACAATTTCGCTTCAAAAGCCCTTTCTCGGATACCTATGAAATAGACCTTTAGGGCCCCACTGGGGCCCTCCTAATTAACATATAAAAATTTCCTTCAGCATTCAAGATTGGATCATATAGGCCTACCTTGGGACCGAGTTTGAAAATTATAACTTAATATTAAAGGGAGCTAGGAGGTATCAAAGCCTGAACCTCATAGACGACATTTCGACTTTTTTTATTTTTTATTTTATTATTATTCCAAAAAGTGTTCTTTAACAAAGAAAGATGCTCGATTTTATACACAGAACACCTTATGCATGATAATCACCTAAAATGATGCAAAAGGAGTCGCAAAATAACAAATAAACTGATTTTCCTAGATTTTTCCAGTTTTTTCCCATTTTCCTAATTAAAAAAAAATTCCTACATACAGGACCCTCCAGAATATTGAAAAATACATCTGAAAAATAATATAATGTAAAACAAGCAAAAGAAAGAATTGATTTTACAAAATTATCCACAACTGGGATTCGAACCCCCGACCCCTCCCTCCAGCCTCGACTTGCCAGTCAGGTGTCCTACCACCTGACCGATGTGGTACGGAAAGTAAGAATCAATTTCGCTTCAAAAGCCCTTTCTCGGTTACATATGCAAAAGACATTTAGGGCCCCATTGGGGCCCTTCTAATTAACATATAAAAATTTCCTTCGGCATTCAAGATTTGACCATGGAGTTCTACCTTGGGACCGAATTTAAAAATTATAACTTAATATTAAAGGGAGCTAGGAGGTCTCGAAGCCTGAACCTTATTATTAACATTCAATTTTTTAAATTTTTTTTTATAATAATTCCAAAAAGTGTGTTTTAACAAAGAAAGATGCTCGATTTTATACACAGATCACCTTATGCATGATAATCACCTAAAATAATGCAAAAGAAGTCGAAAAATATCAAATAAACTGATTTTCCTAGATTTTTCCAGTTTTTTCCCATTTTCTTATTAAAAAAAAAATTCCTACATGCAGGACCCTCCAGAATATCGAAAAATACATCGGAAAAATAATATAATGTAAAACATACAAAAGAAAGAAAAAAAAGAATTTTTTTAAAAAAATTGTCCACAGCTGGGATTCGAACCCCCGACCCCTCCCTCCAGGCTCGACTTACCAGTCAGGTGTCCTACCACCAGACCAAGGCGGTACGGAAAGAATGAAACAATTTCGCTTCAAAAGCCCTTTCTCGGATACCTATGAAATAGACCTTTAGGGCCCCACTGGGGCCCTCTTAATTAACATATAAAAATTTCCTTCGGCATTCAAGATTGGATCATATAGGCCTACCTTGGGAACGAGTTTGAAAATTACAACTTAATATTAAAGGGAGCTAGGAGGTCTCGAATCCTGAACCTCATTGACGACATTTCGACTTTTTTATTTTTTATTTTATTATTATTCCAAAAAGTGTTCTTTAACAAAGAAAGATGCTCGATTTTATACACAGAATACCTTATGCATGATAATCACCTAAAATGATGCAAAAGGAGTCGCAAAATAACAAATAAACTGATTTTCCTAGATTTTTCCAGTTTTTTCTCATTTTCCTAATTAAAAAAAAAATTCCTACATGCAGGACCCTCCTGAATATCGAAAAATACATCTGAAAAATAATATAATGTAAAACAATCAAAAGAAAGAAAAAAAGAATTTTTTTTAAAAAATTGTCAACAACTGGGATTCGAACCCCCGACCCCTCCCTCCAGCCTCGACTTGCCAGTCAGGTGTCCTACCACCTGACCAACGTGGTACGGAAAGTAAGAATCAATTTCGCTTCAAAAGCCCTTTCTCGGTTACCTATGCAAAAGACATTTAGGGTCCCACTGGGGCCCTTCTAATTAACATTACAAAATTTCCTTCGGCAGGCATGATTTGACCATAGAGGCCTACCTTGGGACCGAATTTAAAAATTATAACTTAATATTAAAGGGAGCTAGGAGGTCTCGAAGCCTGAACCTTATTCTCAACATTTCGATTTTTTAAAATTTTTTTTTATAATTATTCCAAAAAGTGTTATTTTTTGACAAAGAAAGAAGCTCCATTTTATACACAAAATACCTTATGCAAGATAGACTACCTTAAATGTTGCAAAAGGAGTCGAAAAATTACAAATAAACTGATTTTCCTAGATTTTTCCAGTTTTTTCCCATTTTCCTAATTAAAAAAAATTCCTACATGCAGGACCCTCCAGAATATCGTAAAATACATCTGAAAAATAATATAACGTAAAACAAACAAAAGAAAGAAAAAAAAGAATTTTTTTAAAAAAATTGTCCACAGCAGGGATTCGAGCCCCCGTCCCCTCCCTCCAGCCTCCAATTGCCTGTCAGGTGTCCTACCACCAGACCAAGGCGGTACGGAAAGAAAGAAATAATTTCGCTTCAAAAGCCCTTTCTCGGATACCTATGAAATAGACATTTAGGGCCCCACTGGGGCCCTCCTAATCAACATATAAAAATTTCCTTTGGCATTCAAGATTGGATCATATAGGCCTACCATGGGACCTAGTTTGAAACGTATAACTTAATATTAAAGGGAGCTAGGAGGTCTCGAAGCCTGAACCTTATTGTCGACATTTCGACTTTTTTATTTTTTATTTTATTATTATTCCAAAAAGTGTTCTTTAACAAAGAAAGATGCTCGATTTTATACACAAAACACCTTATGCATGATAATCACCTAAAATAATGCAAAAGGAGTCGAAAAATAACAAATAAACTGATTTTCCTAGATTTTTCCAGTTTTTTCCCATTTTCCTAATTAAAAAAAAAATTCCTACATGCAGGACCCTCCAGAATAATGAAAAATACATCTGAAAAATAATATAATGTAAAACAAGCAAAAGAAAGAAAAAAAGAATTGATTTTAAAAAATTGTCCACAACTGGGATTCGAACCCCCGACCCCTCCCTCCAGCCTCGACTTGCCATTCAGATGTCCTACCACCAGACCAACGCGGTATGGAAAGTAAGAATCAATTTCGCTTCAAAAGCCCTTTCTCGGTTACCTATGCAATAGACATTTAGGGCCCCACTGGGGCCCTTCTAATTAACATTAAAAAATTTCCTTCCGCTGGCATGATTGGACCATAGAGGCCTACCTTGGGACCGAATTTAAAAATTATAACTTAATTTTAATGGGAGCTAGGAGGTCTCGAAGCCTGAACCTTATTGACGACATTTCGACTTTTTTATTTTTTATTTTATTATTATTCCAAAAAGTGTTCTTTAACAAAGAAAGATGCTCGATTTTATACACAGAACACCTTATGCATGATAATCACCTAAAATAATGCAAAAGGAGTCGAAAAATAACAAATAAACTGATTTTCCTAGATTTTTACAGTTTTTTCCCATTTTCCTAATTAAAAAAAAAATTCCTACATGCAGGACCCTCCAGAATATTGAAAAATACATCTGAAAAATAATATAATGTAAAACAAGCAAAAGAAAGAAAAAAATAATTGATTTCAAAAAATTGTCCACAACTGGGATTCGAACCCCCAACCCCTCCCTCCAGCCTCGACTTGCCAGACAGATGTCCTACCACCAGACCAACGCGGTACGGAAAGTAAGAATCAATTTCGCTTCAAAAGCCCTTTCTCGGTTACCTATGCAATAGACATTTAGGTCCCCACTGGGGCCCTTCTATCTAACATTAAAAAATTTCCTTCCGCAGAAATGATTGGACCATAGAGGCCTACCTTGGGCACGAATTTAAAAATTATAACTTAATATTAAAGGGAGCTAGGAGGTCTCGAAGCCTGAACCTTATTCTCAGCATTTCGATTTTTTTTAATTTTATTTTATAATTATTCCAAAAAGTGTTCTTCAACAAAGAAAGATGCTCCATTTTATACACAGAACACCTTATGCAAGATAGACTACCTTAAATGTTGCAAAAGGAGTCGAAAAATTACAAACTAACTGATTTTCCTAGATTTTTCCAGTTTTTACCCATTTTCCTAATTAAAAAAAAATTCCTACATGCAGGACCCTCCAGAATATCGAAAAATACATCTGAAAAATAATATAATGTAAAACATACAAAAGAAAGAAAAAAAAGAATTTTTTTTAAAAAATTTTCCACAGCTGGGATTCGAACCCCGACCCCTCCCTCCAGCCTCGACTTGCCAGTCAGATGTCCTACCACCAGACCAAGGCGGTACGGAAAGAAAGAAACAATTTCGCTTCAAAAGCCCTTTCTCGGATACCTATGAAATAGACCTTTAGGGCCCCACTGGGGCCCTCCTAATTAACATCTAAAAATTTCCTTCGGCATTCAAGATTGCATCATATAGGCCTACCTTGGGACCGAGTTTGAAAATTATAACTTAATATTAAAGGGAGCTAGGAGGTCTCGAAGCCTGAACCTTATTGTCGACATTTCGACTTTTTTATTTTTTATTTTATTATTATTCCAAAAAGTGTTCTTTAACAAAGAAAGATGCTCCATTTTATACACAGAGCACCTTATGCATGATAATCACCTAAAATAATGCAAAAGGAGTCAAAAAATAACAAATAAACTGATTTCCCTAGATTTTTCCAGTTTTTTCCCATTTTCCTAATTAAAAAAAAAAATTCCTACATGCAGGAACCTCCAGAATATCGAAAAATACATCTGAAAAATAATATAATGTAAAACATACAAAAGAAAGAAAAAAAAGATTTTTTTTTTAAAAATTGTCCACAGCTGGGATTCGAACCCCTGACCCCTCCGTCCAACCGCGACTTGCCAGTCAGTTTTCCTACCACCAGACCAAGGCGGCACGGAAAGAAAGAAACAATTTCGCTTCAAAAGCCCTTTCTCGGATACCTATGAAATAGACCTTTAGGGCCCCACTGGGGCCCTCCTAATTAACATCTAAAAATTTCCTTCGGCATTCAAGATTGGATCATATAGGCCTACCTTGGGACTGAGTTTGAAAATTATAACTTAATATTAAAGGGAGCTAGGAGGTCTCGAAGCCTGAACCTTATTGTCGACATTTCGACTTTTTTATTTTTTATTTTATTATTATTCCAAAAAGTGTTCTTTAACAAAGAAAGATGCTCCATTTTATACACAGAGCACCTTATGCATGATAATCACCTAAAGTAATCAAAAAAGGAGTCAAAAAATAACAAATAAACTGATTTTCCTGGATTTTTCCAGTTTTTTCCCATTTTCCTAATTAAAAAAAAAAATTCCTATATGCAGGACCCACCAGAATATCGAAAAATACATCTGAAAAATAATATAATGTAAAACATACAAAAGAAAGAAAAAAAAGAATTTTTTTTAAAAAATTGTCCACAGCTGGGATTAGAACCCCGACCCCTCCCTCCAGCCTCGACTTGCCAGTCAGGTGTCCTACCACCAGACCAAGGCAGTACAGAAAGAAAGAAACAATTTCGCTTCAAAAGCCTTTTCTCGGATACCTATGAAATAGGTATTAGGGCACCACTGGGGCCCTCCTAATTAACATATAAAAATTTCCTTCGGCATTCAAGATTGGATCATATAGGCCTACCTTGGGACCGAGTTTGAAAATTATAACTTAATATTAAAGGGAGCTAGGAGGTCTCAAAACCTGAACCTTATTGTCGACATTTCGACTTTTTTATTTTTTATTTTATGATCATTCCAAAAAGTGTTCTTTAAGAAAGAAAGATGCTCGATTTTATACACAGAACACCTTATGCATGATAATCACCTAAAATAATGCAAAAGGAGTCGAAAAATAACAAATAAACTGATTTCCCTAGATTTTTCCAGTTTTTTCCCATTTTCCTAATTAAAAAAAAAAATTCCTACATGCAGGAACCTCCAGAATATCGAAAAATACATCTGAAAAATAATATAATGTAAAACATACAAAAGAAAGAAAAAAAAGAATTTTTCTTTAAAAATTGTCCACAGCTGGGATTCGAACCCCTGACCCCTCCGTCCAACCGCGACTTGCCAGTCAGTTTTCCTACCACCAGACCAAGGCGGCACGGAAAGAAAGAAACAATTTCGCTTCAAAAGCCCTTTCTCGGATACCTATGAAATAGACCTTTAGGGCCCCACTGGGGCCCTCCTAATTAACATCTAAAAATTTCCTTCGGCATTCAAGATTGGATCATATAGGCCTACCTTGGGACTGAGTTTGAAAATTATAACTTAATATTAAAGGGAGCTAGGAGGTCTCGAAGCCTGAACCTTATTGTCGACATTTCGACTTTTTTATTTTTTATTTTATTATTATTCCAAAAAGTGTTCTTTAACAAAGAAAGATGCTCCATTTTATACACAGAGCACCTTATGCATGATAATCACCTAAAATAATGCAAAAGGAGTCAAAAAATAACAAATAAACTGATTTTCCTGGATTTTTCCAGTTTTTTCCCATTTTCCTAATTAAAAAAAAATTCCTATATGCAGGACCCACCAGAATATCGAAAAATACATCTGAAAAATAATATTATGTAAAACATACAAAAGAAAGAAAAAAAAGAATTTTTTTTAAAAAATTGTCCACAGCTGGGATTAGAACCCCGACCCCTCCCTCCAGCCTCGACTTGCCAGTCAGGTGTCCTACCACCAGACCAAGGCAGTACAGAAAGAAAGAAACAATTTCGCTTCAAAAGCCTTTTCTCGGATACCTATGAAATAGGTATTAGGGCACCACTGGGGCCCTCCTAATTAACATATAAAAATTTCCTTCGGCATTCAAGATTGGATCATATAGGCCTACCTTGGGACCGAGTTTGAAAATTATAACTTAATATTAAAGGGAGCTAGGAGGTCTCAAAACCTGAACCTTATTGTCGACATTTCGACTTTTTTATTTTTTATTTTATGATCATTCCAAAAAGTGTTCTTTAAGAAAGAAAGATGCTCGATTTTATACACAGAACACCTTATGCATGATAATCACCTAAAATAATGCAAAAGGAGTCGAAAAATAACAAATAAACTGATTTCCCTAGATTTTTCCAGTTTTTTCCCATTTTCCTAATTAAAAAAAAAAATTCCTACATGCAGGAACCTCCAGAATATCGAAAAATACATCTGAAAAATAATATAATGTAAAACATACAAAAGAAAGAAAAAAAAGAATTTTTCTTTAAAAATTGTCCACAGCTGGGATTCGAACCCCTGACCCCTCCGTCCAACCGCGACTTGCCAGTCAGTTTTCCTACCACCAGACCAAGGCGGCACGGAAAGAAAGAAACAATTTCGCTTCAAAAGCCCTTTCTCGGATACCTATGAAATAGACCTTTAGGGCCCCACTGGGGCCCTCCTAATTAACATCTAAAAATTTCCTTCGGCATTCAAGATTGGATCATATAGGCCTACCTTGGGACTGAGTTTGAAAATTATAACTTAATATTAAAGGGAGCTAGGAGGTCTCGAAGCCTGAACCTTATTGTCGACATTTCGACTTTTTTATTTTTTATTTTATTATTATTCCAAAAAGTGTTCTTTAACAAAGAAAGATGCTCCATTTTATACACAGAGCACCTTATGCATGATAATCACCTAAAATAATGCAAAAGGAGTCAAAAAATAACAAATAAACTGATTTTCCTGGATTTTTCCAGTTTTTTCCCATTTTCCTAATTAAAAAAAAAATTCCTATATGCAGGACCCACCAGAATATCGAAAAATACATCTGAAAAATAATATTATGTAAAACATACAAAAGAAAGAAAAAAAAGAATTTTTTTTAAAAAATTGTCCACAGCTGGGATTAGAACCCCGACCCCTCCCTCCAGCCTCGACTTGCCAGTCAGGTGTCCTACCACCAGACCAAGGCAGTACAGAAAGAAAGAAACAATTTCGCTTCAAAAGCCTTTTCTCGGATACCTATGAAATAGGTATTAGGGCACCACTGGGGCCCTCCTAATTAACATATAAAAATTTCCTTCGGCATTCAAGATTGGATCATATAGGCCTACCTTGGGACCGAGTTTGAAAATTATAACTTAATATTAAAGGGAGCTAGGAGGTCTCAAAACCTGAACCTTATTGTCGACATTTCGACTTTTTTATTTTTTATTTTATGATCATTCCAAAAAGTGTTCTTTAAGAAAGAAAGATGCTCGATTTTATACACAGAACACCTTATGCATGATAATCACCTAAAATAATGCAAAAGGAGTCGAAAAATAACAAATAAACTGATTTCCCTAGATTTTTCCAGTTTTTTCCCATTTTCCTAATTAAAAAAAAAAATCCTACATGCAGGAACCTCCAGAATATCGAAAAATACATCTGAAAAATAATATAATGTAAAACATACAAAAGAAAGAAAAAAAAGAATTTTTTTTTAAAAATTGTCCACAGCTGGGATTCGAACCCCTGACCCCTCCGTCCAACCGCGACTTGCCAGTCAGTTTTCCTACCACCAGACCAAGGCGGCACGGAAAGAAAGAAACAATTTCGCTTCAAAAGCCCTTTCTCGGATACCTATGAAATAGACCTTTAGGGCCCCACTGGGGCCCTCCTAATTAACATCTAAAAATTTCCTTCGGCATTCAAGATTGGATCATATAGGCCTACCTTGGGACCGAGTTTGAAAATTATAACTTAATATTAAAGGGAGCTAGGAGGTCTCGAAGCCTGAACCTTATTGTCGACATTTCGACTTTTTTATTTTTTATTTTATTATTATTCCAAAAAGTGTTCTTTAACAAAGAAAGATGCTCCATTTTATACACAGAGCACCTTATGCATGATAATCACCTAAAATAATGCAAAAGGAGTCAAAAAATAACAAATAAACTGATTTTCCTGGATTTTTCCAGTTTTTTCCCATTTTCCTAATTAAAAAAAAAAATTCCTATATGCAGGACCCACCAGAATATCGAAAAATACATCTGAAAAATAATATAATGTAAAACATACAAAAGAAAGAAAAAAAAGAATTTTTTTTAAAAAATTGTCCACAGCTGGGATTAGAACCCCGACCCCTCCCTCCAGCCTCGACTTGCCAGTCAGGTGTCCTACCACCAGACCAAGGCAGTACAGAAAGAAAGAAACAATTTCGCTTCAAAAGCCTTTTCTCGGATACCTATGAAATAGGTATTAGGGCACCACTGGGGCCCTCCTAATTAACATATAAAAATTTCCTTCGGCATTCAAGATTGGATCATATAGGCCTACCTTGGGACCGAGTTTGAAAATTATAACTTAATATTAAAGGGAGCTAGGAGGTCTCAAAACCTGAACCTTATTGTCGACATTTCGACTTTTTTATTTTTTATTTTATGATCATTCCAAAAAGTGTTCTTTAAGAAAGAAAGATGCTCGATTTTATACACAGAACACCTTATGCATGATAATCACCTAAAATAATGCAAAAGGAGTCGAAAAATAACAAATAAACTGATTTCCCTAGATTTTTCCAGTTTTTTCCCATTTTCCTAATTAAAAAAAAAAATTCCTACATGCAGGAACCTCCAGAATATCGAAAAATACATCTGAAAAATAATATAATGTAAAACATACAAAAGAAAGAAAAAAAAGAATTTTTTTTTAAAAATTGTCCACAGCTGGGATTCGAACCCCTGACCCCTCCGTCCAACCGCGACTTGCCAGTCAGTTTTCCTACCACCAGACCAAGGCGGCACGGAAAGAAAGAAACAATTTCGCTTCAAAAGCCCTTTCTCGGATACCTATGAAATAGACCTTTAGGGCCCCACTGGGGCCCTCCTAATTAACATCTAAAAATTTCCTTCGGCATTCAAGATTGGATCATATAGGCCTACCTTGGGACCGAGTTTGAAAATTATAACTTAATATTAAAGGGAGCTAGGAGGTCTCGAAGCCTGAACCTTATTGTCGACATTTCGACTTTTTTATTTTTTATTTTATTATTATTCCAAAAAGTGTTCTTTAACAAAGAAAGATGCTCCATTTTATACACAGAGCACCTTATGCATGATAATCACCTAAAATAATGCAAAAGGAGTCAAAAAATAACAAATAAACTGATTTTCCTGGATTTTTCCAGTTTTTTCCCATTTTCCTAATTAAAAAAAAAAATTCCTACATGCAGGACCCTCCAGAATATCGAAAAATACATCTGAAAAATAATATAATGTAAAACATACAAAAGAAAGAAAAAAAAGAATTTTTTTTTAAAAATTGTCCACAGCTGGGATTCGAACCCCGACCCCTCCCTCCAGCCTCGACTTGCCAGTCAGGTGTCCTACCACCAGACCAAGGCAGTACAGAAAGAAAGAAACAATTTCGCTTCAAAAGCCTTTTCTCGGATACCTATGAAATAGGTATTAGGGCACCACTGGGGCCCTCCTAATTAACATATAAAAATTTCCTTCGGCATTCAAGATTGGATCATATAGGCCTACCTTGGGACCGAGTTTGAAAATTATAACTTAATATTAAAGGGAGCTAGGAGGTCTCAAAACCTGAACCTTATTGTCGACATTTCGACTTTTTTATTTTTTATTTTATGATCATTCCAAAAAGTGTTCTTTAAGAAAGAAAGATGCTCGATTTTATACACAGAACACCTTATGCATGATAATCACCTAAAATAATGCAAAAGGAGTCGAAAAATAACAAATAAACTGATTTCCCTAGATTTTTCCAGTTTTTTCCCATTTTCCTAGTTAAAAAAAAAAATTCCTACATGCAGGAACCTCCAGAATGTCGAAAAATACATCTGAAAAATAATATAATGTAAAACATACAAAAGAAAGAAAAAAAAGAATTTTTTTTTAAAAATTGTCCACAGCTGGGATTCGAACCCCTGACCCCTCCGTCCAACCGCGACTTGCCAGTCAGTTTTCCTACCACCAGACCAAGGCGGCACGGAAAGAAAGAAACAATTTCGCTTCAAAAGCCCTTTCTCGGATACCTATGAAATAGACCTTTAGGGCCCCACTGGGGCCCTCCTAATTAACATCTAAAAATTTCCTTCGGCATTCAAGATTGGATCATATAGGCCTACCTTGGGACCGAGTTTGAAAATTATAACTTAATATTAAAGGGAGCTAGGAGGTCTCGAAGCCTGAACCTTATTGTCGACATTTCGACTTTTTTATTTTTTATTTTATTATTATTCCAAAAAGTGTTCTTTAACAAAGAAAGATGCTCCATTTTATACACAGAGCACCTTATGCATGATAATCACCTAAAATAATGCAAAAGGAGTAAAAAAATAACAAATAAACTGATTTTCCTAGATTTTTCCAGTTTTTACCCATTTTCCTAATTAAAAAAAAATTCCTACATGCAGGACCCTCCAGAATATCGAAAAATACATCTGAAAAATAATATAATGTAAAACATACAAAAGAAAGAAAAAAAAGAATTTTTTTTAAAAAATTGTCCACAGCTGGGATTCGAACCCCGACCCCTCCCTCCAGCCTCGACTTGCCAGTCAGATGTCCTACCACCAGACCAAGGCGGTACGGAAAGAAAGAAACAATTTCGCTTCAAAAGCCCTTTCTCGGATACCTATGAAATAGACCTTTAGGGCCCCACTGGGGCCCTCCTAATTAACATCTAAAAATTTCCTTCGGCATTCAAGATTGGATCATATAGGCCTACCTTGGGACCGAGTTTGAAAATTATAACTTAATATTAAAGGGAGCTAGGAGGTCTCGAAGCCTGAACCTTATTGTCGACATTTCGACTTTTTTATTTTTTATTTTATTATTATTCCAAAAAGTGTTCTTTAACAAAGAAAGATGCTCCATTTTATACACAGAGCACCTTATGCATGATAATCACCTAAAATAATGCAAAAGGAGTCAAAAAATAACAAATAAACTGATTTTCCTGGATTTTTCCAGTTTTTTCCCATTTTCCTAATTAAAAAAAAAATTCCTATATGCAGGACCCTCCAGAATATCGAAAAATACATCTGAAAAATAATATAATGTAAAACATACAAAAGAAAGAAAAAAAAGAATTTTTTTTAAAAAATTGTCCACAGCTGGGATTCGAACCCCGACCCCTCCCTCCAGCCTCGACTTGCCAGTCAGATGTCCTACCACCAGACCAAGGCGGTACTGAAAGAAAGAAACAATTTCGCTTCAAAAACCCTTTCTCGGATACCTATGAAATAGACCTTTAGGGCACCACTGGGGCCCTCCTAATCAACATATAAAAATTTCCTTCGGCATTCAAGATTGGATCATATAGGCCTACCTTAGGACCGAGTTTGAAACGTATAACTTAATATTAAAGGGAGCTAGAAGGTCTCGAAGCCTGAACCTTATTATCGACATTTCGACTTTTTTATTTTTTATTTTATTATTATTCCAAAAAGTGTTCTTTAACAAAGAAAGATGCTCCATTTTATACACAGAGCACCTTATGCATGATAATCACCTAAAATAATGCAAAAGGAGTCAAAAAATAACAAATAAACTGATTTTCCTGGATTTTTCCAGTTTTTTCCCATTTTCCTAATTAAAAAAAAAAATTCCTATATGCAGGACCCTCCAGAATATCGAAAAATACATCTGAAAAATAATATAATGTAAAACATACAAAAGAAAGAAAAAAAAGAATTTTTTTTAAAAAATTGTCCACAGCTGGGATTAGAACCCCGACCCCTCCCTCCAGCCTCGACTTGCCAGTCAGGTGTCCTACCACCAGACCAAGGCAGTACAGAAAGAAAGAAACAATTTCGCTTCAAAAGCCTTTTCTCGGATACCTATGAAATAGGTATTAGGGCACCACTGGGGCCCTCCTAATTAACATATAAAAATTTCCTTCGGCATTCAAGATTGGATCATATAGGCCTACCTTGGGACCGAGTTTGAAAATTATAACTTAATATTAAAGGGAGCTAGGAGGTCTCAAAACCTGAACCTTATTGTCGACATTTCGACTTTTTTATTTTTTATTTTATGATCATTCCAAAAAGTGTTCTTTAAGAAAGAAAGATGCTCGATTTTATACACAGAACACCTTATGCATGATAATCACCTAAAATAATGCAAAAGGAGTCGAAAAATAACAAATAAACTGATTTCCCTAGATTTTTCCAGTTTTTTCCCATTTTCCTAATTAAAAAAAAAAATTCCTACATGCAGGAACCTCCAGAATATCGAAAAATACATCTGAAAAATAATATAATGTAAAACATACAAAAGAAAGAAAAAAAAGAATTTTTTTTTAAAAATTGTCCACAGCTGGGATTCGAACCCCTGACCCCTCCGTCCAACCGCGACTTGCCAGTCAGTTTTCCTACCACCAGACCAAGGCGGCACGGAAAGAAAGAAACAATTTCGCTTCAAAAGCCCTTTCTCGGATACCTATGAAATAGACCTTTAGGGCCCCACTGGGGCCCTCCTAATTAACATCTAAAAATTTCCTTCGGCATTCAAGATTGGATCATATAGGCCTACCTTGGGACCGAGTTTGAAAATTATAACTTAATATTAAAGGGAGCTAGGAGGTCTCGAAGCCTGAACCTTATTGTCGACATTTCGACTTTTTTATTTTTTATTTTATTATTATTCCAAAAAGTGTTCTTTAACAAAGAAAGATGCTCCATTTTATACACAGAGCACCTTATGCATGATAATCACCTAAAATAATGCAAAAGGAGTCAAAAAATAACAAATAAACTGATTTTCCTGGATTTTTCCAGTTTTTTCCCATTTTCCTAATTAAAAAAAAAAATTCCTACATGCAGGACCCTCCAGAATATCGAAAAATACATCTGAAAAATAATATAATGTAAAACATACAAAAGAAAGAAAAAAAAGAATTTTTTTTTAAAAATTGTCCACAGCTGGGATTCGAACCCCGACCCCTCCCTCCAGCCTCGACTTGCCAGTCAGGTGTCCTACCACCAGACCAAGGCAGTACAGAAAGAAAGAAACAATTTCGCTTCAAAAGCCTTTTCTCGGATACCTATGAAATAGGTATTAGGGCACCACTGGGGCCCTCCTAATTAACATATAAAAATTTCCTTCGGCATTCAAGATTGGATCATATAGGCCTACCTTGGGACCGAGTTTGAAAATTATAACTTAATATTAAAGGGAGCTAGGAGGTCTCAAAACCTGAACCTTATTGTCGACATTTCGACTTTTTTATTTTTTATTTTATGATCATTCCAAAAAGTGTTCTTTAAGAAAGAAAGATGCTCGATTTTATACACAGAACACCTTATGCATGATAATCACCTAAAATAATGCAAAAGGAGTCGAAAAATAACAAATAAACTGATTTCCCTAGATTTTTCCAGTTTTTTCCCATTTTCCTAGTTAAAAAAAAAAATTCCTACATGCAGGAACCTCCAGAATGTCGAAAAATACATCTGAAAAATAATATAATGTAAAACATACAAAAGAAAGAAAAAAAAGAATTTTTTTTTAAAAATTGTCCACAGCTGGGATTCGAACCCCTGACCCCTCCGTCCAACCGCGACTTGCCAGTCAGTTTTCCTACCACCAGACCAAGGCGGCACGGAAAGAAAGAAACAATTTCGCTTCAAAAGCCCTTTCTCGGATACCTATGAAATAGACCTTTAGGGCCCCACTGGGGCCCTCCTAATTAACATCTAAAAATTTCCTTCGGCATTCAAGATTGGATCATATAGGCCTACCTTGGGACCGAGTTTGAAAATTATAACTTAATATTAAAGGGAGCTAGGAGGTCTCGAAGCCTGAACCTTATTGTCGACATTTCGACTTTTTTATTTTTTATTTTATTATTATTCCAAAAAGTGTTCTTTAACAAAGAAAGATGCTCCATTTTATACACAGAGCACCTTATGCATGATAATCACCTAAAATAATGCAAAAGGAGTAAAAAAATAACAAATAAACTGATTTTCCTAGATTTTTCCAGTTTTTACCCATTTTCCTAATTAAAAAAAAATTCCTACATGCAGGACCCTCCAGAATATCGAAAAATACATCTGAAAAATAATATAATGTAAAACATACAAAAGAAAGAAAAAAAAGAATTTTTTTTAAAAAATTGTCCACAGCTGGGATTCGAACCCCGACCCCTCCCTCCAGCCTCGACTTGCCAGTCAGATGTCCTACCACCAGACCAAGGCGGTACGGAAAGAAAGAAACAATTTCGCTTCAAAAGCCCTTTCTCGGATACCTATGAAATAGACCTTTAGGGCCCCACTGGGGCCCTCCTAATTAACATCTAAAAATTTCCTTCGGCATTCAAGATTGGATCATATAGGCCTACCTTGGGACCGAGTTTGAAAATTATAACTTAATATTAAAGGGAGCTAGGAGGTCTCGAAGCCTGAACCTTATTGTCGACATTTCGACTTTTTTATTTTTTATTTTATTATTATTCCAAAAAGTGTTCTTTAACAAAGAAAGATGCTCCATTTTATACACAGAGCACCTTATGCATGATAATCACCTAAAATAATGCAAAAGGAGTCGAAAAATAACAAATAAACTGATTTCCCTAGATTTTTCCAGTTTTTTCCCATTTTCCTAATTAAAAAAAAAAATCCTACATGCAGGAACCTCCAGAATATCGAAAAATACATCTGAAAAATAATATAATGTAAAACATACAAAAGAAAGAAAAAAAAGAATTTTTTTTTAAAAATTGTCCACAGCTGGGATTCGAACCCCTGACCCCTCCGTCCAACCGCGACTTGCCAGTCAGTTTTCCTACCACCAGACCAAGGCGGCACGGAAAGAAAGAAACAATTTCGCTTCAAAAGCCCTTTCTCGGATACCTATGAAATAGACCTTTAGGGCCCCACTGGGGCCCTCCTAATTAACATCTAAAAATTTCCTTCGGCATTCAAGATTGGATCATATAGGCCTACCTTGGGACCGAGTTTGAAAATTATAACTTAATATTAAAGGGAGCTAGGAGGTCTCGAAGCCTGAACCTTATTGTCGACATTTCGACTTTTTTATTTTTTATTTTATTATTATTCCAAAAAGTGTTCTTTAACAAAGAAAGATGCTCCATTTTATACACAGAGCACCTTATGCATGATAATCACCTAAAATAATGCAAAAGGAGTCAAAAAATAACAAATAAACTGATTTTCCTGGATTTTTCCAGTTTTTTCCCATTTTCCTAATTAAAAAAAAAAATTCCTATATGCAGGACCCACCAGAATATCGAAAAATACATCTGAAAAATAATATAATGTAAAACATACAAAAGAAAGAAAAAAAAGAATTTTTTTTAAAAAATTGTCCACAGCTGGGATTAGAACCCCGACCCCTCCCTCCAGCCTCGACTTGCCAGTCAGGTGTCCTACCACCAGACCAAGGCAGTACAGAAAGAAAGAAACAATTTCGCTTCAAAAGCCTTTTCTCGGATACCTATGAAATAGGTATTAGGGCACCACTGGGGCCCTCCTAATTAACATATAAAAATTTCCTTCGGCATTCAAGATTGGATCATATAGGCCTACCTTGGGACCGAGTTTGAAAATTATAACTTAATATTAAAGGGAGCTAGGAGGTCTCAAAACCTGAACCTTATTGTCGACATTTCGACTTTTTTATTTTTTATTTTATGATCATTCCAAAAAGTGTTCTTTAAGAAAGAAAGATGCTCGATTTTATACACAGAACACCTTATGCATGATAATCACCTAAAATAATGCAAAAGGAGTCGAAAAATAACAAATAAACTGATTTCCCTAGATTTTTCCAGTTTTTTCCCATTTTCCTAATTAAAAAAAAAAATTCCTACATGCAGGAACCTCCAGAATATCGAAAAATACATCTGAAAAATAATATAATGTAAAACATACAAAAGAAAGAAAAAAAAGAATTTTTTTTTAAAAATTGTCCACAGCTGGGATTCGAACCCCTGACCCCTCCGTCCAACCGCGACTTGCCAGTCAGTTTTCCTACCACCAGACCAAGGCGGCACGGAAAGAAAGAAACAATTTCGCTTCAAAAGCCCTTTCTCGGATACCTATGAAATAGACCTTTAGGGCCCCACTGGGGCCCTCCTAATTAACATCTAAAAATTTCCTTCGGCATTCAAGATTGGATCATATAGGCCTACCTTGGGACCGAGTTTGAAAATTATAACTTAATATTAAAGGGAGCTAGGAGGTCTCGAAGCCTGAACCTTATTGTCGACATTTCGACTTTTTTATTTTTTATTTTATTATTATTCCAAAAAGTGTTCTTTAACAAAGAAAGATGCTCCATTTTATACACAGAGCACCTTATGCATGATAATCACCTAAAATAATGCAAAAGGAGTCAAAAAATAACAAATAAACTGATTTTCCTGGATTTTTCCAGTTTTTTCCCATTTTCCTAATTAAAAAAAAAAATTCCTACATGCAGGACCCTCCAGAATATCGAAAAATACATCTGAAAAATAATATAATGTAAAACATACAAAAGAAAGAAAAAAAAGAATTTTTTTTTAAAAATTGTCCACAGCTGGGATTCGAACCCCGACCCCTCCCTCCAGCCTCGACTTGCCAGTCAGGTGTCCTACCACCAGACCAAGGCAGTACAGAAAGAAAGAAACAATTTCGCTTCAAAAGCCTTTTCTCGGATACCTATGAAATAGGTATTAGGGCACCACTGGGGCCCTCCTAATTAACATATAAAAATTTCCTTCGGCATTCAAGATTGGATCATATAGGCCTACCTTGGGACCGAGTTTGAAAATTATAACTTAATATTAAAGGGAGCTAGGAGGTCTCAAAACCTGAACCTTATTGTCGACATTTCGACTTTTTTATTTTTTATTTTATGATCATTCCAAAAAGTGTTCTTTAAGAAAGAAAGATGCTCGATTTTATACACAGAACACCTTATGCATGATAATCACCTAAAATAATGCAAAAGGAGTCGAAAAATAACAAATAAACTGATTTCCCTAGATTTTTCCAGTTTTTTCCCATTTTCCTAGTTAAAAAAAAAAATTCCTACATGCAGGAACCTCCAGAATGTCGAAAAATACATCTGAAAAATAATATAATGTAAAACATACAAAAGAAAGAAAAAAAAGAATTTTTTTTTAAAAATTGTCCACAGCTGGGATTCGAACCCCTGACCCCTCCGTCCAACCGCGACTTGCCAGTCAGTTTTCCTACCACCAGACCAAGGCGGCACGGAAAGAAAGAAACAATTTCGCTTCAAAAGCCCTTTCTCGGATACCTATGAAATAGACCTTTAGGGCCCCACTGGGGCCCTCCTAATTAACATCTAAAAATTTCCTTCGGCATTCAAGATTGGATCATATAGGCCTACCTTGGGACCGAGTTTGAAAATTATAACTTAATATTAAAGGGAGCTAGGAGGTCTCGAAGCCTGAACCTTATTGTCGACATTTCGACTTTTTTATTTTTTATTTTATTATTATTCCAAAAAGTGTTCTTTAACAAAGAAAGATGCTCCATTTTATACACAGAGCACCTTATGCATGATAATCACCTAAAATAATGCAAAAGGAGTAAAAAAATAACAAATAAACTGATTTTCCTAGATTTTTCCAGTTTTTACCCATTTTCCTAATTAAAAAAAAATTCCTACATGCAGGACCCTCCAGAATATCGAAAAATACATCTGAAAAATAATATAATGTAAAACATACAAAAGAAAGAAAAAAAAGAATTTTTTTTAAAAAATTGTCCACAGCTGGGATTCGAACCCCGACCCCTCCCTCCAGCCTCGACTTGCCAGTCAGATGTCCTACCACCAGACCAAGGCGGTACGGAAAGAAAGAAACAATTTCGCTTCAAAAGCCCTTTCTCGGATACCTATGAAATAGACCTTTAGGGCCCCACTGGGGCCCTCCTAATTAACATCTAAAAATTTCCTTCGGCATTCAAGATTGGATCATATAGGCCTACCTTGGGACCGAGTTTGAAAATTATAACTTAATATTAAAGGGAGCTAGGAGGTCTCGAAGCCTGAACCTTATTGTCGACATTTCGACTTTTTTATTTTTTATTTTATTATTATTCCAAAAAGTGTTCTTTAACAAAGAAAGATGCTCCATTTTATACACAGAGCACCTTATGCATGATAATCACCTAAAATAATGCAAAAGGAGTCAAAAAATAACAAATAAACTGATTTTCCTGGATTTTTCCAGTTTTTTCCCATTTTCCTAATTAAAAAAAAAATTCCTATATGCAGGACCCTCCAGAATATCGAAAAATACATCTGAAAAATAATATAATGTAAAACATACAAAAGAAAGAAAAAAAAGAATTTTTTTTAAAAAATTGTCCACAGCTGGGATTCGAACCCCGACCCCTCCCTCCAGCCTCGACTTGCCAGTCAGATGTCCTACCACCAGACCAAGGCGGTACTGAAAGAAAGAAACAATTTCGCTTCAAAAACCCTTTCTCGGATACCTATGAAATAGACCTTTAGGGCACCACTGGGGCCCTCCTAATCAACATATAAAAATTTCCTTCGGCATTCAAGATTGGATCATATAGGCCTACCTTAGGACCGAGTTTGAAACGTATAACTTAATATTAAAGGGAGCTAGAAGGTCTCGAAGCCTGAACCTTATTATCGACATTTCGACTTTTTTATTTTTTATTTTATTATTATTCCAAAAAGTGTTCTTTAACAAAGAAAGATGCTCCATTTTATACACAGAGCACCTTATGCATGATAATCACCTAAAATAATGCAAAAGGAGTCAAAAAATAACAAATAAACTGATTTTCCTGGATTTTTCCAGTTTTTTCCCATTTTCCTAATTAAAAAAAAAAATTCCTATATGCAGGACCCTCCAGAATATCGAAAAATACATCTGAAAAATAATATAATGTAAAACATACAAAAGAAAGAAAAAAAAGAATTTTTTTTAAAAAATTGTCCACAGCTGGGATTAGAACCCCGACCCCTCCCTCCAGCCTCGACTTGCCAGTCAGGTGTCCTACCACCAGACCAAGGCAGTACAGAAAGAAAGAAACAATTTCGCTTCAAAAGCCTTTTCTCGGATACCTATGAAATAGGTATTAGGGCACCACTGGGGCCCTCCTAATTAACATATAAAAATTTCCTTCGGCATTCAAGATTGGATCATATAGGCCTACCTTGGGACCGAGTTTGAAAATTATAACTTAATATTAAAGGGAGCTAGGAGGTCTCAAAACCTGAACCTTATTGTCGACATTTCGACTTTTTTATTTTTTATTTTATGATCATTCCAAAAAGTGTTCTTTAAGAAAGAAAGATGCTCGATTTTATACACAGAACACCTTATGCATGATAATCACCTAAAATAATGCAAAAGGAGTCGAAAAATAACAAATAAACTGATTTCCCTAGATTTTTCCAGTTTTTTCCCATTTTCCTAATTAAAAAAAAAAATTCCTACATGCAGGAACCTCCAGAATATCGAAAAATACATCTGAAAAATAATATAATGTAAAACATACAAAAGAAAGAAAAAAAAGAATTTTTTTTTAAAAATTGTCCACAGCTGGGATTCGAACCCCTGACCCCTCCGTCCAACCGCGACTTGCCAGTCAGTTTTCCTACCACCAGACCAAGGCGGCACGGAAAGAAAGAAACAATTTCGCTTCAAAAGCCCTTTCTCGGATACCTATGAAATAGACCTTTAGGGCCCCACTGGGGCCCTCCTAATTAACATCTAAAAATTTCCTTCGGCATTCAAGATTGGATCATATAGGCCTACCTTGGGACCGAGTTTGAAAATTATAACTTAATATTAAAGGGAGCTAGGAGGTCTCGAAGCCTGAACCTTATTGTCGACATTTCGACTTTTTTATTTTTTATTTTATTATTATTCCAAAAAGTGTTCTTTAACAAAGAAAGATGCTCCATTTTATACACAGAGCACCTTATGCATGATAATCACCTAAAATAATGCAAAAGGAGTCAAAAAATAACAAATAAACTGATTTTCCTGGATTTTTCCAGTTTTTTCCCATTTTCCTAATTAAAAAAAAAAATTCCTACATGCAGGACCCTCCAGAATATCGAAAAATACATCTGAAAAATAATATAATGTAAAACATACAAAAGAAAGAAAAAAAAGAATTTTTTTTTAAAAATTGTCCACAGCTGGGATTCGAACCCCGACCCCTCCCTCCAGCCTCGACTTGCCAGTCAGGTGTCCTACCACCAGACCAAGGCAGTACAGAAAGAAAGAAACAATTTCGCTTCAAAAGCCTTTTCTCGGATACCTATGAAATAGGTATTAGGGCACCACTGGGGCCCTCCTAATTAACATATAAAAATTTCCTTCGGCATTCAAGATTGGATCATATAGGCCTACCTTGGGACCGAGTTTGAAAATTATAACTTAATATTAAAGGGAGCTAGGAGGTCTCAAAACCTGAACCTTATTGTCGACATTTCGACTTTTTTATTTTTTATTTTATGATCATTCCAAAAAGTGTTCTTTAAGAAAGAAAGATGCTCGATTTTATACACAGAACACCTTATGCATGATAATCACCTAAAATAATGCAAAAGGAGTCGAAAAATAACAAATAAACTGATTTCCCTAGATTTTTCCAGTTTTTTCCCATTTTCCTAGTTAAAAAAAAAAATTCCTACATGCAGGAACCTCCAGAATGTCGAAAAATACATCTGAAAAATAATATAATGTAAAACATACAAAAGAAAGAAAAAAAAGAATTTTTTTTTAAAAATTGTCCACAGCTGGGATTCGAACCCCTGACCCCTCCGTCCAACCGCGACTTGCCAGTCAGTTTTCCTACCACCAGACCAAGGCGGCACGGAAAGAAAGAAACAATTTCGCTTCAAAAGCCCTTTCTCGGATACCTATGAAATAGACCTTTAGGGCCCCACTGGGGCCCTCCTAATTAACATCTAAAAATTTCCTTCGGCATTCAAGATTGGATCATATAGGCCTACCTTGGGACCGAGTTTGAAAATTATAACTTAATATTAAAGGGAGCTAGGAGGTCTCGAAGCCTGAACCTTATTGTCGACATTTCGACTTTTTTATTTTTTATTTTATTATTATTCCAAAAAGTGTTCTTTAACAAAGAAAGATGCTCCATTTTATACACAGAGCACCTTATGCATGATAATCACCTAAAATAATGCAAAAGGAGTAAAAAAATAACAAATAAACTGATTTTCCTAGATTTTTCCAGTTTTTACCCATTTTCCTAATTAAAAAAAAATTCCTACATGCAGGACCCTCCAGAATATCGAAAAATACATCTGAAAAATAATATAATGTAAAACATACAAAAGAAAGAAAAAAAAGAATTTTTTTTAAAAAATTGTCCACAGCTGGGATTCGAACCCCGACCCCTCCCTCCAGCCTCGACTTGCCAGTCAGATGTCCTACCACCAGACCAAGGCGGTACGGAAAGAAAGAAACAATTTCGCTTCAAAAGCCCTTTCTCGGATACCTATGAAATAGACCTTTAGGGCCCCACTGGGGCCCTCCTAATTAACATCTAAAAATTTCCTTCGGCATTCAAGATTGGATCATATAGGCCTACCTTGGGACCGAGTTTGAAAATTATAACTTAATATTAAAGGGAGCTAGGAGGTCTCGAAGCCTGAACCTTATTGTCGACATTTCGACTTTTTTATTTTTTATTTTATTATTATTCCAAAAAGTGTTCTTTAACAAAGAAAGATGCTCCATTTTATACACAGAGCACCTTATGCATGATAATCACCTAAAATAATGCAAAAGGAGTCAAAAAATAACAAATAAACTGATTTTCCTGGATTTTTCCAGTTTTTTCCCATTTTCCTAATTAAAAAAAAAATTCCTATATGCAGGACCCTCCAGAATATCGAAAAATACATCTGAAAAATAATATAATGTAAAACATACAAAAGAAAGAAAAAAAAGAATTTTTTTTAAAAAATTGTCCACAGCTGGGATTCGAACCCCGACCCCTCCCTCCAGCCTCGACTTGCCAGTCAGATGTCCTACCACCAGACCAAGGCGGTACTTTAAGAAAGAAACAATTTCGCTTCAAAAACCCTTTCTCGGATACCTATGAAATAGACCTTTAGGGCACCACTGGGGCCCTCCTAATCAACATATAAAAATTTCCTTCGGCATTCAAGATTGGATCATATAGGCCTACCTTAGGACCGAGTTTGAAACGTATAACTTAATATTAAAGGGAGCTAGAAGGTCTCGAAGCCTGAACCTTATTATCGACATTTCGACTTTTTTATTTTTTATTTTATTATTATTCCAAAAAGTGTTCTTTAACAAAGAAAGATGCTCCATTTTATACACAGAGCACCTTATGCATGATAATCACCTAAAATAATGCAAAAGGAGTCAAAAAATAACAAATAAACTGATTTTCCTGGATTTTTCCAGTTTTTTCCCATTTTCCTAATTAAAAAAAAAAATTCCTATATGCAGGACCCTCCAGAATATCGAAAAATACATCTGAAAAATAATATAATGTAAAACATACAAAAGAAAGAAAAAAAAGAATTTTTTTTAAAAAATTGTCCACAGCTGGGATTCGAACCCCGACCCCTCCCTCCAGCCTCGACTTGCCAGTCAGATGTCCTACCACCAGACCAAGGCGGTACTGAAAGAAAGAAACAATTTCGCTTCAAAAACCCTTTCTCGGATACCTATGAAATAGACCTTTAGGGCACCACTGGGGCCCTCCTAATCAACATATAAAAATTTCCTTCGGCATTCAAGATTGGATCATATAGGCCTACCTTAGGACCGAGTTTGAAACGTATAACTTAATATTAAAGGGAGCTAGAAGGTCTCGAAGCCTGAACCTTATTATCGACATTTCGACTTTTTTATTTTTTATTTTATTATTATTCCAAAAAGTGTTCTTTAACAAAGAAAGATGCTCCATTTTATACACAGAATACCTTATGCAAGATAGACTACCTTAAATGTTGCAAAAGGAGTCGAAAAATTACTAACTAACTGATTTTCCTAGATTTTTCCAGTTTTTTCCCATTTTCCAAATTAAAAAAAAAATTCCTACATGCAGGACCCTCCAGAATATCGAAAAATACATCTGAGAAATAATATAATGTAAAACATACAAAAGAAAGAAAAAAAAGAATTTTTTTTAAAAAATTGTCCACAGCTGGGACTCGAACCCCCGACCCCTCCCTCGAGCCTCGACTTGCCAGTCAGGTGTCCTACCACCAGACCACCTTCTAATAAAATGTGAAACAAAAAAAAAAAATACATCTGAAAAATAATAAAATGTAAAACAAAAAAAAAATACATCTGAAAAATAATATAATGTAAAAGGAAAAGGGAAAAAAAATACATCTGAAAAATAATATAAAGTAAAACAAGCAAAAGAAAGAAAAAAAAGAATTGATTTTAAAAAATTGTCCGCAACTGGGATTCGAACCCCCGACCCCTCCCTCGAGCCTCGACTTGCCAGTCAGGTGTCCTACCACCAGACCAACGCGGTACGGAAAGTAGAATCAATTTCGCTTCAAAAGCCCTTTCTCGGTTACCTATGCAATAGACATTTAGGGCACCACTGGGGCCCTCCTAATTAACATCTAAAAATTTCCTTCGGCATTCAAGATTGGATCATATAGGCCTACCTTGGGACCGAGTTTGAAAATTATAACTTAATATTAAAGGGAGCTAGGAGGTCTCGAAGCCTGAACCTTATTGTCGACATTTCGACTTTTTTATTTTTTATTTTATTATTATTCCAAAAAGTGTTCTTTAACAAAGAAAGATGCTCCATTTTATACACAGAGCACCTTATGCATGATAATCACCTAAAATAATGCAAAAGGAGTCAAAAAATAACAAATAAACTGATTTTCCTGGATTTTTCCAGTTTTTTCCCATTTTCCTAAATAAAAAAAAAAATTCCTATATGCAGGACCCTCCAGAATATCGAAAAATACATCTGAAAAATAATATAATGTAAAACATACAAAAGAAAGAAAAAAAAGAATTTTTTTTAAAAAATTGTCCACAGCTGGGATTCGAACCCCCGACCTCTCCCTCGAGCCTCGACTTGCCAGTCAGGTGTCCTACCACCAGACCAAGGCGTCACGGAAAGAAAGAAACAATTTCGCTTCAAAAGCCCTTTCTCGGATACCTATGAAATAGACCTTTAGGGCACCACTGGGGCCCTCCTAATCAACATATAAAAATTTCCTTCGGCATTCAAGATTGGATCATATAGGCCTACCTTAGGACCGAGTTTGAAACGTATAACTTAATATTAAAGGGAGCTAGGAGGTCTCGAAGCCTGAACCTTATTATCGACATTTCGACTTTTTTATTTTTTATTTTATTATTATTCCAAAAAGTGTTCTTTAACAAAGAAAGATGCTCCATTTTATACACAGAATACCTTATGCAGGATAGACTACCTTAAATGTTGCAAAAGGAGTCGAAAAATTACTAACTAATTGATTTTCCTAGATTTTTCCAGTTTTTTCCCATTTTCCTAATTAAAAAAAAAATTCCTACATGCAGGACCCTCCAGAATATCGGAAAATACATCTGAAAAATAATATAATGTAAAACATACAAAAGAAGGAAAAAAAAGAATTTTTTTTAAAAAATTGTCCACAGCTGGGACTCGAACCCCCGACCTCTCCCTCGAGCCTCGACTTGCCAGTCAGGTGTCCTACCACCTTCTAATAAAATGTAAAACAAAAAAAAAAATACATCTGAAAAATAATAAAATGTAAAACAAAAAAAAAATACATCTGAAAAATAATATAATGTAAAAGGAAAAGGGAAAAAAAATACATCTGAAAAATAATATAATGTAAAACAAGCAAAAGAAAGAAAAAAAAGAATTGATTTTAAAAAATTGTCCGCAACTGGGATTCGAACCCCCGACCCCTCCCTCGAGCCTCGACTTGCCAGTCAGGTGTCCTACCACCAGACCAACGCGGTACGGAAAGTAAGAATCAATTTCGCTTCAAAAGCCCTTTCTCGGTTACCTATGCAATAGACATTTAGGGCACCACTGGGGCCCTCCTAATCAACATATAAAAATTTCCTTCGGCATTCAAGATTGGATCATAAAGGCCTACCTTGGGACCGAGTTTGAAAATTATAACTTAATATTAAAGGGAGCTAGGAGGTCTCGAAGCTTGAACCTTATTGACGACATTTCAACTTTTTTATTTTTTATTTTATTATTATTCCAAAAAGTGTTCTTTAACAAAGAAAGATGCTCCATTTTATACAAAGAACACCTTACGCAAGATAGACTACCTTAAATGTTGCAAAAGGAGTCGAAAAATTACTAACTAACTGATTTTCCAAGATTTTTCCAGTTTTTTCCCATTTTCCAAATTAAAAAAAAAATTCCTACATGCAGGACCCTCCAGAATATCGAAAAATACATCTGAAAAATAATATAATGTAAAACATACAAAAGAATTTTTTTTTAAAAATTGTCCACAGCTGGGATTCGAACCCCCGACCCCTCCCTCCAGCCTTTACTTTCCAGTCAGGTGTCCTACCACCAGACCAAGGAAGTACGGAAAGAAAGCAACAAATTTGCTTCAAAAGCCCTTTCTCGGATACGTATGAAATAGACCTTTAGGGCACCACTGGGGCCCTTCTAATTAACATGTAAAAATTTCCTTCGGCATTCAAGATTGGATCATATAGGTCTACCTTGGGACCGAGTTTGAAAATTATAACTTAATATTAAAGGGAGCTAGGAGGTCTCGAAGCCTGAACCTCATTGACGACATTTCGAATTTTTATTTTTTATTTTATTATTATTCCAAAAAGTGTTCTTTAACAAAGAAAGATGCTCCATTTTATACACAGAACACCTTATGCATGATAATCACCTAAAATAATGCCAAAGGAGTCGAAAAATAACAAATAAACTGATTTTCCTAGATTTTTCCAGTTTTTTCTCATTTTCCGAATTAAAAAAAAAAATTCCTACATGCAGGACCCTCCAGAAAATCGAAAAATACATCTGAAAAATAATATAATGTAAAACAATTAAAAGAAAGAAAAAAAAGAATTTTTTTTTAAAAATTGTCAACAACTGGGATTCGAACCCCCGACCCCTCCCTCCAGCCTCGACTTGCGAGTCAGGTGTCCTACCACCAGACCAAATCGGTACGGAAAGAAAGAAACAATTTCGCTTCAAAAGCCCTTTCTCGGATACCTATGAAATAGACCTTTAGGGCCCCACTGGGGCCCTCAAATTAATATATAAAAATTTCCTTCGGCATTCAAGATTGGATCATATAGGCCTACCTTGGGACCGAGTTTGAAAATTATAACTTAATATTAAAGGGAGCTAGGAGGTCTTGAAGCCTGAACCTTATTGACGACATTTCGACTTTTTTATTTTTTATTTTATTATTATTCCAAAAAGTGTTCTTTAACAAAGAAAGATGCTCCATTTTATACAAAGAACACCTTATGCAAGATAGACAACCTTAAATGTTGCAAAAGGAGTCGAAAAATTACAAACTAACTGATTTTCCTAGATTTTTCCAGTTTTTTCCCATTTTCCTAATTAAAAAAAAAATTCCTTCATGCAGGACCCTCCAGAATATCGAAAAATACATCTGAAAAATAATATAATGTAAAACATACAAAAGAAAGAAAAAAAAGAATTTTTTTTTAAAAATTGTCCACAGCTGGGATTGGAACCCCCGACCCCTCCCTCCAGCCTCGACTTGCCACTCAGGTGTCCTACCACCAGACCAAGGCGGTATGGAAAGAAAGAATTAATTTCGCTTCAAAAGCCCTTTCTCGGATACCTATGAAATAGACATTTAGGGCCCCACTGGGGCCCTTCTAATAAACATTAAAATATTTCCTTCCGCAGGCATGATTGGACCATAGAGGCCTACCTTGGGACCGAATTTAAAAATTATAACTTAATATCAAAGGGACTAGGAGGTCTCGAAGCCTGAACCTTATTCTCAGCATTTCGATTTTTTTTTAATTTTTCTTTATAATTATTCCAAGAAGTGTTAATACATCTGAAAAATAATAAAATGTAAAACAAAAAAAAAATACATCTGAAAAATAATATAATGTAAAAGGAAAAGGGAAAAAAAATACATCTGAAAAATAATATAATGTAAAACAAGCAAAAGAAAGAAAAAAAAGAATTGATTTTAAAAAATTGTCGGCAACTGGGATTCGAACCCCCGACCCCTCCCTCGAGCCTCGACTTGCCAGTCAGGTGTCCTACCACCAGACCAACGCGGTACGGAATGTAAGAATCAATTTCGCTTCAAAAGCCCTTTCTCGGTTACCTATGCAATAGACATTTAGGCCCCACTGGTGCCCTTCTAATTAACATTAAAAAATTTCCTGCGGCATCCAAAATTGGATCATATAGGCCTACCTGGGGACCGAGTTTGAAAATTATAACTTAATATTAAAGGGAGCTAGGAGGTCTCAAAGCTTGAACCTTATTGACGACATTTCAACTTTTTTATTTTTTATTTTATTATTATTCCAAAAAGTGTTCTTTAACAAAGAAAGATGCTCCATTTTATACAAAGAACACCTTACGCAAGATAGACTACCTTAAATGTTGCAAAAGGAGTCGAAAAATTACATACTAACTGATTTTCCTAGATTTTTCCAGTTTTTACCCATTTTCCTAATTAAAAAAAAAATTCCTACATGCAGGACCCTCCAGAATATCGAAAAATACATCTGAAAAATAATATAATGTAAAACATACAAAAGAAAGAAAAAAAAGAATTTTTTTTTAAAAATTGTCCACAGCTGGGATTCGAACCGCCGACCCCTCCCTCCAGCCTCTACTTGCCAGTCAGTTGTCCTACCACCAGACCAAGGCGGCACGGAAAGAAAGAAACAATTTCGCTTCAAAAGCCCTTTCTCGGACACCTATGAAATAGACCTTTAGGGTCCCACTGGGGCCCTCCTAATTAACATATAAAAATTTCCTTCGGCATTCAAGATTGGATCATAAAGGCCTACCTTGGGACCGAGTTTGAAAATTATAACTTATTATTAAAGGGAGCTAGGAGGTCTCGATGCCTGAACCTTATTCTCAACATTTCGATTTTTTTTAAATTTTTTTTTATAATTATTCCAAAAAGTGTTCTTTAACAAAGAAAGATGCTCCATTTTATACACAGAATACCTTATGCAAGATAGACTACCTTAAATGTTGCAAAAGGAGTCGAAAAATTCTAACTAACTGATTTTCCTAGATTTTTCCAGTTTTTTCCCATTTTCCTAATTAAAAAAAAATTCCTACATGCAGGACCCACCAGAATATCGAAAAATACATCTGAAAAATAATATAATGTAAAACATACAAAAGAAAGAAAAAAAAGAATTTTTTTAAAAAATTGTCCACAGCTGGGATTCGAACCTCCGACCCCTCCCTCCAGCCTTGACTTTCCAGTCAGGTGTCCTACCACCAGACCAAGGAAGTACGGAAAGAAAGCAACAAATTTGCTTCAAAAGCCCTTTCTCGGATACGTATGAAATAGACCTTTAGGGCACCACTGGGGCCCTTCTAATTAACATGTAAAAATTTCCTTCGGCATTCAAGATTGGATCATATAGGTCTACCTTGGGACCGAGTTTGAAAATTATAACTTAATATTAAAGGGAGCTAGGAGGTCTCGAAGCCTGAACCTCATTGACGACATTTCGAATTTTTATTTTTTATTTTATTATTATTCCAAAAAGTGTTCTTTAACAAAGAAAGATGCTCCATTTTATACACAGAACACCTTATGCATGATAATCACCTAAAATAATGCCAAAGGAGTCGAAAAATAACAAATAAACTGATTTTCCTAGATTTTTCCAGTTTTTTCTCATTTTCCGAATTAAAAAAAAAAAATTCCTACATGCAGGACCCTCCAGAAAATCGAAAAATACATCTGAAAAATAATATAATGTAAAACAATTAAAAGAAAGAAAAAAAAGAATTTTTTTTAAAAAATTGTCAACAACTGGGATTCGAACCCCCGACCCCTCCCTCCAGCCTCGACTTGCGAGTCAGGTGTCCTAGCACCAGACCAAATCGGTACGGAAAGAAAGAAACAATTTCGCTTCAAAAGCCCTTTCTCGGATACCTATGAAATAGACCTTTAGGGCCCCACTGGGGCCCTCCAAATTAATATATAAAAATTTCCTTCGGCATTCAAGATTGGATCATATAGGCCTACCTTGGGACCGAGTTTGAAAATTATAACTTAATATTAAAGGGAGCTAGGAGGTCTTGAAGCCTGAACCTTATTGACGACATTTCGACTTTTTTATTTTTTATTTTATTATTATTCCAAAAAGTGTTCTTTAACAAAGAAAGATGCTCCATTTTATACAAAGAACACCTTATGCAAGATAGACAACCTTAAATGTTGCAAAAGGAGTCGAAAAATTACAAACTAACTGATTTTCCTAGATTTTTCCAGTTTTTTCCCATTTTCCTAATTAAAAAAAAAATTCCTACATGCAGGACCCTCCAGAATATCGAAAAATACATCTGAAAAATAATATAATGTAAAACATACAAAAGAAAGAAAAAAAAGAATTTTTTTTTAAAAATTGTCCACAGCTGGGATTGGAACCCCCGACCCCTCCCTCCAGCCTCGACTTGCCAGTCAGGTGTCCTACCACCAGACCAAGGCGGTATGGAAAGAAAGAATTAATTTCGCTTCAAAAGCCCTTTCTCGGATACCTATGAAATAGACATTTAGGGCCCCACTGGGGCCCTTCTAATAAACATTAAAATATTTCCTTCCGCAAGCATGATTGGACCATAGAGGCCTACCTTGGGACCGAATTTAAAAATTATAACTTAATATCAAAGGGACTAGGAGGTCTCGAAGCCTGAACCTTATTCTCAGCACTTCGATTTTTTTTTAATTTTTCTTTATAATTATTCCAAGAAGTGTTAATACATCTGAAAAATAATAAAATGTAAAACAAAAAAAAAATACATCTGAAAAATAATATAATGTAAAAGGAAAAGGGAAAAAAAATACATCTGAAAAATAATATAATGTAAAACAATTAAAAGAAAGAAAAAAAAGAATTGATTTTAAAAAATTGTCGGCAACTGGGATTCGAACCCCCGACCCCTCCCTCGAGCCTCGACTTGCCAGTCAGGTGTCCTACCACCAGACCAACGCGGTACGGAAAGTAAGAATCAATTTCGCTTCAAAAGCCCTTTCTCGGTTACCTATGCAATAGACATTTAGGCCCCACTGGGGCCCTTCTAATTAACATTAAAAAATTTCCTGCGGCATCCAAAATTGGATCATATAGGCCTACCTGGGGACCGAGTTTGAAAATTATAACTTAATATTAAAGGGAGCTAGGAGGTCTCAAAACTTGAACCTTATTGACGACATTTCAACTTTTTTATTTTTTATTTTATTATTATTCCAAAAAGTGTTCTTTAACAAAGAAAGATGCTCCATTTTATACAAAGAACACCTTACGCAAGATAGACTACCTTAAATGTTGCAAAAGGAGTCGAAAAATTACATACTAACTGATTTTCCTAGATTTTTCCAGTTTTTTCCCATTTTCCTAATTAAAAAAAAAATTCCTACATGCAGGACCCTCCAGAATATCGAAAAATACATCTGAAAAATAATATAATGTAAAACATACAAAAGCAAGAAAAAAAAGAATTTTTTTTAAAAAATTGTCCACAGCTGGGATTCGAACCCCCGACCCCTCACTCCAGCTCGACTTGAAAGTCAGGTGTCCTACCACCAGACCAAGGCGGTACGGAAAGAAAGAAACCATTTCTCTTCAAAAGCCCTTTCTCGGATACGTATGAAATAGACCTTTAGGGTCCCACTGGGGCCCTCCTAATTAACATATAAAAATTTTCTTCGGCATTCAAGATTGGATCATATAGGCCTACCTTGGGACCGAGTTTGAAAATTATAACTTAATATTAAAGGAAGCTAGGAGGTCTCGAAGCCTGAACCTTATTCTCAACATTTCGATTTTTTTTAATTTTTTTTTATAATTATTCCAAAAAGTGTTCTTTAACAAAGAAAGATGCTCCATTTTATACACAGAATACCTTATGCAAGATAGACTACCTTAAATGTTGCAAAAGGAGTCGAAAAATTCTAACTAACTGATTTTCCTAGATTTTTCCAGTTTTTTCCCATTTTCCTAATTAAAAAAAAAATTCCTACATGCAGGACCCACCAGAATATCGAAAAATACATCTGAAAAATAATATAATGTAAAACATACAAAAGAAAGAAAAAAAAGAATTTTTTTTTAAAAATTGTCCACAGCTGGGATTCGAACCCCCGACCCCTCCCTCCAGCCTTGACTTTCCAGTCAGGTGTCCTACCACCAGACCAAGGAAGTAAGTAAAGAAAGCAACAAATTTGCTTCAAAAGCCCTTTCTCGGATACCTATGAAATAGACCTTTAGGGCACCACTGGGGCCCTCCTAATTAACATGTAAAAATTTCCTTCGGCATTCAAGATTGGATCATATAGGTCTACCTTGGGACCGAGTTTGAAAATTATAACTTAATATTAAAGGGAGCCAGGAGGTCTCGAAGCCTGAACCTTATTATCGACATTTCGACTTTTTTATTTTTTATTTTATTATTATTCCAAAAAGTGTTCTTTAACAAAGAAAGATGCTCCATTTTATACACAGAACACCTTATGCATGATAATCACCTAAAATAATGCCAAAGGAGTCGAAAAATAACAAATAAACTGATTTTCCTAGATTTTTCCAGTTTTTTCTCATTTTCCGAATTAAAAAAAAAAATTCCTACATGCAGGACCCTCCAGAATATCGAAAAATACATCTGAAAAATAATATAATGTAAAACAATTAAAAGAAAGAAAAAAAAGAATTGATTTTAAAAAATTGTCCACAACTGGGATTCGAACCCCCGACCACTCCCTCCAGCCTCGACTTGCCAGTCAGGTGTCCTACCACCAGACCAAGCCGGTACGGAAAGAAAGAAACAATTTCGCTTTAAAAGCCCTTTCTCGGATACCTATGAAATAGACCTTTAGGGCCCCACTGGGGCCCTCCTAATTAACATATAAAAATTTCCTTCGGCATTCAAGATTGGATCATATAGGCCTACCTTGGGACCGAGTTTGAAAATTATAACTTTATACTAAAGGGAGCTAGGAGGTCTCGAAGCCTGAACCTTATTGTCGACATTTCGACTTTTTTATTTTTTATTTTATTATTATTCCAAAAAGTGTTCTTTAACAAAGAAAGATGCTCGATTTTATACACAGAACACCTTAGGCATGATAATCACCTAAAATAATGCAAAAGGAGTCGAATAATAACAAATAAACTGGTTTTCCTAGATTTTTCCAGTTTTTTCTCATTTTCCTAATTAAAAAAAAAAATTCCTACATGCAGGACCCTCCAGAATATCGAAAAATACATCTGAAAAATAATATAATGTAAAACAATTAAAAGAAAGAAAAAAAAGAATTTTTTTTAAAAAATTATCAACAACTGGGATTCGAACACCCGACCCCTCCCTCCAGCCTCGACTTGCCAGTCAGGTGTCCTACCACCTGACCAACAGGGTACGGAAAGTAAGATTCAATTTCGCTTCAAAAGCCCTTTCTCGGTTACCTATGCAAAAGACATTTAGGGCCCCACTGGGGCCCTTCTAATTAACATATAAAAATTTCCTTCGTCATTCAAGATTTGACCATAGAGGCCTACCTTGGGACAGAATTTAAAAATTATATTTTAATATTAAAGGGAGCTAGGAGGTCTCGAAGCCTGATCCTTATTATTAACATTCGATTTTTTAAAAAAATTTTTTATAATAATTCCAAAAAGTGTGTTTTAACAAAGAAAGATGCTCGATTTTATACACAGATCACCTTATGCATGATAATCACCTAAAATAATGCAAAAGGAGTCGAAAAATATCAAATAAACTGATTTTCCTAGATTTTTTCAGTTTTTTCCCATTTTCCTAATTAAAAAAAAAAATTCCTACATGCAGGACCCTCCAGAATATCGAAAAATACATCTGAAAAATAATATAATGTAAAGCATACAAAAGAAAGAAAAAAAAGAAATTTTATTTAAAAAATTGTCCACAGCTGGGATTCGAACCCCCGACCCCTCCCTCCAGCCTCGACTTGCCAGTCAGGTGTCCTACCACCAGACCAAGGCGGTACGGATAGAAAGAAACAATTTCGCTTCAAAAGCCCTTTCTCGGATACCTATGAAATAGACCTTTAGGGCCCCACTGGGGCCCTCCTAATTAACATATAAAAATTTCCTTCGGCATTCAAGATTGGATCATATAGGCCTACTTGGGACCGAGGTTGAAAATTATAACTTAATATTAAAGGGAGCTAGGAGGTCTCGAAGCCTGAACCTTATTCTCAACATTTCGATTTTTTTTAATTTTTTTTTATAATTATTCCAAAAAGTGTTCTTTAACAAAGAAAGATGCTCCATTTTATACACAGAACACCTTATGCAAGAAATACTACCTTAAATGTTGCAAAAGGAGTCGAAAAATTACAAAATAACTGATTTTCCTAGATTTTTCCAGTTTTTACCCATTTTCCTAATTAAAAAAAAAATTCCTACATGCAGGTCCCTCCAGAATATCGAAAAATACATCTGAAAAATAATATAATGTAAAACATACAAAAGAAAGAAAAAAAAGAATTTTTTTTTAAAAATTTTCCACAGCTGGGATTCGAACCCCCGACCCCTCCCTCCAGCCTCGACTTGCCAGTCAGGTTTCCTACCACCAGACCAAGGCGGTACGGAAAGAAAGAAACAATTTCGCTTCAAAAGCCCTTTCTCGGATACCTATGAAATAGACATTCAGGGCCCCACTGGGGCCCTTCTAATTAACATTAAAAAATTTACTTCCGCAGGCATGATTGGACCATAGAGGCCTACCTTGGGACCGAATTTAAAAATTATATTTTAATATTAAAGGGAGCTAGGAGGTCTCGAAGCCTGAACCTTATTATTAACATTCGATTTTTTTAAATTTTTTTTTATAATAATTCTAAAAAGTGTGTTTTAACAAAGAAAGATGCTCGATTTTATACACAGATCACCTTATGCATGATAATCACCCAAAATAATGCAAAAGGAGTCGAAAAATATCAAATAAACTGATTTTCCTAGATTTTTCCAGTTTTTTCCCATTTTCCTAATTAAAAAAAAAAATTCCTACATGCAGGATCCTCCAGAATATCGAAAAATACATCTGAAAAATAATATAATGTAAAACATACAAAAGAAAGAAAAAAAAGAAATTTTACTTTAAAAATTAACCACACCTGGGATTCGAACCCCCGACCCCTCCCTCCAGCCTCGACTTGCCAGTCAGGTGTCCTACCACCAGACCAAGGCGTAACGGAAAGAAAGAAACAATTTCGCTTCAAAAGCCTTTTCTCGGATACCTATGAAATAGACCTTTAGGGCCCCACAGGGGCCCTCCTAATTAACATATAAAAATTTCCTTCGGCATTCAAGATTGGATTATAGAGGCCTACCTTGGGACCGAATTTAAAAATTATATTTTAATATTAAAGGGAGCTAGGAGGTCTCGAAGCCTGAACCTTATTATTAACATTCGATTTTTTAAAATTTTTTTTTATAATAATTCTAAAAAGTGTGTTTTAACAAAGAAAGATGCTCGATTTTATACACAGATCACCTTATGCGAGATAGACTACCTTAAATGTTGCAAAAGGAGTCGAAAAATTACAAACTAACTGATTTTCCTAGATTTTTCCAATTTTTTCCCATTTTCCTAATTAAAAAAAAAAATTCCTACATGCAGGACCCTCCAGAATATCGAAAAATACATCTGAAAAATAATATAATGTAAAACATACAAAAGAAAGAAAAAAAAGAAATTTTATTTTAAAAATTGTCCACAGCTGGGATTCGAACCCCCGACCCCTCCCTTTAGCCTCGACTTGCCAGTCAGGTGTCCTACCACCAGACCAAGGCGTAACAGAGAAAGAAACAATTTCGCTTCAAAAGCCCTTTCTCGGATACCTATGAAATAGACCTTTAGGGCCCCACTGGGGCCCTCCTAATTAACATATAAAAATTTCCTTCGGCATTCAAGATTGGATCATATAGGCCTACCTAGGGACCGAGTTTGAAAATTATAACTTTATATTAAAGGGAGCTAGGAGGTCTCGAAGCCTGAACCTTATTGTCGACATTTCGACTTTTTTATTTTTTATTTTATTATTATTCCAAAAAGTGTTCTTTAACAAAGAAAGATGCTCGATTTTATACACAGAACACCTTAGGCATGATAATCACCTAAAATAATGCAAAAGGAGTCGAAAAATAACAAATAAACTGATTTTCCTAGATTTTTCCAGTTTATTCTCATTTTCCTAATTAAAAAAAAAAATTCCTACATGCAGGACCCTCCAGAATATCGAAAAATACATCTGAAAAATAATATAATGTAAAACAATTAAAAGAAAGAAAAAAAAGAATTTTTTTTAAAAAATTATCAACAACTGGGATTCGAACCCCCGACCCCTCCCTCCAGCCTCGACTTGCCAGTCAGGTGTCCTACCACCTCACCAACAGGGTACGGAAAGTAAGATTCAATTTCGCTTCAAAAGCCTTTTCTCGGTTACCTATGCAAAAGACATTTAGGGCCCCACTGGGGCCCTTCTAATTAACATATAAAAATTTCCTTCGTCATTCAAGATTTGACAATAGAGGCCTACCTTGGGACCGAATTTAAAAATTATAACTTAATATTAAAGGGAGCTAGGAGGTCTCGAAGCCTGAACCTTAATATTTACATTAGATTTTTTTTTAATTTTTTTTTATAATTATTCCAAAAAGTGTTTTTTAACAAAGAAAGATGCTCCATTTTATACACAGAACACCTTATGCAAGATAGACTAACTTAAATGTTGCAAAAAGAGTCGAAAAATTACAAACTAACTGATTTTCCTAGATTTTTCCAGTTTTTCCCCATTTTCCTAATTAAAAAAAAAATTCCTACATGCAGGACCCTCCAGAATATCGAAAAATACATCTGAAAAATAATATAATGTAAAACATACAAAAGAAAGAAAGAAAAGAATTTTTTTTAAAAAATTGTCCACAGCTGGGATTTGAACCCCCGACTTCTCCCTCCAGCCTCGATTTGCCAGTCAGGTGTCCTACCACCAGACCAAGGCGGTACGGAAAGGAAGAAACAATTTCGCTTCAAAAGCCCTTTCTCGTATACCTATGAAATAGACCTTTAGGGCCCCACTGGGGCCCTCCTAATTAACATATAAAAATTTCCTTCGGCATTCAAGATTGGATCATATAGGCCTACCTTGGGACCGAGTTTGAAAATTATAACTTTATATTAAAGGGAGCTAGGAGGTCTCGAAGCCTGAACCTTATTGTCGACATTTCGACTTTTTTATTTTTTATTTTATTATTATTCCAAAAAGTGTTCTTTAACAAAGAAAGATGCTCGATTTTATACACAGAACACCTTAGGCATGATAATCACCTAAAATAATGCAAAAGGAGTCGAAAAATAACAAATAAACTGATTTTCCTAGATTTTTCCAGTTTATTCTCATTTTCCTAATTAAAAAAAAAAATTCCTACATGCAGGACCCTCCAGAATATCGAAAAATACATCTGAAAAATAATATAATGTAAAACAATTAAAAGAAAGAAAAAAAAGAATTTTTTTTAAAAAATTATCAACAACTGGGATTCGAACCCCCGACCCCTCCCTCCAGCCTCGACTTGCCAGTCAGGTGTCCTACCACCTCACCAACAGGGTACGGAAAGTAAGATTCAATTTCGCTTCAAAAGCCTTTTCTCGGTTACCTATGCAAAAGACATTTAGGGCCCCACTGGGGCCCTTCTAATTAACATATAAAAATTTCCTTCGTCATTCAAGATTTGACTATAGAGGCCTACCTTGGGACCGAATTTAAAAATTATAACTTAATATTAAAGGGAGCTAGGAGGTCTCGAAGCCTGAACCTTAATATTTACATTAGATTTTTTTTTAATTTTTTTTTATAATTATTCCAAAAAGTGTTTTTTAACAAAGAAAGATGCTCGATTTTATACACAGAACACCTTAGGCATGATAATCACCTAAAATAATGCAAAAGGAGTCGAAAAATAACAAATAAACTGATTTTCCTAGATTTTTCCAGTTTATTCTCATTTTCCTAATTAAAAAAAAAAATTCCTACATGCAGGACCCTCCAGAATATCGAAAAATACATCTGAAAAATAATATAATGTAAAACAATTAAAAGAAAGAAAAAAAAGAATTTTTTTTAAAAAATTGTCCACAGCTGGGATTTGAACCCCCGACTTCTCCCTCCAGCCTCGATTTGCCAGTCAGGTGTCCTACCACCAGACCAAGGCGGTACGGAAAGGAAGAAACAATTTCGCTTCAAAAGCCCTTTCTCGTATACCTATGAAATAGACCTTTAGGGCCCCACTGGGGCCCTCCTAATTAACATATAAAAATTTCCTTCGGCATTCAAGATTGGATCATATAGGCCTACCTTGGGACCGAGTTTGAAAATTATAACTTAATATTGAAGGGAGCTAGGAGGTCTCGAAACCTGAACCTTATTGTCGACATTTCGACTTTTTTATTTTTTATTTTATTATTATTCCAAAAAGTGTTCTTTAAGAAAGAAAGTTGCTCGATTTTATACACAGAACACCTTATGCATGATAATCACCTAAAATAATGCAAAAGGAGTCGAAAAATGACAAATAAACTGATTTTCCTAGATTTTTTCAGTTTTTTCCCATTTTACTAATTAAAAAAAAAATTCCTACATGCAGGACCCTCCAGAATATTGAAAAATACATCTGAAAAATAATATAATGTAAAACAAGCGAAAGAAAGAAAAAAAAGAATTTTTTTTTTTAAATTGTCCACAGCTGGGATTCGAACCCCCGACACCTCCCTCCAGCCTCGACTTGCCAGTCAGGTGTCCTACCACCAGACCAAGGCGGTACGGAAAGAAAGAAACAATTTCGCTTCAAAAGCCCTTTCTCGGATACCTATGAAATAGACCTTTAGGGCCCCACTGGGGCCCTCCTAATTAACATATAAAAATTTCCTTCGGCATTCAAGATTGGATCATATAGGCCTACCTTGGGACCGAGTTTGAAAATTATAACTTAATATTAAAGGGAGCTAGGAGGTCTCGAAGCCTGAACCTTATTGTCGACATTTCGACTTTTTTATTTTTTACTTTATTATTATTCCAAAAAGTGTTCTTTAACAAAGAAAGATGCTCGATTTTATACACAGAACACCTTAGGCATGATAATCACCTAAAATAATGCAAAAGGAGTCGAAAAATAACAAATAAACTGATTTTCCTAGATTTTTCCAGTTTTTTCTCATTTTCCTAATTAAAAAAAAAAATTCCTACATGCAGGACCCTCCAGAATATCGAAAAATACATCTGAAAAATAATATAATGTAAAACAAGCGAAAGAAATAAAAAAAAGAATTGATTTTAAAAAATTGTCCACAACTGGGATTCGAACCACCCGACACCTCCCTCCAGCCTCGACTTGCCAGTCAGGTGTCCTACCACCACACCAACCCGGTACGGAAAGTAAGAATCAATTTCGCTTCAAAAGCTCTTTCTCGATTACCTATGCAATGGACATTTAGGTCCCCACTGGGGCCCTTCTAATTAACAATAAAAAATTTCCTTCGGCAGGCATGATTAGACCATAGAGGCCTACCTTGGGACCGAATTTAAAAATTATAACTTAATATTAAAGGGAGCTAGGAGGTCTCGAAGCTTGAACCTTATTCTCAACATTTCGATTTTTTAAAATTTTTTTTTATCATTTTTCCAAAAAGTGTTCTTTAACAAAGAAAGATGCTCCATTTTATACACAGAATACCTTATGCAAGATAGACTACCTTAAATATTGCAAAAGGAGTCAAAAAATTACAAACTAACTGATTTTCCTAGATTTTTCCAGTTTTTTCCCATTTTCCTAATTAAAAAAAAAATTCCTACATGCAGGACCCTCCAGAATATCGAAAAATACATCTGAAAAATAATATAATGTAAAACATACAAAAGAAATTAAAAAAAGAAATTTTTTTAAAAAATTGTCCACAGCTGGGATTCAAACCCCCGACCCCTCCCTCCAGCCTCGACTTGCCAGTCAGGTGTCCTACCACCACACTAAGCCGGTACAGAAAGTAAGAATCAATTTCGCTTCAAAAGCTCTTTCTCGGTTACCTATGCAATAGACATTTAGGGCCCCACTGGGGCCCTTCTAATTAACATTAAAAAATTTCCTTCTGCAAGCATGATTGGACCATACAGGCCTACCTTGGGACCGAATTTAAAAATTATAACTTAATATTAAAGGGAGCTAGGAGGTTTCGAAGCCTGAACCCTATTCTCAACATTTTGATTTTTTAAAATTTTTTTTTATAATTTTTCCAAAAAGTGTTCTTTAACAAAGAAAGATGCTCCATTTTATACACAGAACACCTTATGCAAGATAGACTACCTTAAATGTTGCAAAAGGAGTCGAAAAATTACAAACTAACAGATTTTCCTAGATTTTTCCAGTTTTTTCCCATTTTCCTAATTAAAAAAAAAAATTCCTACATGCAGGACCCTCCAGAATATCGAAAAATACATCTGAAAAATAATATAATGTAAAGCATACAAAAGAAAGAAAAAAAAGAAATTTTATTTTAAAAATTGTCCACAGCTGGGATTTGAACCCCCGACCCCTCCCTCCAGCCTCGACTTGCCAGTCAGGTGTCCTACCACCAGACCAAGGCGGTACGGAAAGAAAGAAACAATTTCGCTTCAAAAGCCCTTTCTCGGATACCTATGAAATAGACCTTTAGGGCCCCACTGGGGCCCTCCTAATTAACATATAAAAATTTCCTTCGGCATTCAAGATTGGATCATATAGGCCTACCTTGGGACCGAGTTTGAAAATTATAACTTAATATTAAAGAGAGCTAGGAGGTCTCGAAGCCTGAACCTTATTGTCGACATTTCGACTTTTTTTTTTTACTTTATTATTATTCCAAAAAGTGTTCTTTAACAAAGAAAGATGCTCGATTTTATACACAGAACACCTTAGGCATGATAATCACCTAAAATAATGCAAAAGGAGTCGAAAAATAACAAATAAACTGATTTTCCTAAATTTTTCCAGTTTTTTCTCATTTTCCTAATTAAAAAAAAAAAATTCCTACATGCAGGACCCTCCAGAATATCGAAAAATACATCTGAAAAATAATATAATGTAAAACAAGCGAAAGAAATAAAAAAGTAATTGATTTTAAAAAATTGTCCACAACTGGGATTCGAACCACCCGACACCTCCCTCCAGCCTCGACTTGCCAGTCAGGTGTCCTACCACCACACCAACCCGGTACGGAAAGTAAGAATCAATTTCGCTTCAAAAGCTCTTTCTCGATTACCTATGCAATAGACATTTAGGTCCCCACTGGGGCCCTTCTAATTAACAATAAAAAATTCCTTCGGCAGGCATGATTAGACCATAGAGGCCTACCTTGGGACCGAATTTAAAAATTATAACTTAATATTAAAGGGAGCTAGGAGGTCTCGAAGCCTGAACCTTATTCTCAACATTTTGATTTTTTAAAATTTTTTTTTATAATTTTTCCAAAAAGTGTTCTTTAACAAAGAAAGATGCTCCATTTTATACACAGAATACCTTATGCAAGATAGACTACCTTAAATGTTGCAAAAGGAGTCGAAAAATTACAAACTAACTGATTTTCCTAGATTTTTCCAGTTTTTTCCCATTTTCCTAATTAAAAAAAAAATTCCTACATGCAGGACCCTCCAGAATATCGAAAAATACATCTGAAAAATAATATAATGTAAAACATACAAAAGAAAGAAAAAAAAGAATTTTTTTAAAAAAATTGTCCACAGCTGGGATTCAACCCACCGACCCCTCCCTCCTGCCTCGACTTGCCAGTCAGGTGTCCTACCACCAGACCAAGGTGGTACGGAAAGAAAGAAACAATTTCGCTTCAAAAGCCCTTTCTCAGTCCTATGAAATAGACCTTTAGGGCCCCACTGGGGCCCTCCTAATTCACATATAAAAATTTCCTTCGGCAGGCATGATTTGACCATAGAGGCTTACCTTGGGACCGAATTTAAAAATTATAACTTAATATTAAAGGGAGCTAAAAGGTCTCGAAGCCTAAACCTTATTCTCAACATTTCGATTTTTTAAAATTTTTTTTCATAATTATTCCAAAAAGTGTTCTTTAACAAAGAAAGATGCTCCATTTTATACACAGAATACCTTATGCAAGATAGACCACCTTAAATGTTGCAAAAAGAGTCGAAAAATTACAAATAAACTGATTTTCCTAGATTTTTCCAGTTTTTTCCCATTTTTCTAATTAAAAAAAAAAATTACTACATGCAGGACCCTCCAGAATATCGAAAAATACATCTGAAAAATAATATAATGTAAAGCATACAAAAGAAAGAAAAAAAAGAATTTTTTTAAATAAATTGTCCACTGCTGGGATTCGAACCCCCGACCCCTCCCTCCAGCCTCGACTTGCCAGTCAGGTGTCCTACCACCAGACCAAGGCGGTACGGAAAGAAAGAAACAATTTCGCTTCAAAAGCCCTTTCTCGGATACCAATGAAATAGACCTTTAGGGCCCCAATGGGGCCCTCCTAATTAACATATAAAAATGTCCTTCAGCAATCATGATTGGATCATATAGGCCTACCTTGGGACCGAGTTTGAAAATTATAACTTAATATTAAAGGGAGCTAGGAGGTCTCGAAGCCTGATCCTTATTGACGACATTTCGACTTTTTTATTTTATTATTATTCCAAAAAGTGTTCTTTAACAAAGAAAGATGCTCGATTTTATACACAGATCACCTTATGCATGATAATCACCTAAATTAATACAAAAGGAGTCGAAAAATAACAAATAAACTGATTTTCCTAGATTTTTCCAGTTTTTTCCCATTTTCCTAATTAAAAAAAAAAAATTCCTACATGCAGGACCCTCCAGAATATCGAAAAATACATCTGAAAAATAATATAATGTAAAACATACAAAAGAAAGAAAAAAAAGAATTTTTTTTAAAAAATTGTCCACAGCTGGGATTCGAACCCCCGACCCCTCCCTCCAACCTCGACTTGCCAGTCAGGTGTCCTACCACCAGACCAAGGCGGTACGGAAAGAAAGAAACAATTTCGCTTCAAAAGCCCTTTCTCGGATACCTATGAAATAGACCTTTAGGGCCCCGCTGGGGCCCTCCTATTTAACATATAAAAATTTCCTTCTGCATTCAAGATTTGATCATATAGGCCTACCTTGGGACCGAGTTTGAAAATTATAACTTAATATTAAAGGGAGCTAGGAGGTCTCAAAGCCTGAACCTTATTGACGACATTTCGACTTTTTTATTTTTTGTTTTATTATTATTCCAAAAAGTGTTCTTTAACAAAGAAAGATGCTCGATTTTATACACAGAACACCTTATGCATGATAATCACCTAAAATAATGCAAAAGGAGTCGAAAAATAACAAATAAACTGATTTTCCTAGATTTTTCCAGTTTTTTCTCATTTTCCTAATTAAAAAAAAATTTCCTACATGCAGGACCCTCCAGAATATCGAAAAATACATCTGAAAAATAATATAATGTAAAACAAGCAAAAGAAAGAAAAAAAAGAATTGATTTTAAAAAATTGTCCACATCTGGGATTCGAACCCCCGACCCCTCCCTCCATCCTCGACTAGCCAGTCAGGTGTCCTTCCACCAGACCAACGCAGTACGGAAAGTAAGAATCAATTTCGCTTCAATAGCCTTTTCTCGGTTACTTATGCAATAGACATTTAGGGCCCCACTGGGGCCCTTCTAATTAACATTAAAAAATTTCCTTCGGCAGGCATGATTGGACCATAGAGGCCTACCTTGGGACCGAATTTAAAAATTATAACTTAATATTAAAGGGAGCTAGGAGGTCTCGAAGCCTGAACCTTATTATTAACATTCGATTTTTTTAAATTTTTTTACTCGTTCAAATACTCGTTCAAATTCATAATAATTAGGCATAGGAGAGCGATTCCTATAAACGAAGTAGGCTATAGTATACATTAAATGATGGCTACACAGGATTTTTGACTCGCCTCATATCCTATTTGCAACATCTTCGAGTTTAACGGCGGCTGTGTTAACTATAGAGTGACAGGGCAAAAAAAAAAATTTTAAATGCCTTATAAATATTTCTTAGCATATGTATATGATTTTCGAAATTTTGACACTTTTCCTTTTACTTAATATTAATATCTAAGCTCTTATTTGAACCAAAAAATTAGAAAAAATTATTAAAGTGTCCACCAAATGACTCGTTCAAATGCAGCAGTTCATAATAATTAGAAAGCAAAGGAGAGCGATTTCTATAACCGAAGTAGGCTATAGTACACATTAAATGTAGGCTACATAGGATTTTTTACTCGCTTTATATCCTATTTGTAACACCTTCGAGTTTGACGGCGGCTGTGTTAACTATAGAGTGACAGGGCAAAAAAAAAATTTTTAAATGCCTTATAAATATTTCTTAGCATATGTATATGATTTTCGAAATTTTGACACTTTTCCTTTTACTTAATATTAATATCTAAGCTCTTATTTGAACCAAAAAATTAGAAAAAATTATTAAAGTGTCCACCAAATGACTCGTTCAAATGCAGCAGTTCATAATAATTAGAAAGCAAAGGAGAGCGATTTCTATAACCGAAGTAGGCTATAGTATACATTAAATGTAGGCTACACAGGATTTTTGACTCGCCTCATATCCTATTTGCAACATCTTCGAGTTAGACGGCGGCTGTGTTAACTATAGACTGACAGGGCAAAAAAAAATTTTTTAAATGCCTTATAAATATTTCTTAGCATATGTATATGATTTTCGAAATTTTGACACTTTTCCTTTTACTTAATATTAATATCTAAGCTCTTATTTGAACCAAAAAATTAGAAAAAATTATTAGTGTCCACCAAATGACTCGTTCAAATGCAGCAGTTCATAATAATTAGAAAGCAAAGGAGAGCGATTTATATAACCGAAGTAGGCTATAGTATACATTAAATGTAGGCTACACAGGATTTTTGACTCGCCTCATATCCTATTTGCAACATCTTCGAGTTTAACGGCGCCTGTGTTAACTATAGAGTGACAGGGCAAAAAAAAATTTTTTTAAATGCCTTACAAATATTTCTTAGCATATGTATATGATTTTCGAAATTTTGACACTTTTCCTTTTACTTAATATTAATATCTAAGCTCTTATTTGAACCAAAAAATTAGAAAAAATTATTAAAGTGTCCACCAAATGACTCGTTCAAATGCAGCAATTCATAATAATTAGAAAGCAAAGGAGAGCGATTTCTATAACCGAAGTAGGCTATAGTATACATTAAATGTAGGCTACACAGGATTTTTGACTCGCCTCATATCCTATTTGCAACATCTTCGAGTTTAACGGCGCCTGTGTTAACTATAGAGTGACAGGGCAAAAAAAAATTTTTTAAATGCCTTACAAATATTTCTTAGCATATGTATATGATTTTCGAAATTTTGACACTTTTCCTTTTACTTAATATTAATATCTAAGCTCTTATTTGAACCAAAAAATTAGAAAAAATTATTAAAGTGTCCACCAAATGACTCGTTCAAATTCAGCAATTCATAATAATTAGAAAGCAAAGGAGAGCGATTTCTATAACCGAAGTAGGCTATAGTATACATTAAATGTAGGCTACACAGGATTTTTGACTCGCCTCATATCCTATTTGCAACATCTTCGAGTTTAACGGCGGCTGTGTTAACTATAGAGTGACAGGGCAAAAAAAAATTTTTTAATGCCTTATAAATATTTCTTAGCATATGTATATGATTTTCGAAATTTTGACAATTTTCCTTTTACTTAATATTAATATCTAAGCTCTTATTTGAACCAAAAAATTAGAAAAAATTATTAAAGTGTCCACCAAATGACTCGTTCAAATTCAGCAATTCATAATAATTAGAAAGCAAAGGAGAGCGATTTCTATAACCGAAGTAGGCTATAGTATACATTAAATGTAGGCTACATAGGATTTTTTACTCGCTTTATATCCTATTTGTAACACCTTCGAGTTTAACGGTGCCTGTGTTAACTATAGAGTGACAGGGCAAAAGAATTTTTTTTAAATGCCTTATAAATATTTCTTAGCATATGTATATGATTTTCGAAATTTTGACACTTTTCCTTTTTTTTAATATTAATATCTAAGCTCTTATTTGAACCAAAAAATTAGAAAAAATTATTAAAGTGTCCACCAAATGACTCGTTCAAATGCAGCAATTCATAATAATTAGAAAGCAAAGGAGAGCGATTTCTATAACCGAAGTAGGCTATAGTATACTATAAATGTAGGCTACATAGGATTTTTTACTCGCCTTATATCCTATTTGTAACATCTTCGAGTTTAACGGCGCCTGTGTTAACTATAGAGTGACAGGGCAAAAAAAAATTTTTTAAATGCCTTACAAATATTTCTTAGCATATGTATATGATTTTCGAAATTTTGACACTTTTCCTTTTACTTAATATTAATATCTAAGCTCTTATTTGAACCAAAAAATTAGAAAAAATTATTAAAGTGTCCACCAAATGACTCGTTCAAATTCAGCAATTCATAATAATTAGAAAGCAAAGGAGAGCGATTTCTATAACCGAAGTAGGCTATAGTATACATTAAATGTAGGCTACACAGGATTTTTGACTCGCCTCATATCCTATTTGCAACATCTTCGAGTTTAACGGCGGCTGTGTTAACTATAGAGTGACAGGGCAAAAAAAAATTTTTTAATGCCTTATAAATATTTCTTAGCATATGTATATGATTTTCGAAATTTTGACAATTTTCCTTTTACTTAATATTAATATCTAAGCTCTTATTTGAACCAAAAAATTAGAAAAAATTATTAAAGTGTCCACCAAATGACTCGTTCAAATTCAGCAATTCATAATAATTAGAAAGCAAAGGAGAGCGATTTCTATAACCGAAGTAGGCTATAGTATACATTAAATGTAGGCTACATAGGATTTTTTACTCGCTTTATATCCTATTTGTAACACCTTCGAGTTTAACGGTGCCTGTGTTAACTATAGAGTGACAGGGCAAAAGAATTTTTTTTAAATGCCTTATAATTATTTCTTAGCATATGTATATGATTTTCGAAATTTTGACACTTTTCCTTTTTTTTAATATTAATATCTAAGCTCTTATTTGAACCAAAAAATTAGAAAAAATTATTAAAGTGTCCACCAAATGACTCGTTCAAATGCAGCAATTCATAATAATTAGAAAGCAAAGGAGAGCGATTTCTATAACCGAAGTAGGCTATAGTATACTATAAATGTAGGCTACATAGGATTTTTTACTCGCCTTATATCCTATTTGTAACATCTTCGAGTTTAACGGTGCCTGTGTTAACTATAGAGTGACAGGGCAAAAGAATTTTTTTTAAATGCCTTATAAATATTTCTTAGCATATGTATATGATTTTCGAAATTTTGACACTTTTCCTTTTACTTAATATTAATATCTAAGCTCTTATTTGAACCAAAAAATTAGAAAAAATTATTAAAGTGTCCGCCAAATGACTCGTTCAAATTCAGCAATTCATAATAATTAGAAAGCAATGGAGAGTGATTCCTATAACGGAAGTAGGCTATAGTATACATTAAATGTAGGCTACATAGGATTTTTTACTCGCCTCATATCCTATTTGCAACATCTTCGAGTTTAACGGCGCCTGTGTTAACTATAGAGTGACAGAGCAAAAGAATTTTTTTTAAATGCCTTATAAATATTTCTTAGCATATGTATATGATTTTCGAAATTTTGACACTTTTCCTTTTTTTTAATATTAATATCTAAGCTCTCATTTGAACCAAAAAATTAGAAAAAATTATTAAAGTGTCCGCCAAATGACTCGTTCAAATTCAGCAATTCATAATAATTAGAAAGCAATGGAGAGTGATTCCTATAACGGAAGTAGGCTATAGTATACATTAAATGTAGGCTACATAGGATTTTTTACTCGCCTCATATCCTATTTGCAACATCTTCGAGTTTAACGGCGCCTGTGTTAACTATAGAGTGACAGGGCAAAAGAATTTTTTTTAAATGCCTTGTAAATATTTCTTAGCATATGTATATGATTTTCGAAATTTTGACACTTTTCCTTTTTTTTAATATTAATATCTAAGCTCTCATTTGAACCAAAAAATTAGAAAAAATTATTAAAGTGTCCGCCAAATGACTCGTTCAAATTCAGCAATTCATAATAATTAGAAAGCAATGGAGAGTGATTCCTATAACGGAAGTAGGCTATAGTATACATTAAATGTAGGCTACACAGGATTTTTTACTCGCCTTATATCCTATTTGCAACATTTTCGAGTTTAACGGCACCTGTGTTAACTATATGGAGTGATAGGGCAAAACAATTTTTTTTTTAAATGCCTTATAAATATTTCTTAGCATATGTATATGTTTTTCGAAATTTTGACACTTTTCCTTTTACTTAATATTAATATCTAAGCTCTCATTTGAACCAAAAAATTATAAAAAATTATTAAAGTGTCCGCCAAATACTCGTTCAAATTCATAATAATTAGGCATAGGAGAGCGATTCTTATAAACGAAGTAGGCTACAGTATACATTAAATGTAGGCTACACAGGATTTTTTACTCGCCTCATATCCTATTTGCAACATCTTCGAGTTTAATGGCACCTGTGTTAACTATAGAGTGACAGGGCAAAACAATTTTTTTTAAAATGCCTTATAAATATTTCTTAGCATATGTATATGTTTTTCGAAATTTTGACACTTTTCCTTTTACTTAATATTAATATCTAAGCTCTCATTTGAACCAAAAAATTAGAAAAAATTATTAAAGTGTCCGCCAAATGACTCGTTCAAATGCAGCAATTCATAATAATTAGAAAGCAAAGGAGAGCGATTTCTATAACGGAAGTAGGTTATAGTATACATTAAATGTAGGCTACATAGGATTTTTTACTCGCTTCATATCCTATTTGCAACATCTTCGATTTTAACGACACCTGTGTTAACTATATAGAGTGACACAAAGACAAAAGAAAAGGGGCGTCTTTACGATCTCTCCACTGCTGAAAAGGAAAAAATTAGTTATAGCTGTTAGTGCACTGTGGAGAAAATGAGTGACACAAAATTTTCTTTTTTTTTTTCTTTCTAAATTGAATTATTAAATTCTTTATAATAATAATTCAAGTTTTATGCATCAAACTTATAATTCATCTTCCCAAGAAGAATATTGTTATAACAAAAATTTAATAAATGTGTAAAATTTAAATGCATTGTATTATTTGGTTGAGAAAAATTTTAATTTTATAAGCTAAAAATCAATATTATCTTTATAAAAAAAGAATTTTATTTAATTGATTCCTATATTATATCTATACTAAGGATATCTGATTAGTTTTATCCGGTAATCTCTGTCGCATTGTCTTTGGATACTTTTTGTAAAACTAAAATATAGTGATTTTTCAAACACTTTAATACTATGTATATGTATTACTGTGAATGACCGAAATTGGGGGTTGTGGATTTCCACCGTCGTTGTTGACAATTTCATAGTCTCTTTGGTAAATGTCCGAAATATATATTATGCTTAGTTAAGGTATCTATTCATGTGCCCGGTATGTCCTACATCAATGTTTTTCAAGATTCAGTGCATCTGCTCGGTATGCCCTACATCAATGTTATTTGAAGTTTCAGTGCCATTGCTCGGTATTCTCTACATCAATGTTTTTTTTAATTTTGATGGTTAAGTGCCACTGCCAAATATGTATTTAATCGTTACTCCGAACACTGATGTTTCTCCTAATCTATCTTCATAAAATATTAAAATACCGAATAAATATAATAATATCAACGAATAAATTAATATCAAATCGGATATAGCAAATATTTCGGACATTCACCAAAGCGTCTATGTGATTATTGACATTCACTGGTGAAACCCGACATTGTCTTGATTTCGATCATACACGGTAACATATGTATTTGTTTTTATTTTATTAAATGTTCGGAAACAAATGTCTATCTTTAACACCTATATTAAAAATAAATAGGTCATAACACTCACTGAATTGTAAAAAAAAAAAAAACTTTATTCACACGAATGAGGTACTCTAATTTAGATTTTGTAATAAAATTTAACACATACATGCAAAAGTAACATAAAGGAAATAAAGACAAGATAATAATAATAATTTTAAAAATAATAATTTTTTTTGTAAAGAAAAGGATGTTTAGACATTAAAATAAACATAGAATATGAATCAGATACTTCAATTTAATAAAAATAAACTTTATTGAAACATTTTAATTTAGATTTCGTAATAAAATATAAAACGCACACATGCAAAAGTAATATAAAGGAAATGAAGACTAGTTAGTAATAATAATTGTAAAAAATTATTTATTTTTTTGTTGAGAAAATGATGTTAGGTCATTAAACAAAGAATATGAATCTGATACTACAATTTAATAAAAATAAGTTTTATTGAGGCATTTCAATTTAGATTTTGTAATAAAATATAACACATACATGCAAAAGTAATATAAAAGAAATGAAGACAAGTTAATAATAATAATTTTAAAAACTAATTTTTTTTGTTGAGAAAATGATGTTTGGACATTAAAAAAGACATAGAATATGAATCAGATACTACAATGTAATCAAAATAAGTTTTATTTAAACTGATATTCAGGAGGTTTATGAAAACTTTTTAATATCTTCTTATTCATGCATTATGATATATAAATGTATTATTACTCCTCAGAAAGTGTGACAGATTTGCCTTTATTCGATTTTTTTTTAAGTTTTTGAAGTCTTCCATTCACAGATTCAATCAATTTTATAATATAAATATAATGACTGACAGCTCAATGTTAAAGATTGAAAATAAAAAAAATTTCTGCCTGTAACTTTCTACTCAAATATTTTACTGTAAAGAAAAATGTATTTAAGTTTACTTTTCATAACAGATTTTTACAATAACCATTATTAAAGTAACTACTAACGGGCTACAAATTAATTCTAACAGAAATTTTCTAATTCTAATTCTAATTTCTCACGAGATTATTTTTAAGCAGGTCAGATAAAAGATTATAGAGTCTTGCGACCAAATCAACTTCAGTACACCATACTTTTGTTAATCACTGTTTTCACTCCACCATATTTTATTTTACTTTTGAAGACTAATCTTTATTTCACCATAAAGAATCTAATTAGTTGATTTCGATAATTAAAAGGTTATAATCAATTGTATAGGCAGAATAATATTTTCCAAAATTTTTTCATTTCTCTTATTCTTCATCAAAACCTTATTCGTTGTTTCCTTAAACCTTATTCCTTAAAACCTCATTGTTTCCTTAATATTCATGCAGGCAATTTTTCTTTCTCTTAATTTACATAATTGCTTTATTTATAACAATTTGACGAGATAAACCTGCTTCATTTTTAACATTCACAAATCATGCATAAAAATGCGTGTGGAATAATGTTTTTTTTTTCATAAATTATCACCCTTAAATGTCATAATTTCTGAAGAATTACCCATATATATTGTGAAAAAATATATTTTACAAACACAGACTATATGAAATAATTGCTATATAAACAATTAGCTACATTACATCAAGTATTATTTACAAGAATACATCATTTGAATATGAAAAAAATACAAAAATATGCAAAATATACAAACTTTGTTTACTAAAATAGAGGAGATTTTCTTATTTAAATACTAGTATGAAAAATAAATTTTTTACTAACATTAATTTTGAATTGCAACAATAAAGAAATTTACTTGCAGTCAAAAAATTTTCTACAGTTGAGAAAAAGTTTTGCGTATAATTTTCCATTCAAATGTAAAATAAAATATTTTTAACTTCTATTAATTAAAATCAATTTAACAAGGGTTCCATGCTAAAGGTGGATTTTCAAATCTACTTTATTTCAATTTAATAATGATCAGCACATAAAAAACAAAGCCCTTTTATATTTGAAACAGCAAAGCTTAATTTAGATCTATATCAACGAAAAAGTCTTAGAAGTTGGCTCCGTTTAGTTATAAATAATAAAATAGCACATTTATTATCAAGTAAATTAAAGAATACAGAATACTTGTCATCTACAAAGTAGTTTGAAAAGAAAACATTCAGCAACCATTTCATTTTTCAATAATAACATTAAAAAGATAGATTCTCCAACCCTATTATTAATCAACGTGTATTTAATGCTGCATATCAAAACAATTAATTTTTCTCATTGATATTTCATTGATGTTTTATGCTTCGAGAAGTAGTTAATATTGTTAGAAATATAATTTAGTATACATATATAAAAACTTTTTTTTTTATTATTATTTATGAATAATTCCAATTTAATTTAATGAAATTATATGTGGGTGAAAAATTATTAGGAAAATACTGATATACGATTAAATGAAAAACAATGTGAATGAATTACAGACAAAGATACAAAAATGGACATTTTCTTTTTTCAAAATGGACAAAAAATGGACAGAGTACCTTTTGTATCTTTGTTTCAAAAATGGACAAAGATACAAAAATGGACACAAAAATGGACAATTCTACATTTTTGGTTCTAAACTGTGAAAAATAAATACTTAAATTTCAGGAAACTTTATTTGTTTTTGATGAAACCGTTTCTTGGTTTATGTTCCGAGTATTGTCACCTCTTCGAGAAAACGAATTTCGTCAAAATTAAGGAAATATTTCGTCCTTCTACTTTTCCCTAAAAAATAATAATAATAATCCTCTTAGCGGCGCCTATTGTATCTAATTATCACTTTATCATGGACACCATATAGTTGGATTAATGTCCCCCAAGCAACATAACAAAGACTGATAAACAGAGAGAGATATTACACCCATGCCAGTAGCGGAATACGAATCCGGGATCTCCCTGGTACTAACGAGGCCAACTCTTTGACCACTATATAGACCGGTCAGTTGCGTATCGTCCCTTTAGTTTCGATCGTCTAGTCTTCATTTTCCCACGACGCACTACTATGAGATTCCGTAATCGAGGAAAAATTTTCTTCACATATTTGAGAGTTCGCGTTTCATCATAAATCACGTGATTTCGTGACGGAATAATTCTCAAAACTAACAAAATACAGCTCAAGGATTACTGAATCGACAAATGTGAGAGTTTAATTTCTGAGAGTGCACAAACAAGAACTTTTATTAGTGTCTAAACATAAAGAGATACTAACACAACAGTAATAAAGGTTCCTGTTTACGGAATCAAAACTATAGTGTATGTCCATTTCGATACCTTTGTTTGTATTTTATTTGTACTATGTAGTACAAAGTATAAAATGTCCTTATTTATTCGACTCCGATACATATTTTACACCGTTTAATTTTAGAGAATTTCCTCAAATAAAATATTATAGAACTGTAGTATATACGGTTTAAATTGCGTTTTAAGAAAATTAAAAAGTTTAATAAATTATTATTATTCTTTACAAAGAACAGCAATTTACTGTGTGAAAACTTAAATCATAAATATTGCAGCGTTTTCAGTAAGTAAAACTTATTCAAATTGCACAATCAAATTTCGATATCACGAACTCAAAGGAAGATTCCTCTCGATTATTTTTTAACAATTTAGCCAAATGGCATTTTAAAAATTGTATCAACTTCCCTTCTTTTTTAATATTTCTTCGCTTGCTGTTCCGTGACCTTGCTCCCTTTCTCATTCTTTGCAATCGTTTTTCTACGCAATACAAGTTTGTTTACTATTCATTAAATTAGCTATTATATGGTTTATTTCTTATCTACTGATACCAGGAATAGGGGGAAAAAATCACTGAAAAAATTTCATCATCCTGGCACTACAGCCCTTGCAGAGCCTTTGAACCATTTTTTTTAGTTGGTCGACTTTTTTTTTTATAGTTAGTCATTTTAAATAATTTCAGGTCAATTTATTCCAAAAAATGTATTAGGTTAAAATAGATTTTATTTTCTATTCCCAGCATAGCATTTGCTATGCTGGGAATTATGATATGAGATTTATTATTACTTTTGATAATGAAAATTTTGAGTTATCGGAATTCGTGATATGTATAAATATCATCTGTACAGCGCTACTTGAGATTAATTTTGTGAAGAATATGAAATGAGCTGCAGTTTCTCTCCTAGTGTTACTATATACAAAATAAATATGAATAAATAGCATGATATTAGTGCTTCAATGATAAAGTTTAATACACATTTCTTTACTTGGCTCGCCCATCAGCTATCAGCTGCATGGAATGTTTACATCACAGTAAACCTTTTTTTTTTTTTTTTTGTTTGTAAAAAAAAAGCACATCACAGTTTCCTTTTTTTTTTTCTCTTCCAAACATAATAAAGCTATATGAACATCAGTCTACACATAAGTATTCTCCTGTAGTTGTATGTTAACCATGGATGGAGGATTGTTGTCATCTCTGTCCAGTACTGGTGTCAGGCCATTTTGAATTCTCTGCAATAAGAAAAATGATTTAATTATTCGAGATTATTTATTTACAGACAGCATGACTTAAATCATTAAAATACAGGGCGCTGGAATCTCGCTCGTGAGAATGGGAGTTCGAATCCAGCAGGCCACTGCCCGATATGCTCTAAACTAATGTTTTTTGTTTTGTTTTTTTTAACGTTCTGTACCACTGCCCGGTACACATTTGCCCGGTACTCTGAACACAGATGTTTCTCCTAATCTATCCTCAGCCTATATTAAAATATCGAATAAATATAATATCAACGAATAAATTAATATAAAATCGGATTTAACAAATATTTCGGACATTCTAAAAAACGACTAAGTGATTATTGACAGTCATCGGTGAAAGTCGATATTTTTTTTTTTTTTCAACGATTAGCTTGGAATAATTAAATAATACTTTCTGAAACTTTTTTAGTTAGAAATATAAACTCTTTTAGCCATGCTATTGATTTCAAATAAAATAAGTATTATGAAAGATTATATCAGATAGGCTGGTAAAAATAATATAAATCTGATTTAATCAAAAAAATATCTGATTTAAATCAAAATAAATCCGATTTTTTAATTTAAATAAGATATTTGATTTAAATTAGACTGATTTGAAACAGATTCCTGCCAACATAAAAACAACCAAATTGTTCCTGCTAAATTGACAAGAATTGTTATTAAACCATCATGGAAATACATCATTGTTGTACCATTATGCAACATCACGAATTTTCATCATAGCATCTTAGAAATCAAACGTTTGAACAACCATTATTTCGATATAGGAATTCGGACTGATTTATGATAGACTAACATAAAAAAACAAAACAAATTGTTTTGGTGTTATATTCCTTAGAACCAACAAGAATTCCCGTTAAAAAAAAATCACGGAAATATTGATGGTTGGAACCATCATGAAACATCACGGTTCATCATGGATTGTTGGTCCATGAGAATCAAACTTTTCTTGATGGTTAACCATCAAAGTAGCATGCTTAATCAGGGATTCTTATTAAACCCCTTGAATATTATGAAAAGCAGTTTTTACCTGTTTGAGTGTCCCCTGTGCTGTGTAGATGTAGTAAATGATGTAACCTGGGATCCAGATCATGGAGGAGAGGGCAATGAGCCATCCCATCATTTCACCCCACCAAGGATATCTGTACACTTGAGCATAGACAAGGGGCGAGTAGTCAACGATGGAAAAGAAGAAAATACCCTGCAAAAGATTGATTAATGATCAATTCATGTTTTGGAGGAGGAAATTTGTAGAAAAGACAAATTATATGAGCCGTGATGGCTCAGGAGATAAAGCATTCGCCTTCCAAGGAGGTGAACCGAGTTCAAATCCTAGTGATGGCTGGACAATACGAATTCCGCATTCGATTTGCACCGTCCACAGCGCTGACGTGAAATATCCTCAGTGGTAGACGGATCATGGGTCAGAATTCCCTTGCAGTTAGGCTAACCATTGGAGGTTCTCGTGGTTTTCCTCTTCATGTAACGCAAATGTCTGTTAGTCGCATCAAAAAAGTCCTTCGCGATTCTTCCAATACTTCCTTGAGTTCTTTTGTCTAGTGGATTCGGTTCAAAATTACAAGGATACGGATATTTTCTGGATTTTTTTTAAAAGAATTCTATCCCTTTTTTTTTTCTTTTTCTTTCCTTCCAGTTTTTGTTATTTTTATTTTTATTAATTTTCTTTTATCCCCTTTATTCATTAGTCCGTAATTTTCCTTTGTTTTATCTTCATTTTGAACTTATTTTATGAGTTCTATTTACTTATGCGCAATAAATGAAACTTATTGTTTTTCTTAATTTTCTTCGTGTTTTTTTGTATTCATTTATTATGATATATATATATACATATATATACATATATATATATATATATATATATATATATATATATATATATATATATATATATATATATATATATATATATATATATATATATATATATATATATATATATACAATGAACAGGTGAGATATGCAACTTTTCAACAAAAGAAGCAGAACAGTAAAAATTTTCAGCCTATGTCAATGTTATAACTGAGTAATCCATTTTTTCCTCTTTAATGATCTAATAATACGTGTCTTGATTAGATAGATACTTACAACAGTTCCAAGCGGAATCAATATTTTCCATCCCGTCTTTAAAAATGCGCCCGGATGGAAACCAATCATTGTATTTATGTTCTTCGAGAGCCTCTCTGTTCCTGCAAAAGAATTAAATTTCAATTGCAATACATAAAACCTTCTCTTAATCTAAAACTAAGTTGTTCTATTGGCTTATTGGCAGGGAAGTGAAAAAAAAATTTTTTTTTTTTTTTTTTAATGCCGACTGACCTGTGTAGGGGGCAGGGAACTGTCCTTGCATCAGAAAGGTTCTGAGTTCGAATCCCATGGATGTTTCTTTCTCTCTATCAGTGTTCTATGTCCTTTCTCCTTCGTGCGTGAATGTGACCCGCCCTATAAACGGGTTGTGGTAGCGTGACGTGGGCGACGCTGCTCCACCGCCGTGGCTTCGCCACAGGTGCCCACTGGGTAACGAAAAGAGAGCTAGCAGTTCTGGCACTTTCTGTGGCCAATGGACAATAGTTCCAAGTGCCCGCCATTTAAAAAAAATATATATCTATCCTGGATGATATCAATTTAGTTAAAGTGAAATTCCAATGTATATCAGATATGAGACATATTTCAAAATACCTATGATGACGATTAGATCGCAATCTGTTTCATTTTGAAGATTACTAGTTTTGAAAAATCAATTAGGTGAAAAGCTAGTCACCCCACCCTAAGCACTGTAAAGATGAACAGTGCTAAAGAAAACCTTTCCTTCCAATAATTTATTCTCGATCATATTTTACGATTATAAACCATTCTTCCCCGACAGTCTTCACTTTGACATCTTTTCTTCCTCCTTTTAAAATAGTTGTATAAGTTGACATTTTCTTTAAGATTCATGTTAAAAATTTCAAACTATGCACGACTATTATAGCCACAAACAATCTTGATAAGACTGATTTTATTCAAAAATATTATTAAACAGAAAGAAAAACAATGCTATTTTTGAATAAAAAATTCTGAAATTACGAATTTTTTGTAATTTTTTTCTTAGCTTTAAATAAAATGTTTCTTTCTATTGCGTAAAATTTGACTAATATTACGTTTGCATAACAAAGCTCTTTTTTTCAGGATTAAATATCAAAAAATTTTCAATAGAATCTAAAGCATTTTATATTTAAGTGCATATTAAGTATATATGAGACTCTTTTAGATTTGTTAAATAATCTGTAGTTTGAAAGTATAATAATTTGTGAAAAATTTAGATTTTATAACTTGTAAAAACGAGAAAGGAGACATTTTCTATAACATAGAGAAAAATATTAAGAAAAAAATAACAATAAACATCTAACTGATATTTTATCGCAAAAAGCAGACGATTTTAAAACCGAAAAATAAAAATTCGAAACATTAAAAATGTGAAAGGAGAGATTGTTAATACCATAGGAAAAAATATATGTAATATATTAAAAAAAAAAAAGAAACATCTAACTGATATTTTATAGAAAAAAGCAAACGATTTTAAAACCGAAAGTTCAAATAGGTTGCATTTTTTCTCTTATTAATTTGGCAACATCTGAAGTGCGCCTCAAAAGTTTAGAACAGTTGATTTTAAAGCTCCTAGAATTAAATGTAGTCTTTCGCAAAAGAATTTTCATCAGATTAAAATTCTTTGATTTGCAAAGCGTTGAAAATGTTGTTCGATTCCTCTACGTTCTATTCTTCGATTCCTATTAATGTATTCTTCTATACGTTGAAAACTTTTGTTCGATAAGTTTTTGTTCAAACAATTTTGTATTCATTAGTTCGAAACTTTAACATTTATGAAGAATGGTTGATTCAACTTTTTTCGTACTTTCATTATCTAAAGTATTTACGCCGACAAGTCAGTCGCCTTTTAATGGCATTATAACAAATGAAGCAGTCAAGTTTTATGTCAAGTTTTGTATTCAACTCCTGCCTTATTTCTCATGTTACGAAAAGGATGTTTGCACCCTGGAAGTTCTTGCCATGAATTTTTGAAGTAAGTAGAAGTATATATTATCCAAAATTTAAATTGAAATAACTAGACGTTTTCTTTAAATTATCATAATTTAGTTTATTTTACTTGTTATAACTTTTCGTCTTTCACTTGCGAGAAATCAGTACCTTTTCAGCATGAAACAAGGCATATAAAATATCGCAGTGGTTGGAGAAATTGCGCAGGAAGCTTATTCTGCACTTAATTGGGTACTTGCACATTAAGAAGAAGAAGAATACCAAAAAAACCCACATATGTGAGTTATGACATCAGCTTCAGCTGATCTTTTATAAGCAAAATGGTGTGTTAAAGTTGAGCTAAGTTAGTCCACATAAGTTAGAATGCTCATTAACGTGAAATTAATTAAATTCAGTGCCGTATCACACATTGAAATATAACTCTTTCTCTTCTCCGTCTTTTATTTAACCTATATTTAATTTTTATTTATGCATTTTATTGTGTCCGTGTTATATTTTTGCTTTGTGTACCTGGCAACTTCGATGCATAATTAGTTTGTTTATGTTCTACATGGCTTCGTGCCAGTCTTTGTGTTAAGTAAGAAATATATAGTGAAATAATTGTAATCTTTGCAAAAGAATACTTGTATAAGAATACAGAATGCCTCATTTAAGAGAATTGATGCTTGTCAGGCTTGGATTACTCGAAATAGAATGGAAAGAGCAGCTGCTAACGTAAACAAATGCCACGTTTCAACAACCAATCAGAATAGTGTTACCCACACTACGTCACTTGCAGGTATCACATTCTATTACTTCAGCTATCGTTAGTTAAGTAAAATCTGTCGTGATTTTAATATAGTTAAATTTCAGGAAAAAAAAAACATTTGACTGGTCTTATCTGCTTAAAACGTGTTCATACTAATTTTTCTGACTATTACAAGAATTTTCTTCCTACTTATTGGTGTTACATATTCACGTCTTAATTTCATCACAGTGAGACAAAGATGTAACTAAATTCACGTCTCAACTGGGTCTCAGTGTGACGAAATTGTGACATTTGCATCTGAACTGGGTCTCCATAGCGACATGAATATGTCACATCTTCGTCACACGGTGATATCACTGCGACTGTTAAATGTCTCATTGTGGTCTCTTGTTGATGTCTGGGGAACGTCAAAATGTAACCTTGTAAAATCCACAAATCGACGTCACAGAGGTCACAAGTGACTTCACAAACAAGTCTCTGTGACTGTCGCATTTTTGTTGCAATCTGCTAACGGTGCTATCTGAGAACTATCACCGAAGTCAAATTTGTTCTAGATCTAGATATAATCAAGTCCTAGGTAAAGTATAGTTCAGGAAAGAGTGACCCTTACCATATATCCAAGAAATGGCTACTGTCTGGAAGAATACGACGAAGAGTAAAGATATTCCACTGGCAGAGTAAAAATCCATCAGTTGGAAGAGATACATACCACCCTGTAACGGAACGATGAATGAATGAACTATTTCGTCTCTATAAAAACAAAAAAACAATGTTTGAGGGAGTGAAACTTACTTCAGTGACCATAGGCAATCCTAGAAGAAAGAGAGCAAAGCAGACAATGAAAGAGAAGAGTTTTCGTCTAGGGGTCAAATAATAGGGCCATTCATCAACCAGGCTCGATACCAACGCCTCTGTTGTACAGAACTGAAAAGAAAAGACGGTAAGTATATAAAATTAGATTCTTAATGATTTCGTTCAGAGTGGTAGACCATGGAAAAAAGAAGTTCCTATTAAATAACCGTACATCCCAAAATAAAAATATTTAATTAAGCTTAAAGGTCTTTTTATAAATCTTCAAGCGAGATTAAATTTTAATCGAATTTCCCAAGTTTAAACAAGTCTCGCTCAAAAGAAGATTTTTTTAACAAGTTAAAAAGAATTTTAGAAATAATTTGATATAAATATTTTTTTCAACTAGAAGATAGCATTTCTTGTTCGTTCAGTGCATCAAAAAAAAAAAAAAAAAAAAAAAAAAAAAAAAAAAAGAAATTCTAAACTTAGTAAAATAAAATAAAAGATCAAATAAAAGTAATTTTACTCGTTAACGATATTTAAATAGGAATTTAAATAGGAAACAGTTTTAATCTTTTTTGAACTTTTAAATAAAGTCTTTTAAACATATTTTTAAAATTTTCAAAATAAAAAAAATTTAAGATGCTATATTTTTAATCAGCTATAGTCTTTCCGTTTCTTCTTCTAATTATTACGTATGAAAAAATTCATGAAAAAAGCCTTTTAAATGCTATAACTTTCGAATAAATTGAAATTCGAAAGAAGAAAAAAAACTTGTTAAGAATCACGAGTAAAAATGGCTCTTTCAGCACGTTAAATTTTAACTCTTTAGCTGCATTCCTACTAACAGCTGAGCATCCAGCAAGCTTTTTTTATATACAAGTTTAACCTTTGATAATTTATGAACTAATAATTGAATACATATTAAGTTGTCCATGTACAACCTTCAACACACCATTTTCAAGTTTCTTAGTCACGTTTAAATAAGTCTTAAAGCCTAACAAATAGTTAAACACCAAAAACAGTGTTGGCTCTTAAATATATGTAATATAGATAGTATGTAAATTTTTAATATAGGGGGAAATGATTTGACCAGCTGGTTTCATATCAGGGGCGCCCATATGTTTGAATTTAGGGGGGGGGCTCATCAAAGAAAACGACAAATAGCTTAATGAATTAAAAAATTAATGAAAGGAAATTTTATCTATTTAAATATTTTTAACTTAATTAGCTGAATAACTAATTAATTTAAATTAATTTCACTTTTAATTATACATGATTAATCAAATACGCATATGTTTCATTACGCATATATTTTCTATGGGGCGGGGGGAGGGCTTGTTTCATATTATTATGAATTTTTCAGAAAATCGAATTACGTTACTATTATAGATATAACAGGAATAACTTAATCACTTTTATCAAAATTATAATCTTGGATTACCCATTCTCTATTTAAAACAATATGAAAAAAGGACAAATCAAGTACCGAATTCTCTAGAGCAACGGTTCCTAAATGGTGTCCCTAGGGTTCTGTGAGTTAAAAAAATTTTTTACCAGTAATAATTTTTTGAAACCTCTAATAGGCTTTTATCCAACCAATAATCCATTATTTATTTAATATTAAGGTTATTTTTATGAAATTATTTATGTAAATAAAATTGAAATAGGTAATTTTTAAAAAAATTTATTTTTTTACCAATAACAATATATTGAATAAATTGTTAAACGGTATGCATTTACTAATTATTGGATCAGTATTTCTCATCGAACTTCGAAATTCAAAATAAAATAACCAAATTCAAGAAAACAGAATTAGTTTTCTCTGATAACCTTCAGCGTAATTTAAAGCAGTTCTTTTTCAAAAATTTAATTCAGCTTATTTGATTCAATTTCAACTTAAACGACAAAAACTTCTAGACTAAACTTACACAGCGAAAAACGTAGCCCCGGTAGATTTGCTAATTCAACTTAAGACTTATTGATGAAGCAATGAAAAAATTTCATTTACATTAAATATTTCGGTTTTATATTTCGCAACATATTTACACCTGCTAGTTAACGTTTTTTAAAAATTAGGTATTCACCAAAAAAAGTTAAGGTTCCGTGGCAGAAAAAAAAAATTGGCTGTTCTAGATAAGAACATCAATGTCAAAACATCATTAAAAAAAAGTCTTTAGTCATTTTAGTCTATGTAGAACAAAGCATACCCTAGCCTTTAGGACATTCTCTCAATCTCAGCTTAGAGTATTCCATAAACAAAAAGTATTTCTCACCATAATTATTGATTCTCATTTCTCCCCTTTTTTTTTTCAGAAAAACTTCGTAGCTGACGAAGAATAAAATTTCAGGATGTAATTTAACACGATTGAAAAGCTTAGGTTTCAAGTTTTATTATCAACTTGTTATGATTGACTTTTAGTATTGAATTTAGGGCAAGATGACATTCTGAAATTACTAAATGTCTAAGAAAAAAATGAAATTATATTTAATTTTAATATTCGTGGAAGGAGAGAACGGAGAACTAAGTAAAATTTTTAACAAAATAGTTTTTTTTTTTTTTTTTTTTGAACGTTTACATTTATAGAAAGAAAGAATTTTAGTTATCATAAAGTGTCAACAATAGCAGATTTTTCACTTATATAATTTCATATTTTTCAAAATCAGCGTTCAAGTGGGTTATTTTCCAGAATATTTAATAAAAAAAAATTTCTGAAATAAGATAACTGTATAAACTGTTATGTTTTCCGAATTTTTAACAAAATCATTCCATTAACAAATGATGTTTCTTATTGCATAAAATAAAGCATATAAACACACTATCCGGCCAAAAGTATCCGGATACCCAATGGTATGGACTTAAAGGCACCTATTAATATGATGTTGAACCCCCTTTTGCATCCATGAAAGACTGCACACGTCTGGGAAGACTTTACGCCAGTTTTTGATAGCACTTCACATCACAGATGAAGTGAGTGCTTGCAGTGAGGAGGGTCGATTTGGCTGGATACGTCATCTGAGCTTCAATTTGTCCCAAAGGTGTTCTATAAGATTTAGATAGGAACTCTGAGAAGGCCAGTCCAGTTTTTGAACACCCATTTCGTCAAACCACGCCCGTGCAGGCCTCGATGTGTGAATGGGGCAGTTATCCTGCTGGAAGAGACAATGGGCCTTCTCCGAAAAAATGCCATAGAGTTGGAAGTGCACCATTGTACAGAATGTCCTCATACATCTCAGAGTTCATGTTCCACAGGAATTAACGGACCTAGGACAAACCACGATAAACATTCCCACACCATTACGCTTCCACCACCTGGTGTCCGGATATTTTTGAACAGATAGTGTATTGTGTGGCCATAATGATACAAAATAGAGGTTTGTAGTAAGATTTTATTACCTGGCTGTTGATTCCTAGGACGCACAGCATCATGAAAAATAGTACAGACCATATGGGAGAGAGTGGTAAATGCAGCACGACCTCTGGGTACGTTAAGAAGGCTAATCCAGGACCTGAAAATAGTTACGTTTCGACTTTATTCATCCTTTTCGAAAACGTGCAGGTCGTAAACTAATATATTTACTCCAACAAAAAAAGTAGATTTATTTTAAAAATTTAACGAATTATTATTGACGAGGTGGAAAACGCTAAAACCTATGTTATGAGCAGTGGTGGCTCAAGTGCTAGAGGGTTCACCTCCCAATGAGGTTAGAAAAGTTCGAATAACAGCGGTGGCTCGTTGATACGAATGCTGCTCCCGACACAGTGCTAACATAAAATATCCTCTGTCGTAGACGGATCATGGGTTAGAATCCGTCGGGCTAACAGTGGCTAGTTTGTCCAAATATTTGAAGAACAAACTAGCCTTCTCTGTCTTCCGCCATTCTTTTGTCTTCTGTGTTGGGATCAAAATTAGAAAACTCTGGAGTTGAGCAATGATAGTCTTAAACTCAGAACTAGGTCGGCTGTTTAACGCAGGTAATGAAATAAAACCATGTTATTGCCGGAGTAAATAGATAAAAGTTAAAAAAATTATTTATCGACAGCTTTAATGTTTCATTTGGTAATCAAACTTGTTTTAATGCTTTTTAATCCCTCCTTTGTTCAACAGTTTTCAGTAGGCCTTTCAATATTAAATTGTAACTGCGATGCGTAAATTTTTTCTTAACTTTATTTTTGAATTTTATTTTGATTTTACTTTATTTAACTTTATTTTTAAGACTTTATTTAATTCTATTTTTCTTTTGACTTTATTTAACTTTATTTTGAAGAATACTTTAAAAAATACAAACTCATTTTTCTGTTCACTCTGTTATATAAAAAGTTAAGATTTAGAGGTTTTTTTTATTTGTTAGAGTTTATTATGTAACATATTCGATTATATAAAAAGTCTCTTTATATTAAGTTCCTTATATCGCCTATTAATTCATCGTTCATTATTATTCTTGCTCTTTATATCGTTTATTATCATTCTCTTTATTTCGTTTATTAATCTAAAACCGTAAATATTTTTCAACTTACACTAAGGATCCTAAACAGTCAATTTCTTGTTAAAAAGATTATTTTTAGCAGTTCTTGGAAGTCATTTTCCCTTATAAAGATCTGGCTCTATTTATCAGACCAATGAAAATGGCTAAATTATCCCATCTATCTGTTACGTAACTAAAGATCGCTCTTGAAAATTGAAAACAATTTAGAATAAAAGTGTAAGTAATTTTTTTTCTGTTATTCCATAAATATAAAGAAATACTTTAAACAATTCAGATTTCAGTCATTTCAGTTCCTTTTAATTCTTAGTCAAAAACAGTAAAGCAAGCAGCAGTGTACGAAATGAAATAAACAAACAAAATTGTACTGAAATGTTTGAATGACAACTAGAAATACAAATTAATTACCAATCGTACAGTCAATACAAATAAGAAACTAATCTTTAGATTAAAAAGATTAATGAAATAGAAGTATAAATATACTAACCTGATTTAACAGCTTCAGAAACAGCAATACCTTGAACATTAGCCATGTAACCAAGAACTGAAAATATAACAATTGCAGCCAAAAAACTGGTCAAAGGATTCACAATACAAAGAAGAATAGAATCCCTAAATAACGAAAAAAAATTAAAATCAATAGATGAAAACTAATAAAACTTTCAATAATATTAGGGAAAAAATTGTTAATTGTTAACAAAAATTATTTATTCAAATATAATTTCCTGACAGAAACCTAGCCTCTCGATTGCTCCGCAACAATTTTCGTTTCGTACCGATAACTTGATTGTTACAACAAAAAATTCATAATAAATACAGTTATAGCTTTCTAATTTAGTTTTTTCAACTTCCAAATTTTATAAAATTTAATACTAAAAACTCTGCTTGGTGAACAGTGTAACTTCAATATTATATTTTTTTCATTAATTTTAAGTCACTATAAAAATTTCTTACATATTTTTAACCAAACAGATTACTAAGTGTTAGTTAAAAGAAACTAAAATCTTAATATTTATTTCTATAAAATTTTAAATAATTATTTTGCTTTCATTATTTTAATTGAATATTTTGACTGAACGTAGTTTTGTGCAAATAACAGTTTTACAGTAAAATATAAATTATTAAAAAGTCAATAGGACCTTTTTATCGTTTAATAATCGTAAAACAGTAACTAAAAATCTCAATCATAAAATATTGCATAGGTGATAGGTATTTCTTAATTTATAATATAATTAAGAAACACAGTTTTTAGTAGTAAGCCTTTAATTATAAATAATAACATAAATAAGAAACGCAATAATAAAAGAGAAAAGCATTAAGAACGGATGATTGATAAATATTACAAGCAGATAGCGTTAAATTTTTATTAATTTTACGCTGATGATCAAAGGTGATTCAATCTCCTTTGCTTACTAATAATCATATGTGATATTTCTAACCTATGAGAACAGTAAAATGTCAATTATCTTTTTACATTATAGAAAAATATAATTAAAAAATATATATATTAACCTGTAGAAGTTATGATGAAACTTATTGTAACTTCCAAGATTAATGACAGATCCGAATCCGATGCCAAAAGTAAAAAAGACTTGCGTGCCGGCAGAAATCCACACCTAACCAAAAATTTAATAAATAAATTAATCAAATCTTAACGATAAAAATAAAAATTAAGAAAAAACACACAGAGGATCGGACGTTCGCCTTCTAACGATGTGAACCAGGTTCGAATCCTAGCGATGGCTGGACGATACAAATTCCGCTTCCGGCTTGCACCGACCACAGTGCTGACGTAAAATATCCTCATTGGTAAACGGATCATGGGTTAGAGTCCCCTTGCTGTCAGGTTAACCGAGGGAAGTTTTCGCTGTTTTCCTCTCCATATTACGCAAATGCGGGTTAGTTCCCTCAAAAAAGTCTTCCTAGAAGGCGATTCTCGCTCAATACTTGAACCACAAGTTCCCTTGTCTTCGAGATTGGGTTCAAAGCTACGGAGTTGAAGATTAGTAGTCGCGCACCCAAAAAATTGGGTCGGTTGTTCAAAAGCTACGGAGTTGAAGATTAGTAGTCGCGCACCCAAAAAATTGGGTCGGTTGTTCAAAGACGGTTATAAAATAAAATTTAAAAAATCCTAAAAAGGCAATGTTTACATCAATCCTACGAAACTAACAAATCTAAATAGCAATACATTTAATTAATTTTAAAAAGTGGAATCAATATTTGGGATTGTAATTTATTAGCGATTGATTTATTTAAGAGAAGATGAAACAAAAACTATTGGGAAAAAAATCCTTATTAAAGTCAGTACATGAATAAATCAATTAAATAAATAGTCGCTTAATAAATAGAGATTTCTATTGCGTAACTAACAAGCATTCTAAAAACAAGTTTTGAATTAGGGTCTTGAAATGTTCTAACCGCTACCGTTCGAAAAGGGTTCAATGGGTTTTAATCTTAAGAAAAGGTGATATCTCACTTTTTATTTTTATGAATAAGCGATTTTGTGTTAAATAAAATGTTCTGAAAGTAAAACTTTTAATTATCAACAACTGCGCAGATTTTATTGTACTTTTTCATCAGAATAAAAATTCAGATTAAATATGTATTAGGAAATTCAGAATCATTTTAATTTTTAAGCAGAATGGTCAAAAGATTATCTGCCGCACAGTTTCCACCATCAGACTACCACTCTTTCTTGAAGAATTTTAGAAGGAGGCGCTTGACAGCAACGCGAAAAAGAGGCACCAATTTTTGAAGACGGTATAGACTCGTTTCCGAAATGCTTTTTCGTGTAAACATAAATTTTTGTTTTGGAAAAAAAAAAAAAAAAAAAACATGCAAGTTTTTCTAAAACCTGTGTGTTTAACTTAGAAAAAAGTCAGTTATTACAGAAGTTGTAGATTACCTTTGTTTCAGTGAGTTTATCCCAGTTAGGAGTGACAAGGTAGAGAATTCCATTGGTTGCGCCTTCTAATGTCACCCCTCGGATCAAGAGAATGGTTAAAATCACGTATGGAAAAAGTGCCGTCACATAGATGATCTGAAAATAGACAGGTTATTTTGTTTAACACGGCCATCATTCATTAAACATTAATTAACTAAAAATTAAAGAGGAAAAAAAACTTTTTTTTTAAACAATAACTTTTAAAAGCCTCCGTAAAATTAAAATTAAATGAAGTCTTACAATCAATAAAAAATTAGAGAGATTCTGGCGTTCATGTATTGGACGCAAAAAAAAACAACAACAACAAAAATATATAAAAACAATAACAACTTTTGATCTAATGATCGAATACTACAATTTGATCTTTATAGCTCGAGGGAGCTGCTGTGGTTTAATGACGTGACCCAGATTCGAGTTATAGCTTGTAACAGAGGCTGGTTGGTAGAAATTCTGCTCCCAGCTCGTACCGACCACAGTACTGACATAAAATTTACTCAGCTGTAGACGAATAAACGGATCATGGGTTAGAATCCCCTTGCCGTTGAGGCTCATATCATATCATCCACATCGAAAAATCATAATATAAAATATTCTCCTCCTATTTTTCGGTTAAAAAAAAAAGACATTTCAAAGTATTTTTTATATTTTTTTAACACTAAACTTGTCTTACTTAGCGCACTAACTACTTCACAGAGCACTTACAATAAAAAAAAATTCACTTGAAAACACATTGAATTCTGTTATGTTTGCTACCTTACTGAGAACACACATCATAATCTGTAGCACAATGGATCATAAGAAGTGGTTTGCATTCAGAAATGTAAGGTTAAAAACACACTAAAGATGCAACACAAACAAAAAAAAAAGGTCGAAAGTAAAAAAAATCAAAGTGGGTGACACAGATCAAAGATCGCAACGCACGCTTTTTCGCTGATATAAATACAAGGGAACCAAAAATAACAGATGGTGTTTGAAGTTTTGTTACAAAAAAAAACAACTATTTCATCAAAGTATACTAAATATCACAGATCAAAACACGAGATCTGTAAATACAATTCTGAATTTTAGATTACGGAAAAAAATAAGTTTCTTGAATTTAAATATCTTAATTTTATAAAATAAGCAAATGAACAAACAAAATATTTTTTAAAAATCTTTCAGAAAAAAATGCGTAGAAAAATTTGGATTAAATTAATACAAAAAGAAAGAAAAATGGTTCTAACGTAGAAATAACTTTTGACTCGACTTAATAGTTCAGGTTGAACCAAAAAGAAAAAAAAATGGATCTAACGAGGAAACAAAGTATGACTCAATCTAATATTTCAGACTGAACAAACAAAAAAAAAGTTCCAAAAAGGGATTAACGTATGACTCGATTTCATAGTTCAGGTTTGACAACGATAACAATATCATCAAGTGTGCTAATGGGGTGCTAACTCGGTAATATGGTTCTTCTGCCTGAAGCCCAATTCACATTATAGAAACAGCAAATTTCGTTCGATACCTCAAGTTTATCATATCTGTTCTTACTTTTCCACTCTGATGAAGTCCTTTCCATATGATGAAATAGGTGAATACCCATGCAACGAACAGGTACAGAGCTAATTCCCAACGAAGACTGCCCATGTCATGGATTCCATCGGTGATTCCCAACACATATCGCCTGAGAAATATTAGTAATTTAAAGCATTTCATGCATTACAGACAAGATACATCATATAATTTTTTTAAATATCATTTGCTTCTTTTAAAATTAATAATGTTTCTGTGACTTAATGCAAAAGCAACTAATGTCAAAATTTAAAATTTCAGAGACTAGATTTAATATTTCAGTTTTTTTTTTAATTTTCTTTTATTTAATTTAATTTATTTATATACGAATTTTTTTAAGGGGGGGAAAACCAATAATTTTTTCTGTTCATTGCATAGATTGGATTTGAATAACACGGTTTTGTTTATTGCTTTAAAATTCCAGGCTTTGTTTGTTGGGATATTTTTTTTAAAAACAGTTCTCTAAACTTTTCCTCAGATATTAATTGTTCTTGCTGGAAGATGAAATGCAAATATTACAGACACTAAAATTTTATTTCTCAGCTATGTTCTTTTAAGAATCATGCACAATTATATTTTCTCTACAAAAGTTAAACCAAACTATTTCACAAATTTATTTTGGTACTTAGCGATTATCCGGTCGACCATTTTCGCCAAGCCCGTTATTATCGCCAAAAGGTAGCTTCTGCACCTATAACCACAAATTTTATCACTTTGTTTTATCATTTTTTTACTTTGTTTTATCAAGTTTTATAATTTTTTTACTTTGTTTTGATTCTTTTTATAACACCTTTTTATTAAGTATTTTAACACTTACATTTTTTTGTTATTATAATTTTATTATTATTATTTTGTTATCATAATTTTATTATTATTATTATTATTTGATAAATTTTATGTGTTTATAATGTTTATTTTGGGAATTGCTTTTCATTATGATAGCGCCAAAGGATTTGCGCATTTTCGCAAACGTTGACAGGTCAACAATTTGTAGTTATAAAAAAATAGAGGTTCTTACTTTGTTTTGATTATTTATATCACACTATTTTATTATGTATTTTTACACTTACATTTTTTTACTATTATTATATTATTATTATTATTTGATAAATTAAGTGTGTTTTGAATGTTTATTTTGGAAATTGCTTTTCATTATGATGGCGCTAAAGGATTAGCGCATTTTCGCTAACGTTGACAGGTCAACGGGATAATCCCAAAGTACAGTACAACGAAATTATCCCTAAGTACCTTTATTTCTACACATTTTCTGGGATGCTTGTTTTTAATCATGTAACTCTTTTCTTTAATCATGTAAATTTTTTTTAACCATGTGTGGTTTAGATTAAAAATGTATGTGGCACTCGTAAAAACTAATTGGAATAATTGCATAAATCTTTCTAATCGTTAAAGAGAAATTTTGATGTTGAATTCTGTAACAATAAAAATTAAATTAGTTGAAGAATATGAGAATAAAAATATATAAAAAAAGAACAAAAATTGCAATAGGTCGAAGATATTGGCTATTTACTCAGGCCTGAGGAACATCTACATAAAAAGGTTATTAACAATTGGAATCCAAAGGAACAGGTGTGTTATTAAGAATCAGTGGATTTTATGGGACTATTAAAGCTATTTATTCATCGTATATCTTAGCCATTTGGATGTGTGCCATTTTTAAAAACAAACACGACACCCTTTCCTTGTTTATTTGGCTCATTTAAAAACAAAACGATCTTGCCTTCTGGTATTTAGTCTTTAAGGGATTATCAGTACCGTTTTTAGGCCCCAAACAGTCAGAGGGCCCTTGAGAATCCTACTTTCGAAAAATTGTATATATATATTTTTTTTATTTTTTAAAAAAGAATAAATACATTGCCTTAGAAAATGTATTCTATATTTTAAAAGATATATAAATATACTTTAAAAGAAATATATTCTATGGAATAAATCTAATGAATGAAATACATTCTATTAAATAAATCTATTCAAATGATTGTGTGATTATTTCTATAATACAATTATTATATTATGTAAGTGCAGTACCAATAAACTATATAAGTCTTAAAGCGAAATAAAATTATTTTGTGTCCCATGGTTTTAAGTACATTAGTTTAATGCAGAGTTGGCTAGTTTAAACCAACGTGGTTCAAGCCATAGATATAAACCAAACGTTTATTTTTTTTAAAATTTGTTAATTGATAAATTTTTATTTTATTGTTCATATGAATGCTTTTAATCTGACAAAATGAAATTTTTGCACGTAATTTTTTTCCTTTTCAATTTTGAGTTTGATTTCTAAGCTGAATCTGTCTTACTTTAAATAATCATAAATATATCATTTTTAAATGCTTATATATCTTTGGTATCCTGAAAAATATTTCTATAGAAAAAATTTATGTGAGAAAGTTTTAGGTTAGCTCATGTCTCTAAAACTGCTTCACCAATGCTATAAAAAACAATAAAAGTTCGCTAAGTTCGTTTAAAATAGTTTATTAAAGTTTTACATTTCGCCTAGGTATACTTTATATTTAATTTAATTATTTTAAATAGCTTTTAATGGTCTTGAAAATTATTTAAATTTTAAGTATTAAAGATAATGGTTATTATTATGGAAGATATAGTGGCATTATAAATGGTTATTAAATAGAAGATAATAATGGTTAAGTTTTTTAAATATATATATATATATATATATATATATATCTTAAAAATGGTTAACTTCATGTGTGTGAATTTTTGGCGGCTCGATTTTAAGCAGTTTGATATATTAAAGGGGTCCAAAGTATTTCTGCGCCCCGGAGCCCTGCATGGCATTAAGACGGTACTGGGGATGAAATAATTACCTGTAAATATTGGAAAAATTTCGTTTGATTTCATCTTCATTTGGCCGAAGTTTCAATTGACGAAGCCTAGATTAGTATTTTATTATGAGAGTGATAAAAAAAAATATTGTCCCGAATACATGTTTTTTAAGTCGGTGAAAAAAATACCTACACTTCAATATATTTTATTTAAATAATTTTATTTTCATTATGTTCAGCAAAGTTTTTTTATATTATTATTTAAGCTTTATTTTTCTATTTAAATTCGATTTGTCACTACTGATCAAGGATCAATTTTTAGAATGAAAAATTGTTACCATATATTTGTTGGTCGTCATTTTATAAATAATTGTTGTTTTTTTTTTGTTTTTTTTTTGTTTTTTTCCTAATCGAAAGATTGAGCACTGTTTTTACTGTTGTTATTAACAAAATACCGCTGTTATTATTGATTTTAGATAATATTTCTTTCAATGCAAAACGCAATTTTATAACACCTTTGCTTAGCGGATGATATTGTAGTAGCAAAACTATTAAACATGTAATATCGTTTATTCCAAAAATGCCCGACGATCAAGAAATCAAGTAAGTGGGAAAAACGGAAAAAGGAATAGATGTGCTGCATTCTGCTTGGAAACCAGGTTTTTTTAGCAGGTTTTAAGATTACTTACTAAGTTATTCAACAGATGCTGCTGCTAACTAAGGAAAAAACAATCAAACAGTGTTTCCAAAATTGGCCACGATTTGCAGCAACAGCGTGCTATAGCTTCTGTTAGAATAGTCTGACAAACGACAGAAACCATCGCGTCAAATTTTTTTCAGTTAGTAACTCTATCAGTTGACAAATTTCGTTATTAATCTTGGAACTTGGGAAAAATAAAACATTAGTTTCCCTAACAGAAAGCAGAAAACCGATAATTTCTATCTTTTTCCGGTTTTTATCTATTTAATTTTTCAAACTGTTGGTCATTTTTGGAACACCGATTAAAAACCGAATAATTGCCTATCGTTAAGAATATCAAATAACTTAAAAATTAGTAAAGGCATTATAACTACTAATGAATGGCATCACTTATTGATTTTTAAGATTAAAAAAAAAAAACAGATATTAAATCTCATTCATTGATATTTCTTAAAACGGATTGCGTAACGATTTAATTGCACGACTCTTAGATTTAAAAAAATCGTCATCAACTATTTATAAATTATTTTTTAAAGAAAACGTTTTTCATTCAAGAGATTTATTTTTAGATCGTCTGCATAATCATCGCAGAGCGTTATCTGAAGGCAGAAGGTTCAATTTCGTTGATATAAATTTATTGACATGTTTTGAAACTGGCCTTATTGAAGACCTTCTCCTTGACAATCAACTCATTTAACCCAGAGAGGCACGTTGCCAGATTCTAATTCACTTATTCATTTAACTTACCTTGTGCATCTACCTTTTCTGTCCACTTTTTACTCCTTTCTTTCTTTATTTCTATCTGTATACTTGCCAAATGAATAAATACATTTATTTTAATTTGAAGAAAAAAAATATATATCTTTGGATGACATTGAGTGACGGTGCCAATACGGTTAAGGTGCACAATGTCAGTACCAAGTGGTGAAAGTTGAGCAACACTACGTCTGCAGTGCCTTATCCCCTTTTATTAAGGTAATGACTTCTAAGAATTCTAGAACTTTCGACATGACTTACACTCAGCTCTATAAACGGTTGTAAATTGAAGTTTTAGTGAATTTAACTTGCACCTAGTTTTAAAGTTGGCAATAAGGAAATTAAGATTTTGCATTGCCTTATTCCGCAATTGGCGAAATCTGTAAAATTTAAAATCTTTGAGACATTCTTGGAATTCTAATTTTTAGCCAAAAGACTTGTTTGGCGATCGCTTATTTGGAACCTTATTCCACTATAAAAATTTTAAAAGAACTGTCACTTAGTTTCATCATTCCATGCGATGTCCGAATTGATGTTGTCCAGTTATTCAACATTAATTTAGACTGAAATAAAGCCTTTCCGCGACAAATCTCAATTTTTCACCAAAAAATTTACTTAATCATCTAAGATATTCGTTTACGTTACGAGTCGACTCATTCCAATTATCGGCATACTTGAGAGTTTTGCAGTTCGACATATGTGACAGAATTTACAACTTAATATACTTTCAGAAAAATTTATTCGAATTATTTTTAATCTTAATGTTGTTTAGGTGTTGCAACCTTAATTAAATGTTTACGCTACAGTTCAAAATTGAACCAAATCAGTGTATAGTAAAGTGTAAGACAAATTGGTGGCTGTTGACTTGCACCGATGAATGTTGACAATCACATAGTCGCTATGGTAAATGTCCGAAATATATACCAGGTCTAATTAAGTACCACTGCCCGGTATGCCCTACATCAATATTTTTTTAAGGTCAAGTGCCACTGCCCAGTGTGCATTTAACCGGTACTCTGAACACTGATGTTTTTCTAATCCATCCTTAGTAGATATTAATCTATCGAATAAATATAATAATATCAACGAATAAATTGATATCTAATCGGATATAACAAATATTTCGGACATTCACCTAAGCGATTATGTGATTGTTGACATTCACCGATGAAAGTCGACGATTTCTGTCATTCACGGTAACACATACACTATTATCAGATCCTGACTTATGTAGACGCATTAAATATACTCTTAACAGACCCTGACGAAAGCAAAGTTGGTAATCAGGCTCTAACATATGCCTAAGTAGATAGACAGAGTAAAATCTAATCAGGCCCTGACCTTCGTTTACGTAGACACAAAAGGTGCACAATAACCATGACTTACGCCCTACGTAGTACAAACAAAGAGCACAGAAACTATGCCCTAACGAAGGCTTACGTTGCGCAAAAAAAGGTATAGGTTAACCAGGGCCTGACTTGCGCCTATGTAGACACACAGGAAATGCATATACTCCTTTCTCGAGTGCAAACCCAACGAATTTTCTTAAATTTTAGTAAATAGTTCGGAAAATCTAAATTGACCTATATATATTATAACAAACAACCATTCAAGTAAAGTTCGGCTTTCAGGAGAACTCCTCCAGACCAGACGTTAGTCTGGCGGCGTGGCGAATACCATGGTTACGAGGAAAATTTACTTCGAATAGGAGTGTGGGGTGAATAGTTTTGCCTTGAGCTCCTACACCAATCAAAACCAACCTTCGAAACCAATCGACACCTTCATTATTCCATGGCACCCCCATTAGAAATGTGCTCTCGCTTGTTACCATAGCAGCAGACAGCCCCAGACTTTTTGTCTGGAGGAGTTCTCCTCAAAGCTGACAAGCAATTGGAAAATTAATATTATTACTGTAAAAAACGTTTGGAAATAATGTATAAAAATAAATGGAAAAAAAATTAGACTGGTTAACAAAAAAGCTTTGTCTATTATTAATGTTCAATGTATTTATTCTTAGGGGTTATTAAAAATAAAATACTTACTCCCAGAACTCAACAACGGGTGACGTATCTTTCACAGAAGCAGTAACGTTTAATAAAGTGGCGTTCATCTTGAGGTTGACGCAATTCTCAGTGTTCCAGTGACCATCACATCTAGCCCAGGGCAGTTGAGAGGTGAAAGATGACTTCAGATAAAGAAGAATCCAGGCTACTATAACTATAAAGTAAATATTGTACAGAGCGACGATCATCATCGATGCATATCCCACTCCTATGAACAAAAGAGAGAGAAAAAATTACAACGGTGGTATTCAAAAAGTAACCACATTTTGTTTTGCATAGTTGCAAACATGAAAAGAAAAATCCATAAGAGACAAACATTTTATACAAACTATTGCTCATTATGTAAAATTTTTATTTTGATAACCGATAAATACAAAATGTATATCATACTTAAGCATTTATTAACTACAAATTTAATCTTGTGGATTGCTTAAGACATTAAATGATGTTTTTTAACATTCTTTCAGGCGTAACTTTAAACATTATAATTTTAATGAATACTTTTATAATTTTAATGAATACTTATCGTGAACTAAATGTTAAATTCTTATGGGGAATATTCATCTAATAAATCCATACAGAGAATATTCATCTATTAAATTCCTATAGGGAATATTCATCTAACAAATTATCATAGGTAATATTCATCTTATAAATTCTTATAATAACATTTATATCATATATTTTTATAATTGATATTCTTATAAATTTCTATCGGGGATGTTTTTATAAATTCTTATTTTGAACGTTCTTCTTATAAATTCTTATTGCGAAAAAAGTCCTCTTGCTTATTAAGTCTTACTGTGAACTAAGATTGGAGTATCAAGGGGGGCAAGTCTTCATAGCTATTTTTTAAGGGGGATACTTTTTTTAAAAATATTTATACAATTTTGTAGTTTTAAAATTGTAAATTAGAAATTTAAGGAATATCTTGGTTACTTAAGGGATCATTTTTTAATGTTTGGGAGAATATAATTTTTAAAACATTTTTCGTGGTGGATATTTTTTCAATCAGATTTAATATATCTTTAACATTCTACTTTGAAATTACAAAATATAACAAATAAGAGAGGAGCACTTACAACTTGTGGTTTAGTTAGAGCGAAATGGGAGTTTTTAGGTGATAGGTTTTAAATTCACTTACTTTTCGGATTTATGTTTTTAATGGTGATTATACTATGCAGCCATGTTCATTATATCTTCAATTCAAAATTTACATAGTAAGAGATGCTTATTTATAACCGGAGCTTTTGTTAAACTAAAACCTTAATTTTTATTTTTGGTGGAAAATATTTTTTTAAAACCCATTTTGGTGAAGTTATTATTTCGATCATTTTTATTACATTCGAATTCGATCAACTTTAGTGTAGCCTTTGATCCACTGAATCGAAAAAAATTATGGGACATTTTAATTAATTATGAAATAAATAAAAAGTTCATCAATGCTTTACAGCTGATTTTCTCCGCTTCATAAAACTGTAACTTTCACCATAAACACTTTGTTTGCGTTAGAAGTGTTGCATTTATAAACAGGGAAACGCTACCTTTGAACATGGGAGCTAACTTTTTCCATATGCTGATTCCGCCTAAACTCAGGAACTGTCCAATGGAAACTTCTTGAACGAATGCCGGACCAGCAATCAGTACAAGACATATTAAATAAGGGAACAAGAACGCTCCTGAAACAAATAAAAAAAATCAATTAATCAAAATAATAAAATCAATACAAATTATTGCTTGTTAGTTACATGATTTTATTTTAACTCTCAGAAATGCAGTTGAAGAGGTTTATCTTCTAGGTAAATAATTTTATATAAGCTATGAATTTAGTAAGATACATTTGATATTATGTTACTAATTAATGTTTCTTTGTGCGCAATTGTTAATTAGTTAATTTACATGATCTTTAAAGCTGAGCTGATGATGAATGCATATAAAAATAGGGAACCTGTTTTGTTGTTCTTTCATATAAGTATAAACCTGAATATTTGTAAGTTGTGTTTTCTAAAATGATCTAATACGGATTAAAAAAGATTAGTTTGATATTATTTAATTACTAAAATTAGTAAATATAATAAATAAAATAAAAAATAATTCCAATTAAAAAAAATTGTTTGATTTTGAAAAAAAAATGATTTTGTTTTTTAAAAAAATAATATCATTTTTTAAAACAATCATAGTTTTATTTATTTTTTTTTTTTTTAAATTATGATTTAAAAAAAAAAAACAATCATGATTTAGTTTCTAAAAAGATCGAGGCTTTACTTAAACCCTGCATAAGCAAAAAATTATGCCTGCAACTGTGATTAAAAATAATACTGAGTTGTAAGTAATTAAAAAATTTAAATAAATACCTCCACCATTTTCATAACACAGATAAGGAAACCTCCATACATTTCCCAAACCTACAGCATAGTTAATTACGCTGAAAAGAAAGTCCAGCTTTCCGCTCCATTGGCCCCTTTCATGTTCATCTCTAACAGTATTTTCCGATGAACTTGCTAACGATACACTAACATCAGTGCCTTTTCTGTTCGAAATGCAGACGGAAGATACAGGAAAACTGCCATTTGTGTTCTTAGTAGCAGTCTCGATCATATCTTAAGAACAAAAATAAGTCGAAAACGGACTTGGTCGTTCGTAACTTGGACAGAACGATTGAATTCGTCAAAATCTGTAAAAAGACAATAAACTGTATTGGAGGTGAATGGATTCATACGAATTAACTATTAAACAGAAAAAATTGAATCAGAGCAATATAATTGAAAATCTTCTAAAAATATACAAGTAAGCATTTAGTTTCTAAATATAGGGTGCTGCGTAAAGATCACCCTTAATACATATTTTTAAAATTCTTGTCAAAAATGAAAGCAAAAACGTACACACACAAACTGGAAATCACAAATTAATATATAAACATTAACAAATGTACTTAACATTAATTTATTTTAATATGCAAGTTTTAATATAAGTTTATGAAATTTTAAGAACCGAGCAATGCTTCAGATTGAAATTCTTGTTTAATTATGAAGAAGTTGTTTTACTTGTTTCAGTCCTTTCTAAGACCGTAGTAAGTATACATACCACCAATTTTAAAAGTTCATGGTAAATTATTTTACCGTCACTTTTAATATGAGTTTCTATTTCTCAATAACTTCAGCTCTGATAAAGAACATTGGGAAAAAATTGGTGACCCTATGACAGCTTTAGTAAACGTTAAAAAGTTGTAATATGTAAATTCCTGCAGCAGTAAGTAGTATTTAAATTTATTTCATAAATAAAAACAAAAGTAAAATTAAGTAAAATCCTTACTTTTTGTAACAGCTTATGGGCTTTCCATTAAAAGATGGCGTTAAAACTTAAATGAATTTTTTATAATAAGCTAAATGAGTTTTTTTTTTTTTTTTTTTTTTTTTTTTACTTACATGAGTTTCAATTCCAAATATATTTTAATTTGTCTTAAATCGAAACAAATGGCCTATTAAAGGGCTAAAGCAATTTTCAAGAATTAAATAGATACATATAGAAGAACATATAAGTTCGAAAGTTAAGTCTTAGTCAAAGTAAGTTAAATCTTAAGCATAATAATCAAATTACAACAAAAAGAACAATTACTTAAAAAAAAAATTCTGGAAGTTTAATTAAAACCAAGCACTTGAAGTGAGTTATTCTAGTTCTGCAATTAAAATGCAGAAAAAAAAGGGGGGGAGGGATTTTATTCCAACAGAAAATGCGTCCTGTTTTAAAATAAAAATTAAAAATTGCAGGGGAAATTATTTGAGAAAATAAATTAATGTTAAAAAAATTCTACCTACTTCATTTTGAAAGTGAAACAAAATTTTTAAAAAAAATACAAATAAAAATTAGGTCTGCTTTCTTAGAAACACGATTATGAGAAAAACCTGTCTAAAATATAATCTGACCGTCTGAATTAAAGTGTTTAGTTTTCGCCTAAAGTGCGTAAGTAAAGCTTTCACTTTCAATCTCAATTCATTACGGTCATTGGGGGACGTTTAAGAAATATTGAAATAAAAACTTTACACGAAAAACTCTTAGAACCTTTAGCGTCAATTAACAATTTTTCTTCCTTTTCGAAGATTTGTCATAGAAGCCAAAATAATGCACATTTTTGATTCCCATGCTTTTTACCAACTACAGTATCCACTTCATATCACTCTACGGAAAATTTGCTTCCATAAATTTTCACTGTCTAATCTATTTCTTTGGGCTCTATAACATTTCAAAATATAGGATATCCAAGCAACTAATTATTTATCCAATTTACAACCATAAATTGCTTCAAACAAAGAATTATTTAGAATTTCTAAGACTACAGTTATAAATTAACCTTTTAGGGATAAATCTGGTAGCCTGTTTGGCAGGGTGCTGGACTTACGTTCGTGAGAACGGGAGTTCGAATCCAGCCGCCGAAAACTCCCAGTCTAGTAAATGGAGACTGCTGCACGATAAATCTGTCGGGTCACAAAGCCCTCCAAGTTCCCATAACAAATTATACCACTGGGGGTACTGAATTGGAGATTGATCGTTCTCTGGTTCATGTCAAAATTACGATCTGTGGATGAATGAATGGGTCTGCGCTATTATCGGGTGTGACGTATGGATGTGGCAGAAGTCGAATTCTTCGCCATAAAGGGCGCCACTGGAAAACAATAATAATCGATGACCGACAACGACAACAACAGGGATAATTCTGTTGACATTTTTTCGGTCATTCAGAGTCTAGATGCAATCATTGAAAATGCGTTACCTTAACTTTTTTTTTCTTTTAGCTTTTTAAAACAAAATTTAACATTTTCATTTCAAAATTTCAGTACAATTATTTTTTTTCTTCTTCTTTTTGAATAAAAGAAGAAAATAAGAGGTTTTTTTAAATTTGATTTTATTATTAAGTATTTTGACTGAAACTATTAATTCTTTTATTATGCGTTTTACAATTTAATAATTAATAGTTTTTATTCACTTTTTATAGTTTCATTAGTTTATCTTCATTTAAATAAAATGTGACATCATATTGGATACTTAACAACTCAAACAAATTGATTGATTTGGAGGTAAGCAAATATTTGTATATGTTCCATATATGCATTTTTATTTGCACTCTGCAATAATTTGATTTATTTAGTTCACTAGATTAGATTGTGAATGCAAGGTTTTATTTTTAGTTCCAAATTTTTCTTCTTATTTTATATTTTTGAAATTAGACTTTTAAATTCTTATAATTGTTAAAGTGAAAATGCAAACATCTTTGTTATCATTAAAATAATATAGCAAAAACAAATTTTCATTAATAAATAGCTGAAAACATGGCACTATTCAATTTATTTTAGCATAAATAACCATTTTAAATTAAAATATTATTAGTCAATTAAAAGTAAATTTCTTTAAATCAGGTGAATATACATTTACCCAGTATACCCTACTGTGATGTGTTTTTAAATTTTTATATATATATATATATATATATATATATATATATATATATATATATATATATATATATATATATATTCCTTTATCAAACAGAATCAAGTCTATATTAAAACCGCAACTGTAGACGCCGGTGAAACTGACGTGAACCATTAAATATTGCCCTACCCACGGTAAGATCCTGACGTTGTCTGGGAACTTGTCCAAAAATTAAAGAAATAGACAAAAAAAAAAAAAGAATTATCAAGGTCTGGTGTGCCCGCGGCGCCCCGTGACAATGAATCGCCCTGCTTCCTGCTAAGGGCGATTTTTCTCCCAGGGTTCCATCAAAGGCTCCTTTTAAGTTTACCAAGATATTTTTTGCTCTTCCTAATTTCTAGAGAGGAAGGGCGCACCATCCGAAATCTCCCCTTTCGATTTCGTCACGAAAAAACGCCTACGTATTTCAGTTTTGACGTTTCATGGTGCAACGTTCTAGAATAAGTTCCGTCGGTATGACAGCGAACTCTAAATAATTTATTATGAGAGAATATACGCTTCCTGAGACATTTCGGTAGTTGCTGTTGCTTCCACCAGACCTCATAATTTAATCTATTAATTGCTATTAACCATATTTGCAATCTTGATGTTTCCCAGATAAATTCGGACTCAACTTGCTTCTATTTAAAGAACATGTATTTATTTTTTTTTCTCCCGATAACTCATACACTACGGTAAAAAATAAAAATAAAAAGGGTATAACACATTTAATAAGCCGGGCGAAGAATTTCGACCAGCGTGCGTAGCCAGAATTTTCAACAATAAATAAGAACTTTTTAAGCACTCAAAAAATATTTTAAATCACTTCACAAAAAAAAAGAAGAAAAAAAAATCATAATTAGGATTTGCGCAGTAATAAAAATTATATCTTTCTATTGTTTAAAGATCTTAATTTATAAACGTAAAATCAATAAAATGCATAAACTTCTTCAAAGACTTTTAAAATAACTTAGTTTCTGATAAATATTGGAGAGAAAATTGTGAAAAATCATGCTTTTGTGTAATTTCTGGCGACAACCAACATTTCAGAGAAAAATATCTCCTTTTGAAAAATAGAATGTTAAGCTCTTTTTACGCCCCCCCCCCCCTATATAAAAAGCATCTTTAAGGGTTTTGAAATAACGTTAATCAAAAATAAGCACTTTATGAAAACACTACTCACTCAGTTCTACGTTGCAGTTTAAATGTTCATGCAGTTACGGAAACTTACAAAACTTTATACAGTGTATCAAAGAATTAATCTCATTATTACATAATATTTGAATTCATAAACATATGTAATGTTGAACTAACTGTTATACAATCCCATGCTTACGTAAATAAGTGGCGCCTTCTTTTTTGCTTTAACTTTGACTTTAACTGTAGTACTCTAAATTTAGGATTAAATTCAAATATGAGATGTAGCACAAAGCCAGATATACGTTTTAATTCATTTTATTAAAAGTTAAGTAGAATATTCTTCAACAGTGTTTTCTTTCTAAGGACAAAACTCTTGACTTCTTAATTTAAATAATAAAATTATATTCCTTGAATGGCAGTCTAAATAATGTCACGCTATTTTTTTTTTTTTTCTATTTTTTTTTTTTACTCTCTCCTCTGTCACAAAGTGTCACACTTCACGATACCCCCATTGACCCATTGTCACATTCAATTATATAAACATAATCTAGAGCCCCTGAATTAGACCCGACTTATCATTTATTTTTGGAGCAAAAAGCTAGCATAAGCACATAACATAACTAATACTAACATAACGTTAACTTGCGAACTTGTTTGCTCCAATATTGCTTGATAGGTCAGCTCTGATAGTATAGGAGCCTTAACATAATCTAACTTAAATTTAAGAAGTAAATCATGACGTTATAGATCATATTTCAAATTTTATTTTTAAATTATCCGTTTTAATGGCATTTCGGAGCTGATAATAATGAGTTTATGCACTTATTTAATAAAAATAATATAAAAATATTCAATCAACTGATTTTAAATGTTTTTATTTGAACCGAAATCTGTGATGTCACACTTTTTGTTACCTCTTCCCACCCCCTTGTCGCAATTTCATGAACTTGTTCCCTACCCTCTATTATTTGGTAAAATTAACCACCGACCAAAAAATATTATCCAGAGTAGCCACCAGATCGCCAATTTTTTTTTTTTTTTTTTTGTCGCAAATGAACCCCATGCGCCATGCACTTTAAATAAAAGTGGTATACTAAAAATTCGATTTATCAGGAACTATTCAATCGATTTCGCTCAAATATTATATTTTGCCATGCAAAATTACATACTTTTAAATAATGAAAAAATTTTATGCCTTTTTGTTCAAAAGTTTACTGTTAAATAACATAATAAAACATAATAAATATTTACTAAAATTTATATTTGGCATGGGAGTTATCTTTGGATAATCGAATTTTATTATTGTTCCAAAAATTTGTTCTCTTCGCTTAAAAAGCTCTCGAGATATGCCGAAAAAGGCAACAACAAAAAAAAAAATTAGCATTTCGGGGCCCAAATTTTGGATCGCTCTTCCGATCAAACTATGGGTACCATATTTCCCAGATTGGGACCACCCCCTATATTTTTCGGGTCAGAAATCCGAATCCGTCGCAAAAAAAGAAGGCGTTTATTCAGAGAAGGTGAGTTTTTTTGCCCTCTCGAACTATTAAGATTGAGTCCTAGAATGTGAAGATCCGACCATTAAGATTAAAAATTATTTCAGTATAGTTCTTTTTTTTTTTTCTTCTTTTTTTTGCGCTCAGTACACTTTATTTTTCAAAAAAATAAATTCGGAATTTTTTATGAATATTTCAATATATATTTTAAATTTTACTTAATAATATGCTTGCTTCTTAAATTCTTTTCTTCATTTTTGGAACTAATCTCCTTATTTTGAGAAATGCTTCAAAAAGAATCCCTCACATTATTAACATTAATAAGTTTGGTTAATCTTTTAAATCTTTTAATATATATATATATATATATATATATATATATATATATATATATATATATATATATATATATATATATATATATATATATATATATATAAACGTTACCACTGGCCAATAGAAAATTTTTACTTTTTCCACATACCCTTTTCATCATTAATGGCGGATTGAAAATCAGAACTCTAAACATACTAACTCAATGCATCTGACATCACGCACAAAAAAATTCTGCAGTAACTATGTTAAGTGTTTCGATAATGCGATAGTTTTGAGCATAACTTTCTAAATTGCGGACAAAATAAATATCATGCTATGTAATAACAGCTGCCTCAAAATCTTTTGTAATTTCGAAGAATGAAATAAGACCTTGAATGTCTTTTGATCAGATGGCAACACATGATTTGAATGAAACCGATGAGGAACTAAAAGTATAAAACGAGAAAACAATATTTGTCAAAAATAAATCGTTTTTTGATAACAACAAAAGTTATTTCCTGAAATAAATCATTTCCTTTTATAAAATTGCAGGGAATATAAATATTATAAAGAATATTGCAAAATTTATGGGTTCAATTTGAAGTACAATTTTAATAAAATATTAAGAAATGATCATATTCCATGAGCTGAATTAAGCAAAATATAGCAATTTTCTTACTTTCTTATATTAACTGCTTACTTTTAGATTTCAGCGAAAACTTATTATTCTAATTCTCTTGGTATTATTGCATTTGTTCTTAGAAGTTACAATTATGTCATTATACGAGCCGAGATTTAAATAACAAGGCAGAAATTGAAATTTTTGCAGATAAATATGCAGTTTTGTATAAATATATACATTCATGAAATAAAATAGTACTTTGAAGAAAAAAAATTAAAGTCAATAAACGGTTTTTAGCTATTTTTTATTACTGTATAAAATAATGATACTTTTCTAATTTTTAGCAATTTTTACTTAGTGTTGGGATATTTTTATGGTTGTACTTCTTCACATTTCAGTCAGGAAACAAAATCCAACGATTCAAATTTCTTACCTTTCGTGTAATTTTTTTATTGTAATTAAAATTTTAAACTAACGAAGCTAAAATCAATTGTATTTTTACGTAGCCAATCGCTTTGTGAAGGCACAAAAAAAAAATCCCAAAGCATAATTTCCTTAGAGATAAAATTGTACTAAAGGTTTAATAATATATTGGACACTTGAAACTCAATATTTTCCAACAATGGATAAACAGTCATTATTTAAAGAAAAAAAAATGAAAAACAAATTAATGAAAAAAGCACTTAAAGATGCTATAACTTTCTTACGAATAAAAATTTTCGAAAAAGAAAGAAAATGAAAAAAGTCTCCAGATAAGTTCATAAATGAAAATGGTCTTTTTATCACGCCAAATTCCAAAGTAATTGCATTTCTATGGCCTGCAAAGTGGACTGCATGTTTTTTTTTACATGTTTTTTTTGCTAATAATTCTAGAACTAACAATCGAATGTTCATTTTTTTATTCCATAGTAACTCCCTGTACATCTTTCTATTCATTTTCGTAATTTCAAGTCTCTAACGTCTTCTAATGTTTGCCAAAGTGTACCAAAGTCTAGTGTACCAAAACAAAATGTAACATAAAGTTTAACGCCTAAAACGGTGGCAAGGCGATTACCATCTTTAGAGAGATTAAAAAATATGTGAATGTTTTTTTTTTCCCCAAAATAAATCTATACATCTGGGTTTTAAACTACATTATACTAATTTTAAGTATTTTTTTCTTCTTCTTAAATACCACTTCGGGTAAAAGCAGTGATTGGGTGGAAGCCAAAGCAAAAAGAGAATAAAAGTAAATTGCTGACACAGGTAGCTGGTAAACAAGTGTTCATGAATAACATGAAAACAAAGCTCAAATGGAATTTTTTTTTTTCAACAACCACGTGGATATGAAAGTCGAATGCGACGATAACATTTAAAATCAAATCTCACTGCTTTAAATAATTCGCATAATTGCTAGGGTAAATTTTGTTTTATCACCGGCGGTTGATTGTGTGTAATTGCAAAGAATTAATTGTAGTGACAGAGCGTTTAGGAAAGAACGTTAAGTTTATTTCAAAAGAAAAGTGGAAAAAAAAGAAAGGAAGGAAAAATATTATTTTTCAAATTCAAATTTTATTTTATATTATGACCATCATTGAACAGCCGACCCAATTTTTTAGGTTTACAGCTACTAATGTTCAACTCCGTAGCCTTGTAATTTTGATACCAATCCAGAAGACAAGGGAACTTCTGGATCAAGTATTGGGAGAAATTTGCCTTCATTGAGGACTTTTGATGAAACTAACCCTTATTTGTGTTACATGGAGAGAAAGAACACGAGAACCTCTGACGGTTAGCCTGGAGGCAAGGGGACTCTAACCAATGATCCGTTAACCACGGAGGATATTTTACGTCAGCACTATAGTTGGAGCAAGCCGGATGCGGAATTCGTTTCGACCAGCCATGGGATTCGAACCTGGCTCATCTCATTGGAAGGCGAACGCTCTCTCTAATTCAAATTACTAATTATATCATAAATAAATACACATGCATTTTTTTAACATTTTGCATTTTTTTGCATTTTTTTAACTTGTTTTTAATTTGAAACTAAACGTGCCCGTTTGCTCTACAATGTTAAGAATTTTCTTAGAATATTTCTTTAATCCAAAGTTTGCAATGTATTTCGCAAAATTTCTTTCGTAGGTCATGGATTATGTTTAGTAAGGCTAACCTATAAGAAGTTTTAATAGTTCCCTCTTCATACATAAATCTCTGGTTATTACAACGAAACTGCCATGCTTACGAGAAATTTTGTTGAATAACCGACAGTCCAAAGAAATTTTATCTATGCCTCTCCGTTGCTAGGTAACTAAAAAGAGTAAAAAAAAGGTAATTTAATTATTCCATTCAACATACGTTTCTTCCTTGCGGTTGCTAAGCAACGGAAATTAAAACCTTCTAGTCTTAGCAGCTAACAACGTAAATGTCAGCTTCACTTATGTTGTTGAGCTTGTCCAACACCTCCTAGAAGAAGGAAGGCCTCAGCACGGATCAATTTAGTAGTCCGATGTGACGAAGTTAACTGCGCAGGAGATGAAAAATAAGAAAGGTGTCATTACGTTCGGGGTACTAAGCTGCGCAGTGGTTGAAAATACGAAATATGTCATTACGTTTGGACTACTAAAGGATATTTATGGTAACCCGTGCTGAGGCCTACTCTTTCTAGGAGGTGTTGGCTTGTCCCGATTTCTAAAAATTGCAGAAACATTACTAAAGCCATATTCAAGAGGAAGGGAGCACATGGAAAATTATGCCGATTCCCAGTTGAAAAACGTTAAAAATTTATTTTTATTAAATTAATTTTAGGTAGGTAGTTATTTTATTTATCTTATTCTAGAGCTGCACATTGGGCTATTGGCGACGGTTTGGGAAACATCCCCGAGAATGATTCGAGACATGCAATCGCAATTGGTAGCCTGGTTACCTGCGTGTGAAGTCGAGCGATTTTGCGGTAAAACAGTTTAACGAAGACCGATATCGCGCACCCTCGGTCTCTAGGTAGGCTGATCAAAGTTATCACCCATCCGCCGTGTTTGACTTCGATGTTCTACTGGGAACTTACGATCAGTCCAGTGCGCGGCAGTTAATTTTTAGGAATAAATACATACGATTTTTAGCAAAATTCAACGCTAATGAAATACATACTTTACATTCTACCCACTGTAAAAATACGATAAAGGCCAAATCATGGTATTAAATAAAGCCAAATAAAGATGAAAGAAACGGTGGAACGGACAAAAAAGCTTCACCCCCAATGATGATTCTTCATCCACGTCGAAATGAATCTTCCGAAGATCCATCATCTTCTTACGGTAGACAAATGAAAAAAAATTAAAATTCAGACTATTCGTGCTTTGAGAAAGAGGCCCGTAAAACCTGTGTCCGGCCTCGGACATTGCAACTTAAAATTGCAATATTATTGTATATTTACATTGACTAATAAGTAATAAAATCATTACAGAGAATGTAGCAAGTGCATTAAGCATTATAAAAAAAAAATCACTTGATATATGTATTCTAACAAGTCGTTTTTCTGTGTTCATAAAAAAATTCACTAGATTAAGAAGTTGCTTTAGTGTGTTAATAAAATTATTTTCTTGATAATGTATGTATTCTAAAAAACTGCTTTTGTGTATCCATAAAAATATTCACTTGATTATGTATTCTAAGAAGTCACTTTTATGCGTCCAAAGAAAATTTCATTTGATTTCACTTGAAACTTTCACTCGACTTTATTTTAAAACTATTAATAATTAAAAATCTATTAAACAAATTTGGTAGAAATGAAAGAATTTTTATTTTATTTTACAGAATATACGACATTACTTTTTTTCTTTTTATCTGCATTTCGGTAAACAGATCGTTTATTTACAATCATCTGCGATGATAGGTCTCAAAAATGAAGCTGTTGATTGATTGATAAGTACGACAAATACAAGTGATTTGAGTGACAAACAAGAAATGAAGCAGTTTTAACAGGAAAAAAAAATCATTTCAGAAAAATCCAGTTATTCTAGTTCAAACCACGACTGAACACTTAATTTCTGCAAAAAGGAATACCCAACCATCTCGATTACACAATTTATGAGATAAATAGACAGGCACTGACCTTCCGTGATATATGTAATTATTTATTACTATCATGTCATTATGCTACTTCCACTAATGATAATAATTTTTAATGGTTACGAGTAAATAGATGTATTTTAAATGGACAAATACTAGAGTAAATGTACTATGACCTTCATCATATATGAAACACTGATCTGATATATAGGCTTATGTGGAAAAAGGTTTTATTGTAGTGTAGTGAATTTAACACCATCAGTTTTGGGAAAATAATTTTTTTTTTTTTTTAAATCCGTCTTATTTAATAATCCGACGGTAAAAAATTAATTTTATACGTGAAATTACCCTAGTATTAATTAATACTAGGGTAAAATTTTAAACGCCCCAATTGAGCTTAATATGGGTGAACAAGCACCCAATATTGGGGCGTCTAGAATTTTTAATAATGGTCCTAGAATGGCCGATATAGAATGAATAACGAATATAAAATACCGGGTAAATCTGATAATTCTATATAGGGTCGAGATTGGTTGTAAAGTGGCTGTAAAATATCGGGTGAATCGCAAAAAAAGGCCGGCCCTTTGAATCCTTATTGAACAAAGAATCGTGAATATTGGTCCAATAAGGACTCAAGTTATTTTGCTGCTAGGGAAGATTTTTAAACACTGACTTGGCAGAATATTTAGTACCTTCCTCCATAAAGATCTTAAGAGGACGCCATATCTTTCCGGGTGCCCTTCATCTCAAATTCTCTCTTACCTACATATGCAATTTAAAGTATGGTAAAAAGTGAGTTCAAATCAACCATAAAGTTTTAAATGCTGATTTTTTTTTTTTTTTTTTAAATATATATATCAGAAGTGTTTTTGTTTGAAGTAGTTCTCAAAATGAAAAATAGATGGCAGCACAAAATCACGTGATTAGTAAATATTTATTTTTATGTATTTTAGTTTCCCATGTGATTTGTCTTAATAAAGTTGTGCTATGAAAACCGGCGTGGTTATTCATAGACGATTGTTTACCCGGGAAGGAATCTTTTAACAAGAAGACTTAACAAATTATGGAAGGATAGCGCAATGGAGAAGTAATCCCGCAATAATTTATTTGCATTTTGATACTATGGAAACTTTTACAGCAACTGAAACTTCATGGTTTATTATAGATTTACCTGAGTTCACTTTTCTCTTAACTTTAAATTTTGAAATGCCGTTAGAGATTAAACAGAAATTGTCATGTAAAGTTTTTTCCCATCGATAAGAGAACTCTATATTGCGGGGAAATAACCCTTCATGGAAAATTCTCTTTCAACTATATGAGTAATTTAAAATTTTGAAGCCTAGTAAAAAAAATAGTTCAGATATATCGTAAGTGAAATATGAAGTTTCAAATACTATAATTATTTTTTTTTAATATTAATTTGCAAACAAATTACGGCAGAACTTCCCCTTCCTCTTCATAATAGCAGCTTGTTTGCAATTTGATATTTTGAAGAAGAAAAAAAAATTAGCATTTGAAACTTCATAATTTCCTCTTGATTTATCTAGATCTCAATTTTTCTGTGCTTTAAATTTTCAATAGTGATGTAAATGAAAAAGAATAAGCCATTAGGAGTATAACGTCTAACTAATATTAAAAAAGGGTTTATTAGAACTTGAAGCATTTAAATAAATAGATTAAACTTCTTTAAAACCGTGGTTACAATAGTAAAATGTTCTTGAGGAAAAAATTTAAATCATTTTTTATCTTCAACTTTCCCTTGACATTTCATATGTTAAATACCAGGGTGTATCGAAAACTTTAGGAATGACACAACATCAGAAATTATTTGACTTTAAACAAAATCAAGAAATATGAGTTTATAAATATCGAAGATTAACTTAAATTATTTTTTTTACATAAATGTAAGCACAAATTATTCCACGTTAAAAAAAAAAAAGTTATTTCAAACAAAATATTTTTAAATCATTTTCTAATAAGCAAATAAAATATATATATTTTATAGATATTGATATTTTTAAATAATTTCCTATATGCAAAGATTATTTATTTATTATTGGTATTTATATTTTTAAATAATTTTCTCTAAAAGAGTATTTATATTTTTAATAATTTCCTACATGCAAACATTATTTACAGATTATTAGTATTTATATTTTTTAATAAATTTTTCTGAAAGAGTATTTATATTTTATAGGTATTTTTGTTTTTAAATTATTTTCTAATATGCAAAGAGTATTTACATTTTATAGATAGTTAGATTTTTAAATCATTTCCTAAGATGTAAAAAGCATTCATATTTTATAGGTATTGATATTTTTAAATAATTTCCTATATGCAAAATTATTTATGTTTCATTGGTATTTACATTTTTCAACCATTTTCTAACATGCGAAGAGTATTTACATTTTATAGTATTAAATGTTTAAATCCTTTTCTAATATACAATGAGAATTCATACATTATAGTTAATTTTACTCTTTGTTATTCAATGCACTAAAGCTTTACTCAAAAAAATTCTTTATAAAATATGTTCCTCAAATCAAATATTTATCAGAGAAACAAATATATAATTTCATAAGGAAAATAATAGTAATTGATAAAATTTTTAGTGTCATTCATTTTTGATGATGCTTCCTTTGGCTGTATGCCTTGGGCCACCCCCCTCAATAATCCCCCCCTCTAGGCTCATCATCATCAATGTCCATTATCAAGTGGAATGTTTTGGCCTTGACAAAAAAGGTAAAAATTTGGCAGTGACATAATTATTGGCCCACTTTGTAATTTCAGTAATATTAGTTTTTAAATATATATAAGAAAAAAAGTTTTTGGCAATCAAGTCTCCTTTGTTAGTGGGAAAAAAAGATTAAGAAAAACATAGCACTTGTTCAGTCACTTGGATAGCTATGAAAATGAAGAATAATTAGGTCGATAAACTGTGGGCGATTATTTAAAGAATCAGTCCGAGGTTTTTTGAGATAAAGGAGGAGGTGGTCATTTCCGGATGTGCACAACTGGTTGTCTTCGGATGGGATTAAATAAACTCAATTTCTCCTTCGTAACAGGCAGTTTAGAAACAAAAGTTTATTCATTTGATGTTATCATCAATTTATATCTCCATAAATTTGGATGCCACGGATAAGACGAGCTTATTATTTACAGAGTCGTATATATATATATATATATATATATATATATATATATATATATATATATATATATGTAAAGGATAAAAAGAGAAGCACGAGGAAAATTAAGAACATTAATGATAACTTTTATTTATAGCGCATAAGCTGCAAATATATAGAACTCATAAAATAAGTTAAAAACATAGAGAAAACATGGTAAAAATGAAAAGAGAAGAAGAAAAAAAATTTTTGAAATAAAATATCTGAAAAATAAATAGATTGTGATGGATGACAAAGTTACAAACTAATAGAAAGAATGCCAAAATTGTGTGCTACTGTGATAAAGGTTAAAAAAGATATTTCGAAGAATCCAAGATTGAACGAAATTCATAAGTTATACATAAAATTATAGTTTTTTACCTCATAAGTGTACCTATATTTGTCAAAATTAAGTTAATTTGTTGTGATTTTCAGTAGTTTAAAAACCTTACTATTTGTTCATTTTTAAAAAATAATTTTTGACCGGTATATATATATATATATGTGTGTGTGTGTGTGTGTGATCTGTAAGCGTTTTGGTGGCTTACAACAATTTCACAAAACTTAAAACGACCTTTAGCCCTGATACAAAATTCGGAGGTAAGCCTATTTATTGAACCAAACATAATCATTACTTTCCCCTTTCGCGAATGTGTTCTTGGATATGGTTGGTTGATTCATTTCATTACAATTTTCTCGATCGAAACCATAAATTGAAAAATAAAAGTAAAACCGATTGCTTTTTAATTACAGTATAAATATAAGTTTGTGGAAATGCGCGGAATATAGGTTGAAATGGTGACCTTCAAATTTATAAAAACAAATCACTTGTAAGATGATTACGCCATATGTTATTATAAAATCCTCATAACAAATTTTCAGATTAGGTAAATTCTAATTCCGGGATACAATTATTTCGAGTATTTGGGAACGTGTTTTAATAAACATATATAAGAACCTCTAAAAGAAACCTCTATTTGCTTTGGAAATAAATTTTAAAAAATTTCGTAACATTTTGCTTTTGAATTAACTTAAAAGAACATCTTAATTAACTTTGGAGACACTGATGAAATGATAAATTTAATTTAAAATTAATATGCGTGAGTCAACTTTCTTTTCAATTTGATAATGATGCAATTTTTGGCGCAAGTACGGTGTGAAGAAAAATAAATATTCAAATTATTAATGCCTTTTTAAAATAGAAATAAAGAACATTACCTTTTTTTTTTCATTATCATTTGTAATGTATTTAGTGTCTAGACTTTTTAGGTGTTTAGAAAAATCTTCCATCACGTGATCGACTTTATGTACGGATTTAGAAAATTATTTACCTGAAGCTAGACAACGAATTTTTAAAAGTATTCTCACGAAATATTGCGAATTCTATGTCTTATGAAAAATGTCGAATATACGATGATTATCTATTAGCATATTAAATACGAATGCAATAAAGTCGGTAGTGTCATCAGTAACTATAATTATCGACTACTATAATATCGTGAGTATCAATAGATTACGATAGTTATCAAATACTATGTTATCGTAAATATTGGTAAATTTCATTGGTATAATTTTCTTAAACTATTGCTCTATGCAACAATAATATAAAGTAGTAAACTATTAAAAGTATATATAAGAGGTATCTCAAAAATTGTGCTCTTCACGTGCATTTTAGTAGCTTTCATCTCCATAAAACTCAAATTCTAGTTAGTTCCATTAAATAGTCCCTCATGAAGACAAGTTTGTAGCAATTTTTGATCCAAGAGTTCCTCTGTCTTCTGGGTAGGGTTGAAAATTACGAGGCTATGGAATTGAACACTGATAGTCGTATCCCAAATTGGGTCAGTTATAAATCCAAACAAAAAATGAAAATTACAAGTGGCTCAATTATCGTAATTATAATAACATCTAATGTAACGATTAAGTGTTCCCCACCTTTCTCTTGACACCCCGTAAACCCAAAATGGTAATAAAATAAAATGAGCTTTTATAACTCTGGGCTTATGCCAAACTACCTGAAATAAATCAGGCTAATTGACCACTTAATGATATTATTCTAATCAGATTAAAAGTGTGTATTGAAATAAGCCTGAAAATGTGTTCAGGCTAGGTAGAAAATATTAAGACTTTTCAAATTAGCCAGGAGCATTGCAGAATATAAGCGGCTCTTTGGGAAGAGCCGGAAATTAGCCCACGAGGCATGCATCCTCGTTTTGGCAAAGAGCCACTGCACGTGTTGAAAAGAGTTGAGCATGACTTTTCAAAATATTCTATCCTATTTTTCCATGGGATTCCAGCAATCCCAAATATTCTCGAACGTTCTTCAAATTTGAGTCGATGGCACGTCGCCCGCTTTCAGTATGATAGAGAAGAAATAATCTGATCCCCCCCCCCTCTCTACCTCGGACTACTCGTGTAGGTATTCGTCATCATAATCTTTACCCTCTTAACATTCTGTACAATATCATTATAAATTTTTTTAAAAAAATCATAATTTTTACCTTCTTAATCTTACAATATCATTATCAATTTTTTTTTTTAAAAAATCATCATAATCTGTGCTTTTTTAATTTTCTATACAATGTCACTATCAAATTTTAAAAAAATTATCATAATCTTTACCTTCTTAACCTTCTATACAATATCATTATCGAATTTTTTTAAAAAATCAGCATAATTCTTAACCTTCTAGACAATATCATTATAAAATTTTTTAAAAAAAATCATCATAATCTGTGCCTTTTTAATTTTCTATACAACATCATTATCAAATTTTTAAAAAAATTATCATAATCTTTACCTTCTTAACCTTCTATACAATATCATTATCGATTTTTTTTCAAAAATCATCATAATTCTTAACCTTCGATACAATATCATTATCAAATTTTAAAAAAATATTTGAATCAATTTGCTTCTTTTCATAATTTTATATCAGCCGATCCATTTTTTGGCCGATCCAATTTTCAACTCCGTAGCCTTGTAATTTTTAATCCAACACAAAAAAATATTAGAGCTTCTTGGATTAAGCAAACATGATTTCGTGGAAGACATTTTGATGTAATATGCGTTACCTGGAAAGGATATCTACGTCTTTTACAACTAAAGATGTTTTAAGCAAGCACTGTGGTCAGTGCGAGTAGAATTCGAATCGATCAGTCATCGCTAGGTTTCGAACCTGGGATATCTCATTGGGAGTCAAGCTCTCTATTACCATACCTATCGCAGCTTTTTTTTTTATTTTATCTAATTACATTTTTTAGCACAATTTAACTAGAAGCTGACGTGATTTAATTATCGAGCATCATTTAATTTTTTCTCTTCCTTAAACACCGACAGCTCGTTTTTTTAAAATAATTATTGCTTATCATAAATAATTTAATAACATAATTATTCTTGATGTGGGATAATTTTGTATTTCCAGCAGTCTTATAATTAGCGATCGTAATTTTCTATTTTCCTCCTCTACAAGGATCATATGTTCTTTTTTTCCCCTTCCTTTTTTTTAAGTTTATCGACAAGTATAGTAATAAATAACAAGAGTTTGTGTGTCTGTAAAAATTTATATCAAAAATAAATAAATAAATAAAAACTTAATGGATAAATGGTATTAATTTGTTTAAGTGAAGCATGAAAAAGGATTACAGACGTCAAGCATAATGAGTTGGCCTGAAGCAACGGCATCATGCCAAATAATTCTAAATTGTTAACCTTTATTTTGATGAGATGAATTGCTAAAAACGAGTTTTGCTTATTCTAATAATATAAAGCCAAAAGGACAAAATATAACAAAAAATTTAAAAAAACAGAATTATTTCAGCTTTATTAAATGTGTGGGTGTATATATAATTCAATTTTGTGCAGGACATTCAGTATTCAAGTATTAATTGCTAACTTCTTTCCACCCCGTGCGAAGAACGGATGTTCAGCTAGTTTATAACATGCGAGTAATTTTTCTTGACATGGAGCAGGCGTCGTTTAATATTTTAAGTGGATCGTCTTTTATTGTAGATCAAATAATATCTCAATATGAGCCGTGATGGCTCACTTTCCAATGAAGTGAACCGAGTTCGAATTCCAGCGAGAACTGGTCGACACGAATTCCGCATCCGGTTTGCCCCGTCTACAGTGATGGCGCAAAATATCCTCAGTGCGAGACGTATCATCGGAGTCGAGTCCCCTTGCCGTAGGGCTAACCATGGGAGATTTTCGTGGTTTTCCTCTCCTTTTAACGCAAATACGGGTGAGTTCCATCAAAAAATTCTCGACGGTAGCAAATTTCTCCCAATACTTGATCCAGAAGTTCTCATCTTCTGTATTGGGTTCAAAATGACAAGGCTGCGAAGTTGAACATTAGTGGTCGTAAACCCAAAAAATTGGGTCAGCTGTTCAACGACGGTTATAAAATAAAATATCTTAATATCTCGTAGTATTTTTTAATGTTGCGAGTGAGTCAGGGAACGAGTGAAGAGAGAAAACGAATCAATGAATGGTAGAATTCGTTTACAACAAATCGGTAGAATCGGCCTATTTTTCAAATAGTAAATCGGTTTGTAAAAGTGAATGTAAAAGTTTGTGAACCAATAATTTGTGCAATCGCAGTCAACAAACATATTTTTCTTTCAATTTTTTTCTTCGTATCAATATCATACCAATTTGGTATTGATCTTAATTAAAACATAAATACATGTAAAAAATAAGAATGTAATAATAAATATAGGCATAAATCTTGACAAATTAAAGAGCAAAATTCACTTCGCACTTATCCATTTCGCCCAGGCAGTCAATAAAATCGCCAGTAAACTCAACTGCTCTTTTACAGTAAAATACAGTAAACTCAATTGTTCTTTCTTCCTTTTTTTTTTTTTAATTTTTTTTTAATATTTAAATAAATAAAAAAAAGTTCCATTAACAAAAAATAAATAAATAAAATAGCTGAATTTAAAAGTAAGCACCATTTTATTTATAACTCTAAAATAACATTAAAAGCTAAGCCCATATCGATATTAAATGCTCTAATATTTGTAACAATAAAGGGATTGTAATATATAGAAGCGGAAAAAAAAGGCAGCAATGGACGAAATCGCAAATACATAAGTTTTAATAATTAAAATTTTTAATCATTCATATAAATTCAAATTCAGTCACACATTTCGAACACGATCACGTTTTTTGTGCTGTGTGACACATTTTTGAATGCAATTTAACTTTTTTTTATGGCATCATTCAGTCACATAAGATATTTAATCAGCCACATTAATATCTTTTCAGGGTTTTAAGAGTAATTGCTTTCATTACATGCTAATGAGGGGGAAAAAAATATATAAATTTCACAATACTTACCTGATAAAGTAGAATTGAAAGATTAATCAAGATATTATAAAAATTAAATCTCCTCAGTTAAATATTTAATGTTTTCTACAAATTGAGTAACGAAAAAATAATGGAAATTAAATTTACATGACAAATTTTAAAAAAAATATATAAATTATCGGCATTCTTTCATGTAAGATAAAAAGATAAAGCTACTTAACATATATGATAAAAAGACAAAAGCATACTTTAAAAAAGATAAAATAACGCAGCATTTGTGAAAAGTAAACAAAAGAAAAATTGCGAAGAATGCCATTTTTGATGAAAAAACCCAAAGAAATATTCATTAAATATAATTAGGATTTTTTAAACATGCTTCAAACATTTCAAATATTGGATTTCTAAATTAATGCAAATAATTAACATATAAATCGAATAAAATCCTAGAACAAGAAAGAAACTTAAAAGAAAACAAGAAGAAAACTTATGCTAGTAAAAATCAAAAGCATCGTTTTTTCTACCCCTGCAAATAAATGAGAATTTTAGAAGCTATTTTCTTAATTTGTTTCAACCATACTCGAAAATAACTAAATTCATTACAGAATAAATTTAGTTTTGTTAATGCTCTTGATTTAATTTAAACAGAAAAGTATATAAAATTTTAAAGTTCAATCAATTCATGATTAAATATTTAAAAAATAAAATTAAATTAAATGCATGAATTTTACATAAAGGATGTGTTTTATTCCTTTAATTATTTTTTGGAGATCGTATAACAAATAATGTCTGAAATAATAAATCATTCTAATTATAATTAAAAATTATAAATAATAAACTTACTTCACTGACAAAAGATACTTTTTTCAAATTCTATGACAAGTTGAATATCCTACAGTTGAAATTCTAGAAACGTTCTTTTTAAAAGAAAAAAAGTTTTATTTATCTTTCTCAATATTTCCAAAAAGTAGTATACTAATTGGCCAGCAATGTTAAGAATCTTAGTTTATAGGAATTTATCTTGTGAATGCTAAGAATAATCAAGTTGTCCGCCACTTCTATAGGTCGTCCCTTTTTAATAACTACGATGAATACAGCGACCTCTAGTGGATGTGTGCTCAAAACGTTTGTTTATATGTTTTCCTTTCTTCCTATACGTTCACCTTCGCTAGTTTCTCTTTTTCATTCCCCCCCTCCCCGCTTGTAGCTCCCCCACCCCCTCTTTTCAGTTTTATGCGCTCATCTGCAAGCCGGAAGTAAGTTATGAAGAAATAAGGAATTCTTGATTTTTCTTTTAATCTGGATTACTTGTTTATTTAATATATTTAATTTTAAAGGCTAAATACATAAAACAATGATTTTAAAGGGATCGAAATTATCAAAAATAAAAACCCTAGAAGAAAAAAAAGTTGAAAATGTTTAAGAACGAATCATAGGGAGACAACGCGTGAGGGTATAACCGTTTTCTCCTTTTTTTCTTCTTTTTCTTTTTTTTTTTTTTTTTTTTTTTTTTTTCTCTTATTTTTCCTCCCTGTAATTAAACTTAAGGCTTTAAAAAAGTCGCATATATAAAATTCGATATCTCAGGAATTTTTCAACCGATTTCGCTCAAACTTGGTATTTTGCCATGTAAAATTACATTCTTTAAAATTATGTAAAAAAAAAAAAAAAAATGTATGCCTCACAATTCAAAATTTTTTCGACTGTTATTTAATAAAATAATAAATAGTATATATACTAAATTTTATTTTTTGGATAAACGAATTTTATAAGTGCCAGCAAAAATCTGAATCCATCGCAAAAACTTTACTATTCAAAATTTATTATTAAATAAAAAATAATAAATATTTACTGAAATTTATTTTTGGCATGGAATTATCTTTGATAATCGAATTTTATTATTGTGTGCAAAAATGTTTTCACTTCGCTTAAAAAGTTCGCGGGATAGGGCGAAATACGCAAAAAGTAAAATTAACGTTAAGGGGTCCAAACTTTGGATCTCTCTCCTGACCAAACTATGGGGACCATACTTTCCAGATTGCCTATATTTTTGAGGGTCAGAAATCCGAATCCATCGTAAAAAAGGGTACGTTTTTGTGTCTGACTTCGTAACTTAAAACATCGTCTCCTTTCATTAATTAGCATGTTTCAGGTCATACCCTCGAGTTATTAAGATTGAGTCCTAGAACGTCAAGATGCAATCATTAGATCAAAAGATATTAAGGATGGTCAACTCAGTTTTTTAATTTTGTGCACTCTGCAACATGCGAAGTCAATTATTTTTAAGACCAATAATTTCTTAAAATGTATTTAATTTTTCTGGAATCTTCGAATTGGGATGGAAGTCGTTCAATTGATTTTTCCCCCTATTGTCAAATTCTGTGGGGGTATAAAAATTAAAATTCCAATGCATGAATTTATGAAATTTAATTTCTCTGTCACTTTACGATAGATTCCTTTTGAATTTTGAAATATATATATATATATATATATATATATATATATATATATATATATATATATATATATATATATATATATATATATATATACATATACAAAAAAGGAGAGTATGATTTATTAATTTATTGAACCGATAGAAAACAAATTTACAAAAATTAGGAATTTAAACTTCAGGAATGTATACTTTTATTAAAAAAAAAAAAAAAATCAATAATATAATAAAGAGTAACTGCATTTTTTGACCAAAGGTCAACCAGAACCCAGTGGACCATGCCATCTTCTTTTATTCATAGGGTTGTCAAGATGTTTTAAGTTTAGTGTGCGATAACAGTAAAGGAAAGAGTTGGTTGAAAATTAAACTATCAATTATTTATTGTCAATTGAAGTACATATTTTGATTTGTTAAAACTTCTTACAATTTGTTTTTAAATAGACTTTCTTAGAAAGAAAAAGAAAAAATTAAACTATATTGCAGTCGCTATATTGAATTGAAGTTCGGACGTTCTAATGGGAATTAAAATAACATTTGCATTTCATGAACAGCTAACGAGACTATCTGTTATTATAATGGTAGGATTGCTATAATAGATTCTATTGGTTATTATAATGGAAGGATCGCTATAATAGATTCTATTGGTTATTATAATGGAAGGATCGCTATAATAGATTCTATCGGTTATTATAATGGAGGATGGCTATAATAGATTCTATCGGTTATTATAATCGACGGTTCGCTATAATAGATTGCTATTTGTAAAAAGATATAAATAACTTATAATAAAAGAAATAAATAATTTGTGAAATCTTCAGTAGAGATACACAAGTAGATTCTATATATTTAATTAGCTCGTATGTTACACAATCTTTCCAAGAACAGTAGGTAAATATACTCTACTTGCATACTTTTTTTTAACTCTAGACAAATTCCCCTGCTAAATTCAAAGAAGTATCAGAAATTTATTTTATAATTTGTGATTAAATTTTAAAATGTTACGAAATTAGAAACAAAAATAACATCAGTGTGAGGTATAGCGGGCAGTGGCGATGAACCTAAAAAAAAAACAACAGTGTGAGGCATACCGGGTAAATATATACCGGGCAGTGGCACTGAGCCTTAACAAAACATGAGTGTATGGGTATACAGGGTAAATATATACCAGGCAGAGGCACTTAACTAGACCTAGTTTATATTTCGAACATTCACCAAAACTTTCACCGGGGGAAGTCAGCAATCACCAATAACGGCCATTCACAGTACACATTATTTTTAGATGGATTTCGATTCTTGAGCCTTCCCTGAAGAATTAATGGTATGTTTAAAATTGCGTAACTCAGAAACTATTCGACTGATTTCATTCAAATTCTGTATTGTATCATTTAAAATAATATACTTAAAAATGATGCGAAAGTTTGTATCCCGAACAATTCAAAACGCTTTTGACTGTTAAAAAAATTATTAAAAATATAAATAATTATTTAAAAATAAATAATTATTAAATATTTATTTATAATAATATCTTCTGATGAACAAATTTTATTATTGTGTGTAAAAATGTATGGATTCTCTTAGAAAGTACTCGAGATACAGCCAAGTATGCAAAACGTGAAGTTAACATTAAGAGGTCCACTACTTTCACCAGCTGCCCCTGTCAAAATAAATGTGTTCTTATTAGTATAGTTAGGAGAGCGGTTAAAAGTTTCCACCCCTAGATGTTTATTTTACCTTCTGCATATTTCACCATATATGAAAATCGAAAAAAAATGTTGAACAAATAGTTACATTTATAAATTTATTTATCTCAATTCAAAAATAAAAATAAATAAATATTTTTTTATAATTCATTATTATTTTGATTAATCGAGGTCTAAAAATTTTTAGATATGCAAATTTCCACATCAGTTTAAGCGAAATAATTTTAAATGAAAAAAAAATCAAAATTTAAGCGAAGTTGGTCAAATAGTTAGTTCTTCAGTTATAAAAAAAAAAAAAAAAAAAAAAAAAAAAAAAAATAGCAGCACTTTTAAATTTTCGTCTCTCAAAAATATTTTGAATTTCTTAGTCATTTAAAATGACGTAGTTTGAAGAAGGTAAAAATTCGCATATCGTTACAAATCTGCTTATAAGAACGAAAGTTATTACGAATAAAAAATTTTCAGTTTCCTGTACAACTAATAATAATAATAATAATAAATAATATTAATAGTAAATAATAATAATATTAATAATAAAGAATAATAGTAATAACAAAAAAAAATACTCCGTCTAATTTTCTGAAGTTTTTAAGTTTGAAATTGTCAATTCAAGATAAAGTTGTCCACTTTACGAAATCGTTAAGGGAAAAGGAAATCCAGTCACCACCGCCCTGACAGCTGACCTGCTTATAAAGGATATAATTTTTTTTTTTAAATGTTGTTCATAGGAATTAAATAGCAATAAAAAGCAAAAGGTAAATAAAAAATTTAAAGAAAACTATTTTTTTTTAATTTTTAGTATAAGTTTTCACAAAAAAATTTTGAATTGTTATTTAATAATAAAATAATTTCGTTAATTATTGACCTGATGAACAGTGGCATATTTTCATTATTTTAAAATTGCATCGTCGTGAAATATTAAAGTCATTCTTACTTATTCCAGTACCGTTGAAGGTTCAAGTTTTGAAAAGCTTAAAAAGCTGTGCGGTTTTGATTAATTAAATCATAAATTTTCTTAAACATAAAAACGAAACGAATCACTGTATGTTCAGAAGCGTGATACGATAAAACACAGACTCTTCATGATGGAATAAGTTACATGTTTTATATACTAGTGAATTGGTATTTAATATTTATAGTTGTGGTTACGCCACATTACTCCCCTTCCAGAACTTTATTTGTGATAGAATTCCATGAACGAATACCACTAGTTGATTTATGCTGATTTTTTTTTACATCAAATTGCTCAATATATATATTTTTGTTTTAATAGCATTTATCTCATTATTTTTTTTTTTTTCTTAATTTTTTTATAGCATTTTGCTCTTTATTTTTTTGTTCATTTTTGTTTTTATCATTTCGCTCTTCTTCTTCGTTTTTGTTTATAGCATTTGGCTCATTATTTTTTTATTCAATATTGTTTATTGACAGGGAGACAATATTTACTTCACCGGAATTTTCTTTTTCTTTGTGCAGAATATTTTTTTAAGTAAATCAACTGTTTAATGCGGACCCTCCATCAATGTTGGCAAGTTCATATCACGTCCGGGTCATCATTGAAGGGATTTAATTATCGACTATGTCAACCTTCATCTATCAAAAGGTACCTCAAGATAGAATCAAGTTAACATGTCTTATATACTAGTGAATCGGTATTTAATATTTATAGTGGTAGTTACGCCAAATCTCCTCTCCTAGTAGACTTAATAATTCGGAATGATCACGTAGGTGATGCCATGAATATTTTGGTAATAGAACAGCACTACCCTAAAGTCTTAAAAATATCTGGCTGATAAAAGCATGAATAAAAAAAAAACGTATAATGAGATAAATTAAAAATAAAAGAACGAGGAAATTTATGGAACATCAGAGAGTTGTTAATTTTTGATGAGAATAGTTTTTATTTTGAATTTAAAGTTAATGCTAACCCGATACGTGTTTTTCCATTTATTTTGCAAGGTTATTGACGATTGAAATGGGCTACAGGTGGCGTAGAGCAGAACTCTCTATCCATGGCAACACTTCGTATGCTTTCACCATTAGCGTGTGGAGAGTCATAGAAGAAGGAAGTACTTTAGTTTCTGTTTTGATTTTCCTAAAGATTAAAATCTTTTAAGTTGGGAAACTATATGGAACTGAAAACTACATTAAACATAGTTCTAAGAGAAAGCGTCATGGAAATTTAAAAAAAAAAATAATTTTATCAATTAAAAATGAAAAATATTAAGAAAAGGAAAAAATATCGTAGTACATTCCTATACAACTGAAAAGAGAGGAGGAAAGGGAAGGGAGAAGGGCCAAAAGCATGGAACCAGTCTTCTCTCCAGATGACGTATTGGAGCGTTGCGATCGCATGTTACTAATCCATTGCGGGTATTTTAATTTAATTTTGCTTAGTTTATGTAAATACATGTAATTTTCTAAAAAAGAACTGTTTCTTTAATGTAGTAGCTTGTTTCGTTAAACTACCAATACGTCAACCTAGAGCCCCTGAATTGTCAACCGACTTGACTCAGGATCTCACAGAGACGTATTCAACATGATTCTACCATCTGGCTTTCAGCTTGCAGTTAAAGTCGTTCTTAATTATAAAAAAAAAAATATCCAGAAGTGAAATTGAATTTAGGCCAAAAAAAAGAGCATTCCAACATCATTCCCCTCCTACAATATTTTAATTTCCCCACAGCCAATGTTGCAATTTTTGTTAAGCCTATTCAACGCAACACTTTGCAAAAATTTCCCTCCTGGATAGGGACTTCTTAAGCAAATGTGGTGCTTTATGATACTCTTACCGATTTGGCATACTTTACATTCCAAAACTCTGCACTATTTAGACATAAAATATGCCAATGTGCTAATAACTCACTATAACCAACCTTTACAACTACAGATTATGAAGATTTTGAGCGCGCTGATTGAATTTCTCGGTAACACCTTCTGTGACGTCTTTTTGTAGCTCCTCCCCATTATCGTTTCTCCGTAATTTGTTCACAAAATGTAAATCAGTCATAAATCAGTTCTAGTATATTTCTCATATTAATTATTTCATTACTCATTCTATTAATTCAGTTAACAATTCAAAATTATTCAGTTTAATTTTGATAGGAGTTACGCGTAAAATATTAGTAAAATAAGCATTTTAAAAAACATTTACTTTATTTCCTTGATGTCAAGTTATAGGTTTTTGGAATTAACAAACATTTAAGAAGCACAAGAAAGCATTAAAAATAAGTTATAAATGAATAAATATAAGGCAGATCTTTTAGGGTTTTTTTTTATGAAAATAGATGGTGCTACAAATAAAATTTTTAATTTAAAATGAATTAATTTAAAGTCAGTAATCCACAAGTTATAAGTAAAACATTAATTTAATTCGATAAATATCAATTTAAAACTATTAAGTTTTCATTTCTTAATAAATATAAGAATTTGCTCAAGGCAATTAAACTATGATTTAAATGCTATTCAATAAATTAGATTGGTATTATCTTCATAAGAATTCATGCATGTGATAATTATAAATTTAACGAATAAATTAAAAACTAAAATTTGCTTTCTAACTAAATTAGTATTTACCAACAAACAAATTTTTGTCCGTGAAGTTTCAAAGTTCCATTTTGTATTTGTGAGTTCACCGTGGATGAAAATTACTATTAATAAGTGTGCCTTGTGGGTGCGACCAAATTCAAAATAAGCAAATTGCAAGTGTGATAAGACAGATTGCAATGATAACATTAGTGAACATCACCTTCTCTTAAAAGCTTGACATGAATTGGACGAAATCATAAATAATCATTCCTGGTGGATAAAAGCCACTTTATTGACTGTTTCATTCCAAATGACATAATAATGCTTTAAAAGGGAACGATAAGACAAATTGCAATGATTGCCTTAATGAACACCACCCTCTCTTAAAAACTTGACATGGATTAGTTAACTCATAAATTTATATAAAAGCCACTTTATTGCATGTTTCATCCCAAATAACATGATGATGAATCAAAAGGGCGCGATAAGACAATTTATTGTGACTTTACCTTATTAATTTCGTACTTTTGTATTACACTACACTTTTTTTTGTTGAAATGTATCACTACACTACTTTTTGTTTTAAAAAAATACACTACAAACTATGAAAAAAGTAGCTAATACAGTAGTTTTGCTACTAGTAGCATTCCGAAAACTGTCTAAAATTATATTTGTATAGTTTAATACAATAATGAAAGAATAATCAATTTAAAAATCTTTCGCTTTTCTAGAAAAGCTATCCCGTTATGACAGTTTGAAAAGAGAAACATGTTCTCTATATACCTGCGATGCTTTCCTGTTTAGTAATGATATGACATGAATTAAAATAGAAAAATATCATTAATTTTACTCATGATATGACATTAGCTCTGAGTGGTAATATTATCACTCTAAAATTATAATTGCGGTTTAATGTAATCATACAAGAGCAACCAGTCTCAAAATCCAAAATCTTGAGAATTCGGGACTGTAAATTTTTAGAAACACTTTCACATTTTGATAGGTTGACGACTAAGCATGGAATATTTTTCTATTTCGTACTGCCTTCGCTTTACATTATTAAAAGTTAAGCAAAACAAGTGTTTTTATTATTCATTTTTATATATATATATATATACAGTCAAACCTCGATATCTCGAACTTGAAGGGAGAGGAGAAAAAATTCGAGATACCGAAAATTCGAATTATCGAAAATCGCATGTTATCGATGGTAGAATAAAGAAAAATGCTCTTTACATACTTTATTTATTATTCCATATTTATTCTAAAAACGCTTTTTACACTTTCATTTAAAAAAAGATTCAATTGTTGTTTGCTTTAGAGATGTGTAAGAAAGTTTGTCTATAACACTTTCTAAGTGGACTATAGATTTAAATGTCTCCTCTGACATATTCGGCAGCCTCTCATTAAATCTCCTTACAGTGTCCACTGCAGAAAGTGCTTGTTTGTTAGTAACATTAGGCGGCAAATCTTCGATTTCCTCATCCTCTTCTTCTGATAGTTCATAAGAAGCTTTCGTTTGAGCAATGATATCATTGTCATCCCACTGACCACACACTGTTACTGCATCATCTACGTTTACAAAGTCATGAAATTCCATGTCATCATGATTCATGAGTCCGGTCAATCTGTCCCAATCACTTTCGGTGTAGTTTTCAGCAGAATTAACGATATTGATTGTTTGACTACTTTCGTGATCTTTAATGAATCCAGCCTTCTTGAAGCCATTCATTATCGTAGAGGAAGACACATCATTCCATGCCTTGTCAGCCATTCGCATAGCTTGTAGAACACTAACACCGGATGGTAAAACCCCATCTTCCATTTCGGACAACATTTTTTTAACCACTTGATGACGATACTTTACTTTAAAACTTTGGATGATGCCCTGATCAAGTGGTTGAAGTTTTGAGGTAGTGCTTGGGGGGAGAAATTCAATTTTTACGTTTTCCATTTTAGGTATGGTATTGTGGCCCGTACAGTTATCGATGAAAAGCACAATTTTCCGTTTTTCTGTTTTCATTTTCTTATTTAAATTTTTAAGCCAGCTTTCAAAAAGGTTTGATGTCATCCAAGCTTTTCGATTAGCTTCATATTCTAAAGGAAATGATTTTATGCCGCTGAAACATCTTGGTTTTTTCGATTTCCCTATCATCAACGGTTTTAACTTTTCTGTTCCATTCATATTTGCACAAAACAATAAAGTTAAACGCTCTTTACTTCTTTTGCCTCCATAACATGCTTCACCCTTTACATGCATAGTTTTGTCTGGGGTGCATTTAAAAAAAAAGTCCAGTTTCATCCGCATTGAAAACGTCTTTTTCGTCGTAATCCTTCACGATCAAGCATATTTTCTTCCTAAATTCTTCACAAACTTCTTCGTCTACGCAAGCACTTTCACCATACATTTTCAGAAATGTAATGTTGTTACGTTTTTTAAAATTTTCAAACCAGCCACTTTCTTTGAAATTTAAGTGGCCTAATTCTTTTGCGAAAGATTCAGCTTTTTCTTTGATTACAAGTCCATCTAGAGGGATGTTTTGACTTCTACATTGTGTAATCCACATCATAAGGCCCTTCTCCATATCGGGAAATTCACAGTTTTTTAACTTCTTTCGCTTGCCTAGGCCATCCTCGAACTTTTCTAAGATAACTGCTTTATTTTTTAAAATTGTCGAGAGCGTACTGCTTGGAATTCCACATTCCTGTGCAATTTCCTTTTTCTTTTTAAAATTTTTTTCAACTTCATCAATGATTTTCTTCTTTATTTCTATGGAAAGCGTGTTTAATTTTCGTTTGCTAGCCATTTTAAACAAATGACTCGCCAAAGATCCAACATCTAAGTGCTCTAATTTTTTAATAACCAAGAAAGGAAACTTTTTAGGAGGTCCCTTGGTCTAACAAAACAGGCATGCATTCACAGGTATCTTTCACCCCTTGTTACAATGATAAGAAATTTTACAGTGTTCTTGGAAGCCACCCACCCTTTTGATTCTTGTTCATGGGGTCATTTCTGGTTTTCTTGAGACCACCCCCCGAGAAATAACCTTGCAGAATAACAGGACAAAGAGAGCATAGATGGTCATTGAATTGCAATGACAACTGACTGAAAAGAGATAAGGAAACAATAAAGCAAGAATTTCTACTTGTGGGGTTAAGAGAAGTGATTTCAATGTGTTACTGTTGTCTTTATGTCCATTTTTTTTAAAAAAAAGTTTATCATTATGAGAATTGATCTTCTATTCTTAAAATGTTTGATTTTTTTTAGAATATTTTTTTTATTTTCAGAAAAAAAATCTATACTATTTATGGAAAAAAAATTCAAGTTATCGAGGGAATAGAAAAAAAAATTCGTGAAATCAAGTTTTTCTTAACATTGAGTGTATAGGAAATTTGGAGGGAATTTTTTTTTCTTCGAGATATCGAAAAATTCGTGAAATCGAGGTTCGAGTTAGCGAGGTTCGACTGTATTTATTTATTTATTTGTAGTTGATCCCATCACAGAATAGAGATTAACCTTTTGCAGCATCACTAGACATGATGATACTGCTTGCGGAAAACTCATAACAATCGAAATTTCCCCTATCAAGTAATTTTCTCCGGTACCTATCACTTTTGAGGGATACTTTCATTTATTTCCACAGCATTGGTATTAAAACTGCTCAGTATTCGTGCAGTTTTATTAATTAACAAATGTATTAATATAATATTTTTTTACCTGTATTAGTATATTTAGTACCTATGACATAACCAATCATGGCAAAATAAAGGTACCTATGAAATAACTAATCGTGGCGAAATTTTTAAATCAAATAGAATTCTTATGAGACCTTGATAAAGAATGACCATTTCTCTATTGGACCAAAAAAAAAAAAAGACTTGTCGCCAAAAAAAAAGTTTAATCTTAAAAACGGTATTATTAAAAAAAAATAATAAAAAAAAAAAAAAAAAAAAAAATATTTCCGTTTCATTGAATAATTAATTTTGTTAATAAGCTGGCTTGCCGAAATAAAATGGAATGTATAAATTTACAAAGTTGAAAGGAACTATGAATAGGCGAAGATGTATCTCTGATTAGAAAATTTCTTTCATGGGCGACCTGATGCTTTGATTGATTTGTTTCACTCGATTTGTCGTGGATTAAATTATGACCCATATAATCCGTAAAAAGGATACGCAGACAATTATATTTTTTTTTCAGAAAACCTTACTTGATTCGTAATCTAAATTGATATTTCCTCAATAACACGTATAACGCGACACATGTAGCAAATAATAGTCTTTCGAACATACAAATTCCTCTATAGTGTATAAATATAAAAATGAATGTCTGTCCTTTATAGATTACTAAACCATTCGACCGAGAGCGAGGAAATTTGTCATACTAATCGTTCGAGGCATGGGGACGGTCACTGTCGACATTCGAACACTTTACTGCTAACCGTTCGAGTGGGATGAGCAGAAAACGGAATGGAATTTTCTGATTGATTAAGCGTTAGCTATTTTTTAAAAATTTAACTATAGACTATTTTTTTCAAACATTTTAAAGATAACACGTCACTGATATTTCCTAGCTTTTAGTTCTATCTATTCAACGAACAACGTTAACGTGGTAGCATGGCAGGGCTACGTCACCGAATTAGTATTCCTAAAGTTATCTGAAACCACGTGCTTATTTTGTCTATAACAATTGTTTAAAAACGTGTTCATGTAAAAGTAAATAAATAAAAATCAACTGTAACTGAAATGGAAAAAAAAATTATGTATTGAAAAGCAAAATTAATAGAAAAGTAATTAATTTAGGAAAAACACAAATAATCGCCTTATGCCAATGATGCTAAATGAATTTAATTATAGATGCATATTCTATAATTATAGATTTATAAAATTATAGATTAGTTATAGATTATAGACAAGTTCAACGTCGTTATAATTTATAACAGTTAAGTTATAATTTATAACTTATAACATAGGTTATAGATAAGTTCAACGCCGATTATAATCGGCGTTGAACAAGCCGACTTAATTCTGAGTTAACGACTAACAATGTTCAACTCCGTAGCCTTGTAATTTTGAACCCAAGGAGGGAGCTCCTGTATCAATCATTGGGACAACATAGTCTTAGTGGAGAACATTTTGATTTAACTAACTCGCAATTGCGGTAGTTGGAAAGGAAAACCACGAAAATTTCCCACAGTTAGTCCGCGGCAATCCGGAGTCTAATCCCTGATCCTTCTTTCGCTAAGGTTATTTTACGCCAGTACTGTTGTCGGTGCGAGCTGGGAGTAGAATTCGTATCAATCAGCAACAGTTGGGATTCGAACCTAGGTTACCTTATTCTCTGTCCCCTGAGCTAAAGAGACTCAATAGATGCATATTATCGGCTCAGGGGATAGAGCGTTCGCCTTCCAATGAGGCGAACCGGGTTCGAATCCCAGTCGATACGAATTCCGCATCCGGCTTGCACTGACCACAGTGCTGACGTGAAATATCCTCAGTGGTAGACGGATCATGGGTTAGAGTCCCCTTGCCGTCTGGCTAACCGTGGGAGGTTCTCGTGGTCTTCCTCTCCATGTAACGCAAATGCGGGCTAGCTCCATCAAAAAGTCCTCCACGAAGGCAAATTTCTCCCAATACTCGATCCAGGAGTTCCCTTGTCTTCTGGATTGGGTTCAAAATTACAAGGCTACGGAGTTGAACATTAGTAGCCGTAAACCCATTAAGCTGGGTCGGCTGTTCAACGACGGTTATAAAATAAAATAAAATAGATGCATATTGAAACAAAACAAAAAAAGCTATGAACTAAAAAGCAAAATTTATTGGGTAAATCTACTTATTCGCTAAAAGGAATCGTAAAAAAGTGGCATACTATTATTGACCCCAATGATGTTTAATTAATGTTGGTAATGTGTATTACTTAATTTTTTTTTTTTAAAAGTGCATTTAAAAGCTAAGTTAATGGGGGAAAAGTACTTATTCGTTTATGGAAACCGTAGAAAATCATCATACGTAGAAGATGCTTAATTAATTTTGGTAATACATATTATGGGTATTATGATAATTCGTGCAGTTTTAACTAAAGTACAACAACGGAATTCCAATGTTTCAGAAAATGATTTTCTAGCGGTAGCAAAGATAGTGTATTAATGAATTAAAAGAAGTTTTTCTCGTCACTACTTATAAATATTTTAAACAGTACATGAAAAGTCAGATAGAGAAAATGCTCTAAATTCCCTATCAAGTTCTTACAAGAATTCGATTTGATTTTAACTCTATTTTGTTACCACGGATAAAAGTGTTTTGTACAAAACTCAAACTTTGAAGATTTATGAAAGAGGTACTAAATATAGGTAGAAAGAAATTAATTTGTTAATTATTAAAGCTGCACCAATACTGTGCAGGTTAAATACCAATACTGAGTAAAGAAGTGCTTTGAAAGAGATAAGTACTTGATAGTAGTACACTTTGTCTATCGTGCGTTGGTCTCTAACAGTAGCTCGCACTAAGTGATGCCAGTTAATCTATATTCTGATGCGATCAACTAAAAAAAAGAAACGTGTTTTGCTTACTTTAATACTGTAAAGCGAAGGCAGCACGAAATAAAAAAAACATTCCATACTTAGAACACATTCCAGTCGTCAACATGTCAAAATATCTAACTGTTTCTAAAAATTTATAATCCCTAATTCTCATGAGTCGTGATGCATCAGGGGATAGAGTGTTTGCTTTCCAATGAGGTGAACCAGGTCCGAATCCCAGCGATGGCAGGTCGATACGAATTCCGGATCCGACTCTCACCGACCAACCCAAGATATTCTCAGTGGTAAGCAAATCATGGGTTAGAGTCCCCTTGCAGTTAGACTAACCGTGGGAGGTTATCGTGGTTTTCCCCTCCATGTAACACAAATGCGGGTTTGTTTCATCAAAAAGTCCTCCACGAAGGCTTGGTCCAAGAGTTCCCTTGTATTCTGGATTGGGTTCAAAATTACAAGACTACGGAGTTAAACATTAGTAGTCGTAAACCCGAAATTGGGTCAGCTGCTTCAATGATGGTAATAAAAATCCCTAATTTTCAAGGTTTTAGATTTTGAAATTGGTTGTGATATCATTAAACCGCAAATATAATTTTAGAGTAATAATAATACCAATCAGAGCTAAAGTCAATACCAATACCAATCAGTAATACCAATCAGTAATATTATGAGTAAAATTTGCGACGTATAACAATTAATGATATTTTTCTATTTTAATTCAAGTCATATCATTACTAAACAGGAAAGCATCGCAGGTATATAGAAAACATGTTTTTATTTTCGGGATAGCTTTTCTAGAAATTCGAAACCCCTTAAGATTTTGAAATTGCTTATTATTCATTCATTATTGCATTAAACTACAAATATAATTTCAGACAGTGGTCGGAATGCTACTTGTAGCGAAACTACTGTATTAGCTACTTTTTTCGTGGTTTTTAGCATAGTGTGCTACTTTTCAAAAAAATAAGTGTAGTGAATAGTGCGATTCAAAAAAAAGTAGTGTAGTTTTTCGCGATTCCTGACTACTACTTTTAACATTAGTTAAGGAACAAGGTTCAAACGCAACTAATTTTTTGAAACTGATTGGTACTGTCACAACGAGAATGTCCCAGTGGCCGAGCATTAATAAGAATTGTGTACTGATTAGCATTAGATATTTAGTTAATTAATCACAAATGAGCGGGGCCGGTATAGCCTGGTTGGCAGAGCGCTTTACTCATATTCGCGAGAATGGGTGTTCAAATCCAACCGATCGAAGACTCCCCGTGTAGTTAATGGTAACTAATGCACGATAAATCTGTCGGTTCACAAAGTCCTCTATGTTCCCACAACAAATTATACCCCTAGGGATATTGAATTGGAGATGGGTCGTTCTCTGATCGTTCAAAATTACGGAAGTCGAATTCTTTGCCATTGGCGCTCCTGGAAAATAAGAAACCTCTCTGTCGACAACAACAACATCACAAATGTGCCCTCATTCATGTTGTTTCAATGGAACATTCAATTTTCAGTAATTTTCAATGAAATATAAGAGATCACTAAACACTTAACAAAATCGCAAATACTTCTTAAATTAAATATTCGATGAAAAGATAGGCATAAAACGTTAAGAATATCCTGTCGGCTCGTGTAAACTTGCATAAGTGTATCTTAATAACTCCTCATGTTTAAATTAGCCAATATTTTTTTAATTTTCTTTAAAACCATTTTTAACTATTTGGTGGTTGTTGACTTTAACCGGTGAATGTTGACAATTAATGTCTGAAATGTATATTAGGTCTAGTTAAGTGCCCGGCATACCCTACACACTGATGTTTTTTAAGGTTCAGAGTCACTGCTCGGTGTACATTTGCCCGGTATACCCTACATTGATGTTTCTCCAAATTTATCTACAGCAGATACTAAAATACCAAATAAATATAATAATGTCAACGAATAAATTAATATCGAATCGGATATATAACAAATATTTCGAACATTCACCTAAGCGACTATGTGATCGTTGACATTCACTGGTGAAAGTCGACATTCCCTTAATTTCGATCATTCACGGTAATAACTACATCTCAAAAGTAGTTTATAGGCACTACTTAAAAAAAATAATAAACAAGAAAAATAGTTGCTGTTAACTATATTTATAAAAAAAAGTCATTGTAGTTAACTACAGTAGAAAAGTAGTTTTTCTGACCACTGGTTTTAAAGTAGTTATACCAAAGGAATGCATTGTGAAATTTGATCAATTCATTATTTCTCTTGTCCTTGGCATTCAAACTTCTCTCGATCAAACAATATTGATTACGCGTGCCCACTAACAGACAGCACTAATACGCTGACTTAATTCAGTTCGCATTCCGCCGAAAATAGAGCCACCCTCGTAATGCGAAGATAATAAAGTTTGTCTATAAAAACATTTATGACTTTTCATTTCTTTTGTTTATGATATAACGAGCTTTGCTTTTTTTTTTTTTTTTTTTTTTCTCATTTTACTTGGAAATTATGGACTGAAGGGAAAAAAAAAGACTTTGAAAAAAAAAAGTCAGTTAAAAAGTTTTTATTCTTCTTCATATTAAAATAGGACTTTTTTTACACGTTTTAATTTCTTTGTTTCTTTCTTTTAATATTAATTGTTCCGCAGTGGACTGATCGCAAAAGACACGGTACCCAATAGAACACAGAAGGCAAGCATCGCTGGCTACTGGTCAGTAAGCGGATGGTTGACCACTTTGATCAGCCTGCGTAAGGACCAAAGATGTGTGGTATCGGTCCTCGTTAAACTGTTCTACCGTAAAGTGCTACACCTCACATGCTGGTCGTCGGGCTGCCAAAGCTGGGGAGCCATCCCCTCTGCAGGGAATCAAAATTGCGATGGCAAGTGTTAGGATCATCCTCAGGGATATTTCCCAGACCGTGCGAGTAAATAAAAAACCTACCAACCTACCTTTTTACATTAATTAAGTTAACTTATGTCAAATCATCAACATTGATGCTTGATACCTCGAATATGGCACTAATTCGAAACCTTTTATAAATATTCTAAAAAACTGAACCTATTGTTAATTTACAAGTCACGAGCTACGAGCTCTTGAATCAAGGACTAACAGCCTTCTAGAAATAATTAACTGGTAAAATATGATACGTCATTTTAAGATAGCGCGAATTTCATAAAATAAAAAAGTACAAAAATACTTACAAAATTGCTTTAATATTTTAAATTATGCAATTATTTCATTCATTGTTTTTCTTACATATTATTTTATATATTATTTTATATATTATTTTTATATGTTATTTTATAAATTTATTTTATATTTTATTTTATATATTTTTATATATGTTTTCATTAGTAACTAAATAGGATTTTCTACAAAATTTTTTAAAAAAAAGATATATTTTTTTCCGCGCATGCGCAATAAGAAAGAGCTTCTTTAAATTCTCACATCTTGCGCTATTTAAAGCGATAAAATGATAATTTTGTTGTTTAATGTGATAATTTTGTTATTAATTAGAAATTACTCCAAATATTTTGTTCAATTTTGTTGAATATTTTTAAAGATGATAAATGATAAATAAAAAATGAGACAAAAAAGTTAGTTTTTTTACAAAAATGTCCATATCTCGATAAATATTTGAGCAGAGTTTAAGAAATTTTACGCAAGCATTGAATATTATAATCAAAGTAATTAATACAATTTACAACCTTTTGTAGTAAACTATAAAGAAAACACCTTTATTTATCAAAAAAAAAAATTTTTAGAAATTTCAAAAAATGAAATTTTTTTCCCTTCAAAATACGCTATTTCAAATTGTATATAATCGATAAAATTGGGATGGAAACTTAGCAAATTTTTCACAAAGCTGAATTTTTTTTAACTGTTTTAATATAAAGAATATAAGCCAGTGAATATAAATTTGTCCATATATCTCAAGAACTATCTATGAAAATTTTTAAAAATTAACTTGTTTTGCCCGAAAGACGCGAAATTCAAAATATGAAAATAGCTAACGGTCGGACATTGAGATAATATCTATCTATCTATCTATATATATATATATATATATATATATATATATATATATATATATATATATATCAAATCCGGAAAACAAAATAACGAAAAGAATCTCGTCATCAGCTCATAGAATTGTATTCGCAAAAAGATGTGCTTTCAAATATTGTATTAATATATTTATGCAATAGTGTGAAGAGCGCCCGAACAAAAATTTTGAAGCGAAAATAGAACATATTAAGTAAAAAGTTGAAAATAAACGAAAACATAATATAGTAAATGCAGATGATCCACGTAACGTGAACTAACTTTTAAGATGAATAAAAATTTTGAAAAATTATCTTTAACGTGAACAGAAAATTTATCATTCACAGATCTATGAGAGTAGGTACCTCTGAATGAGTAATAGTATTGATTTACAGTAGTCAGACGAAAGAGTTGTATGTATATGTTGAGAGGAAGCAGTACATGAATCTTTCTCACACTTTAATATAAATAGAATTTCATTTCATGGTGTAAATGTTAAGAAGAGAAATTTACATCCATATTGATTAGTATGGGTCTGATTTTGCGGCTGATACTCAATTTGTTTTCAGAATCAATTTCTTTCAAAGACTTCAATGGATGTGAGAACAGACTCCAGTATACACTATCTGGCCAAAAGAATCCGGACGTACAGTAGTATGGACTTAGAGAGTAGTGAGGCATCTATTAATATGCTGTTGATCTCCCCCTTTAGCATCGATGGCAGCCTGCACACGCCTGGAAAGACTTTACACCCGTTTTTGATAGGACTTCACATCACAAGCTGAAGATGCACTCACTTGCAGTGAGGAGGGTCGATTTGGCTGGTTACGTCATCTGCGCTCAAATTCGTGGATTCTATGGGATTTAGATCGGAGAAGGCCAGTCCAGTTTTTGAACACCCATTTCATCAAACCAGGTCTGTGCAAGCCTCGATGTGTGAATGTAGCCAGCTGGAAGAGACAATGGGCCGAAATATTGCCATAGAGTTGGAAGTGCAACATTGTCCACATACATCACAGAGTTCATGTTTGCAACCACAGGAACTAACGGACCCAACCCAAACGACGAGAAACACCCCCACACGATTATGCTTCTACCACCACAACAACCCGGATGTCCGGATACTTTTGACCGGATAGTGTAGTTGGGGGTAATAAAAGTCATCCGATGTAAATTCTTCAGATTTTAAGCATTTAAAACATTAGACAGCTTTGGTCCTGGGATGAACGAAGCAATTGAAACTGTTTAAACTTTTTGTGGATTGATAAAATTGCTACACACAAAATAATCTTGAGATTCAATTTACGCACGTTGTATTTAATTATTTTTCAAAGACCCATTTTAAAAAAGAAAAATAAACAGACTTTATTCAGTCGGGCCTCTGTTAAACGAAGTCGCTAAATCCCGATAAAAAGTTCGTCATATGGAAAATTCATTAGATAGAAAATCATCTTTTGAAACACTTAAACGACACAAAGCAGGTTTCAAATTCATGAACCCTAGATATAATTAAAATAGCAATTGATACACCGTTATCCTGTAAACTAGTATCTACTATTTATTTAATAAATCTTAATATTAAAGAAATCTGCATGGAAAGCAAGAATAGAGCAAAACATTATCCAGTGTTTCACAATCATGCTATATACATTTTCAACTAAATAAAGCTAAATTTATGCATAAAATTATAGCTGCATTTATTATAAAAGTAATTTTAAACTGCGTTCTAAAGTTTAATTGCTACTGATAAAATCCGTTAATTTTGTCGTTTAAGTTGGAGTTTTTCGTTTGAAATGCGAACGAAAAGAGAAAGTGATTTTACTGCTTTCTCTAAAAGTTAAGTGGCTTTGAAATTCAATTCAAGGTTATTTCCCCCATAAAATGCGTTAACAAGTTTAAAATGTTCTGAAATATTTTGGGAAATAGGGAATGTGGATCTCAAAAAAAAGTTCGTTAAATAGAAAATTCACTTCGCTATTTGGAAGTTATTTTACGAGGAAATTTCCGAAATGTTCTTCGTTCCTCGAAAAAATTCCCAAAATAGAAAAATTCGAAAAATGGAAGTTCCTTATCGACTGTATTTATATTCTAGTTTTGTAATTTAAATCCATAATTTTTCTTGTAGAATTTTCAATTTAAAAAAATTATTAAATTCGATAAAAAATTTTATCGTTACTTAACAGTAATGAATTTGCTTATATTTACTCTTATTTCTTAAACTCTTTATTTGTTCGAAGCTAAATTAAAATAGGTAAATCGTGTTATTTCTGCCACTTAAAAAGGCGCTGTCCTACACGGTGACGACACTACATAGCAGTTTCAATTATCATTTCTCAATTAGATTTGGATTCTACCCTTGGCTTCAAAAACATATTTGCCATTGCAGTATTATATTGCCCATAAATAAGTTTCACGCGACAATTATATTCACTTCTGCAACCAAAACAAAACAGACGAAAAATTTCATGTACATTATTTAACTAAAGAGGATACACTGCATAGCGAATGTCACTTCCTTGTAAAATGCGCATATCGAAGATTTAAATTGTTGGAAAAGCACTTTATTGGGATTCCGTGGGAAAATTATGAGGATTTCTTTCCATGTTTAGTGTGATCAAGTATATAAATAAATACAAATCGATACGTATAACAAATTGATTAAAAGAGTAAGGTCAATGAGGGGACGAATAAATAATATCCATCCATCTGCAAAATGGCAGGACACACAATTATTGAATGAAATGGTCAAAGATTATGATTTATGAAGAGCATCGCCGTCTCTGTTTTATACTGGGCTAGATGTTCGAACACATTTGATTTGAAATGAATTTATTATTCTAAGAAGAATGAATTTATTATTCAATTCTAAGGATGGACGTAAGATTAGGTGAGATATTTAGAATCGGGTAACGCATGACGTATTTGGGGAAAATGTAGAAAAGAAAATTTTCGCAACAGTTTCATTTTCTATTAAAAGAAGAAAAAAAAAGGTATTAAACTAGTAAAAACTATTTAAAATTACTAAATCTATCTAAAATTAAAAAATTTAGTTTCAAGGTGACAAGAGTAGAAGTAAGAGCCTATTTATTGATTAAAAATTGTTACATCCGGTCGCATGCAGATTAGTCACATGCACGGTTGTAACAAACAATCAATAATCAATGCGTTGCTTATTGTGGACACGTCAATCAATAAATCAAACTTAATTTGCTCTAATTTTCTTCTGCCTATTATCCAAATTCGGATACACTTTCTCTGGTTTATCAAGAAATTTATTTTTTATCACTTTGTTTGGTATTCATGATGATAAAAATTATATTTTAAGCAGAATGGCTTAAAACGCTTTCATGTTTTAAAAATCTTTTAATTTTTGAAGTTATAAATCGGGTAAAATAAAGCATTCGCTAAAATAAAAAATAAATAAAAATGAATAAATAAATAAAATAATTACAAATAAATATTAATACTGAGGTCATTTATTGCCATGCCACAATTTGTCCGCCACAATTGTGCCATGCCACACACTTGCAGGCCTTGGCTGCCCCAACAGTTGACAAATGCCAGCGTCTCCTATCCATGGCAACTCCCTTCCAATTTCCAATTATTAGGGTTTTCATGTCATTTTCGATGTCGTTGAGCCATCTAGTAGGTAGTCTTTGGGACGTGACACTTCGGGGTTCTTTAAGCTGACGATTCTCATGACGCTATTTTCAGGGCTTCTCAGCCATCTCAGCTTATTACACTAAATTGATTGTCTTGAGACAGACGAATAGTTTAGAAGGTAAAGTTTTATTTAGATTACACAATAGACAGGTAGGACATTGTTTTACGTTAAAACGAATTCACAAGCCAGTAAATAGAAGGAATAGTTGAAAATTTAAAAGGGTTTTTGTGTATAAAAAGAACTTCTTTTGACACGACACACTTTTAAAGAAATATGTTTTTCGATTTTATGCTAAATTGATTGAGATAAAACAGGAAAAGAAGATATAATACTTTTTAGTACAATCTGGTTACTGCACTTATAGTACATGCATCTCGTTATACTATACAAACAAGTGAGGTATTGTTTTCTATGTATTTTTTTCTCACTTAATCGAATTAAAAAACGGACTCATATTTCAATGTTACAATGGACATTAAGTTACAATGTGTTTTTTTTTAACATAAAAAGTAATATTTTTTTAATTGTTATGTAGAAATTCCTCATAATTTTAAAACTATTTATCCTTTAGGCTTCCTGACATTCAATTCAGCATGAAAAATTACGTCGGAAAATATACTTAGTATGTTCAGATGGCATCTAGATAACAGTTTAAAAAGTGTATGTTTTAATAGAAGTAATTCTTAAGCACAAAGCGCTTTTAAATTATTCATTCTACTTACTCTTGTATGGTTTCATTTAATTCAACGTAGAAGCTATAAAGGAAACAATGCTTCACTTGTTTAGATAGTGATGTCATATGCGTAAATAGGTACAAATACAAATTAGTACTTTTTGTATATAAAGCCAATTTAACTCCTAATAAACTATAAATTCGTCCATCTCGTAGTTGATATAATTCAATTCGACGTAAACAAATACATCGGAAACAATATCTTATTTGCCTGTTTGGAAGTCTCCCCCACAAATCACCCTCACAAAATAAGAAACATATCGCTGGTTTTAAACTAAAACGACACATCTGCAATGTTAACTCAATTGGAGATGTGCCGTTTTAGTTTTGAACCAGCGATATATAGAAGAGAGTTTTCATGTATCATTAATAGTGACATAGGAAAGCTTTCTGCCCAAAATAATACTACTTTTGGTGTTAATTTTCTCCCAGAAGCATTCTTTTAATTGCTTTAATTACTGGTCTATGATGTACTTTATCGAAACCGTATGAAATTGTATAGAATAAATAAAATCATAATAATAATACTTTTGGTGTTAATTTTCTCCCAGAAGCATTCTTTTAATTGCTTTAATTACTAGGCTACGATACATTTCATCGCAACTGTAAGAAATTGCATAAAATATATTTTTTTTAAAAAATAATACTTTTGGTGTTAATTTTTTCGGAGAAGCACTCTTTTTATTGATACATTGTCTTTGATGTATTTCATCGAAACCGTAAGAAATTGTATATAATATTTATTTATTTATTTCAAATGGCAGAGGTGAATTGACATGTTAAAAAGCGAAAACACAGGAACAAAACAAAAAAGTAAAAAGTCATTTCCTCAGGAGCGCTCTTGCCTCCCAAGTATAATATATATATATATAAAATATGTATTTAACAAAAAAAATGTTTTTTTTTAAATATAATATATATATATAAAAATACTTTGGGTGTTAGTTTTTTTCGGAGAAGCACTCTTTTAATTGCTATAACTTTTATGGCTATATCATCTTTATATTACTGGGCTACCATACAGTTCATCGAAACTGTAAAAAATTGTATATAATATATAAATAATAATAATACTTTTGGTGCTAATTTTTTCGGAGAAGCACCGGTTACGATGCATTTCGTCGAAACCGTAAGAAATTGTGCGCTCACGACGAATTGTCGTTGCAATGAGTTGTGCTTACTACAAATTGTGCTCACGATAAATTATGCTCGCGAGGAATTGTACCCGGGACGAATTGTTTTTGCGACGAACTGTGCTCACGAGGAATTGACAATATAGTTTTTGTGGCATTCTGTCTTTCTTATCCTCATTTGTTCGAGTGTACTTTTTATGACGATACCCTAATTTCGAATAGAAGATAAAATTGGCCGGAAATTCTCGCATCAAACTCATAGTATATGCGTGTTATTTTAAAAACACTAGTCTTTTGTTTTGTTTCGTTTTAGTTTATTAGATAATTATAGGCATATCTGAGCCATTTATTTTTTGCACAAGGTCTCAGTTCTATCCGGTCAAAATGGGAGAGATAACGAATCATTCCGTAGCGGTTTCCTAAGTTTTTTTTGTTTTTGTTTGGTGAAATATTCCGAAAGTTGACACGGCAAAAACACCCGTTATAAACACTTTAAACTCGAAATTATTTAAAATATTTTCGAAACCAGCGTATAATTATGATTGAACGAAGTTTATAAGCGTACTTCTTCTGCTTTTCAATCGACGTTAATACATCGATGAAAAAGAGGCAACAAAACGTTTTGTGAATTTCGATCGTTAATCTTACGATACCGATCAATCCTTTGAACTTTCAGTAGATAATTGTGAATGACGTACAATTATTGCTGTAAACACCGACGCTAAAAATAAAAAATATTGAAATACGCTGATAGCAACACTTTTCGTAAGATTGCGTTTTAAATAGTCTTTAATTAGACATCATCAAATAGCCTTCTGATAATTCGAATCAATAATGAGTGCAAAACACCAATGTTATTGGATAAGTAATCAAACAATTCATCATTTTCATTGCTTCCAATGACGAAAATAAATTTGATAAGTTTTGTTTACTATATTTCCGTAAATGTATGGGAGGGGGAGGTGATGATAACTGCGATAAAATACTGTTTATTTTGTGTGGGCTGAATTTTAAAAAAAAATATTGAAATAAATAAACATTGATAAGTTTATCTTAATTCGATCTCAGTTGTTAGAGAATTATGTAAGCTTATAAATCAAACGTGTACTAAAAATTTTATCGACGTAATTTAAATTTGTTTAAAAATTCTAAGAATATAAAGTTTCAAATTTTTGACAAAATGGCGGTTTACTTCTGAACAATATTACTTGCCGTCTCATAAAACGTGCCCTCTGGCATACATTTTATTTTATTTTCTAACTGTCGATGAACAGCCGACCCAATTTTTGGTTTTACGACTCCTAAAGTTCAACTCCATAGCCTTGTAATTTTGAACCCAATCCGGAAAACAAGGAAACTTTTTGATGGAACTAACCAGCATTTGCGTTGGATGGAGAGAAAAACCACGGAAACCTCCCACGGTTGGCCTGATGGCAAGGGAACTCTAACTCATGATCTGTCTACCACTGAGGATATTTTTCGTCAGCACTGTGGTCGGTGCGAGCCGGGTGCGGAATTCGAATCGACCAGCCATCGCTAGGATTCGAACTCGATTCACCTCATTGGAAGGCAAACGCTCTATCGCCTGACCATAGCTATCTTTTTTTTTTTTTTTTTTTTGCTATTTATTAATTGTTAGCTTGTTTTTTATAAGTATTAATTGTTAGTTTTTTTTACATTAATTGTTATTTTTTGTGATTCTTTTTAACTTGTTTTTTTCTTTTTTGCTAATTATTAATTGGTAGCTTGTTTTTTTGTTAGTTATCCTTCGTTAATTTGTTTTTATAACCATTAATTGAATAGCTAATTTTAATTGTTAGCTTTTATTTCCTTTTTTAAGTTATTATTTACCTTGCTTACTTTTGTTAATTAATAATTTTGATCGTCATTAATTTTCCTATTTATTTTAATTTAAACTTTACTCGTAATACAAAAAAAGTATTATAATTATTCTAAAATTTGAAAAAATACCGCTGCACAGTGGTTAAGAATCACTAAGGTTTGATGGTAGCGCTATTTGAATTTCACAGCGCATGCGCAAAAATTTCTCTTAAAGCGCATGTCGTTAAACCAAAGAACTTATAACAAGGATATTGTTATTGACAAATTTTATGCAAAATTTTGTTGCACGGAAAAATATACAGGAAATGTCATAATAGACATTATAGAGATTTATACATTAATTTCTAAACTCACTTTATTTCATTTTTAAATTTGATTTTCCCGGCACCTAAAAGTGAGAAAATTGACAAAAAGATAAAAATAATTTTGGATTTTAAACTTTCCACAAAATTTTAGTTTGTAAAAAAGAGGGGGGGGGGGCAGAATGAAATAGATAAATAGGTGGAAGAGGAACATTAAGTGAGACGTTTGATCGCTTGAGTGCTTTAACTTGAAAACTGTTCCCTTTAATCAACGTTTCCCCTAAGTATTTTTGAAACTATTTTGATTATTTGTTAAAAAGGTGGGAATAATTTAGAATTTTAATTTCCCGCTTTCTATTTTAAATGCTACAAACAGTTTTAGAGAAAGAGCAATAAATTATTAGGAGAAATTGTAATTAGGAATTAGTAAAAAAGTTGTACGAAATATATACAGTTCAAGTGTCCACCGCTGAAAGAGGAAAAAGAGGTTTAGAAAAAACAAAATTTTTGATGCAGAAGAAGATATCCTCGAATTCCTGTGGAAACAGGAATTTGAGGATAATATTTTTGAGGTTTAGCGATTGTCTCTAAAACTGTTGAAACTTCTTACATTCATAATTTTATTAAATTGTTGAATAAAAAGAACTCAATCTTTTCGGAAAACGACTCAGTAAATGGATGTTCCATGGAACATGCTAAAGTTTTGAATTAAAAAGAACTTTCAAAATGGGCATTAATCACAACCAGTTGCAGTAATTAACGTTAATTTTTAAAGATCAAAGTAGTGTAAAATTAAAATAAAACATGTTCTGATTTATCACATTTAATAATAACAACAATAATAATAAAAACAACATTTTTATGGAAGGAAAAAAAAAAAAAAACACTTTCTTTTTTTCAGTAAACGATTTTGAAAATGGCAATTTTTTTAAAAACGATTTTCGATTATTTAATTTCAGAATTTCTTCGTGGAACAAAATTCATTTTCAGACACAAGTTTGGGGCAAAAAGTTTATTCTTTAATGATAGTCTTATTAAAGTTATAAAAAATGTGAAAGCTCATTTCAATACAGTTCTCGTAGAAAATATGAATGCAAACGTAACTTTCCATACACTTTAACACTAGGCGGCAGCACAATCTTACGATAATACACAATAGAGTGTGTTAGAAATAATAATTTTTTTGTTGTTGTTGCTTTAATTAAGGATATTAAACATTAATGAGAGAGGGAAAAATCAGTAATGATCTTCTCTTTTTTTTTTGTAATTTTTAAGAAGCAAGTTCTAAGAACAGAAGGAGAAAAAAAAAACTTCCCGTGCATCATATCAAAAAATCTCTTCGCCAGTTATATATATATTATTTATTTTTTTCTTTTCGTTCTGCGTTTTCCCAGCACCAATATGGCGCCAAAGCCACCTACTATCCCCAGAATTCTTTGAATTAGGGTCATTCAAAAGTACAATTAGAAAGGGTTGCGGTCATGATACAAACGACATCATTACTATAATATTTGCAATGTTCCCCCCCCCCTCTCTTTTCATTAAACTGGTGATATCGCTTAGAGAACTAATAAACAAGCATATAATGAGATAAAATGATTAAAACATCTCTCGAAAAATTGCAACTTCTCTCAATCAACAAGTACTGATAAATCCTTTTAAGTAATACATTGGATTTTAATCTTAAAGTTACTCTTGTTCTACTTAGTACTTTATTAAATAAAGATAAGCAAGAATAACAAATACTGATTTGTAATCATATATTAAAAGGACTAAATCAAAATATTTATGGAAGCAATAAATCGGAAGAAAAAAATATTTTTTACTTCAGTTAACGTTTTTAAAAAAAGCAACTAAGCTGAAATTAAGTGGAAGGAACAAATGTCAATCAGACGTTATACATATGTAAATCAGAAAATAGATAAATAAATGCGTGTTATCGCTATATGTATAAATCAGTTATTTTGCAGATTACCTAGCTAACGATCAAATCAACTAGGGTGATCCCTTCAAGTGCCCCCCCCCCAAAAAAAAAACGTTTTATTTCTCAAATTACGTAGAAAATTTAAAAACTACCCAGATAATCTGGACATTATCTTCTAGGCACTCGTTACAAGTGAAAGATACACGGTAATGTTTTTGTACTCTTAAATCAACATGTTATTTATTTTAACAGGTCTGTCCTTAAATCCAACTTTCATCAGGTCATATTTTTAAATGGTCTTTCTGCACTGGCCAAATTCTACAACATCCCTACAGACTATCAAATGCTCCATTCGCCAAAGGTCTCCAATATTGTCTTCGGTGGTATTTCATTCCTCCGCACTACTTGGACAAGACAACACTATATAAAAGTTAAAATATATATAAATTAAATATCTATCTATGAAATAAGTTGAAAAGTATTAAGTTTACTAAATTGGGCCTAAAAACGCTGTCAATTCAAGATGACCCGTATCTGATGGCATACATGGTCACCTAACCAAGATCCCCTAATTTTTAAGGCCTCCAAATATCGATATACCGGAATAGCCTAGTTGGTAGGGCACTGGGTCCATGTACAAGAGGTCGTGCGTTCAAATTCCACCGGCCAAAGACTACCCGTGAAGCAAATGGTGACTGATGCACGTTAAATCTGTCGAGTCACAAAGTCCTCTATGTTCCCACAACAAATCATAGCTCTGGGGGTATTGATCCGGGAGTTTCCTCGTCTTCTGGATTGGTTCAAAATTACGAGGCTAAGGAGTTGAACATCAGTAGTCAGAAACCCAAAATTGGGCAGGCTGTTCAACAACGGTTATCAAATAAAATAAAAATTTAAAAGATTTCATTTTAAGGTTTTTAAAATTTTAATTTTGCACTTTATTCAAGGTTGTGTCGTCATTAAACTTTTACAAATCTAATACTTATATACAAAAAGATTAGTTAGATTAATGACGCATACTTTCCAATGCTTACTTTTGGTGTACTAGAGTGAAAAAGTAGTTACATTATATTTTTCTTTATTCAAAAAAAAAAAAAAAAAACATTTAAGGACCGCATTTACACTTATGCGAGTATCGTCCGTGTCTGTACTATACATCATGCATTGCCTCAATTACCTATTCAATCGTAGGAGATTTATGAGACAAATCTGTACCTTTGTATGCCCACTGGTATCGATTTAGGAAATGTTTATTAAAATAAAAGTAATACAAATTTTATGTTGTTGTTGTAGGTCATTAAGGCAAGGGATTGGATTGTTCTTGTTTTCCAGTGGCGCCATCTATGACCAAGAATTCGACTTCTGCTACACTCGTTCATAAGACGGAGTCATTCATTCATCCACAAATCGTAATTTTGTCTTAAACCAGAGAACGATCAATACCCAATCCAGTACCCCCAGAGATATAATTTGTTATGGGAACAAGGAGGCCTTTGTGATCCGACAGATTTAGCGTGCACCAGTCACCATTTACTACACGGTCTTCAGCAGGCTGGATTCGAACTCCCGTTCAGTTCGAATAGACTATTCTCTGCCAATCAGACTATTCCGCCAACTACAAATTTAATGCTCAGTGATAATGTTGAGGTCCCTTAACCCATATTATAAACGGAATATCAGCTTTACTAAATCGTGATATTGAGAACGAAGAAAAACTTGGCTCGAAAGTTTAAATTAGACCTAAATGTTTTATTTTATTTTACAATTGGTTTATAGATTTATAGCGTTTATCCGAAAGCTTAGTCCTGTCTAATAATCCATTTCTCTATATAATAATAATGACACAAATTGAAAATTTTATTAAATCTTTGCTTTCGCAAGGTAGAGCATAGCCTCCGGTTCCCGTTAAGTATAAACAAGATACGACTGAAAGGGGGTTTAATCATTGAAAATATATAAATACCCAGTTATTTGCACAGTATTTTCATCAAGCCCGAAACCAGTTAAGCAAAAAATATTTAAAATTACAACTGATTGAAATTTTTATCTCACGATAGTCATTAAACCGAATACATTTAAATTTTCCCGTTTGAAATTACGTACAAACATTTCCATACTTTTCGAATTAAACGATAACAGCAATTTGTTTGCCTCAAGTCAGACTTCCGAGTCTTATAATTGTGTAAAGTAAATATTTAAATTGCGCAATTAATTTTACGTATGGAAGAAAACCTCCATTTCCTGTTTCAAATAAAAGTGTAGGAAAAAGTAACCTTGTACTGACGTCGCTATTTATGAAATAAATCTTCAGGCAATGTTACCATCTTTTTGTAGGGATTGTTCCTAATTTTGTTAGTGCAGTTTATTTCCTGTCATTAGGTTGAAAATTTGGGCCACAGAATTAATTTAAAACCGATCCCATATGAAAGAATGGGTGTAAAACATTTTGGAAATATACATAAAGCATATAAACGAATAGTTAATTTATTTCAAAATAGGTAAAAATATATTGTAGGTGGTGGTATACATCGTTAATGTACATGTTTGGAGGTAAGTGCTTTCTCATGGTTATTACCCCTAAACCAGTGTTTCCCAAACTTAGTACTTTTGTGTGTACCCTTTCTAAATTTTTCGTAAAGCTGTGTACCATTGATAAAAAAATGAATGCATTTTTTTATTAGTGAAGCTGTTTTCTTAATGAATTTTGAAAACCTTGAATAAAACAATCCGAAAACCATGCTTTTGCATAAATACGTGGCGTAAATGTAAATAGACAAGGTAAAGAAAAAAATCTCACTTCAAAAGGGAAAATAAAGCCCTTTTTAAAAACACCTTTAAGAGCTTTTAAAAAACGAAAATAAGCACTTTTTCAAAACGCTCCACACCCTGTAAAAGCAGGTTTCAAAAGCTAAGTGACACGCAACTGACCAATTTCTTACTATAATCTGTTAATTGTGTCTTGAGAAGAGTAAATAACATATCTCCATAGATGAAGTGTTTAATCCGGAAAAAGATATTTCTCTTTTACACTTTACAAAGAAATCACACAAGTACAAATGGTATTTGTCATTCACAGTTACGGTGATTTATTTAAATATTTTTACATTTTCCATTGATTACAAAAATAGCTTTATTTTCATCTTGTGAATTAGTCTGTTTTATTTTTTACCTTACTCATCAACAACAAAACAGCCTATTTCAGCAATCATGTCAATTTAATCTGTATTGTATAAACGTTATAACAAAACAAACAATATAAATTTTTCCTTTAGCAAAAAATAGCATTGGAATAAGATAAAAAAAAATAATAACAATACTTATTTTCCAGTTTTACATTTTGACTAGAAAATATCAGTTTTTAAACAAGCGAACTAAGTAGATGAAATTGATAAAATGTAACTTTCTAAAAAACAAGTTTTTAGAACAAATCTCTGATATTTTTAAACCATCAATAGATTGAAGTTCTGCTAATTACATAAATTAAAAGCTCGGAAGTTATTGTTTCATTAGATACAAATTTTTCCTTGGAAGTCAAATCTTAAGTAATACAACTTCCAACAAGATAGTTGAAATTATATTTTAAATTTTTTTTGTACACTTTTAAATCATTATTAACAACTAAAAGCAAAAAAGTACAAAAAAAAGAAAGAAAAAAAGTATAAGCAGCACTGTCAAATTCAAAGTGACTTACAAACAACTAAAATTCTGTTTAATAAAAAAAGTGTGCACACATTTATTATTTATGTCTGACATTATGGATGAATTATTTTTCCCAAATTAAATAAAGCAAGTTTTTCTTACAAAAAATTACAACACATGATGTAAAAAGGAGAGAAGCCATAGGCTCTAAAACATTAAAATTGGATTGTAAACACATTTATGTTGAAAAACAAATGGTTGAGTTTTATAACATAGCACTTCCATTTACTCTAATTGTTAAAAACAAATGTGAGTAAAGAGCAAAAAAAGTTCAATTTGTTGGAATGCCAGAGTATAGAGATATTCTCTTTTTTCCATTTTTAAGTGAATAAACGAAGTGTTTACTACTTTAAAGTTGAAGTAATTTTGAAGATTTTTCTACTGGTTCCATGTTATAGAACTCAAACAATACTAAAAAAAAAAAAAAAAAAAAAAAAAAAAAAAAAAAAAATCCAAAATAAGAAAAAAAGGCTTCTCACTCCTTAGAAATATTACTGATTTCCAATATTTTACTAAAAAGAACTGAAAAGTAATTGGTGTTTGAGCAAATACATTTAAACATTGACTGTTCAACATTTTATTTGGCGGCTTTTAAAATTGTAAATTAATAAGTGAGTAGTAAAACCAAGCCATAAATAGCATTTTCTGAAACGAGCTTAAAAGTCTACATTTGACATAACTTCTTTAAAAAAAAATAATAAAATTTAGAAATCAAAAAATTATTCTAAAATGTTACAGAAAATTTTCAATCACTTAAAATAAAGCAAATCAAATAATCAAATTAGAGAAAAAAACAACCAATTTTTGAAATATTTTAGTCTGTTATCAAAACAAATACTCAAATAGCATAATGATGTCATCTCACTATACCTTTTAAGAAACTGACAAGGTTTTATGCAAGATCTTGCTTTCATGCTTTTTTATTTAGATACTTAAACCTTTACTTTTTGCAAAAGATTTAAAAAATAATATTCAGTAAAAATACTGAGAAATAACATATGTGTATAAAAAAAAAACATTTCTAACATAGCAATATTGTAAACACAAATAAAATCCCTGTATTGATACAATGTTCAAGCCAAACTTAGGCAAAGTAACTAATCTTAATAATTAATTTATGGTATATTTAAAAACATTCAAGCAATTTAAAAAATTGAAATTGGAAAAACAAACTTAGCTATTGCAACACCAATAAAAAATGTGGAAGAAAAGAAAAAAAACAGATTATGGCTGAAAAATTTCTACATATATTAAATTTCACAATTTTCTGAAAAGTTGCAAGCAATTAGATAGCTGCAATTTCATGCTAAGTCAGGGTCAAATATAGAATTCCCTGTACATATTATACACAACATATTAAGAGGAAGTGCACAATCACAGTGTTCTTGTGTGTGACTTATATTGGGCAAACTATACTAGTTTCATTTTATTGCTGTAAAACAGCTCAACATACTTAAAACAAAGAATGCTATAGTAAATGAAAAAGTTTAGTATAGTTAAAATATCATCCTTAAATATCCCTTAGCTTTGAGTGGTCCCCATTTTTTAAGAGGAAAATAAGAATTAAAATTTTCAATTAGTAAAGAAAAACTCAAATTTCCCTGCATTTATTTGCTCTATTATTTAAGGCGATTTTTAAATTCTTTGTATTTGTCAGGTTTTCCCTCTGGAGTGGCAACCCTGTCACAGTGTATTTAAAACCAACTAAATAATTTAAAACTGGAAAAACGAGCCATTGCAGCACCAACAAAAAACAAACAAAAACCAGATCATGGCTGAAAAATTTCTACACATATTAAGTTTCAAAATTTCCTGGAAGTATTTAAGATAGCTGCAGTTTCAAGCTAAGTCAAATGTTTTCAGTGAATGCCAAAATGTTGGTTTTACCACACATCCAAACAGCAACAATGAAAATACTCTGATATAACAAGCATTTCATAACAAAAATAGAGGGAATCAAAGAAAAAAGAAAGCATAAGAATTGTTTGATGTTTAAAAAAAAGAAAAAAAGAGAGTCCTAGTTTGAGCATGAAGATCAATAGTCCTCTCCTCGACTGATGACCTCTTTGCAGGTGGGGCGAAGCAATATTGTGTGCTCAAACTGAGCGGTGTAGGAGCCTTTAATATCACTCAGGGGTGGGTAAGGATCCACGATACCTTTGTCACACAAGTCTTTCAGGGCCATCAGGTACTTTGTCTGGCCCAGACGATCGAGCCACCGACGACAAAATGCCAGAGTTCCAAAATTTTGATTTATGACATTCAAAAGTTGTTTAGATCGTGCTAACCTGAAATATAAACTTGTTACTTAGGATCTGAAAATTATAGCAAATCTAATTTTTTATTATAGAGTAATGTGTACAGAGTCTAATAACATGGTTCATTTAAAAAATAAAAAACTTACTTGAGGAAATTCAAGGCAAATATTTAACATCTCTAACCATCTCTCTCAAACATTTACAATTTCTAATAAATAATATATAGTCTACTTGTTGCAAAAAGATTTTTTTTTTTTTTAAATAAATGATAATTATTTAAAATGTTGTAATCTGAGGCATAAATTTTACGAACAATTTTCTAACTATTATCCACCATAAAGAATATATTTATTATTTTACGCTATTAATTTTATTAACTATTCGTATTTTAGTTAACTTTAGTTTATTAACTATTTGTAGTTTAGTTAGATTGATAAAATTTCAAATTTTGTGGCTACTAGAGATAAGATGGGCTCAGCTTGACTAAGGTTTTAAAAGTACAATAAAAAAAGTTCTTTTTAAATTCTACATAACATTAATTTTTCAATAACAGTAATTGTCAATAAAATCTGGATTTAGTTTATTTTATTTATCTTAGTTATGAACCTACTGAATGGGTGTCCCTCTAAAAAAATTCAATTGTTTACCAGAATTTTCAGAAATTCATAGCTCAATGACTCCAAAATGTACCTTTCCATAAAAATGGCACAAATATTAAATCAATGATTATTATTTTTTTTTTTCATTTCGTTAATTTATTTTATCACAGCAAGCAAGATAAAAATAACAGTAATCCTAGACTTTTCTGCACCAATCACTGGGATAATAAACCACTTATTTCTTCATGAAGCTGTTTATACTTATACGTCTATTATTTTTGCTGCATCACTATTTATTTAAACAAAAACTATGAACAAAACAAATAAGCATTTTAAAATGCATTCAAAATGTTTGTGAGTCTCTTATTTAGCGAGATCGTTTTGACAATCTCTGAAAGAGATTTACAACCTTATGTTGCAGGCAGAGTGCACCAAATACGATGCTATCGATGATTTATTTTAGGAGTTGAAAGCTAAAGAAAAAGAAGTTACTTAAGCGAAAACTAAGCATCTCAAACCTTGTTAAACCTAATTTTTATGATATAAAATTAAATGCTAATTTAAACAAAACAAAAAAATAATAATAATAATTTTTTTAAAATACTACTATCATTCATAATAGGTAATTTTGCATAATTATATGAGTAGGGATTCTGACGCTAAGTTTTATTGATCTATTCCTGACACAAGCGGTATTTCCACTCCAAGAAAATGACTGAAATTAAAAAAGTTTGAGAAAAATCATGTACCTTACAATGAAACAGAGAGTAGTTGCTTCTGAGAGGCTTCACTGTACTTTAAACAGGGTATCTGCTACATTTTAGATTTTAGAATTCATGGCTTAACAAAGTTACTATTTTCTTGAACAAAAACACAAAAAAAAAATTTAAGAAAGTGTTATAATAGCATTAATTGAAATAATAGGTATAACCAAAACTGTTATAATCTGCATCTTCATAGATTTTAAATTTAAAAAAACAGAGAAAAGAAAGCAATAAAATAAGTGAAAAAAATACAAAAAACAAAAAAAAAAAAATCTTTTTTTTCTGCAGAATCATATTCTAAAGATACTTTTCTTGTTCATCGGAAAGGAAAGAAATAATCCTGATTTTTCTGTTCTCGTTTCGGAATTTAAAAAAATTGCCAATGACTGGCTTGCTTCAGCTAGAATTTTAAATTGATAAAATAAAAAATAAATAATATGAAAAATTCTGAAATCACAGAAGTTTAAAAGATAATTCTATCTAGAAATGATGTTTTTTCCTTCATTTTTTGAAAGAACACCATAACAAAGAACATGATAAAAAAATTTATATTTTAATAAAATAAGACTGTGAGTGGGGATTTTGTTACAAATTCAGATATTTGGTACACCATGTAATTGGGGGGAGGGATGCCATTATAAAAATTAGATTTTTCAAAGACCTAAATCAATGGCTTTTCATGATTTTTTTTAAAAAAAAAAAAAATTTAAAATCATGAAAAATTTTGTTCAATACCTTAATTCATGACTTTCCATGATTTCCCAGGTGTGCAGATACCCTGTTTAAAAGAGTGACACTTTCAAAGTTATTGCATTTTGACATCTCACTGAAAACATTATAAGAGAAATAAAGAATATTTACCTTAATGGCACATGACCAGTGTCAAAATTTTTCATATAATGAGATACTTCCATATCATCATGAACATAACCTTTGCCAGTACTTCCAAAAGTTTCTATTGCATAAAACTCACCTTCCTACAAAATATACAATAACGAAATAATAAATGATTACCAACATTATTGAAACCTCACTATTATTTATCATCAGAGATTTGGATTTTTGAGGTTATTTGTAACAGTTAACAAACAAATTAAAGACAATAAGCTATGACTATCACAGACATGTGATTTCTGGAAAAAATAATTATCTGAAATTTTGTACTTAATTTTTAATCTTTTTATATGTATAGAAAAAAATAAAAGACTCATTCTACGCTCAATCGTAACTTTCATAATACTTGAAGATTCAAAGAAAAAAACTCATTCTCGTGACCCACAGAACTGGGGTTCGAGTTCCAATGTTGACACCGCAATATATTCTCTATTACCTTAAACACATGAAGAGTTACCAATGTCTTGCACTCTAATTTGTGTACTACTCTCTCCAATGCCTATTACCTAACAAAAAGCTTAGCTCCTACGTATAGATTAAAAATAAAAAAAATTTACGATTTTAAAACCACGCTAGCTGTAAATGGTTTCTAAAAAAACTGTATGGTTTTGTATTCCTGCTTTAAAACTATACTAGTTTAAGGTAAAAGGTAAAACCATTAAGGTAAAAAAATTTCTTTATCATAAACTTAACAGTTAACCAGATGAACACACTACAACCAGTTATTTTACCATAATTTTAGAATGAAAATTCTTAAGTATCTAGCTCTCAAAGTTAATCTGAAAATGCATTTTTCTCTAACAAATCCGTGTAAAAAAAAACATGCATGTAAATGAGAACTTATGAAAAAAAAGGCGGTGCTGGTAAGGATGGAATAAAAGTCTTGCTAACGAGATTTTGCATAAATAACGAAATTTAAATTTTAGATTAGTGGAACTCTGAGAAAACTTTGTCAGAATATAAATTATGAATGCGTGGAAATGAGCGAATAAAAGGACTTGAGAATGGCGAATTAGTGGTAGAATCACAGGCCTGTATTAACAGTATAATACTAAAATTAAATAAGAAATAACAATAGGAAATGATGTACAATATGAACGATGAATAACAATTATAAAATAATATAACAAAACAGAGCACAACCTTAAGTTTCTAACAGGAGAGGGAAAGAAATGCATTAATTCAAAAAGAGAGAAAAACATTGAATAGGGCAGGATACTTTTCTAAGTATATATATGTTTACATTCTGCTTAAAAGGGACTCTTTTAATATGATAATAAATAATACTAAGCATACTTTTTTAAATTTTAGTAGTATGTTTATATATAAGTGTGCGAATGTTTATGCAGAGTCAATTTATATTCAGGTGAAATAACATGTAAAATTTTGATTACCTCCATCTTGGTTGCTTCTCCACCTTTAACAATAGGTACTGTTTTACCAGCATGTATTCGATACTGCCCAATCAAATGACCATTCAAATTTCGAATAGATTTAACTGTAAAATAAAATATAACATTAAAGCTAAAAATAGGAGAAGACATTTTTTATCAGTGCTTTTTCCGTATAACTTCCGTATGTTTTTTAAGGAACAATAGCAAAATTTCAGTAGATTTTTAGAGGTAGTACATATTTCAGGAATTTTATGAATTTTAGTGGAAATGAGACTCCTGTATTTCTCTTAAAAGAAACCAAAACAGGTATCTCAATTAGAATCTTCAGTTAGGGGTTAAATAAAGAAGATTTGTTACCTGGGTATGTTTTTCCATTTAGTTCTACTTCATAAGATTCCATTACTTCTTGAATAGCTTCACCAATATCGCACAGCCTCACATCAATTCCAGCTTCCTAAAAAATGAAAAAAAAAAAAAAATTTATTATTTTTACATCTATGAATTATTAGAATCTTATTGACAAGGATATAAAAAATGAGGGAAAAAAAACAATAACATTTGAAAACATGACAAAAAGATAATAAAATATGATGAATTAAAAGAAATTGACATAATTGAAGATTAAAGAATAAAATAACATTTAGTGACTGCTACAAGCTATAGATTGTAAAATTTTTACAAACAAAAATGTACATTTCTTCAAAAATGCACATGATTCAACATCTCAGTTCTATTCGCAAGACAGACAGAAATCAAATCTTTTTGAGGTACAGCATTTGATTTATTTGTACAGCAAAGGTAATATACCTTGTATGCTGAATAGCAACACTGTACCTTTTTAGATGTCATATCTTAAAAAATAAATTTTTAAGTGCAGGTTGGCAAGTTTTTGACACATTGTATGACAAAAAATTTTGGTGTAGAAATTAATTATTGGCTATTATACGTGTGAAATAATTATAAATAGAAGCACTCATAAAATTACATGTGAATAAGCGGACAGATTTTATACCACTACGTTTAAAAGTGTCAATAGAACGTAATTTTACACTATCCTAAGCCGTATTAGATATAATAGAGTATAAATAAAAAGGTTAAAATGGTCACAGAAGACATAAAAAAACAATATATTACCTTAATACCAGTATTAGTAGCTTCTCTAACAGCTTCAAGAAGCTTGTCATATTTGGGATTATAGGTAAGGGTGAAGGCACAATCAATTATACGTCCTAAGAAAAAGTAAATGATGAGGTCTGATGCACATATTAAGAAATCAGTGTAAAAATAAATTAAAGCTAGAAATATTTTTTTCAATTTAATTTTTTTACATGAAATTATGAGGAGTCTGAGAATATTCATTGTTACTGAAGGTAAACAGAGAAGGAAAAAAAAAGGTGGAAATAAAATGCAGATTGTGGCCTAAAAAAAAAGGACAATTTTTGGTACTATATATATATATATATATATATACACACACACACACCAGAGTACATAAAAATACCATTTTTAATTTTAGAACCACTCTGTTAAGTCATGAAGTTTAAACAATATGCAGGACATTTTTTATAGCATTAAACTGTATTAATTAGTTAATAATCTCTCATGCTGTAAGGTATCTAGAAACTAACTCATTGCAAAAGACACTTAACATTTTCATACAAAAGTTGTTTTATAAATGACCTCTCAATTCAGAATTTAAAAATTCTATATACAGTGAAACCTCTAAAAAAACGACCACTCTCTGTTCCACAAAAAAGTTGTCCTTCATCTTAGGAGTTACCACCATTGACTTCAAAATGTTATTTAAGATTTAAGCTACATGATTTTTCGCAAAGGATTTTAATTTTAGTCGGCATTATTTCCGTGGCGCGGAAATGACACTTCCATCATTTAGGTCATGAAAACGGGATCGCAGAATAGAATTTGGCATCAATAAAAATTATCCCTAAACATATGTGTAAAAACAAATTAACCAATAATGGAACTATTTTAAATAAAAATTGTTTTTTTTTTTTAAACTTTGCATTTAAATTTATATCAAAATGATTAATTAGCTTCAAAAGATGGGAAGAGGTTTGCCTGTTTGAGATGCTTAGTTTATTCTAAAATAACTTTTTTTTTTCTAATTTTAATTTTCAACTTAATTTCGATAGCTTAGTCTTTAGTGCACTCTGACTGCAACATGAGGTTGTAGATCTCTTTCAGAGATTGTCAAAAAGAGCACTCTGAATAAGAACCTCATACAAATATAATGAAAAACTGCACACAGTTTATTTAAGAAATTGATTAAATCATTTAATACATTTTAATCTACTTATTTGTTTTGATGTTTTTTTTGTTTTTTTTTTTTTGCTTTTTGTTTCTTTATTTGACATTTTCGACATTTGGTGCAGATGTTTGCCTGGTCTTTGGGAGAGGTTTTAATGGTCTCTTCTAAAGGTTTACTTAACCACTAAGTCTATAGAAAAACTCTGTACCTCCCAAAAGTTGCAAAAAGAGGTCACTAAATAGAGGTGGTCTTTTCTGGATGTCCAACAAAATGCAAATTACATGCCTGCCAGCATTGGAGAAATGTAATAACGGAGATTTTACTAGCAACATTTTTTGGGCTACAAGTTAAGTTTTGTTACATCATGCATAATCATGTAAGTCAAAATTAGAAATAATATAAGCATTTAAATTAAGCAAAGTAAAAAATATGTATATAAATCTTAATCTAAAGAAGATTTTTATAACTATGATTGTTTATTATAATGATTATTTATAATTACTCAAAATATAAACACTCAACATACTGCAGAACCGGTAATAGCACCATCTGTTGAGGAATAAGAAAAGTATTTTTGTCATTAGCGGATAGTGTGTCACCAATTTTTTTAAAAAATTTCTTCCACAAATATGGAGAAATTTGAGACTACAACAAGTAAACAGGAGATAGTCATAAAATACAGGAGTCTTCGCTAAAAAACAGGAGCCTTGGCAGGTATGAAATAATATTCTTTTAAATGATGTGCAACTATATATACAGTACACTCTCGATTATCCGTGCACGGATTATCCATGCTCATTTCGGAGTCGCACAAAAAATTTAAAGACAAAAATTTTCAAAATTACAAATTGATTCATGAAGTTATAACACTACCAAATTTTTGTAAAACAAAATTCGTTATTGGATTGCAGTATATGGAACATCAGCAGCATGGTCAAAGGTAAAATCGTCTATGTTATCATAATCGTGGAGAAAGATCAAACCGCTTGATGAATAATCTTCTTCAGATATTCAAGAAGAATATGATAACAGTATTCATGAACAAGCAAAAGAAATCTAAGGTTTCGAAATTCTTGATGAAGAAAATTTAGAAGATTGGTTTCAAAGTGATGCATGTGAGCCTGGCTTCCAGTATTTGATAGATGAAGACATCGTTATGTTGTTAAATCAAATAGTGATGATAGTAACTGATGCAGAAGATGTAATAAATGAGAGAAATACAATTTCTGCTGCTCTACAATCTGTGAAAACTTTATTAGATTGTATAGGAGGATTTGATTACAGTGACATTACCACGGTTCGTAAAATATGTGTCAATATGTGGTGCATTACACATTATTTTAAAAGAAAAATTCCTACTTCGATTTTATACAGGATGCAAATGTCAGTAATTTTTATATTTTTTGTACTGATATGGATTTTTTCTTTAATAAAAAAAAGATTTTGGATTATCCGTGTTTTTCGATTGTCTCTGCGACCTGTCCCGGTGATTAACCCGGATAATCGGGAGTGCACTGTATTTGTATACACCCAAGTATCTTTTTGTTTAAACTATCAACCTTTAGTTTAAAGTCTATAACCCATGGAAAATCTGATAACCTCCATTTGTTGCACATTGGTTAATACTAACGGTGTGACGATATTTGAGAATCGAGAATTACGTTTTATGTTATGTATCTCAGTAACTATCAATTTTTTAACTTTTGCATCAACAAGAACTTTTGTGTCAGAATGTTTTGATCTACAACGTATAAAATTTTCAGCTACTTTGGCAAAGAATTAATATCCAGAAGATTGTTAAGAAGAGCTTACCATTAACATGGGTTCCAAAATCTATTTTGCAAACATCATCATAGGTCAAGACAGTGGTGTCTCCAGCATTAGGAGTGTAGTGAGCAGCACAGTTGTTAAGAGAGCAACCTGTGGGAAAGGCTAATCCAGACTGAAGGCCATTCTCATCTATTAAAGCTCTAGCTGTCTTCTCCAACTCCTCACTGTAAGGTACATTTAATTGTTTGCATATTAATTCTAGTTCAATTTTTATTAGTTTACATTTTATTTTCAATTTCATGTTTTCTCAATTTTTAAAAGATATTTTAAGAATGTAGAAAGGACTTCACAAAAATTTTTTACATCTTTAAAACCCCAACTTTTAAAGACAACTTGTAAGTTTATACGTCAGTAGAGCTGCATTATGAATAGTGATGTAACGATTAGTGATTTGGTTGAATAGCCGAATATTACTCTTTAAAACCCCTACATTTTAGGACAACTTGTAAGTTTATAATTATGAAGTGATGTAAAGATAATTGATTTGGTCGAATACCAAAAATTTTTCTTCGAATTCCTAACTTTTTAAGACAATTTGTGAGATTTATGAATAGTGATGTAACAATTAGTGACTTGGTTGAATAGCCAAATACCATATATTATTCTTTAAAACCCTAACTTTTCAAGATAACTTGTAGGTTTATTAAACAGTAGAGCTGTATTATGAATAGTGATGTAACAATTTGGCCAAATAATAAAATATTTTGCCAAAAAAGTCGGCCAAATACCAATTATTCAACAGCAGGATAGCAATATTTTTAGAAAAAAATTATGAATAAAAATGATTTTCTATACATATGTTAAGTCATTATTGAAAAGAATCAAAACTTAGCTATATTATTCGTATGGGGTAAAAGAAAAAGCACTAGTAGCTATCGATTAGAAATATTTAATATAGACAAAAAACTAACTAACAGCAATAAAAAAAATCCTTAGTTCTTAATACAAAACTTTAATGTTAAAATAATAAATTTATTTTATTTCATAGCTGTCATTAAACAGCCAACCCAATTTTCAGTTCATGACTACCAATGTGCAACTTCATAACCTTGTAATTTTGAATCTGATCCAGAAGACAGATCAACTATTGAGAAATTTGCCTTCGTGGAGGACTTTTTAATGGAAATAGTCCGCATCTGTCTTACATGGAGACTAAAACCTCTCATTATTAACCGGACAGCAAGGAGATTAACTCATAATTCATCTACAACTGAGGATATTTTATGTCAGCATTGCGGTCAGTGCAAGCTTGGAGCGGAACTCTTATCAACAACCCATCGTTGGGATTCTAAAGAACACTGCAGTAATGTTGATAGACATTTTTACAATGTCAGACAGAGACATAGACAAAAACAGAGACATAGTTCATTTAGATGAAAGTAAATATTTAAATTAAGATTGCACTTTTACAATCTTTAAAGTGTTAAATAAATAGTTTAATATTTTATTAAAGTACTTATAGATGATATGTGTTTTAAATTTAATGAATTTTGATAAGAAATTATTCATCATGAGGCAGGAATAAAAGGAATAATCCTAAGTGAAGAACATTTTTGCAATTTATCAAATTGAATAGTTTGATAAAAACGACTTTTCTAAATAAGTAGCTAAAAGCCATGAAAATCCAGGAGCCTAATAACTTTTATGCAAACTGATATAGAATAGTAAATTTTTATTCATTAAATTTTAAGTTTCTAGCATATCATATATCTCTTAACTGTAAGAAAAATATTAGAGCCTATTCAAATAAAAAATTTACAATAAAATAATAGTAACATTAGTGAACTAGGTACTTTAAACAGAATAATTAAACAGAAAAAACATTATTTGACACATGTAATCAATACACTTGAAAAGGTAAGACAATATTATGAAGAATGAACAAAGTTAAAGCTTTGAGAAAATGGGATATAAATGAACCCAAAAAGGTTAGATATAAAGTAAGAAAAGATGTATGAAATTTCCAAATAATAAATTCAAGACTAAAAACAAAAACATTAGGGGAAAAAAATATTGTTAAGCAAACAGAAGTTCATAAAAGATAAATGGCATATCATTTCCTCTACTTAACTAGAAGAAAAATGTTTTTATTTAATTAAAAAAGGCATTGTTATTTTAAATCACTCACCATATTTCTATCATAGTCATTCCTGGTTTAATAAATTTCCTAATATATTGTCTAGTCTGAAAGTAAAAAAAAAGCAAGTCTTATTTTGAAAAACGCAAAGCATGAAAGCACATTTTTATAATATAAATTAAAAGCTGGATTAAACTTAATAAGGATAGTAACTTAATACTTTTTGAAAAAAATGGTTCTTCGTATTTCTTGAATTTTAATTGGATGTAAAAATGTTTTTGATTGAAATGATATATTCCAGAAATATTTCCTTTTTCTTTTTTCTCTATGTACTTATGAATTTACTTCATAATTCAAAAATTTTTATTTTTGTAATTGGTGTGAAAATCTTTTTGATTGAAACAATTTATACCAGAAATATACTTTTATTGTATTGCCTTTATGTTGATAATCCAAAAATTTTATTCTTGGCAAGGAATTTAAGAGTGTAAAAAAAATTTTAATTGAAACAATTTATTTCAGAAGTATGTTTTTTTATAGCCCTTATGTTAGAAATTCAAAAATTTTATTAATGGCAAGGAAGTTGAGGAATTTTAAAAAGGTGTAAAAACGTTTTTGATTGAAACAATTTATTCCAGAAATGTTAGGGGTGTAACGAATATTCGGCCCTTTTTCTAAGTATTCGCTTAGCTAATCGCTTATCCAATGTTTGACCAAATATTCGGCTATATGTTCAGCCAAATAGTCGTCAAAGTACTGTTTGTATAAGTATTTTTTCATTTTTTAGTAGGGAATTTTAATATATCTCTTTTTCATTTGTTACTGAAATTATACTGCTTTTTTATAATAAAATCTTGTGCAAAAGCACTCATATAAGAAGGATTTTTTTCATATACGTGACAGTAAATTTATTGATATTTTCAACTGATCTTTAGTTAATACATACATCATAGCTGCCAACATGGACGGGAAAAGATCCAGTAGATTTTACAAAATAATATAAATTTCATGATAATTGTTGCATAATGTACTAAATATTTTACACATAGGGGATTTTTATAGCCATCAAAATAGAAAAACTGCAATGTTTTCTAGTGACAATTAATATTAAATGAGCTTGAAATGTTACACATTGTGTTTATTTATAATTTTGAATATTAATATGCATTTAATTCATCAAAGATAGTTAAAAGATTTTTAATTAATTAAAAACGTGAGTCTTAAATAAAAATAAACGTAAAATTTTAGAACAAAAATTTTTTTTTCCAATAGGGATTTCTTTAGAAAACTTACTCAATTATAGGGAATTTTTAAAAATCATACCTGCCAACATTGGAGAAAATAAATTAATGAGATTTTACTAGCGATATTTTTCAGCCTTTGGATACATCATGCATAATTATGTAAGACAAAATTGAAAATAATAAAAGCACTTACATTTACCTGAAGTTAAAAATATGTATATAAATCTATATACAAAGAATTTTTTAAATCATTATTTATAATTACTTAAACTATAAACACTCAACATACTGTAGTACTGGCAATATTACCATCAATTGAGGAATAAGAGCATTTTTGCCCGTAGCGGATGTTTTATCAACCCAAACTTCTTTTTTAATTTCTTCAACAAATACAGAGAAATTTTAGAATTTGGGAGATAGACTTAAAATACAGTAGTCTTCATTGAAAACCAGGAAACTTGGCAGGTATGAAAAATTTACAAAAACAAAGAGAATTTTAAATAAACCAGCAGATCAGGAGAAACTGGCAAAATTCAGTAGAGTTGGCAGCTATGATATCCGAAGATTAAAAAGATTTCCATTTTACCTGTCTGTGAGCTTCAGCTGCTATTCTGATATCTTTGTATATATCTTGTTCCATCTGTTCAATAGCTTTCTTCTCTTCGGAAGTAAATCTGTCTTTACCAGTGCGTCTGAAAAGGGAAAAAGAGAATAAATTGCTAGAAAAAATTTATTTATTGAAGCCACACATACTCTTTTGAATTACACACAAAACTTCCCATTCATAAAAACATTTTCACTTTTAAACAGTAACAAAGAGACCATTCAAAAATAACAAGATCTTATATAGTCTATGCAGGGTATCTGCTACATTTTAGATTTTCAAATTCATGACTTTCCATGACTAATTCCTAGAATTTTTCATGACTTAACGAAGTTACTATTTTCTCCGACAAAAACACAACAATAAATTTAAAAAAGCATTATAATAACATAAATTGAAATGATAGGTATAACCAAAACTGTTATATTCTGCATCGTCATTTTTAAAGATTTTAAATTAAAAAAAAAACAGTAAAGAAAGAGTTGAAGCAATGACATAGCTGAAAAAAATACAAAAGCAAATAATTTTTTTCTACAGAATATTCCAAAGATAGTTTTCTTGTTCACCCGAAAGTAAAGAAATACTCCTAATTTTTCTGTTCTCATTTTCGGAATTAAAAAAAATATGACAATGACTGGCTTGCTTCAGCTAGAATTTTAAATTGAAAAAATAAAAATAAATAAAACAAAAATTCTGAAATCACAGAAGTTAAAAAGATAATTCGCTCTAGAAATGATGTTTTTTCTTTCATTTTTTGAAAGAGCACCTTAACTGTTAAAGAACATGATAAAAACATTTTATATTTTAATAAAATATGATTGTGAGTGGAGATTTTATTACAAATTCAGATGTTCGGAACACGATGAAATGCGCCAGGGGGGGAGGGGGATTTTAAAATTCTATTTTAAAAACTAGATTTTTCAGCGACCTAAATCCATGATTTTTCAAGACTTTCCAGGTGCACGAATACCCTGTCAATGGCATAATTCAGACAAGAATAAAATAGCGAAAAGACATAAATTTTGTGTTGTGTGAGTGTACTGTCATTAATAGGGCTCAGAGAATTTTAAAAAGATTGGTAGCCAGTAAAAATATTAGCGCCTCTCCCATTTCCATTTTTTTTCTTTCTTTAAAATTGGAAATATTTTTTAATACATCCATGCATGTCATAATCAAATACTTGCATTATTACAACAAAATATTTACATACTTAATACGAAATGAAAGAAATACTTAAAACATCAAATATGAAAATTTTTAAAAGAAATATCAAAATACAATTGGACCTCAATTTAACGCATCGCCTGGGACCGACAGATCAGTTTGTTAAATAGAAGCAATTCGTTAAATCGAATATAAATTTTTGTAAAGAGAATGGAATGCAGATATCAATGCAAAATACTTTCAGATATACAGATACGAAAAAAAAGTTATTATTGTTTACTACGAGCTTACAAATTATAAGCTATACGTTAGGAAATCAAGTTTGAAGATATCTTAATTCTTTAATGCTACTTGCTTTAAAAACTTAATGCATAATGCATACATATAATTACACACTTGGATTAAGGTGTGAAATATTTAGAATTTTAAGTGCGAAAAATACAAAGTTTTAGTTTTATATGTGAATTTTTTTCTAGCGATAGTTGTTTGTTGAATCAAAGCTAACAATTCGATTAAATGAAAGCATTTTAGCATCCTTTTTGTCGGGACAGGAAAAAAATTAGTTAAATCAAAATACATTAAATCGAGGTTTGACTGTCATCTTCTTGTTTGGGATTGTCTGATATAAGGCACCTCTGATTTATTAACATTTTGTGCCAAATGCTTTAAACCAAATTCTTTCGAGTTCCATTCTCTTTGGCTACCTACTTTGTTTATAAAATCTGACAGTCCCTTAATAGAGCTGAGGTGTAGCTCTTTAGGATGGAAAGATTTTTTAAAAAAAAAGCAAAATTTTTTAGGATGCAATTTTAAACAAAGACAATAACAGTTAGTCAACAACTGTGTAATGATCACAACACCAATAACATACATAATTAATGTACTGAATCATTTAAATAGATCCAATAAATTAATTGGATACCTTTAAATCCTTTTAAATAAAGGAAAACTTATTTAAATTTCATTCCAGTTGGTGGTCACTCATACCAGCACTCAAATCTGGAGAGGAAAAAATCCCAGTTTTTTTTCCTGTATATATTATACAGAATACATTAAGAGGAAACACACAATGACTGTGCCCTTGAATAACCTATATTAGTCTAGCTATACTAGTTTTAATTCCTGGAAAACTTAAAGAAATAAGGAACAGCTTAACATGCTTAAAATAAACAATGCTATAGTAAATAAAATAGTTTAGTAAAGCTGAAATATCTTTAAATTTCCCATAGATAGCGCTTTGAGTGGTCACCACTTTTAAAAGACCAAAATAAGAAATAAAATCCACGGTTTGCATTTTCTCAGTTTGCAAGGAAAAAGTCAAAATTCCCTGCATTATTCCTGTTATTTTAAAATTCCCTGAATACTTGCCATGTTCTCCCTGTGGAGTGGTAACCATGAGTCATCAAACAAGAGTAAAGAGTGTATGCTAACTGAGATTTTTGCAGCAATCTCAGCAAGGGAGAAATTTTGGTTTTCCTTTGTGTCAGTGAACTTGTGTTTGGGTACTTCTGACAGTGATGTGAAGTTTGACTTCCTTGTTTCTGGCACATTCCCAGCTTCTCTTCAAAAGAGAAATAAACAAGAAAGCCAGGTTCCTGCATCTTTATAAAAATAAAAAAAAAAGAAAAGAAAGGATAAGTCAATGGTCTTTAAAAACTAATTACCCATCAGCTCCAGTACTGTATTGTTCTTCTTGGCCAACTGGGAAGTTACCATCAGGATATAGATTTTTAATAGGGATGGACGGTGGGTCAGTTTGCTTTATTCCTCCACTACCTGCAGAAAAAAAAAAGAAAAAAAAAACTTGAAATTACTGTGAAAAGAAAATCAACAATCATTTTATATGAAAAAATAACTTTAATATGCTTAATGGATTTTCACTCCCAAGAAAAAAATTCAGTAGTATTTGTAAGAATACTTATAATTGATAAATTATATTTTATTTAATACTCACTCCAATAAATGGAATCAAATGATTAATATATTTTTCTTAGAGTAAACCCATTTAAAATGAAAATCTTTAATTCCACAAATCAATATTCTTTTTTTAATTTCTAATGCATTCAAGCAAACATTGAAAACCATTGTCTGATTGCCTTTTTTTTCCCCTATAGAAAAAAAAAAAAAAAAAAAAAGAAGCCATAATAAATTTCCACTGCCAGCACACACATTTTAAAGCTATGAAAGGAGATTTTGGCAACAATCAATAGCTATTACTAGTCAAATCTTGATTCTTTACTATTATTTTGGCAGGCAATTTTTCTAAAATGAATCTCTTGAAATATATTAATATCTTATTCAGATACAGGAATAATAAAAACATAAAAAAAAATTAATAGTCATCCTCTGATTAAATTTTCAGAAATAAGGATTCTTTAAATTTGAATATTAATAATTTTCCCTTTCCTGAAATGTGACAAACATCAATTGGTTATGAACATTTAGAAGATCAAAACAGTAGAAAAGAATGGGAGAAAAACTTATTATCAAAAATCTGGAATGGTTTCAATTTTGAGAATTCAGATTCATACAAATCTAAATACTTGAATTTTTGAAACTCGAAACAATGCAGATCTTGTAAGAAATGTGCCTTTTAGATTTTACTTGATTTTAACATGTATCCTTGCCAGTATGCAGAAGTATTTAAAATCTACAAACATCTATTAACAATACCTTTAATACAAGTACAATGTGAAAGAGTTCTCTCAAAGTTGTGATGTGTTAAAATACAACTCAGGTCGAAATTAACAAGCGAAAATCTCGAAGCATTAGTCGTACTAAACTCGGTTAACTCAGAAATCATAATTGACGAACTTAATGAACCTAACTGACTTAGAGATGAGGCGTTTGCTTATGCCATAATTATTTTTTAGATATAAATAAAAATAATAAACTTTTTTAATTAATGGTTACAAACCCTTTTCCTAAACACTCCTCCCAGGACCATGTTTCATCTAGTACTCAGGTAATAGAACTATATTTCAAATATACCAACAAAAAAAAACATGACTACCTTTGCTTTTCTTCTTTCTTTTCTTTTTGCTGGCTTCAACATTTTCTCCTTTTCCATCATCTTCAACTATGTGGAAAGTAATATCTTTGACATTATTATGATGATACAACAACATGTATATCCTTCACAAAATAGCAAATAAAACTTAGCATGTATAAGCCAGAACTTTATGGAAAAATTAAACATTTCCATATATTAATATTTAAATTTGTCAAAGGTCACTGAATTTAATTTGTAGTTAAATCAATTTGTAGCAATATGCTTAAGATAATATTTATATAACATACAGTAAGAACTTGTTAATAAGCAAATAAAAAATATACATCAAAAAATGACAACCTAATTGGTACCAGCTACTGGGCTATAAATCGATGCATTTCGAAATATCGATTAAAACGATTTTCGTTATGGGCGATGCATCAGAAATCTGATTTAAGCTGCCGAGAGAGACCAGGGGTCTGTCTAGGTTTTTCTGAGAGGTACATATTTTGTGAAAATTTTGAGGTAATTTGTGAAAAATTAAAAATTATATTAAAAAATCAACATAAAAATGTGAATTTATCGTTTCTTAAGGGATACAAAAATAGAATTTTAAGAAAAAGTATTTTGTGAAACTACCGTTTTTCCTAAAGTTGAATTTGTGAAGGTACCGCTAAATGGTAGTAAATTCGGCCTGGACAGACCACTGGAGACTCTCATTTTAGGCGATGCATCAGAAATCTGATTTAAGCCGTCATGTAAGACAAGGCTCGCGCTTTAACGATTTAATATGTGAGAATACCTGCTAGCGCTGTCACTGCGGTGTTGAAGACTTTTTTGATTTCATCTAACTGCGGAGCAGTTGATAGCATTTAGCTACGAAGACCATGTTAGTTTCATGATGCCGAATAACGAAAAGCTTCCGGTTTCATGCAAGGATCGGCGTTGGGCGTTGAAATAGAACGCTATGCATAGTTTCTTTATGCACCAGTTGTGCCCTTGGAGGTTTACTTTTCTTGAAGATTATTTTCAGCTGGACTTACATTATTTTATGATCTCTGTGCACTTTACTACTTACCGATCATTTCATTGTGCATTATTTCGTCACTTTTTCTTCTTTTTTTTGTGTGTTGGTATTTAATGATTCTAGTAAATTATTTTTAGTAGACCTACTGTTACTTAGCGATCGTTGCACAATTGCTGTTATCTTATATTTCCGTTCTTCGTTCTGAACTCAATCTATTAATGAAAAGAAAACACGAAAAAAAAAAAGATTCTTCATTAATTTTTTTTTTAATTACTGTTTTTCATTTTAAGCGATAAAATTTAATAGGGGTATTTTGTAATTATCTTATAAAAAGTTAGTTTTTTTTTTAAATTTATTTAATGCACGTAAGAATAATAATTTGATAGAATTTGATTATTTTTAAACAAATAAATCTTCAGTCCTTTTTAATTTTAAAAAAAATTGGCTATTAGTTAAACAAATATATATTTTTTAATTGAATAAAAAGTTAAGCAATGTTTTGATGCTTTTTAATAATTTAATAATAGTACTTAAAAGTTTGTATTTTTTATTCTTCTTAAAATTCTTTCAATACTTGTTTGTTTCATAATTTGTTAGACAGTCTGTATCATTTATAAACAAATAAATCCATAGTTGATTTTATTTTCAAAAAAGAAAATAATAATAAATAAATAAAAAAACTCCAATTTATTTTTACATTCATTAAGTATAGAATTAGACCATTAGTGAATACAACTTTGTTTCTGAAAAAAATAAGTTAAAAAAGTTCTAACAATCCAAAAGCACGTTTTTTTTTCTCGATATATATACATATATATATATATACACGATTTTTTTTCACAAATTTAAAAAATGTTTTACTAAAGAGAACATTTCTTCAGTTTGTTTCTTTTTACTTTCATTTTTTTCTTTTTTTACTCTTAATTTTAAATGCATGTATGTAAAATATTTTGTTTGTTTGTTGTAAAATATTTTATTATTTTTAAACCAACAAATCTTAAGTCATTTTAAATTTTAAAAAAAAATTAAAATAAAGCTTGGGTTTGGTTTTACTTAAGATATTTAGTTTTGAAATAGATTTATTCCTTTTATTTATTTTTGATTAATTTAAAGATTTCTGATAGATAATTTTTGAACATATGCTAAATTGCGATACATCGCGATGTCTAACAGACGATGTATCACGATATAAAGTTTATTACATCTCCCAGTCCTAGTACCAACAATAATCAAAGTAATACACATAATAATTTGTATAAAAACCACTATTAATGCTAGATATGTCATAATTGTGACTTCATATGAAATTGTTTGTGCAAACAAATTATGACATTGAAGTACTGCATTGATAAAAGGTTAGGAAAAAAAAAAGACATTTAACAAATTTGATTGAAAGAAATCTTACTTTATAATAGCAAAAGTATCAGAGTAAATAAAAATTTCTGTTCATATTTTGACATTAATTTCTTAAAATGTAATAGAAAGTAACAAAAATACATGAGCTAAATTACAGAAATTTAAATTTCTAAATTTTTAAAAAATGCAAACTCAAAATGTTTCTAAATATACTAAGCACAGTTAGAAAGGTTTAATTATTTCCATGAAAATATTTAAACACATTCTAACGATAGACTAAATCGAACATACCATCTGCATCTCTGTTATTAGCTTCTCCATCAATAATTTGATGTTGCAACTTTTGAGTTACTATTTCAACATCTTCAGAAGTGTCATTAACACTATCTTGAGGGGCAGCAGCTAGAAATATATAAGATTTTTTTTTCAAAATACAAATAATTGCACTAAATATCTCTTGCACATTTTGAAATAACAATTTAGACAAATAAAAATAAAATTCTCAACAAGAGGATACTATTGTTCCCCTTCCGCGTTTAATTCTCTTTTCTTTCTTTAAAGTTTCTCACGTCTCTACCTGCAATTGTTGCCGAAATTTGATAAAACTCTTGCGGCGGATAAGGAAATCTTCTCTCCAGGAATACTACCAACCATGAAAAAAAAAAAAGCATATTCCTAATAAACTGCATTGAATATATTACTTTTGACAAGATTTTTTTCATTATTCTTACAGATGAAATAAAAAGAAGAAAACATTTTACAATTGATTTCAAGAATATAAGCAGACTTTATAACATTAAATGGGGAGAATTCCCTATTCTGATCGATAGCAAAATAATCACCAAGTCTTGGCAACTTCCGGGCAGTGGCCCCAAGAGAAACTAAAAATATATATATATATATCATAGAAAAGGACCAACTCAAAGGCATAACTTGTAGCCTTCCCCGGGCAAACATCTACATGTTTGTTTTTTTAATCTTCCCATTTAAAATCAATTTGGCGCTTTGGTGATTGTAGTTTATGTGGCAGGCCACGATACAGAAATATCCCTCATTATATTCCATGATATAATATTAAATTGCATTAGTAATTTCTGGTGGTAGTGTTTTGACTCCAATTCAGTGTGCAAAACAGAAGAAATCTAATCTTCTCTGTTTGTCATCTACATGCTTAAGAGGTCGCCATACCACTGGAGAAAATTTTCATTGCAAATTCTCTTTGACCTCTATTACTAATTTAAAAGAAGGAAAAGGTAAGTTCAAGCAAACCTAGAGTAAACCATGAAGTTTCACTCGCTGAAAAATAAATTTTCAAAATATCAACAAGCAAACAATTTATTAAAAGAGAACTTGTCCATTTAGTAATCCTAAGTTAAAGTTTCTTAATTTACTTTTGTTTAAGAATTTCTTGTTAGCATTTGAAACTTCATGGCCTACTCTAGGTTTGTCTGAACCCACTTTTTACATACTTTAAATTCGTTACATAGGTGATAGAGAATTTGTGGGGAAAAGTTTCTCTCGTGGTATGGTGTGCTCTTAAAGTCAACGGTTTATTTGACTTGGTCTGGGCAGACCAGGTTACTGGACATAAAAAGTGTACAAAATGAATGAAAATTCAAAATTTTTTCAGCTTGCAAAAACTTTTTAACTTAAATAGATTAGGAAATATAATTACATAAAAACCATAGCTGCCAACATGGATAGGAAAACATCCAGTAGATTTTACGATATGCAAATTTCACGATAATTGTTGCAAAATCCTACTAAATATTTCACACATTGCAAATTTTAGGGACTTTTATAGTCCCCAAAATAGAAAAACTGCAATATTTTCAAGTTATGATTTCATATAAAATGATCCTGAAATGTTGTGCATCATGCTTATTCATAATTTTGAATAGTAACTAATTCATAATTTAAATTTATCAAAGACAGTTAATTGAATTTTACAAATAAGGCTTGCTTTGTTATGTATTAGTGATAATTATTTAAACATTCAAGTATACGATAATCTGCACAAAAATTCTATTTCAATAGGAATTGGTTAAGGAAACTTACTCAATTTTAGGGAAGTTTCTAAAATGTACAAAAACCAGAAGAATTTTTATTAAACCAGTAGAAACTGGCAAAATACAGTAGTCTACTGGAAAATCCAGTAAAGTTGGCAGCTATGTAAAAATCATTTTACAATACAAATCATTTTAAAGACTTACTGATATAATTGATAGTATGTTGTATATTTATTCGGTAAATAAATATATAATACAGCAAATGATTTTTTAAATAGTTTAAAGCTTATTCTTTTATAGAGATTTGCTTAATTTTTCACTTAATAAACCCTTATATATATATATACTAAAGATATTTTTTAAGCCCTGATAAACATCTGAGATAGCATATTTATTCAGCAGTAGAGGCAAATAATCTAAAATTGCGAAAATAGAATATGATTGCAATTTCAGATAGTGTTGGCAAGGTAAAGTTATAGAGTAAAGAATACGAAAAATTACTTGAACTATAAATAGCGCAGATTTTTTAAAAAAATAACCAAAAAAATATGAAAGCATGCGGCTAGTTAATGCAACCTTTCTTCTTCTTCTTTCGCTTCTTTTTCTTTTGGGCTGGATCTTTGGCACTTAATTCGTCTTCAGCATCATCCACATCATTAGGATCTTCTCTAATTTCATCATTTTCTTCTTCAATTTTAGAATTGTGATCTTGCACGACGGCAGCCATTTTTGAAATAGAGAACCATGTGAGTGAAGTTGAGAGAATAAAAACAGCGATTTCAGTCTGTATGTTTTTTTTTTTTTTTTTCTTAACCTCGAAGAAATCCTTTAAAAATTGAAGCTAACATATATTCAAAATTTCTAAAGCTTTTAAAAATTAATTACTATAACATCTAACTATATATTAAAAAATTAACAAGTTAATATTTACGATCATGTTGTCTTCACAACCGCAAAAACTGGCGCAATTTATAATTCGTCTGCTAGTTGTTTTTGTTTATATTAGGATTATATTAGGACTACAATTTTTAAATTTATTTAAAATGATTTGAAATGAAAACCATTGATAGAAAAAACTTATTTCAATAGAAATGAAGTTTTTTTTAATCATTATTCCCATTTACAGAGGGCATTTCTTAGGATATTTTTAAAGAATAAATAGTTATAAACTGTTAAGGTTAATTTTTAATAAATTCACCGTAAAATGGCATTTGGACGTATGAATTTAATTTCTTCTGCATCCTATAAAAAAGTATTCATTTCTGATGTTCAAAACCTAGTCGCAGGTATAAAAATATAGATTTTTTGGTTAGAGTAAAGAATAGATTTCCCCTTGAATTTGATTTTTCTATATATTTTTAATGAGACAGAGATATTAGTGCACACATTGTTGTTTATTTATTTATTGCATACAGCCATTCACAAATTTTAGTATATGTCCCTGCATTGAAGGTCTATGACAACAGCATTTCCACATGAAAATGTTAGAACTATTTCAATGTTGTTAAGATGTTTTTCTGAATGTTGCTATTAAAGCTTTTAATAATTTTCATATTAATATTAAAGCCAAATTAGTCTATAATTCTTGCCACACAGGTCATAGTTAATGCAATTCTTTATACAAAATAAGTTTGCAGGTTATAAATCTATACACAAAAATTTGTTTGTTCACAACAATTAAAAATTGCTAGTAACTATTGTGACCATTTTTTAGAGAAATACATTTTTTTTTTTTTTTGGCTATTCTATTGACCCATATCATGCATTAAAGGGCAAAATGTAAGTCATTTTTAAGTATTTTCCTTATCAAAAAGTGAAAAACAAATATCATTTTCACATCATTTTATATCTGGTATTACTAAGCACTTCACATTTCAAAAGAAAGCACCTTTTGATTATCCCATGTGCTGTTTTATTCCCTTTCTTGATATTTTGCTATGAAAATTCAAGTTCAAGGAATCAATGTTGTCAAAAGTAATTTTAAACTATTTTTTTATTTTATAATCGTTGAACAGCTGACCTAATTTTTTTTGGATTTACGACTACTAATGCTCAAATCCCAAGCCTTGCAATTTTGAACCCAATCCAAGGGAACTCCTGGATCAAGTATTGGGAGAAATTTGCCTTCGTGGAGGACTCTTTGATGGAGCTAACCCGCATTTGCATCACAGGAAGAGGAAAACCACGAAAACCTCCCACGGTTAGCCTGACAGAAAGGGGACTCTAACCCATGTTCCATCGACCACTGAAGATATTTTACATCAGCACTGTGGTCCGTGGAAGCCGAATGCGGAATTCATATCGACCAGTCATTGCTGGGATTCGAACCCGGTTCCCTTCATTGGAATGCAATCACTTCATCCCCTGAGCCATCAAGGCTCAATTTCAAACTATTATAATTAAGGCTTTTTCTATTGCTATTTTGACACCAAATTTAAGTATTAACTTTTTGATGTTTGGACAAACCAAGCACGCCAGTTATTGACCTTTGTGAATTAAGTCAGGAAGGTGTAAAGCACCAGAAGGGTTAAAGTACGTTTTAGCTCAGAACTTCGAGCATAGATGACAGCCCCTCATTTATGAGGCCCTTTCCACAATTTTGACATAAGTCTGAAGGAAATTTTATCCAGATCCCTGTAATCCATGGCACTGCTCAGTGAACGATCACAGAGCTTTCGACTCCACAGATTTTCTAAGCATATACTCCGTGGGTCTTAGTAGAGGCCTTCCGATCAAAGCAGAATTCTCTAACCACTGGACTACCACCAGTGGCATAGTTTTATTGTATGTTTGAGGGAGGTTACACCATTCTAACATATATATATATACCTGCCAACTTGTATGGATGCTGAAAATGATTTTATAAAGTGGTAGTAAATATACAAGTAAATTTGGAAAGATTTTTTAATAATTAAACATTATTTAAGAGCTAAGTAAGCTAACAAATAGATCATATTTACATATTTTTTAATTATTAATTTGTCGTAGTAGGTTTAAATTTCGTTTGAAACTTTAAAATTTAAGATTTGATTCATCAAACTGCTATAATGTTGCTACTACTAAGAAGTTTTTTCCTCGACGACCATACAAGTTTGCAGCTATATATACATATATATTCTAAACGAATAATGAAATTTTTTGTCTACATCTTACTTACCAAACCGAATAGCTCATTAGTCAAATAATGTGTAATTTCGTAGGATGTTTTGTCCCCCTTACCCCCCCCCCAAAAAAAAACTACGCTACTGACTACCACAGCCCAACTCATAACTACCACATCAAAATAAAGAAAATTCCATATGCTATTGTGAATTTAGCATTGTAACAAACTTAAACTGTTTATTTACTTAATTTACACAATACATTCTAATTTTTTTTTATAGGTCCTTCACCTTTATTGGATCATTCTAAAGTTCTTATGAAAGCCCAAGTTTTGGGTATTATTATTGGAATTATAAGGCATCAACAAAGATCAGTGTTTTCTGGTAATTAATCAGTTTCTTAATTTTTTATAGACTTTAAAGTATTTATTAGGAATCATTTCATTATTCAAAGCAAAAGTATAAATTTACAAAGCAAAAGTACAATAGAAAAAAAATTTCAGAAACTACGTAATTCTTATTTAATAAACTCATATCCCAGTCTCAAGAAAATAAATTCTCATTATTTTCTTTCGATATCGTTGATGTTAAATTTACTGAGATTTTTCATGAACTAAGAACGCAACATTTATTTGATGTTATTTTTTTTTATCCAAATAATCTTAACATATAGAATGCCTTGTTTTTCTTGGTTAAAATTTAATCTTTTATATTTATGCATAACAACAGACAATTGCATTCTTTTTATTCTGCTATTGAAATATCTTACTGAAGGAAAAGTTAATTTATTTAGAGCATTATAACTAGAGGATTGAGTAAAAATAAATTTTGCTGAATCTAATTAATATCAGAATATTCTCACATTATTGAGGCTTGTTTGAATTACTTTATATATATTTTATCAGTGAAATAGAGCCAACTTAACATTGGTATAGATGTAAATTTAAATATTGACACAGACTGATGAAAAATATTGAGGGAGCTGAACTTAAAGTAGTTCTATAGTTTTTCTTCGGTAAGAACACCCCGTGCCACAAAGTGGTATTACTGCGCATTTTAGGTAGGGTAGCTTCTCTTCACTCTAAGGATGATACAATAGACCGTAGAAAAAGATTATCTTTCTCTCGCCGACCCAAGCCTGTCCTTAGACATGAACCCACATCCCTACTTGAAATAGTTGTATCTCGTTACCATTATCACCTCCACGAATCCAGACGAATGGCTAGGGGAGTTCTTACTTTAGACAAACTATAGTAGGCACAAGATACCATTCCCTATAGAAAACAACCATTTTGAATAATTATGGCTAATATCATATGGCTTTGTATTAATTTAATTCAAATATATTATTCTTTTTTTTTTAATATTAAAGGTATGTAAAAAGCTTTTCAACCGGGTTCATTTTTGATATATATATTTTTTTCTTTTTTAAATACATTTTAAAAACTTACCAAAAAAGGCCAATAGCCCATTGTGCTGCTCTAGTGCAAGAAACTACCTACCCCTGTTTCAACTATATTTTAAATTTGTTCTGAAAATTATTTTCTTTTTGTTCATATTTTTGAGTATAAATTCTTTGTTTTTACAAAACAAAGAATTGGATTAGAAAGAGAGAACAAAATATTTAGTCACTGCATGACAAAATATTTTAAAAATATGCCAAATGCAAATAAAAGGCAGCTATATTAAACACAAAAGTTCATTAAAATAACTCTTTCAATCATTAGAGTATGATTTTATGGATGATATGCAGAATTTAAAAATCTGTAGCTATTGTATCACTCAGTTCTTGCAGATAATTGGAGGGTAATTTATTCAATTTTAATATTTTTTTATTATTAAATTATATTTGTGAAAAATTATAATTTTTTTATATGTTAAATTATATATTTTTATATGTTTAAATATTTCATAATTGAGATAGAAATGTGTAGCATTTTTTTATTCCTTTCTTTAGTTGATGATGGAACTGGAGTTTTAGATTGTCTACTTTGGCATAAAGAATTACCTGTTTTAGAAAAAGTCAAAGAATTAAAAAAAGATTTAGAATTTGGTAATTTTTTTTCTTTAACTTTAGAAACTTAAGACTTTTTCATTATTCCATGAGAACGGCAAATAATTACAAAAGTGTATTTCATGTGCTGTTTTACTACTATAAATTTTTTTTTATCTGATGTATTATTTCTACATCTATTGTCAATAATACTTGAATGATTATGCCATTCACATAGAAAAGTTTTGGTTTTAAAAAATTACAAATTAGTGTGTGCAAATTACACCTGCTTTGTTAGTGACTGCAATATCTTTTTTACCTTCTGTCTGTTTTGAGAATTTTATAAAAATGTGATATTTGAAAGAACTAATGCATTCATTAAAGACCATGACGCAACACTGCAATGAATATTTGGAAAGAAAATTATTTTAAAATAGAGAAATTAATATTTATTTTAAAATGTGAACATATATAAGAGAAAAGAAAAAAAAGTTTTGATTTCATATTAAGTTACCTATTATTTATTAATCTAACTAATTTTAGATTAATTATTAATAATTATTAATAATTATTTATAAGTTAAATAATCATATCAACATATTAAGTAACTATTGTTCTTTAAAAAGATTAAGGGTAAATAGAATATATTGAAGGAGAATTGAAAATAAATTTTTTCTTTTAAACACTTTTCATAAGCTTTTTCTAAAACATGATCTGTCTAAAACGTACTCTTATCTTTCAAACTTTCAATAATCAGCCAATGAAAAAATTAAAAACTATTTAAAAAAAAAATTTAAAAGTTTAGATTTTTTTGAGCTTTAGAAATTAGGAGCAATTCTTTAAAATTTATTTATTTATTTTATCTACAAGTTCTTTACTTCCAAAGCATCATTTAGAAACATTGAAATGTCACTATAAATTAAAAATAAAAAAATAGTTTTAGGAAAAAGATTGTGGAATTCATTTTTTAGAAATGCCAATTTATCATTTTTAGATTAATTGCCAATTCCAAGTATACTCTACTGACCACTACTAACTACACGGATAAATCGCCTATCGGGACAGTACCTTAAAAATTAAACAAATTTAAAAAAAATTATGAAAAAATATTTATAATTCAAAAGTTTATTAAATAATGTTAATTTAAGAGGAGTTTTTATTTTGCAATGAAAAATATATATCAGAAGAAAAAAAATTTCATATATTTCTCAAATTGTGACAATTTGTTTTTTAAATAAATGTAAAGGTATGCATTAAGCATTTACTTGTGTGATTATTTAACTAAGACAATTTTGTTGTAATTTGAATTTTGATCCATATGAAATTGTAAGGTTTAGGACATCTTGTCCTACTAAACCTCACATCCAATCCACTTCAAATCAATTAAATCTAAACGCTGTAACACATGAAATTTTGGACACAAGTGAAAACAAAATTAAGCCAAATAAAAATTGAAAAGTGAGTTAAACCAAATAATGGGAATTGCACTAGTGTTTGAAAAGTACTAGTCCTTAAGACCCGAAACTTCCAAATTTCTGGGTACTTTTTAATCAAAGTGGATCCCTTTCAATTTCTACTTTGAGATATCTTTGAAAAGATTTAGTTAGATATTTTATGATTAAAATATAAAAAAAAACATTGTTTATTGAATCAGTAATAAAATTAACTGCTAAAACCAAAATATCCCGATTAATTGCAATAAAAATTCAATATCAGGGGATTTAATAAAAAAAAAATTTTTTTTTTATTCATTTGTATTACTCTGACATTAATAATTCTGATTAGATAATTTAAAATAACATTCCGCTAAGAGTGGGTTAAATATATATGTATATGTTTATATATATTGAATAGTTATTGAACCCCAGCATATATCAAAGTTTCAAATTTTGTGCATTTTTCTATATGAATTTTGTTGAGTTCCCCCCCCCCCCAAATGAAAAATTCAAATCACACATAAATAAAAATAAAAAATTTTTTTTTTTTTGTAATGTGTGTTATGATAAATTATTATATTTTACTCTACAATGTTATAGCACCATATATATATTTTCATGATAATAATAACAAAATTATTTTTTTGAATGAATGAACAGGAAATTTGTCTATTGATTTGAAGAAGTGTGCATTGTCCATGTTAAGGAGAGCTGATAAATCTAAATTAGAGGAAGCTGATAAGTATGATCATGGAGATGTAATATCCTGTTTAGGCAGTGTCAAAATGTATAAAGGAAAACTGCAACTGGAGATTCATCACCACTGTATCCTTTATTTATGCATGTGGAAATTGAACTAAAGTTAAATAAATAAAGAATTTCAACTGAGATAAAATGGGTATCATTAGTGAGAGAGGTGAGCATAGGATTCAGGTCCTCTTCACCTACATTTGGGGATAAGTCTTCCATTTTCTAAACTTTTAAGTGTTAGTACTTAAAAGGTTAATCAACGCTATGATTTGATGAAATGACAAAAAATTCAGCAATGATAATTAAATGAAATGAATAATGAAAATTCAGCAATGATAATTAAAATTGTGGAAAAAAATGTCAATGAATTACCTTTTTGTGCATAATATTCAGGATAATGACATAAATTACTTTTTTATATAAAATACTTTTTTTACTTTTACATAAATTACTTTTTCTATATATATATATATTTTTAACGCTATGATTTGATGAATATCAAAATGCAACAATGATAATTTAAATTGTGGAAAAAAACATAAATAAATTGCTTTTTTGCACATAGTATTTACGATAATGACATAAATAACTTTTTTGCATAAATGGCATTTTTGCAAACATTACTTATCCCATTTTCAAAAATTATGGCTCTATTCATGATTCATCAATAATTTAAATAAACAATTACATTCATTCTTGTTATCTTAATGCTTGTAGCAATAATCACTCAAAACCTCAGCAAACATTTTATTACTTCCTTAAAAGTGCTAATGGTTAAGATATTTTTAATTAGAAAACGCTTACTTTTGTTTTCAGCTGATATGAAAAATCACATGATTATTCACAAACTGACGTCACCTGTGCCCATCTGTCCACCGCTTTGCATTGAAAGCATTTACAGTTTAGCTTTTGTTTGGATTTTCATGATTAAATCCAACTGTTTTAGATTACAAATAAATATGTCATAACAAATATATATATAATAAATGATCCCCTAAGTAATTTAATATAAATGTGGTATTAATATAAAGAAATTTTATATCATTAAGTTTCAGTGGTACCCACTCAACTATTGTTGATAGTTTACAAGATTTTTTAGCACTAAATATTTGGAAAAAAAATTTTAGTTTGTAACAAAAGGTATAAGAATTAGTTATGGATACTTGATATTACTTATTCATGGCATGCTTCAAAATAATTTTGTTTATCTATTTTTTTAGCTATGTTTATCTTAATTTTGAAGAATATTTTAGATTTTTTTTTCAAAGATTTATTTCATGTTATATGACCCCTGATAGACATAAATATGTGCATTTAATTTTGTAAAGTTAGCAAACTTGTGAACTTAAAGTTATTCAGAAATGTCTTCTTTTTGCTCTTTGTAGATTTTTGCTGTAATTATAGGTAACTTATTTAATATTCTACTCTCATAAGTGTCTTTATCTGAAATGTTTAGTTTCAAAGCAAAGTGTTCTGACGACATAAAGTCTGGGGCTAAATTGCTATGAACAAATTATTCACATCTCATTTATTGCTACTAATTTTTCAAAAATAATTTTACTTCTTAGAAGGTGTGTTAATTTTATTTCTTGCATATTTAGAATGATTTTTCTTTAATTAAGCTTGTCTTAGGAGGAAAGCCAGGAAATTGTTGCCCAAAAACCAAGTGGTCTGAATCCACGTTAACCAATTTACTAATGATTTTATGGAAAATATGATTTTTCAATTTTTTAAAACAATTATAAATTTATAAAACAAACTCTTGGATCAAGAATTTTTTGAGAAATTTGCCTTTGTGGAGGACTTTTTGATGGAACTAACTTGCATTTGCATTACATGTATAGGAAAACCTCCCTCGGTTAGCTTGACTGCAAGGGGACTCTAATCCATGATCCGTCTACTACTGAGGATATTTTACGTCAGCACTGTGTTCAGTGCAAGCGGGATGCGGGATTTGTACTGACCAGTCATCACTGGGATTCGAACCCGGTTCACCTCATCGGATCTGGCTCTATTCCCTGAGCCATCACGACTTTTTTTTAGATAATTATATTCTTTCCCTACTGTTTCTTTTGACCCACTCACCAGCTTAAAAGAAATCATGATTTAATTTAAAGCATTCAAATTTTAGTGCCTGTATGTTATAATAATCTTTATTGCATTTAAATGTTTTATTCAATATCCATGTTTCTTACTGTTACAGGTTTTCTTTTCTACAGAGTTTTGCCACTAGTTTCAACTGCCAATTTATTTTATTCTATTATTTACCTATTTGAATTATTTTAAACTGACTGCTTTGTTTTATTTCTGTTTTGGCTAACTTATCAATTTCAAATATCTTGACTATCTTTAGACATAGCACCAAATGTTGACAGTGAATCACTTTGGATATTGGATGTTGTCGCAACTAAGAAAGAAAGAAATTAAGCATCTGAAATCAAATAAAAGTCTTATGCCAGATTACAATTTGTTTCACTTATAATTTTATTTTTGTTTTTTGAATGAGGAGTAACTAATGTATGATCAACTTTTAAATTATGTTTTGAAATGATATATAAATGTAAATATTATATTTTGTGGAAGTGTTGTAATAATAAAAATGGAAAATTTTTATACTGTTCTTAGGAAAATTGAAAACAGTTTGAATTTTAATAAGTAAAAATGCATAGATAATTTAACTGGCTTATTGTCTGTTAAACATGCAGTGTAGCATTATTTTTACCTGATTCATCTTCAACTGAAAAAATAATGTTGCATGTATGCATACATGTAATGTATCATACATGTAATGTCGCCTTCAATTGATCACAATTGAAGGCGAGCTTCAATTGAGCTTTGGCTCGAAAAGTAAAGAAACGTGACATTTACAAATTTTTAAAAATTAATTTATTAATATAATTGTGTAGAAAAATCTTTCTTTTCATTTAAAAATTTCTTGTCATTTAGCGAAATGCGCAAAAAGTGAAATTAACATTAAAATTCCAAATTTTCGACTACTTCCTGCCTAAACTATTGGGACCATATTTTACAGATTGCGACTAACTAATATTCATATTTTGAATATCAGAATTCCAAATCTACAGAAATGAGATATATTTCTTCCGAGAAAGTACGCTTTTGTGTCTGATTTCGTAATTTATTATATCATTAAAATTTCGTCTGTATTATTTAGTATATTTAAGATTTGACTTTTGAACCCTTTAAAATCAAGTCTTTTCATGAAAATCAGATTATTCAATGAATAGTTACTCGTGTTGTTCATTTGTTTATTTTACGCACAACCTTTTTCATAAAACTTTCTATTTTTTTCCTGCATGTTATGATGCACGATTTTATCAGTTTTTATAATTAAAAAAATATTGAATTTATTTGATGAAGTTTTTTTTTTTTCTTCTTTATTTTCATGATTAATTGTATTCCTTTAACAAAAACAAAGTTCAAATTCTACATAATTTTTATATTAAAATATGCATCAAAACAATATTTTGATGATAATTAAAACCAGTTTAGTATAAACTAAAAAAGGTTGCTCAAGGTTAGCAAGTTTAATAAGCTGATAATTTCTCCATATGTTAATAACTTTATATTTCAATAACTTTTTAAATTGCTTTAATTGCAATGCTTTCTGAATTCTTATGTTTTGTATGTTTAAATAAAAAGCTTAGAAAACAGATTTTTAAAAAAAAATTGTAATGCTGATTAGTGGAGTGCACTATTAAATGAAAATTAATGACTGGTTTCAGTTAAATATTTAATAAACAGCATATTATATTAATGCTTTACTTTAATGTATTAAAACATTTCTAATCCTTCTTTAAAATTATAATTGAAAAAAATATATAAAACTTCTCAAAATAATATTATAATAATTTATGCATTTCAAAGATACTGAAGACAATAAAAAATAATTTAAAAGTTGGTCTGTATCGGTGAAATTGGTTGGTAACAGTTGATTTTTTTAATTTAACTTCTGTTAGAGTGAGAAAATTTTCTAATTCATTACATTTCCTGTCGTTTGCATATGGTCTGTAACTTAAAATATTTGCATTTAAACCTTCCCCACGCTGTGGCCAGTCTGACCGTAAAAATAAATATATCTCATAGATTTTTTCCCCCATTATGTTGCTTCTTAGACTATTTGTGAACTTACAATAAAATTAGTGAAATGAACAGTGAAAGTGTTCAATACAATTTAATGACGCTTAATACGCAAGCATATTGAGCGTCATAAAATTAATCGCACTATCAGTCCATTAATTTATATAAAACTTACTTTCTGTTGTTAATTTTGACAGAAATCAAATCTAAGTGAAGTGACATATAACGGTTCAATTATGAAGTCAATTTATTATTAACTCAAAACTTTAAATTGCTTTACAATCAACATTTAAAATGTATTGAATATTTTTGATTGATTGTAATAAATAAAATAATAATTTAAGATAAATTTTAAACACTGTAATGCCAGGTTTTCCCGCAGGACTGCGCTATTTATAAACTTCACCCATGATCCATAGGCATAATGTAAACCAGTCCCCCTTCCCAAGTTTGTAGTGGTCCTGTGTATAAAGGAAAAAAAAACAATACTTAGAGACACAGCAGCTGAAGTTCTTGAAACGACCTTCTCTGCTGCAAACCACTATAGGGGAGAAGAAGAAATTTTTTTCTCTTTTTGTTGTTTTACATTGGTTTGTTCTACATTTTTATACTATTGATCAAGACCGGATTTACGTATAAGCTAAGTAAGCTGTAGCTTGGGCCCCCCAGATCCCACTTTTTTTCTTCTTTTTTTAAAGTTTTATTCGGAACTGGGCCCTATAAAGCCCATTAAAAAAAATTTTCTTTTTTTTTGCATTTTTGGATGCTTTTCAAAATCTAATCGAAGTGTTTAAAAATATAAAATAATTGTTGGCTATACACACTTTTTATGTAAATAAAAAGTAAGGTATTAATGTCTAATTCTTTATACTATTTCTAAATTCATAGCATCGAAATATTTATTTAGACATACAGAAGAAAATTAAATGAATTTGGTAAACTTAGTTTAATTGCATTGTTTTATAAAAATAATTTATCTGTAATATTAATATTAAAAATAAGTGTAGAAGTCAAAGTGTGTTTTTTAAAGTATGCATGTTATGTATGCATGTAAACTAATAATTTAACAATTATTTAAAAAGAAGAAGGCTCCGCCCCTTGATCACTAACCCTCGTGGTTGCTCCTCATTAATCAGTGCAGATAACAGGAAAAACAGTTTATTTCCATTTTTCTACACAAAAATTACGAATGCCATTTACATTTTGAAGATGACTAAATTTAAGCAAATCAATTAAATTTGAAAATTGGTACCTCTCTCAGAGTTATTTCTCAGTGAAGATGGATTCAAGGATAGAACATTCGCCTCCGAATTAGGTGAACCGAGTTCGAATGCCAGTGATGGCTGCTGGTCGATATGAATTCTACGCCCGGCTTGCACCGACCACAGTGCTGACGTAAAATATCCTCAGTGGTAGACGGATCATGGGTTAGAGTCCCCTTGCTGTCAGACTAACCGTGGGAAGCATTCGTGGTTTTCCTCTCCATGTAACTCAAATGCAGATAGGTTCCATCAAAACGTCCACCACGAAGGCAAAAATTTCATCAAATACTTGATCCTGGAGTTCTCTATTTTGCTGGATTGGGTTCAAAATTACAAGGCTACGGAGTTGGACATAAGTAGTGGAAACTCGAAATTGGGTGGGCTGTTCAATGATTGCTATAAAATAAACTAATAATTTGACCGCAATAGGTATGGGCTCGTGTTCGTGAGAATGGGAGTTCGAATCCTGCCTGCCGAAGAATACCCATGTATAAAATGGTTTCTGATGCCTGTAAAATCTGTTTGGGTCGCAAAGTCCAGTAAGTTCTTAACAAATCAATACCTCTGGGTTCTGACCCAGGAGTTCCCTTGTCTTCTGCATTGAGTTCAAAATTACAAGGTTACGTAGTTAAACATGGGTAGTTATAAACTCAAAATTGAGTCAGTTTTTCAACGGCGGTCATAAAAAGAATAAAACTAATAATCAAATTTTATTTTCTTGTATTTCTTTCTAACTCCTTGCATATTTTCGACACACCTTCATTATTTCATGTTTCTAAGTCTATAGATTTTGAGCAACAACGCAAAATGTAACGTAAAGAATTTTTTTTAATAATTTAATGTTAATACTCAATAAAAAATAATGCCAGTTTTCCTCAGGTGTATATAAATGGAATAGAAGGCCCCACCTTTTTCAGTAGCTTGGGGCCCCGCCAAGCTTAAATCCGGCCCTGCGATAAACGGTACTGTACTGTTAATAAAGATATTCCTTTGAGAAACCATTTATATCATCCATGTTGATAAAATCTGAAAACACATTTTGACTTAGAAAAAAAGAATAAAGCGACTGTTGGCGGGATGCGGAATACACAAGCACATAAATTTTACAGGCGACGTACCTCCTGAAAGTCACTTTCTTCGTATGCGCTGAATCTTCGAACGTATGTTGCGCTGTTAAATCTGAGTATGCTGTTCACCCTTTCTATTCTTTGCCTGAGATTCTTAATCCGGCCATGTGCAGTTCGAAGCAGAAGGCTGAATTTAATATTACTACTAACTAAACATAGTTGATAGGTACTTTATTTGCGTCGTACTGCAGTTGCACAATGGGCTGTTGGTGATGGTCTGTGAAACACTCCTGAGGATGATCCGAAGACATGCCATCGCAATTTTGATCCTCTGCGAGGGGATGGCTTCCCTGCTTTGGTAACTCGACGACCTGCGCGCGAAGTCGAGTACTTTACGATAGAACAGTTGAACAAAGACCGACACCCTCGGTCCCATACACAGGTTGATCAAAGTGGTCACCCACTTACTGAACGCAGTCAGCGGAGCTTGGCTTCTGTGTTCTACTGTGAACTGTACTATGTCTTTACGATCAGTCCAGAATATGCATAACTTGTTTTCGTGTGCGATAGGGTAGGATCTTGCAAACAAAGGATCTTTATAGCTGCGCCACTGTAGCTTATCGTTGTAGTTGTTGTTCATTTACGTCGCACTAGAGCTGCACAATGGGCTATTGGCGACGGTCTGGGAAACATCCCTGAGAATTATCCGAAGACATGCCATCACAATTTTCATCCTCTGCAGAGGGGATGTCAGCCCCCACTTTGGTAGCCCGATGACCTGTACGCGAAGTCGAGCACTTTATGGTAGAACAGTTTAACAAGGACCAATATCGCACTTCCACGATCCCTACGCAGACTGATCCCAAGTCGTCACTCACCCGTACACTGACCGCAGCCAGTGATGCTCGACATCGGTGATCTGCTGGAAACCGTGTCTTAACGATCAATCAATCCACTGCGGGACTGTAGCTTATCGTGTATATGAATTAAAGGCCTGTTTACACGGTCCAATTTCTTGAATCCGAGAAATTGGAGAGATTTCTCTGTCCAAGAAATTGGATGATTCGTTGACACTATCCAAGTTCTTGAATGTCACTGATTCGTCGAAAGAAAAACTTGCGCATGCGTATTGTTCATATTCAACATTATAAAATAATACTTACGTAAGTTTAAATTTGCTAAATAAATTCAAATAAAATCATAATAACACAAATAAAGCGCAACAGATCAATTTATTTGGACTAAAATATATGAAAACAGACAACAAAATGACATAATTTGCTGCCTGCTTGTTGACGTCCCAAAACCCAAGACGCTGATTGGTTAAGGTAGAAAAAACTTGGATGGAAAGTAGAACATGCTCTACTATCGTCCAAGAAGTTGAACCAAGTTCTTGGATGCTTGTTTACACGATCCAAGCTCAAAGCAAAACAAGTTTCCATCAATATCAATCAATCTCTGTCCAAGAAATTGGATCGTCTAAACAGGCCTTTAGAGATGCGACCCCGACTCGTTTTTCACGGATGACATTTCACTCCTCGCCTGCATCTCCAAGTTCACGTATGCCATCTTTTTACATGCAGTAAGAAGGGGCCTATCAAATTTCTTCGTTGTAAGCTGAAACTTACTTTTTCAAAGTGAAGTGAAAAAGCCTTGAAATTATTGGTCAATTTCCGGATGGTTTGGCATCGGTACTTCTCGTTGACTTTGTTGATGGTTGCCATAGTAACATATATTTTTGGTGTTACCTGGAAAAATGTCAAATAGTCTACTAACTACGAAGATCAAGATTCTATACTCTCCCACCTATTTTGATTTCACTTTGAATGAATATTTTTTGAGGAACATCTATTTGTAATGATGCACATACAAAACTATTGGTTGATAAAAGACAAGCAAGGGTGTTTGCGAACAACAGAGGTTACATGTTACATATTAGTGCAGAATCCAATCATTTTTCACTAATTCAAGACACGCGAATTGCATTTGAACTTCAGTAAATGTTGGCGTTATTTTAATTAAAATTTTGTATTTTTAGTTCTATACATTTTTGTGAACTAAAGTTTTATAACTCTAATTAAAAAAAATCTCTTCTAAAAACTATGTTGACCTTCAATTCAGTTACATCTAAATCCTAAGCTGGAATCATATCTGTATTCACTAAGTTATCTATATTCTAAAAAGTCAGGTTTGAGGTAACTATAAATGTTTAATATCGTTCCAAAACAAATGTTCTAGTATTTCTTCTAGTGTAATATTTATTGTATCAAAGTCTAATATTTGCGGTTTTTCAGGTACAATATTTAGTATTTTTATTAAGAAAAAAATGGAAGAAAGGAGGCAGAGTAGAACTGAAGTGTTAGATAAAGATAGCAATGGACCAGGAAATGTGTATTTAACATTTGTGTCAATGGAGAGTCTTTTAGAAAAGCTCAAACTACTCAATTATGACAGTGAATTCGTTCAAGAATTTAAGATGAAATTTTTAAATAAGTAATTGCGATTTTAATACTCATTTTAATTTGCCTTTTCCTTCTATTTCTTTGTTTTGAAGCTGATATAAATTTTATTTTTGATAATTTTCTCTTAAGGTTGAAAAATAGGTACGTTTTTTATATTATATTATATTGTATATACTTTTCAACTGAATATTTTCTTTTTTTTAACGTTTATGTTTTTAAAGTGCATGATGTAGTTTTTACCGAATTCTATTGCAATTTTTTTTTTGGAAATTCTTATGAGTCTATTAATTTTAGAAGATTTTTTTTTCTTATGTATATATATATATATAGTATAAAGCAGAGTTCGTGATTTTAAAAAAAAAAAAAAAAAAAAAATCATATTTTTTTTATTTAAATCGGATTTTTTTGATTTAAATCAGATTTTTTTGATTTTTATTCAAATACATTATAAGAACTTTTATTTATGATTAAAAAAACTTTATAAATGTTTAAGCAAAATTAAATTAATATTAAAACAATATTATAACAATATTTTAGAAGCTCTAACTTACTAAAATAATTTTTCATTATAATACATTTTGAAACAAATGCATAATTGAAATTTGAAGACTAGATGAAATAGAGAATTTAATGAATACTTCAGGGGTCTAGGTTTTTCTGAGAGGTGCTTATTTTGTGAAAATTTAGACACAATTTGTGAAAATTAAAAAATATTAAAAAATCAACACGAAAATATGGATTTATCGTTTCTTATGAGACACAAAAATAAAATTTTAAGAAAAAGTATTTTGTGAAACTATTGTTTTTCCTAAAGTTGAATTTGTGAAGGTACCGCCAAGCGGTAGGAAATTTGGCTTGGACACAGACCTTCAACTATTAAAACAAAGTTTTAATTAGCAAACCATAATTTTAATTTAAAATTGTGATTTTTTTTTTCTCTTGTTTTTTTATATGACAAAATAAATGTAACAGATTTTGTTTATAAATGTAGTCATTAATCAAAAAGTAAATAAATATTTAATCTATATGTTTTTATATTAAAATATTCATTTTTAATCCTATATCAAAATAAATAAGATAAGTTAAAAAAAATTTAACTTATGTACTCATTGGAATTTTTTTTCACAAAATTACTTTATAGAAAATCTGATGTCAAAGATACTGTAAACATATTATGAGGAAAAAATACGAGTTAATAACTCTACTGCTTCAAATAGACTTTGAAAAAGTTTTAAAGGGACCAAAATCAATCATATTATCAAAATCAATCTTATCTTTTTTTTAGCATATTAGGGTAATTTCTTTTTAATATAACCTCAAGCTTTAGAAATATACATTTTCCACCAATAAAATATAATGTAGATTTTAATGCCATGCTTTTTCAATCAAAAGGTAGAATTTTAATTAACATTATTTGCATTTTTTTTTTTTTAAAAATTCATGTTTATTAATTACTTTCTACATCTATGCAAGTCTATATTAAGACAACATTAAATGTGTACTTTAAATCTCAAGAATCAAAAGATTTTTAAAAATGTAATTTCAAATGTGTTGGAATTTCACACACACACCAAGAAAGAAAGTAATTTCGCTAACTAAAATTAACTAACACAGCAATTTATTTAAAATAAATTTTAAAACTCAGAAAAGAAAATAATAAAAGTATCAATAATTTAAAACACTGTTTTTTAACTTTTAAAATCAATATGTATATATATAAAAAAATCAGTTGATTTAAATCAATGATTTTTTTAAAAAAAATCATTTGATTTAAATCATGATTTAAATAGTGATTTAAATCAAGCTGATTTAAATCAACGAACCCTGGTATAAAGTTATAAAGATTTTATATTTTCACATTAATTATGACTTAAATTGAGTAAAAATATTGAAAAGTAGGGTGACCTGGAGTAATTCCTGATCAAAAAATGCAAACATCTATTTTGTGAAAAAACTATTCAAGATAGAATTTTAATATTTACTGGAAGTTTGAGGCTATATGAGATGAATCATATGCTACCTTCTTTTGTTTGAAAATCTAATTAGAATTTAAAAGATTTTAAATTTTTAGTGATCAGGAATTACCTCTTCTCTTGATCATTTCTGGGGTAATTCCTGATCACTTCTGGGGTAATTACTGATCACCAGTTTTTATGGTAAAGGGGCTGTTTAAAAATAATTAAACAATGGTAATTAACAAATAAGACATCAAGATCAAACAAATAAAAATAAAAGACATGTTGGTTAGTTGGTGTTGTGTCCATGGGGAGAACTATAGATATCCACGAGTGCGCAAAACACAGCCGGCTAACTCCTTGATGTACAGACTCTTGATGTCAAAGGGGGAGAATTCCCCAAGCAGAGCCAGGGATATTGAAATGGCAGGGCAGTCAAAAATATGTTTTGGTGTTAGTGGAATATCATCACAGTTACTGCAGAGACGGTGGGTTCTACTATTGCCATCTCCCAGCATCTTCATACCTCGATAGTGACCAGTTCTAAGGTGGATGATAGTTTTGGTAAGGTCTCTATTTTCCTGAATGATCCCCCATGGAATATTGGTTGCCATTGCCTCCGAGGAGGTTGGACTATAAGAGATAGTTTTAAAAGCAATAATAAAGATTAAAACTTTAAGTTTTCCAAATTTCTTTGCATCGTGCCATACATTTTAGGCAAGCATTCTCATGTTCTGCTGGAATATAAGAAAGAGTTCCCACATGGGTAACTTTTGCTTGATATTTTTAACTTCATTAAGTGAGAGTGTAAAGTTAAGTACGGTATGTCAACTGCTCTGGCAGCAGCTCTCACACTGAAATTTTCATTTTCAATCATTAAAAGAAATTCACTAATTTTGCTTTCTAGAAGCTTATTATTCTTTTTAGGCTTATAATTTCTCACCATATTTATATTAGGCTAATTTATAAACTTAAAAATTATTCTAACAATGTACACACATATAATTAAGATAAAAGCAAGGTAAAACAAACCAAAAATGGTGCAAATCAGAACACATTTGTCTTGTATACAGTTAAAAACAAATTTTGTGATTACAGTTAAAATATATTTTAGTTGTTCCACTTAATAAATATGAACTGTTATTTAAGAAAAGGCAATTAGCTATTTATTAGCTATTTTTTATACTATTTATAAGAAGAAATTACAATGATCAGGAATTACCCCAGTGATCAATAATTACCCCATCTGTAGAGGGCAACATTTGATATAGTTTCCAATAATCAATTATAATGTTTACAGTAGATGTGAAACAATTAAACAAAAGCTTACACTATTTTTATATCAAAGAAAAAGAAAGTAACTCAAAATATTTATTATTAAGAGAAAGAGGGGGATCTTTGCAGAAATGTGCACATTTTGAAACCCATCTTTGAAACGGAAAATACAGAAAGCAGTTTAAAAGATACTTATTTTGTTAGATTAAACAAAAAACTATTATTAAATAAATGTAGTTATACTTTAGTAAAGTGTACAAGTATTCTTGTCCATGTCTCAAATTTAAAAAAAAAAAAAAAAAATTCTGAATGAAACTTAGGTGATCATTATTTACCCCAGAAACAGAGTGATCGTGAATTACCCTGGGTCACCCTAAATGGTTTTTAAGACTTAGAAAACCCTTATCATGTGTTTCTAAAAAACACTTAATTGAAATACTTATAATTAGCTTACTTTTAGCAAATGGCACAGAAGTGATTCACTTTTTTGTATGCTTCTTCTGCTTCAGTTTAGGTAAAAGTTAAGTAAATAATAAGCAGAAAATTATACTTTCAAAATTTTAAAGCAATTTTGAATCGGTTAGATATTGAGTCAGGTCTCATTTAATTTATTAAGATTTGAGGTTTTCTTGAATATTTTTCATTTTAAATAGCAACAGATTATTTTTAAAGGATTTATTGTAGACTTATAGTGGCATTTCTTGTTTCCCTTCGCAGTGCACACTTTTAGAATTCTGTAATTTGTAATCACAATGCTCAAATACTGTGGCCAGTAACACATAGTGCTGCTCTAGTGAGACGTAAATTAGCAACCACAACGCTCAAATACACCATCTGGGGAGAAGACTGGTTCCATGTCTTGACCCTCCCCCTTTTTCCCTCCACAGCTTCTCAGTTGTATAACAGTGTACTACGATATTTTTTCCTTTCTTAATATTTTTCGTATTTACTTGTCAAAATATTTTTAAAAATTTCTGTGGCATTTTTTTAGAACTATGTTCAAAATAGTTTTTAGTTCCGTATAGTTTTCTAACTGAAAAGTTTTTAATCTATTTGAAAATCAAGACAGAAACTAACATACTTCCTTTTCCTATCACTCTCCACATGTTTTGGTGAAAATATATAATAAGTGTTGCTATGAGTAGAGAGTTCTGCTCTACGCCACCTGTAGCCTATTTCAATCGCCAATATTTAATTTTCAATTATTAACCTTGTGCAATTCAAGAATTTTGTTATTTCGACTACCCCTCTTGCTATTTTTCTCCTTGTTATTATTTTTTATTGTTTTTAAGTATTTAATTATATAAATGGTTTTATTGTGCATCTAAATCTCTGTTACTTTTTAAAAGTAATTTATTAAGTAAAGTACTATTTGTTTCATCATTTAGACACTATTTTGCTATACAGACAAATCCAGGAGAGCAATTTTTTATGTTTTCTTCAATCGCAGCGTGGCTCATTAGAAAATCAAAAATAAAGTTTGACAGTCCTCAAGAGGTGAGACTATATCTTAGGCTTTTTTTTATTGAATTCTTTGATGAATGTCATGTAATGAAAGGTGACAAAATAATGTGAACTTGATTACAATTTAAAGCAGTATTTTCTACTGCAGCAATTTTGATATGGTTATGTAATTGAATAACAAAAAAAAGTGGTACAAAGATTATATATAAAAAAAAAAAAAAATTAAAACTTTTTTTTTTCTTTTTAAGGAAAAAAAGACAGAAAACTTCTTTAAACTTAACAATTTCATAACATAAACCAACATTATTTTCTTTGATAATCTCAAAGAATATTGAAAATTTTGTTGCAACATTATAAAATTTTGACATAAAATACTTTTTTCCTTTTAAACAATTAAACTAATTTTTCTTTTAAACTGTAAAATGTTTTTTTTTCTTATAAACTATATCTAGTATCATAAAAACCACAATGCCTAAATTATTAAAGGCACTGAGTTGCCTCTGTGAAAGAATGGTTTTATTCTCAAAGGTGTCTTGATGCCCATTCAGAATGAAAAAGCTGGAAAACAAAATAAGGAAAGGATATAATCACTTTAACAGCAAACACGATTATATCCACAAAAAGGAGTGCTTTCTAATATTGTATCAATACAATAGTGAGAGAAACACTAAAAAAAAAGAAAGAAAAAAAACGAAATAGGACACATTAAGAAAAAATATATATACGCAATAAAACATATCAAACAAAAAACAGAACATACATAATAAAACACAAAATGAAATCGAGTAGCCAATTCAAATGAACTTGCACGTACTGGAATCTTTCAACAATGATTTAAAATATTTTTTCTTGTAAGATTGCCAGATTACAAAATATGAAAAGAGAAGTGCAAATAGTGTTCGAAGCGTAAATGCAGAAATCTTGTATTCTTTGATGTAGCATTCTTATTGCATTTGTTAGTACCTTAGATTGGCCCGAAAATGGATGGGCGCAAGGTAATAATGTACTACATATATAGTGACATAAATAATGTTTAATTAATTCTTTTCTAATGTAAAAATTTGAAAGGTTAATGCTCAGATCGTTAAAAAAATATTTTGTCATTATTTACTTTTTCAAAAGAATCATGTTAACAGTAAATTTTAGAGTATTGATAACTTGATTTTAAAAATTTTTTAGCAATAGATTCTGACCCTATTATCACCTGAAGAAAATGTTTTACTTGTATGCTATGGTTTCAACAATTATTTTGACAATTTATTTTATAATTAATTTTTCTATTTTAGTTCGATGATCCCAATGGTACCATTGCTAGTATATTGGAGCAAGTTAAACAAATGGTTTGTTTTATATTTTTACCATTCTGCTTTGTTCTTTAAACTGAGTTATCAAATTATAAAACCTTTTGCTTTGCTTTAGGGAGTTCATGTAGACTTTCCTCCAAGCAAATTGAAACAAGGATGGGGTGAACATGTCATCTTAGTGCTCTCTCATTTGGCTGATGAGGCTCTTAAAAGAAATAATTTCACATGGAAAAGGTGATTTAAAAAAAACAACAGAGGATACAAGAATATTTTTTTCCGATAAGGGTTGGCAAAAATCATAATTTTTTTGAAAAAAATCTTTTTTTTTCTAAATTGAAATTGGATTTTTTAATTTAAATTTAAAAAAATCTTGTTATAAATCTGATTTTTTTTTTTAAATTTAAGTTAAGAATTTTTTTTTGTTTTAAATCACGTTTCTTTATATATATATTTTTAATAATCAATAAAAACTCAGAATAAAGCGTATTAATAATGTTTACTATTATTAAAAAATAATCATAAATAATATTTAATTATGAAAATACTTATAAAATAATTATAATGATTAAATTTTACTAATAAATAAAATAATTAAAATAGTGAAAATTATTTTGTATATAATTATCAATAACTAATCACTCCAAAATAAATTCATAGTTATTTTTGTCAAAGCTCAAACCCAAACACCCATAGTCAATATCTAACGTCAAAGGCAAAACTTGTCAGTTAGATATCGAATGAAGAATAAATTTCTGTAAATCAAAAAACATAAAAAAAACTAACAATTCTAAATTATTCTGAGCAGAATTTCCTTCATTGTTTACATACACAAACTACATGTTTAAAAAGTTTTTTAAAAATTACTTGTATTTAAATAGACAAACCTAAATTGGCATAATTTAGTTTTTTATTTAAATACCAGTTATTTGTTATTTAACAAACAAATTTTAATTTTGTTATGAAACAACCAAATATTGTAAATATTAAATTCTTTTACACTCAGTTAATGGAAAATTACAATACTTAAAAGTTTATCTTATTTTTATCACATTCAGTTGTTATTTTTTGTTCATTTGTTTTGAACATCAATTATCAATTTAAATATATTCCCCCCTACATTGTTTCTCTAAATAAGACCTTCAATATCAATAAAATCCGATTTTGAAAAAAAGATTTATAAATATATAATAACATCTAGTAAATTCTAAATATACTTTTAAGAGTGTGCCAATAATTTATATTAAAAAAATATTGTTTTTTACATCAATGATATGTAAAAAAACTCAATTGATTTAAATCAATGATTTAAAAAAAAAAATCAATAGATTTAAATTATATTGACCCTGATTCTATTTCAAGTGTGTTTTCAATAAAGCATTTTTTTATTCATTATGTCTGACATATACATTATGTATTTATCCACATTTTGATGTAGAATTTCAATAGATCTTGACTTTATGAGTTTACAAGAATTTCGTCACACATGAGACTAAATTTAAATCTTGTATGACTTTTTTTGAACTACCATGAAAACTTTCATGTGACATAATAAATTTTAACAGGGCCATCATTTTGCCCAATGAAGATGAAGGAAATGATTCTATCATTGAAACTGATGATGCAGAAGTCACTTTGGAGAAAATTGAAGAAGAAATGATTGCTGTAAGATTTTTTTTCCTTTTTAATGTTAATGCCTAATAAAATGGCTAATATAATTTTACACAATAAAATAGTACAGTCTATTCAACTAAAGATTTTCTGATTTATTTGTGAATTGATGAAAATTATTTTGACTTTTATATTTTTGGATCTTATGAAGTGCAGGTTCTCAGTTCAGCAAAAAGTTCCAAACATGCGTTTGCATGTCTAAAACGATAATTTCAACTGTAAACGCTCAAAAATTATTTTGATACAAATTTTGAAACTATTGGTTTATTTCATTGTCTAAATATAAAAGATTATAAAAAATGTCCACAATATTGTTTGCTTAAAAAAGATAATGTAATTTTTATTGGCTCAAGTTTTTGTAATTATTTTTGCTGAAATTCTTTGAAAATAATTTTCAACCAAGCCATACTTGATCACATAAAATATTTTAAATTCCAACAAGAACATCACCTAAATTAGACCTTTGGTTTATTAAATATCAGATCTGGCAGTTTGAGAAATAAAAAGGTTTCCGAATAATCATGTTTTAAGTGCTATTTTCAGTTCATAATTATTAAAAAATGACAACATTTTATTCTAGTTGCATGCAATTTGGGTAATTTAAGTAATATTAATTGTATGTTATCCATGACATACACAAACTAACTGAATGAGTTTAGCTATTGTAACAATTATATTAATACACGTGTAACACTTTTTTATCACTTCTGAATCATTCGGTTTCTGAATCTATTTTTTACATCCACTAATTTTGACAGGTTCTTAATTGTATTTTTAATTAGTTCTTTTATCAAGAACATAAAAAAGACAATTTTAGTGCCTTAAATGAAAATTTAAATTTTTGACATATATATAATTTTTTGCTATAAAATTGATATATTGGTGAAATATTATTTTGACTTTAAAAATGTATGTAACATTGTTTTTTTTTTTTTTAAATCTAATTTAGCAACAAATATTTTTTTTTCTCTAAGGTCATATTATTAAAATCAATAAACATTTCTCAATTTACACACAATCAATATTTAACACAAGCATTTTCATTTTTAAAACTGTTTGTTTTCTTCATATTGAAATCTTGAAAGATTTTTAGTATCAGCATAGAAAATACTGGCTATATGCAGACAAAATTGAACCCAATAGTTATAAATAACTGTCGCGATCTTACAACATTTAAAGAAACAATACATTATTATTTGATAGAAGACTTTTTTATCGAGTAGTAATGAATTGTAAATATAAAAATTATGTAATTTTTTTTAAAAAAACTAATCTCCAATTTGTCAATTTTTGTTCTCTAAGGTTTTATCATTAAAATCAATAAACATTTCTCAATTTACACACAATCAATATTTAACACAAGCATTTTCATTTTTAAAACTGTTTGTTTTCTTCATATTGAAATTTTGAAAGATTTTTAGTATCAGCATAGAAAATACTGGCTATATGCAGACAAAATTGAACCCAATAGTTATAAATAACTGTCGCGATCTTACAACATTTAAAGAAACAATACATTATTATTTGATAGAAGACTTTTTTATCGAGTAGTAATGAATTGTAAATATAAAAATTATGTAATTTTTTTTTAAAAAAACTAATCTCCAATTTGTCAATTTTTGTTCTCTAAGGTTTTATCATTAAAATCAATAAACATTTCTCAATTTACACACAATCAATATTTAACACAAGCATTTTCATTTTTAAAACTGTTTGTTTTCTTCATATTGAAATTTTGAAAGATTTTTAGTATCAGCATAGAAAATACTGGCTATATGCAGACAAAATTGAACCCAATAGTTATAAATAACTGTCGCGATCTTACAACATTTAAAGAAACAATACATTATTATTTGATAGAAGACTTTTTTATCGAGTAGTAATGAATTGTAAATATAAAAATTATGTAATTTTTTTTAAAAAAACTAATCTCCAATTTGTCAATTTTTGTTCTCTAAGGTTTTATCATTAAAATCAATAAACATTTCTCAATTTACACACAGTCAATATTTAACACATAAATTTTAATTTTTAAAACTGTTTGTTTTCTTCTTATTAAAATTTTTAAATATCTTTAGTATCAGCAATAGAAGATACTGGCTATAGACATAAAAAATTGAACCCAATAGTTATGCACAACTGTTGCAATCTTACGACATATATATAGTCAACACATCACTATTTGATAAAAGACTTTTTATCAAATAGTAAGGAATAGTAAATTTAAAAAGTATTTAAAATTTTTGTTTTTAAGTCTCCAATTTGTCAACACTTTTTTTTTCTCTTAAGGCTATATCATTAAAATCAATAAACATTTCTCAATTTACACATAATCAATATTTAACATAAACAATTTTATTATTAAAATTTTTGGTTTTCTTCATATTGAAATTTTGAAAATTTTTTAGCATCAGCATAGGCTGGCATACTGGCTATAGACATACAAAAATTTTACCCAATAATTATACACAACTGTTGCAATCTTGCAACATTTATAGAAACAATACATTACTATTTGATAAAAGACTTTTTTCATGTCATATGAAAAGAGTTTTCAAAATGCATTCTTAAGAAGAAGTTTATTGTATGGGACATTTAGTTTAAACAATTTGTGTTCTTTCTAGATCCCTAAGGTTTACTCAAATGCTCATTACATTCGATAAATTTATCGAATTTAATTTATCGCTACATTTTTCTATCTATTTGACGCTTTTCATAAATATGAAAATGTAATTAGTTTAAATTATTAACACGGAAATGAATTTTATTGTAATTGTTTTCAGGAAACATTTGAGAATGATTCTGAGGAAGAAGGAGAGGTGCTAGATTTAGAAGCTTTGAGAAACTTGTCTCTTGCAAACCAGGTAAATTTCAATTCACTTCTATAAGTGTCTTGTATTTCACAATACAGTGAACTCTCGCTACTACGATATCTAATACAAGACAGTATAAATTCAATTTTTTCATACTCATTGACAAAAGTATTAATTATATTACATCTATATTTATTAATTTAACACCTTTAAATTTTTTTTTCTACTGGTCATACATTTAAATTTTTTGTATTTTTAACTTTACGTTTTCAAAACATTTTTTTGCTACATTATTTATTTTCAAGTGCATTTTCATAATTTTTTCATTATGTGGCTATGTAAAATTTAAATGAGAAAGTTAAAAAAAATTGAAGAACTTAGTGTTGCATTTATAACAGCTAGATTTTAATTTTCAAATTTTTTTAATTTTCTAAAAGTTTTTAAGAATTAGAGTAAGTGTCAATGAACCCAAAATTTAAAAAAAAAAAAAAAACTTTCCAAATTTTTTAGCTGAGATATTTTTAAAATTTTATATTATGATATTTCTAAATGGTGGAATTGCCCGAAAGTATGTTAATATTTATGTTTATACTTCGTATCTTATTCAATTCTATATATATTTTTTCCCTTAAGAATAGTCTTATTGAATAATTAGTCACTTAAGCAATACGGCTATTGGTAAAAAAAGATTTATAGAGCTTTAAAATAACCTTTTTAAATTTTGCACAAAGAACAAGACTACAATTTTTTCAAGATAAAAAAAATCTGAGATTTTTTCCTTCTGTACAAACTCAAACGATAAATGGCTTTATTCTTACTGTCTATGTGTAGTGTTTGTGTCTGAATGAAATCATTGTAAATTGTGAAGTGGGTCACTTTGGAATGTGTTTTAAAAAATTGAGTCTTAAGATGTAAAACTTTGGAAGCCCCTGTGTTGAAGTTTTAAATTAACTACGAGTTTTCTATATAACTTGCTGGGTGAATAATCTTTGTGCCCTTTGTAACTTTTTTGTTTCCATTACCTATTAATTTTGCCTTGAGGGGAAAAAAGTACTGGTGTTGCAATGCTTTTAAGTATTAGATTTTTAGCTAAATTAAGTTTGGTTTTTCAGAGAAAAAGGAGATGACATGAGGCCTGTTTACATGACTTATTCCACTATTACTTGTTTCCATTACTTATTAATTTTGTCTTAAGAGGAAAAAGTAGTGGTGTTGCAATGCTTTTAAGTATTAGATTTTTAGATCAATTAACTTTTGTTTTTCAGGGAAAAGGAGATGATATGAGGCCTGATGAGGTAATGGAATCAAATTTGGATGTGGTGGAATGGAAGATGGAGGTAGAGAGAGTCATGCATCACCTTAAAGTCACAGTCAGGAATGACTCAAGGGTAGATTCTTTATTCACTTGAGTATTACATGGAAAAAAATATAATTAAATATTTTTACGTAAGAAACTTTCAGTTTTTATAATTTCCTTTGGTATGGTACCATTGTATGTTATAATTTAATTTCAGATCGTGTTTGAATATCAAAGGTGAATATTAAGGGGAGATATAGGGCCAGGTATAAATGCTGTATATAAGGAAAAAATTCTTCTCATTTTAACGTTATTTAACACACTTTTAAATGTATGCATACATACTTAAATATTGTGCCACGTTGTGGTCCCCCTAATTTGTCTATAATTATTTCTTTTGGTATGGTACTATAGTATGTAATAATGTAATACCTGACCAAGTTTGAATGTTATTGTAAGAAGCTTTTGATTTTTACATACAGTATTAGTCTCAAATGTTTCACCTATCCATGAGAAAAACAAATAAAATCAAATTTAAATATTTCATAAATTAATGAAGTGTTTATATTTTTTGTACTCAAATGTTTCACCTATTCATTAGTAAAAAAAGTTAAATTTCAATATTTCATAAATTAATGAAGTGTTTATTTTTTTTAAATTCTGCAATTAAAGACTAAACTTTAATTTTTAAGACCGTGCTTGGAAATATTTTAAAAAAGTTGTTAGAAGTATTTCTTAAATTTTAGAAATAATAAAATTTCTAAAAAATATTAAATGTTTTATTGCAATTATTACAATTTGCAATTATTTAGTATACTAATAGTTATTTTTTACAGCGTGTAATTAATTATTTTGTGTTGTGAATAATTACTTTTGACTCTTTAACTAGAGAAATATAATTCAAATTTAAACCTTCTCATGTTAGACCATAGTTGAAATATATAAACAAAAGTATTAAAATTATTTTGTCAACAAAAGTAGGGTCTTTAGAAATTTTTTAGAATGTTTTTCAACTACTTGTTTGTATTTATTTTATATAGAAATTATTCAATTATTTTCCAATGTTTATATTTTATTTTCTTATGATAGATTGTTTCTGTTGTTGGAAAACAAGTAGAATTTCACTTTGTCTAATCTTAATATAGTCTTATCTCAATATAGTATTATCTCAATATAGTATTATCTCAATATAGTATAATCTCAATATAGTATTATCTCAATATAAGAGAATATTCTACTCCTCATATTAATCAGGACTGCCAAGGCGGTCTGCTGTTAAAAATGACACCATGACAACTTGGGCTGCCAGTCTTTTATCCCAATGGCTATCCATATAATTGAGCTATTGTTGTTTTGCCCTGCACCCTCTTTTCTTTGATCACTTAGAGGTTATGATACAAAAATTTTCTTAACTAGATTTTTTTTACATACATTCTAGCAATACATGAGCAGCTTAATTCATTCATTTAATTTTAATATATTTGATAATAATGGATAAGGGTTTTAAGATATTTAATTTTATGAAAGTGAAAAAAATATTATTACACAATATTGGTTTTTTTTACTTATTGGTTTTTTCCCCTTTTTCTTGTGTTTACTGATAGGGATCTTGACTTGCCCCAAGCAATGAGGTTATAAAAATATAAAAGATTGGCTTAAATATCTGTTTATACTATTGATATCTGAAGTCATAAAATTTTTTATCACTTTAATTTAGAATAGAAATAGCTGATAAAAAATAAAGATGCACTGACATCTAAAACAAATTATTTTTTCATTTCTAAGAAAATTTTAGATAGTTTATATTTTGTTATTAACTTTCAAAAACCTATTTTCGATTCGATAAAATTTCATAATATTTTGAGAATTTTAAAAATTTGTTTTGATTAAAAGATTGTAACCTAATTAAACGCTTTAAATATAATAAATATCTTGGTAGAACTATTTTGAATTATAATGACATTAGCAAAACTTTATTGAAAAACTTAATCTATCTGATTATGAATGTCACTATGAAGAAGAGAAATATTTTGAATTCATTGATAAACATCATAACCATATATTACATTATTACATAAACATATTATTGCATCATAAACATATTATTACATACATCATTACATATTATTACATACATTATAAACATTGATTTTACTTAATAATTTAAATATTATAGGAAGCTTAGAAATTTAATGCTAAAAGGTACAAAATTTAGATCCATTTAATAATTATCTTTATCAATTAATAAAATTCTTATGTACTTTCCTAAGGATCTGAATAATTTTTGTTTAAAAATATCCAATAGATTCTCTTTACTTTTAGGTATGTTAACAGAATGGAAATGGGCTGTTTATTGTTATTCTAAAAAATTTGTTTTCAATTATAAGGAAAATTTAAATTTGAATAACAGTAACAATTTAAAAAATTTTTAAATTTAAATTCTAAATTAAAATTCTAAACTTTTTCTATCTTTTGTATTTAACCTCTTAGACGAAGTTAATAATAAAAATGTAATCTTCTGTAAAAATTCTATGTTATACTTTTAAATAGGGAGTTAAAAATAGTAAAAATTTTAAGCTTAGTAATTTAAATAATAATAATATCATTAAAAACATTTTATCTTTATAAAAGAGGTTAATTAAAATTAGCAATATGCAATTTCAATACTTAAATATTAATCCAAAATTTCATAAAATTACTATTAATTTAAAACAACCACCTGCAGGTCTAATACTTACCTAACTAACTTGGTACAATTTTCTCTAATAACTTAAATAAAATTATTAACAATATTATTAAAGAAGTTTTTTCTTGTATTATCACTTATAATCAACTGATTTCGGAATTTATTAAGTAAAATAAAATTAGTTCCATTGTGACTTATGATCTCCAGGGTCTCTTCTATAGCATTCCTCTTTCTAAACTAAAAGATGTTCTTTTAGGTTATTACTATGATCATAAGAATATTCTTAATTGCGATTTTGATTATTGGAAAATTATAATTAATATTTGTCTTTTAAATAATTATCTTTACAATGGAAACATATTTTTATTCAAATTGATGAAATACCACAAGGATCTAATTATTCGTCACTCTTAGCTCACTTATTTTTGCGCTATTAAGAAATTATTTTCTTAATTTTAAACTTGTTTTTAAATTTACTGATAATTTAATTATCTTTAATTTTCAAAATTAAAAAATTTTGTCAAGTAATATTTACCCCGAGTAAAATAATCTTGCTGCGTAATCATGATGATGTAATCTGGCAAACTTATTACAAAAATATTTTAAATCATTTTGAAAGCTTCTGGAACGTTCTTTCAAGTTCATTTGAATTCACTACTTGCTTTATGGATTATACTTTGTATTTTTCTTCCCTTTAATTTTCTATTCATATATTTTTTACTTAATATGTTCTATTTTTGCTTCAAATTTTTTTTTCTGGTGCTCCTCACACTATTATATTGATATATTTTAATTTAGCTATATTAGTACAATATTAGAAAGCACTCCTTTTTGTGGATATAGTGGTGTGAGCTGATGACGAGATTATGTTTTTTCATTATTTTGTTTCCTGGATTTTAAAATTTTTTGTTTTTGTTTTTTGAATAACATATTTTATTTTAATAATTTTTCTCCTTCTCTTTTAATTAATCTTGATTATATTATTTTCCATGTTTTCTCTATATTTCTAACTTATATATATATATATATATATATATATATATATATATATATATATATATATATATATATATATATATATATATATATATATATATATATATATATATATATATATATATATATATATATTATTCTTGTTTCCGTACATTTGTCATTATATCTTTACTTACATATTGTGCAGCTTACTTATATATACATTTACTTACATATGGGCTCTGAAAGTATTTTTTTTTATGGAATTAATGTTCCACTTAACTAAAAAGATTGGAAGGCCACTGGTCTAATAAACTAACAGAAATGTTTACTCCTTAGGATTGGAGGAGCCATTTAGATCAGATCCGGCAGCATCGCAAGAACATGGACGAAACACTGTCAACCACAAAACTACAATTGGACAAACTGCACTCTGACATCAGTCGCTCCTTAGAGAAAATAGGTAGCCGAGAAAAGTACCTCAATAATCAGCTGGAGCAACTGATATTAGAGTATCGCACAGCTCAGGACCAACTGTCGCAGGTTAAAGAACAGTACAAATCAGTTAGTGGGGGTGTTACTGAAAGGTCTCGAACGTTATCTCAGGTACGTAATTTAGTAGAATTCAGACCAAAAGTTCATGATTAGTTTACCAGTTGTATTAGTCTAAGCTACTCCTATACTATTCTATCCTGAGGCACATATTAATATGATGTTGGTTTCCTTTTTACTTCGATAATAGCCTGCACACATCTGGGAAGACTTTCCACCAGTTTTTGATAGGTAACCATAGGAATTGACTTCACATCGCAATCACTACGCAATCTGCTCTCTAATTCCTCCCAAAGGTGTTCTATGGGATTTAGATAGGGGCTCTGAGAAGGCCAGTCCAGTTTTTGAACACCCATTTTGTCAAATCGCACCTGTGCAGTCCTAGATGTGTGAAATGGAGCAGTTATTCTGTTGGAAGAGACAATGGACCTTCCCCCGAAATATTCCCATAGAGCTGGGAGTGCAGCATTGTCCAGAATGTACATATACATTTCAGAGTTGATGTTTCCAACCACAGGAACTAACGGACACAGGACAAACCACGAGAAACACTCCCTACACCATTATACTTCCACCACCATAACAGCCGGGTGTCTGGATACTTTTGGCCAGATAGTGTATCTGTCATACAATATGTATTGCATAGGTGCCAAGTCCACTAGAAAACCCAGTAGGTTGCTTGATTTTCGAACCTGGTGCCCGAATACGTTTGGCCTGATAGTGTATCTGTCATACAATATGTATTGCATAGGTGCCAAGTTCACTAGAAGACCCAATAGGTTGCTTGATTTTGTTAATATCTCTTAATGAGATCATGTGGATTAGGGAATCGATCACTCTCCTCCCATTGAATTGACCCAGGTTCGAATCTCAGCGGAGGCTGGCTGATACAAATTTTGTTCCAGTCTTGCAATGACCACAGTGCTGGTGTAAAATTTCCTCAGTTAGCTGCTCAATCATGGGTTAGAATCCCTTTACTGCCAAACTGACTTCATGGTTTTCCTCTCCATGCAACGAGAATGCTGGTTAATTTCAACAAAGGATCCTCCATGAAGGCTGTTTACTTACAATACTGGATCTAGGAGTTCTCTTGTCTTCTGGATTAGGTTCTAAATTGCAGAGTTGCTCATTAATGGTTGTAGGCATATATATGTTCCTTTTTCTTTTCCTTATTTTTTTTTTTTGGGAAAAAATGTGACCTGAAATTATTTGAAATGAATTAGTTAATTTTTTTTACCATTTGAAATTGTGGATTGAAAAATATAATGAAAATAATAAAAAGTCCATTTAATGAAGGGTTGGATCCATTTAGATTTGTTCTTAAAAAAACCATTGGAAATACCACATATATCTGGCCAAAAAATTAAGTTATTCTAAAAAAGTAAATTTTATTTATAAAAAAATCATATAATACTTATATGATTGTTGTTTTAAAATAACGTTTTTCAGAAATTAGTTTTCAGAAATTTTTCAGAATTTTGAATTAATTGAATAAATTAATTGAAATTGAATTTTCATCAGAGATAGGCCATATTGCCTTTTCACTCATAAAATCATCTACGAAACTAGCTAAAAAAATAAATAATAATAATTTTTTTTATTGAAAATATTCAATTATGCATCTGTTTCGCCATCTGTTGGGAAAAAAGTCAAATCATTTCACACAGTCCTTAAGATTCAAAAATCATGGAAAATTATCCTAAAATATTTTTAAAATTTTCGAAAAGCACCTGAATTATTTCCATAATTTGATTGATCACCATTGCAAAAATTTTTTTTACTTTTAAATTATAAATTATCATTATTAAAATTTGAAAGTTTAGTGAAAATGAAGAAAATCTGCTTTAGATTTACATTCAATTAAATCAGGGGTTTTCAAAGTTGTTCTGATATTAGTTTGTTATTGCTGTAATTTAAAATTGTGTTTGTTATTATTTTTGTCTCTCTTTTTAAATTCCTTAGAAACAGATCAAATTGTATTTCAAATCAAAGTTTCTTTTTTTTTTCTCTAAAGATCACAGAAGAACTAGATCAAGTAAAGCAAGAGATGGATGAGAGAGGATCCAACATGACTGACGGAAGTATGCTTTTTTTCTTCTTATTTGATAGACATCCTTTTTTCTTTTTTGATGACACATAGCAACCGTTAGGGATTTTCCTCCCTCCATTTTAGTTTTTTTCATTTCAAATCACTAAAACTTGACTTTTATTTTGGCGTAGATATCGATGCAGAAAGCTTCTCCATTACTATTGTTTAGAACAGTGAAGTTACTTCTTTCTTTTCTGCCAATAAACTCTATATTGAGCCAAGGGGGCTCAGGGGATAGATCGTTCGCCTCCCAATGAGGTGAATCGGATTCGAATCCCAGCGATGACTGGGCGATACGAATTCCATACCGGGCTCGCACCGACCACAGTGCTGACGTAAAATAGCCTCAGTGTTAGGTGGATCATGAGTTACAGTCCCCTTGCCGTCAGGTTAGCCGCAGGAGGTGGAGGTCTTCGAGGTTTTCTTCTCCATGTAACGCAAATGCGGGTTAGTTCCATCAAAAAGTCTTCCACGAAGGCAAATTTCTCCCAATACTTGATCCAGGACCCTTCTCTTCTGGATTGTCTTAAAAAATTCAGGGCTATGGAGTTGAGCCTTAGTCGTAAATCATAAATTGGGTTGACTGCTCATCGATGGTTATAAAATAAAATTAATTCTATATTCAATATAAATCGTAACCAGAGTTGGAAAACTATTTTGCCTTTTTAGAAAATTAAATATTAGTTTTGTTGGAAAAAAAACCCTAGTCAATAGATATATACATATATATATATTTCTTCCACAGAACCTTTGGTGAATATTCGTAAAGCATTGTCAAAACTGAAAGTAGAATTGAGCCAGATGGATGTCCGAATTGGAGTAGCCTCTCACACTCTCCTCCAGGCAAAACTAAAGGAGAAGGGAAATTTGCAGAGAGCCATCAACAATCCTCCCATAACCATCTTCTAAGAGATTGTGTGTTTTGGAGTGCAATAAATTTATTTTGTATAGATTCAAGTCTGTCACACTCATTACATTTTTTTTTTTAAAGTTATTGTTATAAATGCAGTTAAATATAACTGCAATCATTTTTTAAAAGTATGGTGATTATTTTAAAAGTGTTGTCACTACTTTTAGCTGACGAATTTTATAAGGAGGATTAAATTTACACTTCTTTACAGCTGTATACTACGGATAGTGTTCGTTGTACGTCCTTTATGTGTATAATCATGTACAAAAGTATTTTTATGCAACAATTTTTGTGGGCATTTTTTAAAGAAATGATTGAATCAACTAGTAAATTAAATAAAGCATATTTTATTAAAACATTCAACAGAATACTCCAACCAAATGTTTTTGGGCATAAAAGCTCACATTTATGCTAAAACACGACAGAATCTGATGCAGTAGTGAAAATTAAATAAGACGCATCTACCATTTTGAACAGATGAGAACGCAGAGGAAAGAGGTATATACACAGTCATATCACATTATATAATAAGCGTTATCTTCCTTCCATCTAACCCAGTCTTTATTTCCAAGAAGTCAAAGTTAACATTAAAAAAAAAATAATAATAATTTTATGAACCTTCGGAAAATCAGATGGGTTGTTAACTTGATTTTGTGAAGTTTCACTCTAAGTTAACAATACAAATTAAGAACTAAAGTGAAAAAAGTCGGGTTGTTGTCTCAACCCAGTCTTAATTTCATGAAAGTTAATAATAAATATTACGGACTTAAGTGAAAAAAGTCGGGTTGTTGTCTCAACCCAGTCTTAATTTCATAGAAGTTAATGAAATAAGATGCATCGTTGCCACAACCCATCCTTTAGTTCACAAATTTAAAGTTAAAAATAACGATTTTTAGAGAAAACAGACTGATTGTTTTTTTTAAAAATAGATGGAAGAAGACAAAAATTGAGTTTTTGAACATGGGAGGCAGGTTGAAATAGCAATTCATTATGCGCGTAAAATTAAACGTAATATTTACTGGCACTTTTTCTTAATAAAATCTAATTTTACTCATAATAAATAGCTTTTCAACCTACGACATTAAGCACTTCCATTTTTCGTTTCCAATTTCATTTGGCACTTTGGATTCTAATACAATTCATTCCGAGTCGATTGGAATTAGTATCCACTTTTGCCAGACCTTACTCCTGCACCACCGCGACCTGAGTATCCACCAACTGCTCCTGAGGTAGCTCTTCCTGAAAATCCACCTTGTGCACCACCTCTGAATCCTGTATTTACTCCTGCACCTAATCCAGCACCCCCAGTGCTCCCTGCACTGGCTCCAGAACCATAGTTTTCTGCTCCAGATCCGGCACTGTAGCTTCCAACACCAGCTCCACCACTAGCTGCAGCACTTCTTCCTGCTCCAGCTCCGTAATTACCGGCTACTGTTAGCAGAAAAATATATTTTCAGTTTAATGTTACTTTTACTCAAAAACAACATAAAGAGAATGTCGTAAGCGTCATAGCCTATCTTAAAGAGGCAGACCCTATTTTCAAACGAAGGAGCTCGTAATTGTTTTAACATTCCAAATTTTTTTAATGAAAATATTTAGGTTTTAGTCTTTGTATTCCAAATTTTAAATAATTGATTAGAAGAATCAAAATATTTGCTATTTCATCCGACATCTTTTTATTTTAATTAATAATGTTTATAAAAGTTGCGCAAATTTACGTTTTAAACTTACGGACCGTTTACTATTATGCACATCCATACAGCTTTACCCGCAGGATGCATTGTTTCAAACCTTTTGGTAATTCAGTGAGTCAATTTTCAGTTCAGAAATTCAATTTTTATGGAACAAAAATCAGTTGGCAAGTATACACTATAAAGTTTTTATGTGATGGATTCAGTTGTCGTATGATTAATTACTATTTTTAGCAAATGCAGTAATAACTTTTGTAGGATTGAGTTATGTACTTTCACTATAGACTCGTCTGTTTCATGGGATTTTATAAAAGGATCGATTCGAATCAACAATGCAGTCAGTAATCGTTTGATAGAATTTTTTAAGATAGAAGGATTGATTGAGGGATCATCCACTATATTACTTTCTCACAAAAATGTTAAGCGGCATATTTAATGTGTTTTTGTTTAGAGATAATTGAAACCCTACTCTAAAATTATTTGATTAAAAAAATCTTCAACGCGATTACTAATTCTAATTAAAAAATGGTATGAAAGAATATTATATGGCTTATGGATAGTGCTTATTTTTTTAGGAAACAGCAGACACAATTCATATAAATATATAAAAAAAGATACGCACCACTAAATCCTGATCGTGCACCACCACTGGAGAATCTGTCTTGAAGACCTGCGGGTGGTTGATCCACAGTCATCTGGACATCAGCAGGGCTCTCTTTACCGTCGGTTCCTGGCTCATTGGTCCTGATGTTGGCACGGAATCCGTTGGCATCAGCGACGTACTCAACCACCCTAAAGAGACCTTGGTTGTCCGTGTAGCCGTAACTACCTCTCACTGTTCCACTGGCATCTCCTTCTTCATTACGATAATGCACATTGCCTTCTTCATCTTGTGCTTGGTAATCAAAATTGTATGGTTTTGGTGCACCCTGGCGGAAAAATTGATTTTGATTAGAATTGCTGATGATCGGAAGATGAAAATCAAAGTTTCATATTGAAAATCATATGGGGTAAAACTAAAAACAGCCATAGGACACAGGGCAACTAATATAAAAAGTGACGATTAAAAATTTACTTGATAATCGCCACTTTGTTTTTGCTAAAAATACACCCCATATGCTTTAAAACTCATGCTTTCAACTTCGCATATTATTTATTACACGGCTTAAAACTAAACCAATAATCATCATCGTGTAGGTACTTCATTTACATCTTACTAGAGCTGCACAATGGGCTATCGGCGACGGTCTGAGATTCATCCTTGAGGATGATCCGAAGACATTTTGATACTCTGCTGAGGGGATGGCTCCCCCGGCTTCGGTAGCCCGACGACCTGCACGCGAAGTCGAGCACTTTACGGTAGAACAGTTTAACGAGGACCGGTACAGCACATTTTTGGTCCCTACGTGACTGATCGAAGTGGTCACCCACCCGTTACTGACTGCTATCAGTGATGCTTGACTTCAGTGCTTTGCAGGGAACCGTATCTTTACGATCAGTTCACTGCGGGACTAATCATCATCGGAATATTCAGGTTATTTTACGCTGGTTCAAATTTCAGGGGGATTTTAAGAAAGAAAATCAGGAGGATTTTGGAAATGAACTCTGTGGTGCTTACCATAACTTAAGAAAAGCTTCATAAGAAATGCTTTACATTAATAATATCAATAGTTCATTTTAGTAGTTAAGAATTTTTCAATTTTTGAAAAAGTTGCCGATGGCTTTCAAAAGTGGCCACTATTAAAAATACTACTACTGGCCATTGGCGGGTTTTAAATTTTGTCCCATATCAAATCCATCAATAGCTATTGAGTCGCTCATTTTACCTACACTAAGCATATTTCGAAAGTGTGCAGTAATGGAATACTTTGTACGACAGAACAGACCTCATTTATTCTAGATAATTATTTTAAATTAATAATAGCATAGTTTGATAAACGCAAGACTTACGAGTACAACTGAATAAATTTTATGTAATTTGTTTAAATGTAAAATTATTTTTTAACTTTGCTCTTACTATTAAACACAGAAAAAAAAAACCAAGTAGGTCGGTGTTAATTTAGCTTTAAAAAAATGCATGTTTAGATTTCGAATAAAGTTTTCACTGTACTACCAGGTAATTCAAACAGAATATATTGAATGAATTGTACAGAATACTCTGAATTGTGGGATTATAATTTACGGGAGTTTGTGATAATACAGAATTTGGGGAAATATTGAATGTATTGTATTTAGAGAATATATTGAATTGAATGTTTTTAATTGATTGTCAAGGGAACCAAATGAAGGATGGTTGACCGAATGTTAACAATAACAAGTTTCCTGAAACCGGAAGAAATTTAGAAAACTTCCGGTGTATCCATCCGCTTATGTTATGCTTACGAGGCAATGTGGGAACAGGCTTAATAGTCTAGGAAGTTTTATTATTGCAATTTGTGTTTAAATTTACGCGTAATTTAACCACTCTTAAGAGTTTTCTGTAATTTATAAATTTTAACTGATCGTGAGCTTAAAACAAATTTAACAAATTAATATCACAGCATAAATAAAGTGTAAGGTTAGCCATGTTTTGAGTTTTATCCCTTATTTAGCTATTACAGGAGTGTAAAATAGGACCGTTTGTTATTTTTCGGAAATCATCATAGCAAACTTGCGGAGTCTTCCGAATTTAATTTGTTGTTTGTTTCGTTAAAAGTTAGATTGAAAGAGCACGTTATATTGAAAACACTACAAGTATAATAATATTGGATGGAGTGTTTTTTCAAGCTTATGCGTAAAAATCAGTCGGAAGTCTTACGAAGAATTTTAACCCCTAGCGCCATCTACGTTTAGCTTACACTGACAATCATAAAGTTGAATAGATAAATAATGAAAAAAAATAGTTACTGATGGAACTAAAAAGGCAATACTTAATTACTAAAAGTGTGTTTCTTACTCCTTGGTCGAATCCAGAGTTGGATCCACCAAAACTAGATGACCCTCCATATGAAGAAGCTCCTCCAGCATAGTTGCTAGCTCCTCCTGAAGCACCTCCAAAGCTTCCACCACCACTGCTGAAGCTACCGCCTGCACCACCACTGCTGTAGCTACCGCCTGCACCACCACTGCCGTAGTTGCTGCTACCTGCACCAGCACCATAACCACCAACGGCTAAGGCATAACTGCTGGCAGCAATGACCAGGACAGTGACCTGTTCAAACAAATAAATCATTGTAAATAATATTCATAATTGAGTATACACTACGTTGGTTTGTCTTTAAAGTATTAAAACCCAGTCGGTACAATTAAAAACAATTTACAAAAATAAATAAATAAATAAATATTTGTTCGAAAAACAGGATATAAATTCTTATCAAGTTTAATAAAATCTTTTTAACTTAGCAATTTTCAAAACAATAAAGAGTAGAAATTTGACTTTTTTATTAAAATTTAATGGGTTTCAAATAATAATTACAAATCTTTCTGAAAACATATTTTTAGAATGTAACTTTTGTGAATTAAAAAAAAAGTGTAGCAATTATTCATGACTATTAGGTTAAGTTATATCTATTTTTGGTTTTTGACTTCTATGATAATAATGTAGACGTTGCTAAATGTCAACACAAAGAAAAGCGTTGTAAAATTCGTCTGCAATCTTATTTAAAAATATCGCATTGGTTACGTTCAAAAAAACATTCGAATATTGAGAACCTTTTATTGATTTTAATTACTTTCAACTAGGGCATAAATTTTTTCCACTCATTGGCGATTTTAAAAAAGTTTATTTTTTCCAATATTAAAGCTTGTTCTCTGTTTTAAAATTCAGGTAATTTCTTTCAAGCAAGATAGCCAGTAAAGTTAAAAATTGATGCTTCGTTGTGAGGTTTTCAACTGGTTTTGAGGTTGAGGTTTCATTATTGGTTCAGGTTTTCATGAGGTTTTACTATTTGTTTTGGCGAAATAGTCTCGAAGTAACAAGTTATATAGAAATGACAAGTTAATTTTATAACAAGCTAAATGTGAACAATAAACTATTTTTGTAAACGTTATGCATTCAAAATAGTTATTCATAATTTCTGGATTAATTCCTGTTCATTTCTGTTCTGTTTTTAGCTATATTTTTCTCATCTAGATAAAACCAAACACAAAAATCATCACACCAAATTGTTTTTTTTTTTTTTTTTTTTTTTTTTTTAACGAAAGTTAAATAATTGTTTAAAAATATTTATCGTTTTATATCAAAAGTCGGATTTTCAGAAGTGAAGCTTTTAAAAATAATGCTTTACTTTGAGTTTAAAAGTTACTCAAACTGAGGATTTTATTTATTCTATTTGGCGAAAGAGCAAAAAACAGCTTAAAGACAAGAGAAAATGTTATGTGCTGTTATTATTGCTTAACTCGTTGAGTAACTTAGTTCTAAAAATAACTGCAAATATTTATAAGTGACAGAAGGGAAAAAGTCACTAGAATATATATGAGGGGCTAAGAATGTTACTTATAAATTTTGCGTAAATGAGTCTTAAAGTTTATATGTTGATGATAGGAAATAAAGCTCATACATTGGCTGGAGTTCTTCTTCTCGAACTTCCGATGAGACCACTTATGAAACCATTACACACACTTAAACTGTTCGCGTCATATCGTTCGCATTATTTACGTTTTGTTTTGCTACTAATGTAAAAAGGTTTCTAAGACTACTCGTCAATTGTCTGTTGCCAACTGAGCCGTTCACTGCCAACATAAACACTTAACACCATAAAATAAACAAGTAAAAAAGAACGATGGCACTATATCTTTTTTTCATTAAAATTCTTTCAAAATTAAAAATTTTTAATAAAATTATTTATATTTCTTTTAATTGGAGATAATTATTTTTAATTAAGAGTATTATTATAAATTGTAATAGCTATAAGTGAATCAAATGCATTCATCCTTATATTAAAGTTATATGAAAAATGAAGTTAATGTTTACAATGAACGACTCAAATTGATTAACACAGCAAAAAAAAAAAAAAAAACGTGGAAAAAAATTTTATAAAAAAAATCACAATATCTTTTATTTATTGAAATTCCCTTCAAAATTAAGCTTTTTAGTAAAATTATTTTTATTTCCTTAAGAAGAGAAAATCATTTTTAATTGGGAATATTATTATAACTTTAAACGGCTATTATTGAATTAAATGCATTGACACTTATATTAAGATAATTTGAGCAATGAACGACTCAAATGTACTTGGAACAGTCATCCATTTCAAAATTCTCACTTAATCCCTCATCAACTAAAATCTTCGGAATTTAAAGACTCCCAAATTAAAATGAATAGTTAAATAAGATTAAAAGAACCTTCATCCATTCCAAAATCAGCCTAAAACTATCACTTAATCCTTCATCCATTAAAATCTTCGGAATTTAAAGACTTCCTAATTAAAATGAGTTAACGAATAGTTAAATAAGATTAAAAGATCTTTCTACGTCAAGCTGAAAGATCTTTCTATCCTAATTTTTTAAAATCTCAGCCTTCATTTTCGAATTCCGTGAGGCTTATAGTGCATTAAAAGTTCTTTTTATCGAAAGATAACGAAATTTTCTAAAGAAAACCATACATACTTGAAAGAAATACATCCTTTTTGCTGGCTATACTCTCGGAAGACTAGTCAAGAAGAAATTCTGAGGATGAGTTTGTTGAGAATGAGTTCCATGTCTTCCCTTTATATACAGAATTCCAGAGTGACTTCTTCAAAAGTGTCACGAGGGTGGGGAGGATGTGGGAGAAGGGGTGTTCAGATCAAGAGATCGTCTGACCCCACAGCTTCCTGCTCATTAATTTGCATCCACTCATCCTAAAACACGAGAGAGCAGCAGGTTTGCTCGATTTTTTTGTTCTTTTTGTTTTGACCGATGAATGACTGGACAAGAGAGTTGAAAACGAGAGTGTTCTTTAATAGATGGTGTGGGGGGGGGGGTGGAATTGTAAAAAGTAGGTAATCGTTTGGCTTTAGGGTAGAGATGATCTTAATTTCGATTTCTCTATCATGAAGTTCGAAAAAGGAAAAAAGTGAATGATTTTTGATTGAATTTGCATGCAAAGGCGTGTGCAATACGTTATTTATTATGTTTGAAAAGTTTGAATATCCTTAAAGGGAATTCCGCTATCTCTTTTTATTCTTTTTCAATTTAAATAACAGTTTCCTCAGTAGTAGTTCGCCTTCTTATTATTTTTCATTCCAATTAAACCACTAATGGGATTTCTTAGATTTAAATAAATCCCATTATGTCTGTTTAGTTGAAACAATAATCATCCTATTTTTTATGTTTTATATGCGTGGCCTGCAATAGTTTGACGCGTCTTTTGTTCATGAAATATTATTAATTTTTGCGCAAGGATTAAATTGGCTAATTATTAATATCTTTTAGTTATCAAAGAGACCATCACTCTTCACACCAATTATTAAGTCCTTTTTTTAAAGTGTGATAAAACTTAAAATTGGTTTGTTTTGGTTTTTGCTGATCTAATCTTTAATTGTAGGACTTGGGGCAATATAATGATAAGACACATTTCATAGAGAGCATTTTGGTGGAAAATTGATCTCGATTTCCAAGTAGGCAATAAGTCGTTTTTTTTTTGTATTGTATTGGGTTGTTATTGTGGAAATTCAGATGTCTAATTGGAGATAATATTAAGAAACTGCTTAATGTAATAATGAAAAATTCGTCTTATGACTAAGCCCTAAGCTCCAATGAAATAATTTCTTAACCAATCGAGTCAACCAGTTTGCCCGTACTCGAGATTTAGAATTTGCCAAAATTTAATTTATACCCAAGGTTCTAACCCAGTGCGGCAATAGATGATTTTTCGAACTCCTAATGACGGGTATCAAGAGTTGGTCCGAATTCGATAAATAGCTTGTTTTCTTCAGTAACCACGGCTTTATTTTCTTTCAAAGTTTTCATTGCTAACTGTGCCTTTTCCCACATCAAACTTATTCTGTTTTCATTATTCACGAATTATCGTTCGAGAATCTTTTTCGAGTCTCAAAACTCGTTGACATTTTTGTACTTTAATTATGAAACAAATCAAGTTTTTATTGACAAGTACGTATAACCTGTTTCGAAATGGGAGAGTACTTAATGGAATACTTATAGTACTTTTAAACTTATTCTGTTTTAATTATTCACGAATTATTGTTTCGAGAATCCTTTTCGAGTCTCAGTACTCGTTGACATTTTTGTACTTTAATTATGAATGTAATGAAGTTTTTATTGACAAGTACAGTCCGCAAAAAAAAAAAAAAAAAAAAAAAAAAAAACGAATCACCCTGAATAACTTTCGTTCTAATGATCAGATTTTCACGAACTTAGTGTCAATCTTAATGGTTCCTGGGGGTGACCCCTGTTGACGCCAGAAGCGCCATCTGTGAAAATTCAGTGTGTGTTATGAATCCGAAGAGCTCGGATGGGAGAAAATGAGTTATGTGAATAAAATATTGTGATTAATAATTACAGTCCACTGCGTCAATATGTGTTTTGAGTTCTGTGTTAACAGAAACAACATGGTCCTTACCCGAGCCTGGAGAGGGTAAGCGATCTATGGACGAGCGAATTTTGTGAAAATTAAGCTAAAGTTAGTGCAAAAGACCCAGTGAAAGGTGTACGTGTGCGATTGAGAATCGAAACTGAAACTAAGTGCGTCTAACAGCGATCTGAGAAGGTAGGTGAAAGTTAAATTTATATTCACGTGAATTAAACTATAAACATGTCTTTGACTAAATTAAAGAAAGACGAGTTAAAACTCGTCGCAGAAGAATTAAACTTAACTGTACCGGAGGGTGCAAAAATTGCCGATTTAAAAACTTTAATTGAAAACAGCGAAGTTTATAAAACAGATCAAGAGCTATTTAAATGCGCACTGGATTATGCTATAGAGGAAGTAAAAAATAAAAAGTCCGATAGTGAATCTAAATTAGAACTTGAGCGAATTAAATTAGCGCAATTAGAAAAACAATTAGCGCTAGCTAATGTTCAAAAAGAATTACCGCATAATTCCGTACTCGCAAAAGAAAGTGTTTCTGAGAATTCGAATAACATTAATATCGAAACTTTATTAAAATCGGTAAAAACCTTAACAATACCAGTACCTTCACGAGTAGAATCATATAATTTATTTTTTCAGTCCCTGGAAAAAGCATTCAAAACAAAAGAGGTACCCGAACAATTTAAATGCGAAATTCTTTTAAATATTTTAGGTGAGAGAGCTAACAATTTAATGGTTCACATTTCCGAAGAAGAGTTAACTAATTACAATAAACTCAAAGATTTAGTGCTAAAAGAATTTTCCCCTACACCACAAGAATGCTTTAATAAATTCCAAAGAGCACAAAAAGTAGGTTCAGAGAATTATGTACAATTTGCGTCAAGACTAAGTGCGACGTTTGAATATTATTGTCAATTACGTAATGTAAATCCGTCTGTGAGTTAATAGTATCGGATAAAATAATGAGTACTCTCGATAGAGAACTGATGACTCATATTAGTGTAAAACAGGGAGAAAAGTATTTTAAACCACATGAATTAGGGCGTGAGTGTGATATTTATTTATCTTCGAAAGGCAAAAACAAAAATGAAACATTTTCGAAATCTTTCAGTGGAAATACTAAGCGTTACGAATTTAATAAACAAAACAGAGTTAATAATTCCAGTGTACAGAGAGGAGCAACAAATGTATTTTTATCTGAAATAAAAAATGATAACTGTGTATTAAGTAAAAACAATGAGGGCGTGAATTAGGGCGTGAGTGTGATATTTATTTATCTTCGAAAGGCAAAAACAAAAATGAAACATTTTCGAAATCTTTCAGTGGAAATACTAAGCGTTACGAATTTAATAAACAAAACAGAGTTAATAATTCCAGTGTACAGAGAGGAGCAACAAATGTATTTTTATCTGAAATAAAAAATGATAACTGTGTATTAAGTAAAAACAATGAGGGCGTGAATTAGGGCGTGAGTGTGATATTTATTTATCTTCGAAAGGCAAAAACAAAAATGAAACATTTTCGAAATCTTTCAGTGGAAATACTAAGCGTTACGAATTTAATAAACAAAACAGAGTTAATAATTCCAGTGTACAGAGAGGAGCAACAAATGTATTTTTATCTGAAATAAAAAATGATAACTGTGTATTAAGTAAAAACAATGAGGGCGTGAATTAGGGCGTGAGTGTGATATTTATTTATCTTCGAAAGGCAAAAACAAAAATGAAACATTTTCGAAATCTTTCAGTGGAAATACTAAGCGTTACGAATTTAATAAACAAAACAGAGTTAATAATTCCAGTGTACAGAGAGGAGCAACAAATGTATTTTTATCTGAAATAAAAAATGATAACTGTGTATTAAGTAAAAACAATGAGGGCGTGAATTAGGGCGTGAGTGTGATATTTATTTATCTTCGAAAGGCAAAAACAAAAATGAAACATTTTCGAAATCTTTCAGTGGAAATACTAAGCGTTACGAATTTAATAAACAAAACAGAGTTAATAATTCCAGTGTACAGAGAGGAGCAACAAATGTATTTTTATCTGAAATAAAAAATGATAACTGTGTATTAAGTAAAAACAATGAGGGCGTGAATTAGGGCGTGAGTGTGATATTTATTTATCTTCGAAAGGCAAAAACAAAAATGAAACATTTTCGAAATCTTTCAGTGGAAATACTAAGCGTTACGAATTTAATAAACAAAACAGAGTTAATAATTCCAGTGTACAGAGAGGAGCAACAAATGTATTTTTATCTGAAATAAAAAATGATAACTGTGTATTAAGTAAAAACAATGAGGGCGTGAATTAGGGCGTGAGTGTGATATTTATTTATCTTCGAAAGGCAAAAACAAAAATGAAACATTTTCGAAATCTTTCAGTGGAAATACTAAGCGTTACGAATTTAATAAACAAAACAGAGTTAATAATTCCAGTGTACAGAGAGGAGCAACAAATGTATTTTTATCTGAAATAAAAAATGATAACTGTGTATTAAGTAAAAACAATGAGGGCGTGAATTAGGGCGTGAGTGTGATATTTATTTATCTTCGAAAGGCAAAAACAAAAATGAAACATTTTCGAAATCTTTCAGTGGAAATACTAAGCGTTACGAATTTAATAAACAAAACAGAGTTAATAATTCCAGTGTACAGAGAGGAGCAACAAATGTATTTTTATCTGAAATAAAAAATGATAACTGTGTATTAAGTAAAAACAATGAGGGCGTGAATTAGGGCGTGAGTGTGATATTTATTTATCTTCGAAAGGCAAAAACAAAAATGAAACATTTTCGAAATCTTTCAGTGGAAATACTAAGCGTTACGAATTTAATAAACAAAACAGAGTTAATAATTCCAGTGTACAGAGAGGAGCAACAAATGTATTTTTATCTGAAATAAAAAATGATAACTGTGTATTAAGTAAAAACAATGAGGGCGTGAATTAGGGCGTGAGTGTGATATTTATTTATCTTCGAAAGGCAAAAACAAAAATGAAACATTTTCGAAATCTTTCAGTGGAAATACTAAGCGTTACGAATTTAATAAACAAAACAGAGTTAATAATTCCAGTGTACAGAGAGGAGCAACAAATGTATTTTTATCTGAAATAAAAAATGATAACTGTGTATTAAGTAAAAACAATGAGGGCGTGAATTAGGGCGTGAGTGTGATATTTATTTATCTTCGAAAGGCAAAAACAAAAATGAAACATTTTCGAAATCTTTCAGTGGAAATACTAAGCGTTACGAATTTAATAAACAAAACAGAGTTAATAATTCCAGTGTACAGAGAGGAGCAACAAATGTATTTTTATCTGAAATAAAAAATGATAACTGTGTATTAAGTAAAAACAATGAGGGCGTGAATTAGGGCGTGAGTGTGATATTTATTTATCTTCGAAAGGCAAAAACAAAAATGAAACATTTTCGAAATCTTTCAGTGGAAATACTAAGCGTTACGAATTTAATAAACAAAACAGAGTTAATAATTCCAGTGTACAGAGAGGAGCAACAAATGTATTTTTATCTGAAATAAAAAATGATAACTGTGTATTAAGTAAAAACAATGAGGGCGTGAATTAGGGCGTGAGTGTGATATTTATTTATCTTCGAAAGGCAAAAACAAAAATGAAACATTTTCGAAATCTTTCAGTGGAAATACTAAGCGTTACGAATTTAATAAACAAAACAGAGTTAATAATTCCAGTGTACAGAGAGGAGCAACAAATGTATTTTTATCTGAAATAAAAAATGATAACTGTGTATTAAGTAAAAACAATGAGGGCGTGAATTAGGGCGTGAGTGTGATATTTATTTATCTTCGAAAGGCAAAAACAAAAATGAAACATTTTCGAAATCTTTCAGTGGAAATACTAAGCGTTACGAATTTAATAAACAAAACAGAGTTAATAATTCCAGTGTACAGAGAGGAGCAACAAATGTATTTTTATCTGAAATAAAAAATGATAACTGTGTATTAAGTAAAAACAATGAGGGCGTGAATTAGGGCGTGAGTGTGATATTTATTTATCTTCGAAAGGCAAAAACAAAAATGAAACATTTTCGAAATCTTTCAGTGGAAATACTAAGCGTTACGAATTTAATAAACAAAACAGAGTTAATAATTCCAGTGTACAGAGAGGAGCAACAAATGTATTTTTATCTGAAATAAAAAATGATAACTGTGTATTAAGTAAAAACAATGAGGGCGTGAATTAGGGCGTGAGTGTGATATTTATTTATCTTCGAAAGGCAAAAACAAAAATGAAACATTTTCGAAATCTTTCAGTGGAAATACTAAGCGTTACGAATTTAATAAACAAAACAGAGTTAATAATTCCAGTGTACAGAGAGGAGCAACAAATGTATTTTTATCTGAAATAAAAAATGATAACTGTGTATTAAGTAAAAACAATGAGGGCGTGAATTAGGGCGTGAGTGTGATATTTATTTATCTTCGAAAGGCAAAAACAAAAATGAAACATTTTCGAAATCTTTCAGTGGAAATACTAAGCGTTACGAATTTAATAAACAAAACAGAGTTAATAATTCCAGTGTACAGAGAGGAGCAACAAATGTATTTTTATCTGAAATAAAAAATGATAACTGTGTATTAAGTAAAAACAATGAGGGCGTGAATTAGGGCGTGAGTGTGATATTTATTTATCTTCGAAAGGCAAAAACAAAAATGAAACATTTTCGAAATCTTTCAGTGGAAATACTAAGCGTTACGAATTTAATAAACAAAACAGAGTTAATAATTCCAGTGTACAGAGAGGAGCAACAAATGTATTTTTATCTGAAATAAAAAATGATAACTGTGTATTAAGTAAAAACAATGAGGGCGTGAATTAGGGCGTGAGTGTGATATTTATTTATCTTCGAAAGGCAAAAACAAAAATGAAACATTTTCGAAATCTTTCAGTGGAAATACTAAGCGTTACGAATTTAATAAACAAAACAGAGTTAATAATTCCAGTGTACAGAGAGGAGCAACAAATGTATTTTTATCTGAAATAAAAAATGATAACTGTGTATTAAGTAAAAACAATGAGGGCGTGAATTAGGGCGTGAGTGTGATATTTATTTATCTTCGAAAGGCAAAAACAAAAATGAAACATTTTCGAAATCTTTCAGTGGAAATACTAAGCGTTACGAATTTAATAAACAAAACAGAGTTAATAATTCCAGTGTACAGAGAGGAGCAACAAATGTATTTTTATCTGAAATAAAAAATGATAACTGTGTATTAAGTAAAAACAATGAGGGCGTGAATTAGGGCGTGAGTGTGATATTTATTTATCTTCGAAAGGCAAAAACAAAAATGAAACATTTTCGAAATCTTTCAGTGGAAATACTAAGCGTTACGAATTTAATAAACAAAACAGAGTTAATAATTCCAGTGTACAGAGAGGAGCAACAAATGTATTTTTATCTGAAATAAAAAATGATAACTGTGTATTAAGTAAAAACAATGAGGGCGTGAATTAGGGCGTGAGTGTGATATTTATTTATCTTCGAAAGGCAAAAACAAAAATGAAACATTTTCGAAATCTTTCAGTGGAAATACTAAGCGTTACGAATTTAATAAACAAAACAGAGTTAATAATTCCAGTGTACAGAGAGGAGCAACAAATGTATTTTTATCTGAAATAAAAAATGATAACTGTGTATTAAGTAAAAACAATGAGGGCGTGAATTAGGGCGTGAGTGTGATATTTATTTATCTTCGAAAGGCAAAAACAAAAATGAAACATTTTCGAAATCTTTCAGTGGAAATACTAAGCGTTACGAATTTAATAAACAAAACAGAGTTAATAATTCCAGTGTACAGAGAGGAGCAACAAATGTATTTTTATCTGAAATAAAAAATGATAACTGTGTATTAAGTAAAAACAATGAGGGCGTGAATTAGGGCGTGAGTGTGATATTTATTTATCTTCGAAAGGCAAAAACAAAAATGAAACATTTTCGAAATCTTTCAGTGGAAATACTAAGCGTTACGAATTTAATAAACAAAACAGAGTTAATAATTCCAGTGTACAGAGAGGAGCAACAAATGTATTTTTATCTGAAATAAAAAATGATAACTGTGTATTAAGTAAAAACAATGAGGGCGTGAATTAGGGCGTGAGTGTGATATTTATTTATCTTCGAAAGGCAAAAACAAAAATGAAACATTTTCGAAATCTTTCAGTGGAAATACTAAGCGTTACGAATTTAATAAACAAAACAGAGTTAATAATTCCAGTGTACAGAGAGGAGCAACAAATGTATTTTTATCTGAAATAAAAAATGATAACTGTGTATTAAGTAAAAACAATGAGGGCGTGAATTAGGGCGTGAGTGTGATATTTATTTATCTTCGAAAGGCAAAAACAAAAATGAAACATTTTCGAAATCTTTCAGTGGAAATACTAAGCGTTACGAATTTAATAAACAAAACAGAGTTAATAATTCCAGTGTACAGAGAGGAGCAACAAATGTATTTTTATCTGAAATAAAAAATGATAACTGTGTATTAAGTAAAAACAATGAGGGCGTGAATTAGGGCGTGAGTGTGATATTTATTTATCTTCGAAAGGCAAAAACAAAAATGAAACATTTTCGAAATCTTTCAGTGGAAATACTAAGCGTTACGAATTTAATAAACAAAACAGAGTTAATAATTCCAGTGTACAGAGAGGAGCAACAAATGTATTTTTATCTGAAATAAAAAATGATAACTGTGTATTAAGTAAAAACAATGAGGGCGTGAATTAGGGCGTGAGTGTGATATTTATTTATCTTCGAAAGGCAAAAACAAAAATGAAACATTTTCGAAATCTTTCAGTGGAAATACTAAGCGTTACGAATTTAATAAACAAAACAGAGTTAATAATTCCAGTGTACAGAGAGGAGCAACAAATGTATTTTTATCTGAAATAAAAAATGATAACTGTGTATTAAGTAAAAACAATGAGGGCGTGAATTAGGGCGTGAGTGTGATATTTATTTATCTTCGAAAGGCAAAAACAAAAATGAAACATTTTCGAAATCTTTCAGTGGAAATACTAAGCGTTACGAATTTAATAAACAAAACAGAGTTAATAATTCCAGTGTACAGAGAGGAGCAACAAATGTATTTTTATCTGAAATAAAAAATGATAACTGTGTATTAAGTAAAAACAATGAGGGCGTGAATTAGGGCGTGAGTGTGATATTTATTTATCTTCGAAAGGCAAAAACAAAAATGAAACATTTTCGAAATCTTTCAGTGGAAATACTAAGCGTTACGAATTTAATAAACAAAACAGAGTTAATAATTCCAGTGTACAGAGAGGAGCAACAAATGTATTTTTATCTGAAATAAAAAATGATAACTGTGTATTAAGTAAAAACAATGAGGGCGTGAATTAGGGCGTGAGTGTGATATTTATTTATCTTCGAAAGGCAAAAACAAAAATGAAACATTTTCGAAATCTTTCAGTGGAAATACTAAGCGTTACGAATTTAATAAACAAAACAGAGTTAATAATTCCAGTGTACAGAGAGGAGCAACAAATGTATTTTTATCTGAAATAAAAAATGATAACTGTGTATTAAGTAAAAACAATGAGGGCGTGAATTAGGGCGTGAGTGTGATATTTATTTATCTTCGAAAGGCAAAAACAAAAATGAAACATTTTCGAAATCTTTCAGTGGAAATACTAAGCGTTACGAATTTAATAAACAAAACAGAGTTAATAATTCCAGTGTACAGAGAGGAGCAACAAATGTATTTTTATCTGAAATAAAAAATGATAACTGTGTATTAAGTAAAAACAATGAGGGCGTGAATTAGGGCGTGAGTGTGATATTTATTTATCTTCGAAAGGCAAAAACAAAAATGAAACATTTTCGAAATCTTTCAGTGGAAATACTAAGCGTTACGAATTTAATAAACAAAACAGAGTTAATAATTCCAGTGTACAGAGAGGAGCAACAAATGTATTTTTATCTGAAATAAAAAATGATAACTGTGTATTAAGTAAAAACAATGAGGGCGTGAATTAGGGCGTGAGTGTGATATTTATTTATCTTCGAAAGGCAAAAACAAAAATGAAACATTTTCGAAATCTTTCAGTGGAAATACTAAGCGTTACGAATTTAATAAACAAAACAGAGTTAATAATTCCAGTGTACAGAGAGGAGCAACAAATGTATTTTTATCTGAAATAAAAAATGATAACTGTGTATTAAGTAAAAACAATGAGGGCGTGAATTAGGGCGTGAGTGTGATATTTATTTATCTTCGAAAGGCAAAAACAAAAATGAAACATTTTCGAAATCTTTCAGTGGAAATACTAAGCGTTACGAATTTAATAAACAAAACAGAGTTAATAATTCCAGTGTACAGAGAGGAGCAACAAATGTATTTTTATCTGAAATAAAAAATGATAACTGTGTATTAAGTAAAAACAATGAGGGCGTGAATTAGGGCGTGAGTGTGATATTTATTTATCTTCGAAAGGCAAAAACAAAAATGAAACATTTTCGAAATCTTTCAGTGGAAATACTAAGCGTTACGAATTTAATAAACAAAACAGAGTTAATAATTCCAGTGTACAGAGAGGAGCAACAAATGTATTTTTATCTGAAATAAAAAATGATAACTGTGTATTAAGTAAAAACAATGAGGGCGTGAATTAGGGCGTGAGTGTGATATTTATTTATCTTCGAAAGGCAAAAACAAAAATGAAACATTTTCGAAATCTTTCAGTGGAAATACTAAGCGTTACGAATTTAATAAACAAAACAGAGTTAATAATTCCAGTGTACAGAGAGGAGCAACAAATGTATTTTTATCTGAAATAAAAAATGATAACTGTGTATTAAGTAAAAACAATGAGGGCGTGAATTAGGGCGTGAGTGTGATATTTATTTATCTTCGAAAGGCAAAAACAAAAATGAAACATTTTCGAAATCTTTCAGTGGAAATACTAAGCGTTACGAATTTAATAAACAAAACAGAGTTAATAATTCCAGTGTACAGAGAGGAGCAACAAATGTATTTTTATCTGAAATAAAAAATGATAACTGTGTATTAAGTAAAAACAATGAGGGCGTGAATTAGGGCGTGAGTGTGATATTTATTTATCTTCGAAAGGCAAAAACAAAAATGAAACATTTTCGAAATCTTTCAGTGGAAATACTAAGCGTTACGAATTTAATAAACAAAACAGAGTTAATAATTCCAGTGTACAGAGAGGAGCAACAAATGTATTTTTATCTGAAATAAAAAATGATAACTGTGTATTAAGTAAAAACAATGAGGGCGTGAATTAGGGCGTGAGTGTGATATTTATTTATCTTCGAAAGGCAAAAACAAAAATGAAACATTTTCGAAATCTTTCAGTGGAAATACTAAGCGTTACGAATTTAATAAACAAAACAGAGTTAATAATTCCAGTGTACAGAGAGGAGCAACAAATGTATTTTTATCTGAAATAAAAAATGATAACTGTGTATTAAGTAAAAACAATGAGGGCGTGAATTAGGGCGTGAGTGTGATATTTATTTATCTTCGAAAGGCAAAAACAAAAATGAAACATTTTCGAAATCTTTCAGTGGAAATACTAAGCGTTACGAATTTAATAAACAAAACAGAGTTAATAATTCCAGTGTACAGAGAGGAGCAACAAATGTATTTTTATCTGAAATAAAAAATGATAACTGTGTATTAAGTAAAAACAATGAGGGCGTGAATTAGGGCGTGAGTGTGATATTTATTTATCTTCGAAAGGCAAAAACAAAAATGAAACATTTTCGAAATCTTTCAGTGGAAATACTAAGCGTTACGAATTTAATAAACAAAACAGAGTTAATAATTCCAGTGTACAGAGAGGAGCAACAAATGTATTTTTATCTGAAATAAAAAATGATAACTGTGTATTAAGTAAAAACAATGAGGGCGTGAATTAGGGCGTGAGTGTGATATTTATTTATCTTCGAAAGGCAAAAACAAAAATGAAACATTTTCGAAATCTTTCAGTGGAAATACTAAGCGTTACGAATTTAATAAACAAAACAGAGTTAATAATTCCAGTGTACAGAGAGGAGCAACAAATGTATTTTTATCTGAAATAAAAAATGATAACTGTGTATTAAGTAAAAACAATGAGGGCGTGAATTAGGGCGTGAGTGTGATATTTATTTATCTTCGAAAGGCAAAAACAAAAATGAAACATTTTCGAAATCTTTCAGTGGAAATACTAAGCGTTACGAATTTAATAAACAAAACAGAGTTAATAATTCCAGTGTACAGAGAGGAGCAACAAATGTATTTTTATCTGAAATAAAAAATGATAACTGTGTATTAAGTAAAAACAATGAGGGCGTGAATTAGGGCGTGAGTGTGATATTTATTTATCTTCGAAAGGCAAAAACAAAAATGAAACATTTTCGAAATCTTTCAGTGGAAATACTAAGCGTTACGAATTTAATAAACAAAACAGAGTTAATAATTCCAGTGTACAGAGAGGAGCAACAAATGTATTTTTATCTGAAATAAAAAATGATAACTGTGTATTAAGTAAAAACAATGAGGGCGTGAATTAGGGCGTGAGTGTGATATTTATTTATCTTCGAAAGGCAAAAACAAAAATGAAACATTTTCGAAATCTTTCAGTGGAAATACTAAGCGTTACGAATTTAATAAACAAAACAGAGTTAATAATTCCAGTGTACAGAGAGGAGCAACAAATGTATTTTTATCTGAAATAAAAAATGATAACTGTGTATTAAGTAAAAACAATGAGGGCGTGAATTAGGGCGTGAGTGTGATATTTATTTATCTTCGAAAGGCAAAAACAAAAATGAAACATTTTCGAAATCTTTCAGTGGAAATACTAAGCGTTACGAATTTAATAAACAAAACAGAGTTAATAATTCCAGTGTACAGAGAGGAGCAACAAATGTATTTTTATCTGAAATAAAAAATGATAACTGTGTATTAAGTAAAAACAATGAGGGCGTGAATTAGGGCGTGAGTGTGATATTTATTTATCTTCGAAAGGCAAAAACAAAAATGAAACATTTTCGAAATCTTTCAGTGGAAATACTAAGCGTTACGAATTTAATAAACAAAACAGAGTTAATAATTCCAGTGTACAGAGAGGAGCAACAAATGTATTTTTATCTGAAATAAAAAATGATAACTGTGTATTAAGTAAAAACAATGAGGGCGTGAATTAGGGCGTGAGTGTGATATTTATTTATCTTCGAAAGGCAAAAACAAAAATGAAACATTTTCGAAATCTTTCAGTGGAAATACTAAGCGTTACGAATTTAATAAACAAAACAGAGTTAATAATTCCAGTGTACAGAGAGGAGCAACAAATGTATTTTTATCTGAAATAAAAAATGATAACTGTGTATTAAGTAAAAACAATGAGGGCGTGAATTAGGGCGTGAGTGTGATATTTATTTATCTTCGAAAGGCAAAAACAAAAATGAAACATTTTCGAAATCTTTCAGTGGAAATACTAAGCGTTACGAATTTAATAAACAAAACAGAGTTAATAATTCCAGTGTACAGAGAGGAGCAACAAATGTATTTTTATCTGAAATAAAAAATGATAACTGTGTATTAAGTAAAAACAATGAGGGCGTGAATTAGGGCGTGAGTGTGATATTTATTTATCTTCGAAAGGCAAAAACAAAAATGAAACATTTTCGAAATCTTTCAGTGGAAATACTAAGCGTTACGAATTTAATAAACAAAACAGAGTTAATAATTCCAGTGTACAGAGAGGAGCAACAAATGTATTTTTATCTGAAATAAAAAATGATAACTGTGTATTAAGTAAAAACAATGAGGGCGTGAATTAGGGCGTGAGTGTGATATTTATTTATCTTCGAAAGGCAAAAACAAAAATGAAACATTTTCGAAATCTTTCAGTGGAAATACTAAGCGTTACGAATTTAATAAACAAAACAGAGTTAATAATTCCAGTGTACAGAGAGGAGCAACAAATGTATTTTTATCTGAAATAAAAAATGATAACTGTGTATTAAGTAAAAACAATGAGGGCGTGAATTAGGGCGTGAGTGTGATATTTATTTATCTTCGAAAGGCAAAAACAAAAATGAAACATTTTCGAAATCTTTCAGTGGAAATACTAAGCGTTACGAATTTAATAAACAAAACAGAGTTAATAATTCCAGTGTACAGAGAGGAGCAACAAATGTATTTTTATCTGAAATAAAAAATGATAACTGTGTATTAAGTAAAAACAATGAGGGCGTGAATTAGGGCGTGAGTGTGATATTTATTTATCTTCGAAAGGCAAAAACAAAAATGAAACATTTTCGAAATCTTTCAGTGGAAATACTAAGCGTTACGAATTTAATAAACAAAACAGAGTTAATAATTCCAGTGTACAGAGAGGAGCAACAAATGTATTTTTATCTGAAATAAAAAATGATAACTGTGTATTAAGTAAAAACAATGAGGGCGTGAATTAGGGCGTGAGTGTGATATTTATTTATCTTCGAAAGGCAAAAACAAAAATGAAACATTTTCGAAATCTTTCAGTGGAAATACTAAGCGTTACGAATTTAATAAACAAAACAGAGTTAATAATTCCAGTGTACAGAGAGGAGCAACAAATGTATTTTTATCTGAAATAAAAAATGATAACTGTGTATTAAGTAAAAACAATGAGGGCGTGAATTAGGGCGTGAGTGTGATATTTATTTATCTTCGAAAGGCAAAAACAAAAATGAAACATTTTCGAAATCTTTCAGTGGAAATACTAAGCGTTACGAATTTAATAAACAAAACAGAGTTAATAATTCCAGTGTACAGAGAGGAGCAACAAATGTATTTTTATCTGAAATAAAAAATGATAACTGTGTATTAAGTAAAAACAATGAGGGCGTGAATTAGGGCGTGAGTGTGATATTTATTTATCTTCGAAAGGCAAAAACAAAAATGAAACATTTTCGAAATCTTTCAGTGGAAATACTAAGCGTTACGAATTTAATAAACAAAACAGAGTTAATAATTCCAGTGTACAGAGAGGAGCAACAAATGTATTTTTATCTGAAATAAAAAATGATAACTGTGTATTAAGTAAAAACAATGAGGGCGTGAATTAGGGCGTGAGTGTGATATTTATTTATCTTCGAAAGGCAAAAACAAAAATGAAACATTTTCGAAATCTTTCAGTGGAAATACTAAGCGTTACGAATTTAATAAACAAAACAGAGTTAATAATTCCAGTGTACAGAGAGGAGCAACAAATGTATTTTTATCTGAAATAAAAAATGATAACTGTGTATTAAGTAAAAACAATGAGGGCGTGAATTAGGGCGTGAGTGTGATATTTATTTATCTTCGAAAGGCAAAAACAAAAATGAAACATTTTCGAAATCTTTCAGTGGAAATACTAAGCGTTACGAATTTAATAAACAAAACAGAGTTAATAATTCCAGTGTACAGAGAGGAGCAACAAATGTATTTTTATCTGAAATAAAAAATGATAACTGTGTATTAAGTAAAAACAATGAGGGCGTGAATTAGGGCGTGAGTGTGATATTTATTTATCTTCGAAAGGCAAAAACAAAAATGAAACATTTTCGAAATCTTTCAGTGGAAATACTAAGCGTTACGAATTTAATAAACAAAACAGAGTTAATAATTCCAGTGTACAGAGAGGAGCAACAAATGTATTTTTATCTGAAATAAAAAATGATAACTGTGTATTAAGTAAAAACAATGAGGGCGTGAATTAGGGCGTGAGTGTGATATTTATTTATCTTCGAAAGGCAAAAACAAAAATGAAACATTTTCGAAATCTTTCAGTGGAAATACTAAGCGTTACGAATTTAATAAACAAAACAGAGTTAATAATTCCAGTGTACAGAGAGGAGCAACAAATGTATTTTTATCTGAAATAAAAAATGATAACTGTGTATTATGTAAAAAAAATGAGTCTCATGCTTTGCGCCCACAATTCAAAAGAATGTCTGTACACGATAGAGTAGAGTTTGTAAAAAATAATAGACTTTGTTTTAAGTGCTTTTCCCCCAGATGCGAAGTTAATATATGCAGAATGAGAAACTGCTTTCTATGTAAAAAGGCTCATCACAAACTTTTACATTATCCGAGAGAAATTAAAAACAATTCCTCCACTCCCAATGTGGCGCCAATTAACGATCAAAATAAATCACAAACAACCGCGTTTAATGTAAGTGCTGAATCATTTGATCCGAGAGTAGACACTACTCAAATTGTGGCGACCGCCTGTTTTAAAAACAAATGCTTATTAAGTACCGCATTAATCCTCGTAAAGGATAAATATTCAGAATGGAAATTGTGTAGAGCGTTACTTGATTCTGGGAGTGAGACCTGTCTGATTTCGAATGAATGCGCTAATAAATTGCAACTTAAGAGTGAAAAAATAAATACCATGATTTCTTGTTTAAACGATACTTCTATGATGGTGAATGGGTGTGTTAAAGTGGCGATTTCAAATAAAAACAAATCGTTTGAAAGAGAATTAGATATGCTCATAGTTAAAAAAATCACAGAATTTATTCCGAATAAAACTTTAAATATAAATGTTGATTTTTCAAATTTCGTGGAATTAGCAGATGACACTTTTAATATTCCGGGAAAAATAGATTTATTATTGGGTGCAAATATATTTTACGAGTTAATAAAGTCGGAAAGAATTAAAATAAAAAATTCGCAATTGCTTTTGGTCAATAGCGTATTTGGGTATGTAGTGACAGGAAATTTAGATTCAATAAATGAAACAAAGGTTCACTGCGGTTTGATTCGTGATGAGGACTTAAATAAAACATTAGAGAAATTCTGGCAAATAGAGAATGTAGAGGAAACAATAACAAAGAGTAAAGAAAATTTAATTTGCGAGAAACACTTTGCGGATACTCATTTTAGAACTAGGGAAGGGAAATATGTTGTTTCAATGCCCCTAAAGGAAGATCCCTTATGTTTAGGAAACTCAAAAGATATAGCCCTCAAACGTCTCAGATCGCTGTGGAATCGCTTAGCTAAAGATGAAATTTATTTAAATTTATATCGTGATTTCTTAAAAGAATATGAAAATATGGGACACATGAGAGAGGTTACTAAAGAAATTGAACCAGAAGTAACATATTATGCTACACATCATGGAATCTATCGTCCAGAAAAGTCCACGACAAAACTTCGTGTTGTATTTAATTGTTCTTCAGTAACTGATAAGGGAATATCTCTTAATGACATTCAGTATAATGGAGGAGTGATTCAAGAGGACTTATACACTCATATGCTAGGGTTCCGCACATATACATATGCGTTTACTGCTGATATCAAAATGATGTATCGAACTATTTTAATCAATCCAAATCAGTGTAATCTTCAGAGAATTGTGTGGTGTGAAAATGAAGATGAACCGCCAAAAATATACGAATTATCTACCGTTACTTACGGCACGGTTAGCGCACCTTATTTAGCGCAAAGAACGCTTAAACAGCTCTCAGCTGACGAGCAAACCAATTTTCCCATGGCTGCTCCTGTCCTACGAAATAATTTCTATATGGATGACTGTTTGTGCGGCGCTGACACATTAGAGGAGGCAATTGAGCTCAAGCAACAATTAAAAGGGATTTTGCAAAGTGCTGACATGAAACTACACAAGCTGTGTGCCAATCACGTGAAACTAGCACCAGATTCTGAATGTGATTATAATTTTGCAACGTTAATAGAGACAAAAACTTTAGGTGTATCCTGGAAACCCATTTTAGATTGTTTTCTATTCAGAGTAAAGGTTTGCTTGGAGAGTTCTTACACAAAACGTGACGTTTTGTCCACTATTGCCAAGCTCTTCGACCCGATCGGTCTAATGGCACCGGTAATAGCAAAGGCAAAGATTTTCCTTCAGCGTTTGTGGAGAATTAAAATGGACTGGAGTGACTCTTTACCAGATGAAGAATATCGAGAGTGGCATCAATTTCTAGCGTCTTTAGAGAGCATCAACAATATAGAGGTTCCAAGACGCATTTTCATCAATATTCCAAAGAGTGTGGAAATCCATGGCTTCGCTGATGCATCGCAGCAATGTTATGGTGCAGCAGTCTACTGTAAATCTATAAATGCAATGAATGAGACTTTGGTTAGTTTGATAACGAGCAAATCAAGAGTTGCACCTATAAAAAGTCTGACTATCCCAAGACTTGAGTTATGTGCCGCTGTTCTTCTGTCAAAACTTGTGAAACGAGTTGTTGCTGCGTTAAAGTTAGAAACTGCTGAAATATATCTTTGGACAGACTCTATGATAGTTCTAGCGTGGCTTCAAAAAGAACCCATAGACTTAAAAACTTTTGTTCAAAACAGAGTGGCCACAATACAAGTGCTATTTCCTAATCAGCGATGGAGACATGTACCAACTGATGAAAATCCAGCAGACTTAGTTTCACGAGGTGTCGACCCTGGCAAACTTTTGCAAAACCGATTGTGGTGGAGTGGCCCTCTATTTCTGCGACAATCGTCAGTAGATGATTGCACAGATAATATATCTGTAGAGTCTGATGAATTGTTTCTTCGAGAATTAAAACCACCAGTAGTTAGTGAAATTTGTGCCCTAATTAACACATTTGAGCCTCTAAGTGTCATTAATCAATGTTCTTCTTATATGAAAGTCTTAAGAATTGTGGCTTGGTGCAAGAGATTCTTGCATAATTCTTTGAATCCATTGCATCCTACCCGTGGAACGTTGACAACCAGTGAACTTTCCCAAGCTTTGTTGTGTGTTGTGAGAAACGTTCAACATACTTCATTTGTGACTGAAATTCAGTGTTTGGAAAAAGGGTTACCGATACCTAACAATAGTAAACTTTTAAATTTGTGTCCCTTTTTAGATCAAAATAAAATTCTTAGAGTTGGTGGCAGACTTCAAAACAGTGACTTAAGTGAATCTCAAAAACATCCAATTGTTCTGCCTACCAAACATAATTTTACTTTAACAGTGATTAACTATTTTCATATTGTTTATTTTCATGCAGGTGCAGAAACTACATTATCACTTATAAGATCAAAATTTTGGATTGTTTCAGCAAGAAATGTTGTTAGAAAAATTGTCTTTAATTGTATTGTGTGTAAAAAGGTAAGTTGTAGGTCAAAACCACAGGAAATGGCTGACTTACCAGCTGCTAGAGTAACAATTTCTAGAGCTTTCTCTCGAACTGGACTTGATTTTTGTGGACCGTTTGTAGTTAAAAGCTTTATTGGAAGAAGTAAGCAGGTAAAAAAGATATTTATTTGTGTTTTTGTTTGCTTCACAACAAAAGCTGTACATTTTGAAATAGTGAATGATTTAACTACAGCTGCATTTTTAGCTGCTTTTAAAAGATTTGTATCTAGAAGAGGCAAACCTTCTGAAATTTTTAGTGATAACGGCCGAAATTTTATAGGTGCAAATAGAGAATTAAATTCATATCTTAAATTACTATTTAAATGTGAAAGTAACAAAGAAATAGAGAAATATATGACTGATGAAGGAGTTAAATGGTATTTTAATCCCCCTTCTACTCCACATTTTGGAGGATTATGGGAATCAAGTGTAAAGGCTCTGAAATATCACCTTAAACGAGTAGTTGGAAAAACAATCTTAAGTTATGAGGAATTTTTAACTTTAGTAGTTCAAATTGAAGCAGTCTTAAATTCTAGACCACTCTGTCCTCTTTCAAGTGATCCAAATGATGTTGAAGCACTAACACCCGCACATTTTCTTATTGGTTCTACTTTAGTAGCAATACCTGAACCTAACTATACTGAGGTTCCAATGAATCGTCTTAGCCGATGGCAATTGGTTCAAAAAATGACTCAACATATTTGGAAAAGATGGTCAGTAGAGTATCTTAATAAACTTTTAAATAGACCTAAATGGTACAAGGGTAAAATAGATATAAAAGAAGGTGATTTAGTATTAGTAAAAAATCCAGATGTGTATTGTCCTTTAAAATGGAATTTAGCAAGGGTTATCAAAACTCATCCAGGTAAGGATAACATAACCAGAGTTGTAACTCTTAAAGATAAAAATGGTATATTTAAACGGCCAGTAATTAAATTAGTAACTTTGCCTCATGTTAATTAAAAATTGTGTTGAGATATATGTTTTATTGTTATATATTTGTATGGTTGTTTTATTTGTGTTTGTTTAGTTTTTTTTATTAATTGTGTTTTGTTGAATGCTGCGTCATTCAACGCCCGGCGGTATGTTGACGCCAGAAGCGCCATCTGTGAAAATTCAGTGTGTGTTATGAATCCGAAGAGCTCGGATGGGAGAAAATGAGTTATGTGAATAAAATATTGTGATTAATAATTACAGCCCACTGCGTCAATATGTGTTTTGAGTTCTGTGTTAAGAAAAACAACAGCCCCAAATATGCTAATTAATTAGTGCTAACTATTAATTAAGTTACGAAATCAGACACAAAAACGTACTTTCTCTGAATAAACGTATATTTTTTTTGTGACATATTTGGATTCTTAACCTTCAAAATATAAGGGGTAGCCGCAATCTGGGAAATATGGTCCCCATAGTTTGGTCAGGAGAGCGACCCAAAGTTCGTACACCTAAATGTTAATTTCACTTTTTACGTTTTTAGTCATATTTTTAAAACTAATAAAGCAATTCAAAGAAAATAGCACCCACTCATAAAACTGATTTACCCAAAGATAATTTCCTGAAAAAAATAATTTTTAATAATTATTAATTATTTTTTATTATTTAATTAAATTGAGGATGAAAAATTTTTGAATTATAAGGTATGAATTTTTTTATACCATATTAATCTACATATTTTTCAATTGAAAAATCTAAAGTTTCAACTGTTTCTATTTATTAGAAGCTGAGAAAAATTAAAATTAATTATTTTTAAAAAAATAATTTGGCGACAATAAAGAAATAATTAAATGGGGCGATTAATATTAAAATGTGATAAACTTGCGAGGAACTTGACTTCACGCGCGTAGCGTAAAATTTCATTAATATTTTTTTCGCTAATAATCGTTTGCTAATCTTTTTATTTTTATTTCTTTCAAACTATAAAATACGATGTTTCTTTTTTAGTCATTTAATAATTTATTTGCAATTTAGTAAAAAAAAAAATGGAATAAAACATTTTGAATAAAAAACACTTTATTCAACGAATGTCTAGTTTTATAAAAGCGTGCTTCTGATAGAATACGATTATACACCAGATTGTGCTTATTTAATGCGATTATTTTTTATTTTTTTATTTTGTTTTTCAATAACTGATACAATTTCAATAATATACATACGTATGCATGGATTTGGAATAATATATTTATAAATATCTTAAATATATATTTTATAATAATTAATACGAATGCGTAGTTAACATTTTTAAGCATCTTAAAACTCTTTACATCTTATATATCGCCTTAATCTTAAAAGAAATTTGTAAATTACCTGTCTGCGCGTGTTTTGCAGAATTATTTTTCTAACTTTTTAATTAAATTTTAACGTTTCGCAAAATCTTATTTTTTATGCTACCATATATATTATTTTTCCATTGATATACTAATCAATTGTTTTAGTACTTTATTTTATGTTTTCCTTTAAAATAAAATTACTTTTTAAGTTATTGTTAAGCTTCCATTGAAAGAAAACTTAGAACTATTGCCAGCTAGCTGAGAATTAAATCTTGTTAAGAAATTAAAAATATTCTACTGATCAACATCATTCGATGCAGAACACCTGACTATTTACTAATCTTACTATTGTTTTCAAAAAATGAAGATAAATTATTAATTTTCCTCTTTTTATTATTTATTATTTATTTGAGTAATGAAAGTAAATGCGCATGTGAGCACAGCAAAAACATACAACAGATCGTTTTTTTTTTTTTTTTTGAATGAACAAAAAACTGTGGACATAAAATTTTATTTTGACGTTCAAAGTTATTCTTGCCCGCTAACTTAAAGAAAGTTACCCTTTTCTTTTAAAAAGCTGAAAATATCTGCTTAAAAAGTTGTATTTATTATTTCTCAACTTTTGCACAGTTTAAAAAAATATTGCTATATCAGGAAAATGTTTGATATGCCTTGTTTTAAACAACTACTAAAATAAAATTTTTTAAAAAGATTCGAAAAACGTTATTTTTAGAATCATCATCTCAAAAATTGTTTTTTCTAACATTAAGATTTTTTCTACTTAAATAACCTATAATAATAGTTTTATTACACGTTTTGAAGAAAAAGTGAATGCAAATTTGGATCTAATATTTTGTAATAAGGAAACAAGAATATTAATAATTCATTGATAATTGTTTCATTGCACCGAAGTAGTTTAATTCTTTTCGAAACAATCGGCCTTGCAACTATTTAACTTTGACTCTTTGAAATAGGGGTCATTTCATGCATGTCATTCGACTTTAAAATTTCAAATATAAAATGCAAAAATTACAAGAATGCGTAAGCTGGCTTTAATTAATAATAAAAAACTGACAAAATCGTTGGCAAAAGAAGTTATTTCATGAAAAGAATGTCAGAGTTAAAAATTGTAACATGTGTTACTTTTGTTTAATTTGGGGTATTATAAACCTAAATTTTCTTTTCTTTTAATTTTTTGCAATTATTTTTTCAATAAACTAACGAAATGAGTATGTAAATAATATCCATTCGTTTTACTAGAAACCAAGTTTACTTAGTATCATTCGGAAATCATATGAAGTGCAAATTCTTGAGCTCAGCAGGTGTAGGGTAGTAGGATATTTCACGCATGATCAGTAGTTTCAAGAGTGAACTCTTATATTAGAAGGCAGTTAACTTATTTAAAAAATTCTAATTCGGAAAAATACTTGTTATTTTACAAATGTTATAAAGCATGTGTATTTTTTAAATAGTTATTTATATAATTTTATCATTGGCCATTAGTTTTCCGTTGATGAAGCAAAAACGAAGACCCTAGTAAGCAGCCAAAAACTAAATTATTATCTTTTAACTATTTTTTTTTTTTTTTTTTGAATTCTCTAACTTTGCTATTTAAACTCTATGATCCGTTGTAATATGTTTTGGTTTGAGTCAAAATATTGGCATTTTTAATATTTTTTATAATTTACATGCATCAACATACTTCAAGAAATTAACATTTTTAAAAATTTGAACTCATTTTTTCAAAGAGCGAATCTCTTACAATACTTCGGCGAATCATAAAAAAATAATTTAGCACAATTTCTGAGTTAGTTTATCCTCTAAATACTCCCCCCCCCCTCAATTTAAATTTCGATGATAAAATTGATTGAGCCGCGATGGCTCAGGGGATAGAGCGTTCGCCTTCCAATGAGGCGAACCGGGTTCGAATCCCAGTCGATACGAATTCGCATCCGGCTTGCACTGACCACAGTGCTGACGTGAAATATCCTCAGTGGTAGACGGATCATGGGTTAGAGTCCCCTTGCCGTCAGGCTAACCGTGGGAGGTTCTCGTGGTCTTCCTCTCCATGTAACGCAAATGCGGGTTAGCTCCATCAAAAAGTCCTCCACGAAGGCAAATTTCTCCCAATACTCGATCCAGGAGTTCCCTTGTCTTCTGGATTGGGTTCAAAATTACAAGGCTACGGAGTTGAACATTAGTAGCCATAAACCCATTAAGTTGGGTCAGCTGTTCAACGACGGTTAAAAAATAAAATAAAATTGATTAGTTTTTGTAAAAGAAACTGCTACAAAGCAACTGAAATAAAGGAACTGATAGGAAAGAATACATAAAAGTTTGCTATACTACACTAAATAAATTATTTATATTAAATAATCAAAATATAAATTTACAAAATAATTATTTGTTTTATATAATTTTTACATTTAAAAATGAGAAACTTTATGGCATGCAGCTAATTCATGCTTTACAATATTTGCAATGTTTAAAATGCTTAAAAGTTATTCACTTCCTCCTATAGGAAGGAATTCATACATTTTGATTCTATTTATAGTTTTCTATTAATTAAGTCATAGATTATTTAACCAAAGAATGTCACTGACTTGTTGATCAAAAAGTTAAATTATCAATTTAACTCAGTGAAACTTAAAAGAGTTATCTACCACATATGCATTAAGTTTCAGATAATTTCTTTTATTAAACATTTTACCCTTATTTAAAGCGGTGGTTGAATAGTTCCTACCAACAGCATTAATTTTCAAATATTGTTGCTAAGCTATTTTTTCATCTATAATTTCTGCGACCATCTTCTAATAATTTTAGAAATAAAAAAATACCAATGAAAGGAATTGTTTTCATAAATGCTGGAAATACTTAAGGGTAGAGGGGTATCATTATTTTCTCTAATTCAACAATTAAAACTAGTAAAATTCTAATTTAAATTAGCAAATCTCTAAGTAATCTACAACTGCGAAATACAATGATAAACTCTAAGTAAAATTGACTCCAACTTCTGATGAATTTTAATTTTTTCAAAGATTTGAAACTCTTTTTTTTTATTTGACCTTTCATTTAAAAAGTCAAGAATCTAGTCCTTAATAAATTAAGAACACTGTGGTATCAGTATCGAACGTAATTATAAAGTTATCATTCAATTTAAATTTAAATTTTTGAAATTAATTATTGAATGTTGTGGTGAATATAAACATAATAAAATACATCTTTTTAGATTCGCCCCCACATTTTTAACTTCTTAAAGACATTACGAACTCTACTTAAAATGACGCTATCGTATCAGATGTCGGTAGTGATGGTGAGAATAGTAAAATAAGATTTTAAATAAAGGAATAAAACAAAAAAACTTTAGTTACCATACTTGGTGATAAATAAGTAACTGATTGGGATCGAAGAACTTAGGGAAAAAACATGTTTGCAAAAGTCAGTTTCGGAATTTATACATAAGGATGCTATTTGCAAATCCTACTTAATTAAGAAAAACATGTAACCTAAATATTTGTGAGAATGAAATGACCTTTAACAATAAAATAAAAATACAAGTAAAATTTACTATTATATATATATATATATATATATATATAGCAAAATAAAAAAATACAAAAAACACGAAGAAAAACAATAAGTTTTATTTATTGTGCATAAGCTGCAAGTAAATAGAACTCATGAAATAAGTTCAAAAAGTGGAGAAAACAAGGAAAAAAATTACAGAACGATGAAAGAAAGGGGAAAGAAATAATAATAAAAATGAAAATAGCAAAAAACCGGACAAAAATTTAAAAAAATCCGGAAAATAAAAGATATAATCTTTTCATCAGCTCACACGATTATATCCACAGAAAAGAGTGCTTTCTAATATTGTATCAATAAGGCCAAAGCAAAATATATCAATACAATAGTGTGAGGAGCACTCAAAAAATTTTACAAAAAAATTATAACAAATAAAATAGAACACAATAAGTAAAAATATATCACGTAAACACAGAAAATAAAGTATAAAGAAAAATCAAAATAAAACATGAAATGAAATTAAAAAAAGCGAGCAGCGAATTCAAATAAACTTACATAAACGGGAAATTTTTCAAAAATGATTTAAAATATTTTCGTAACAAGATTGCCAGATTGCAAAAAGTGAAAACAAAAGCGCAAATTGAGATAAAAGCGTAACTAGACGATTTTTGTATTAAAGTGCGTTCTTACTGCATTACTGAAGTGCGTTTGATTTGTTAATTACCAGGGATGGACCCGAAATGGATGTGCGCAAGGTAATATTATACTGGATAATTTAAAGAAGTTGACGATTAATAATTACAAAAAATAAATATTTATTTAAGAAAAAAATATATAAAATAGAAAAGAGAAAGAAACATAAATTACCTGTTTTGCGCATAATCTTAGTCACGGATTTGCCCGAAATGGATTTGCACATGGGAAAATTATATAAATTAACAAAAATGTTTATTTAGTAAATAAATTTAGTTATGGATTTGCCCGAAATGGATTTGCACATGGAAAAATTATATAAATTAACAAAGAAATTTTTTAGTAGATAATTTAGGCCATGGATTTGTCCGAAATGGATTTGCACATGAAAAAATTATATAAATTAATAAAGAAAATTTTTAGTAAATATACCTACAATAATATACGATTAACTCAATGATTTTATACAGAATTTTATTACTTTAGTTGGGTATATCAAATTTTGAAAGAGTTTATCTAATTGTTTTTTGGATAAATAAATATTACTACCTTCATGTGGGCTTATGTATTACTACCGTACATACTTTGTGCAAATTCGAATTTGGCACTTTTCAAGAGCTGCTATTCAGTATTATGTTTTTTTTCACGTTAAAAATGTGTGGAATTTGAAGATAGAAGTCTCCTCTATTACTACAAACATTTTTTTCGAATTTTAAAACAATCTCAGAGTGTGTTTTGTTTATCCAATGTCAACAACTTTCCGAGAACGTCGGCCGTCGAAAAGTGTGTGTGGAAACTGTGAAATGCAAAGATGTTGATAAAACAATTGTCGTAAGTGCAAAATGTTTTATTTATATATTAATAAACAATTAGTATATCATGTTAGCGTTGAAAATTAATAAAAAATAAACGGAAAATGAAATAAATGCACTGTGGGGCTACTTTGTGCAAAGTTTTATTCATTTTTTTTTCGACAGAAAAATTGTCAGACGTTGTAAAAAAATACCTGGAACTAGAAACTACCGTGATTACACTTTAGAAAAGCTACAACAATTTTTGGAAGCAGTTGCTAGTGGTATGTCGATTGCAGAAGCTTCTCGGAAGTACAAAATCCACAGAAACACTATCTCTAATAAAATTCACAAGAAACACGTAAAACGTGCTGGTAAACTATTATTTTTCTTCTACAAAGATTTTTCTAATGAATTAATCAAACGATTTAACACATAAAAATATATTTTATAGGACATCAGGTGATTTTGACAGAAACTGAAGAGCAAGTTCTGTCTAAGTATAGTGCACTTCCGGCCGAATGGGGTGTACCTTTGCAACTTTTGAATTTATCAACATTATAAATGTTAAGGAATATGTAATAATTATTATTTTTGAAATTCCATCCATTTCAATGTTCAAAAATGCATATGGTTTCCTTTTGTTTAAACTCAAATGTTTCGAAATAAACATTCTTTTTAAGAAACAAATTCTTTATAAAAAATGGTTTTTTAACGCTGGAAATTATTTTCAAACTAATATCTTTACATATCTTGATGCTTTGTTATTAAAATTGTCGACAATTAACTTTTTTAATAATTTTATATCAATATTTTACAAAAAACATGATTATTGAACTGAATTCCTATCGCTGCACAAAGTAGCCCCACTTGGGGGCTACTTTGTGCAAGGTATGTTTTGACTTATTATTTGTAAATATTACATACAAATAATGCCAATATTGATCAAATTCACTCGTCTGAGTCCAGTTATGAATATAATATCGATAAATTTTACTAAAGTTTGAATTAACATAGTTTTTTTACATGTCATGTAACATCTAAAATAATAGCTTAAAATTAAAAAGATCTTTTGAGACTAAACTTAAAAAGAATTATATCTATCTACAGATATCTGGTTTATGAGAACATCAAATAATCTCTTCCACACTTCGCGTACATCTGTTTCATTGGATAGCGATGAAATCTTTATTCATAAAATCTGTGCAATGAAATGAAAAATCTTAAAGAAGGCGAAAGATTTAACCCAATTCCCATAAACTATGTTGAGATATTAATCCTTCTCCATATGGTCGCGGCACTTCTATCCGAACCCCGCTTCTAACAAAGGAGATAATAGTCTGGGTGTTGTGGATCACATGACATGAACGATATATTAGATGTAACGATTAAAAAAGTGTACACTTAGGTTTTAGAAATGAAACCGTGAAGATGTAACCAAGAGCTCTGCTCCACCTGTACAAAAGTGTAAATAGATTTCTTTATTCTTTTCATCAATAAAAATCTAGAAAAATTTGTATGTTGTCCTCCTTATAAAAAAGGATATAAAAAAATGACTGCGAACGCTATAGACTGCTATTTTAATCTATTATGATTAAATAAAACTCGGCTCGAAAGTTATGATGAAGAAGAGAGAGAGAAGAGCACGACATATGTATATATATATATAGCGGATCCAAGACAACAAATGTTCTACTCAGTAGTCTTATAATTTTGAATCCAATCCAGAAGACAAGGGAACTCCAGGATCAAGTGTTGGGGGGAAATTCTGCCTTCTTGGAGGACTTTTTGATTAAAATAACCCATATTTGTGTCACACGGAGTGGAAAACTGCGAAAACCTCCCACGGTTAGACTGACGGCAAGGGGACTCAAACCCATGATCCGTCTATCACTGAGGATATTTTATTCCGCACTGTGGTCAGTGTGAACTGGGTGCAGAATTGTGTCGACTATTCATCGCTGGAATTCGAACCTAAGACACCTCATTTGGTGGAGTGCACCCTGAGCAACCACATCTCCAACCGGACGGATTATGGAATTAACTCGGAGCTCTGAAATTTATTATTGTGTTTTTAACGAAGTAGTAAATTTTTAAAATATATTAATTTTTTTAAAAATTATTATTATTATTTTTTTTCTTCAAATTTTTCTATCGCATAACATTCATTTTTATTTAAAAATTATTTCCAGACAACTTATTATGTATTGACTAAAAATTTTTACTTTTTAACGAGGAATTAGTTTTGTTTTTAAAATCGTTTTCTAGTTTGTCAAAAACTTATTTTTTTAACTTCTTCATGTAAAAGGTATGAGAATCGAAAATTTAATGAAGCCTACTCGCTGAAATATACTCGTGGAATAAAAGAAACTCGTTTTTTTTTGTTGTCGCTGTAAAAAAAAGGCAGCTTTATTGGGACAAATGTATATTTTACCCTCTTGCGGCAGAAATATTAAGTTGACTATGAATTTATTTATTATTTAGTCCTCTGTGTATAACGTTTTCTTTATTTGATTTTATGAAATTCGGTATAGTTTATCGTCTCTGAATTTATGTTATCGTCAATTTCACCGCGCAACGACAATTTTTGTTGTTTAAAAGGCTAGTATTACAGTGAATCCTCTTCAATGCATTTTCTAGGATTCCTTATTAAGAAGAAACTCGCACAAGGCTGCGCATTTACTTATATAAATTCTAACAATCAAAGTTAAAAAATTGAGAAGTATTCTTAATGATGCTTGTTATTAATCTCTTTATTAACGCGAAATTTCTGTATGATTGTCAAAAATATTTTTAAAAAAATGGGGGGGAAATGGTATATCTCTAAAAAACTAATATTTCCTAGAAATTTTTAACAATACAGTGAAAGCCCGATTTTACGTTCCTCAGGGGACTGGGTAAAAAAAACGTAAAATCTGGGAAAACGTAAAATACGGGAAATACTTAGATAGCAAAAAATCATATACATAATAATAATGGGAAAATAAAACAAACTAAAGGTAGTAAAGATGACTCTTTCAAAAGGTACTATTAAAATCTATATTTTACGAAAAGAATATTAGTATTTAAAGAAAAAAACATACCAGTTCAAGATCACTTTTACAATTTTTGTTAAGAATCATGTAATTTAGGTGCAAAATAGTGCGTAATAGTAGATTGTTTTTTAGACATTGAGTTCAAAGTAAATGCCTCATCTTCCAGGACTGAAATCTTTTGCAAATTTTTTTCCTGGTCTTTGTATGATAGAAAATAGTCTTTCACTATTTGCAAACTTCTCAATGCTTGAAAGAAGGAACGGGCTGTGCTTCTGTTTCTTCTTGTTCATCTTCATCGGCGGATGAAAAGTCCATAACATCGTCCACGGATGGAGCAGTGGTTCTCTCAGCTTCGCATGTTGCTAAGTTTTCTCGGATGTACTCGTCGAAGTCATAGCTAACTGTTTCATTGTCATTCTCCGAGTCTAGTCTATCTAATCCTGCATCTGTTAACGGTTCATTAGAAGCTACGATTCCGCTTTCTTCAAAACAGTGGGAAATGCACTTTTGTGTAACGCTTCTCCAAGCAGCAGAAATAAAATGCATAGCCTCCAGAACACTTAACTTTAGTTTGAAGGCGTCATTTAGGTTTCCTTTCTCTAGTTCAGCTACAGCTTTCCGGACAAGTTGCTTTCTGTAAAAAACCTTAAATGATCGAATAATGCCGAGATCACAAGGCTGTAATTTGCTTGTACAGTTTGCAGGAAAAAACTCAACACGCACATTAGATAGCTGCAAATCCGGATGTGCACTGCATTGATCGATGAACAAAATTATTTTGCGGTTCTGAAATTTCATCTTTTTATTCAGTTTCTGCAAAAAGTCTTCGAAAAGGGCTTTTGTTATCCACGCTTTTTTGTTTGCTTCATAATTTGTTGGGAAACTTCTCACGTTTTTAAAGCATCGTGGTTTGCGTGATTTTCCAACAACGAGTGGAGTCACCTTCTCACTTCCATCAGAATTACAGCATAGTAAAACCGTAAGACGCAATTTTGACATCTTACCTCCGTGGCAGGAATCTCCTTTAGAAACGTAACTTTTATCCGGCAGAAGGTTAAAGAAAAGTCGGTCTCGTCCGCATTGAATACGCCCTTTGGCTTGTATCCTTTGGTCAAATTTGGTAAATTTTTCTTCCATTCTTCTATTGTAGCTTCATCCACGCTTGATGATTCTCCGGAGAGCGATCTATACACAAGATTATGTCTTTTTTTCATCCGGTCAATCCAGCCATTGGAAGCTGTAAAGTCTTTTAAACCAAGTCTATCGGCGATTTCTAGAGCTTTTTCTCTTAATATGGTGCCATTTACAGGTACATTAGCGTCACGAGCCTCTTTAAACCATTTTACTAAAATCCCTTCCATCTCGTCGTACGGGGATTTTTTCATTGTTCTCCGTTTCTTGGCATTTTTTTCACCGATTTTTTCAAAGTTTTTATCAATGCATTTTTTTTTTCTGTAGTATGGATTGCAGGGTTGTTACGGGAATTCCTTGCAATTGAGCGAATGCTACTTTTGTTCCATGAAATTCATTAAACTGCTTAACAATTTCGGCTTTCTGAGCAACAGAAAAGTTTTTGCGTTTTTTGCTCACCATTTTCGTACGAAAGGGTTTGAAATGCGACCACTTTGTGCTAAACAACAACAGAGTCTGAAAAGCTGTAGAAACGTAAAGATCCCCTTTGCTTTCCAAGGAAGAAAATAAGTCACTACATCTGATTGGTAATTGGAGTGTCTCTTCTCCTATCTGTCTCATTCCTGCACCAATGAAATGTGTTGTTTCTGTATTTTGTTTCTTCGCCCGCTGCCTTGTCCGAGACAGGCAGCAGGTGTTCAACAAAGGAAGGGGGAGAGAGGACTAAAGTTCTAGAAAACAGTAGTCTGTGGAATGCGTTTCTGCTTTCATAGATTTACTTTCAACAACGTGGATGAGCTTTAAAAAAGCAAACATAGAAAAAATATTGCTTATTAAAACATTTTTTAATTTTTTTTCTTTCTACAAAAAACGTAAAATGCGGGAAATTCCGTAAATTAAAAACTTACAATCCGGGTAAAATTAACATTGGAGGTATACGGAAAAACTGGGTCCTGATGAAAAAAACGTAAAATGCGGGAAATTCCGTAAATTAAAAACTTACAATCCGGGTAAAATTAACATTGGAGGTATACGGAAAAACTGGGTCCTGATGAAAAAAACGTAAAATGCGGGAAATTCCGTAAATTAAAAACTTACAATCCGGGTAAAATTAACATTGGAGGTATACGGAAAAACTGGGTCCTGATGAAAAAAACGTAAAATGCGGGAAATTCCGTAAATTAAAAACTTACAATCCGGGTAAAATTAACATTGGAGGTATACGGAAAAACTGGGTCCTGATGAAAAAAACGTAAAATGCGGGAAATTCCGTAAATTAAAAACTTACAATCCGGGTAAAATTAACATTGGAGGTATACGGAAAAACTGGGTCCTGATGAAAAAAACGTAAAATGCGGGAAATTCCGTAAATTAAAAACTTACAATCCGGGTAAAATTAACATTGGAGGTATACGGAAAAACTGGGTCCTGATGAAAAAAACGTAAAATGCGGGAAATTCCGTAAATTAAAAACTTACAATCCGGGTAAAATTAACATTGGAGGTATACGGAAAAACTGGGTCCTGATGAAAAAAACGTAAAATGCGGGAAATTCCGTAAATTAAAAACTTACAATCCGGGTAAAATTAACATTGGAGGTATACGGAAAAACTGGGTCCTGATGAAAAAAACGTAAAATGCGGGAAATTCCGTAAATTAAAAACTTACAATCCGGGTAAAATTAACATTGGAGGTATACGGAAAAACTGGGTCCTGATGAAAAAAACGTAAAATGCGGGAAATTCCGTAAATTAAAAACTTACAATCCGGGTAAAATTAACATTGGAGGTATACGGAAAAACTGGGTCCTGATGAAAAAAACGTAAAATGCGGGAAATTCCGTAAATTAAAAACTTACAATCCGGGTAAAATTAACATTGGAGGTATACGGAAAAACTGGGTCCTGATGAAAAAAACGTAAAATGCGGGAAATTCCGTAAATTAAAAACTTACAATCCGGGTAAAATTAACATTGGAGGTATACGGAAAAACTGGGTCCTGATGAAAAAAACGTAAAATGCGGGAAATTCCGTAAATTAAAAACTTACAATCCGGGTAAAATTAACATTGGAGGTATACGGAAAAACTGGGTCCTGATGAAAAAAACGTAAAATGCGGGAAATTCCGTAAATTAAAAACTTACAATCCGGGTAAAATTAACATTGGAGGTATACGGAAAAACTGGGTCCTGATGAAAAAAACGTAAAATGCGGGAAATTCCGTAAATTAAAAACTTACAATCCGGGTAAAATTAACATTGGAGGTATACGGAAAAACTGGGTCCTGATGAAAAAAACGTAAAATGCGGGAAATTCCGTAAATTAAAAACTTACAATCCGGGTAAAATTAACATTGGAGGTATACGGAAAAACTGGGTCCTGATGAAAAAAACGTAAAATGCGGGAAATTCCGTAAATTAAAAACTTACAATCCGGGTAAAATTAACATTGGAGGTATACGGAAAAACTGGGTCCTGATGAAAAAAACGTAAAATGCGGGAAATTCCGTAAATTAAAAACTTACAATCCGGGTAAAATTAACATTGGAGGTATACGGAAAAACTGGGTCCTGATGAAAAAAACGTAAAATGCGGGAAATTCCGTAAATTAAAAACTTACAATCCGGGTAAAATTAACATTGGAGGTATACGGAAAAACTGGGTCCTGATGAAAAAAACGTAAAATGCGGGAAATTCCGTAAATTAAAAACTTACAATCCGGGTAAAATTAACATTGGAGGTATACGGAAAAACTGGGTCCTGATGAAAAAAACGTAAAATGCGGGAAATTCCGTAAATTAAAAACTTACAATCCGGGTAAAATTAACATTGGAGGTATACGGAAAAACTGGGTCCTGATGAAAAAAACGTAAAATGCGGGAAATTCCGTAAATTAAAAACTTACAATCCGGGTAAAATTAACATTGGAGGTATACGGAAAAACTGGGTCCTGATGAAAAAAACGTAAAATGCGGGAAATTCCGTAAATTAAAAACTTACAATCCGGGTAAAATTAACATTGGAGGTATACGGAAAAACTGGGTCCTGATGAAAAAAACGTAAAATGCGGGAAATTCCGTAAATTAAAAACTTACAATCCGGGTAAAATTAACATTGGAGGTATACGGAAAAACTGGGTCCTGATGAAAAAAACGTAAAATGCGGGAAATTCCGTAAATTAAAAACTTACAATCCGGGTAAAATTAACATTGGAGGTATACGGAAAAACTGGGTCCTGATGAAAAAAACGTAAAATGCGGGAAAAACGTAAATTCGGGGGATGTAAAATCGAGGTTTCACTGTAATAACATATCGAAAGAAGAGAATGGTACTGACCTAATCTATTTTTTAGCAGCTAATAAAACATTTTATTTTCAAAAATAAGCAAGTCATTTTACAATAGTATAGTTGAAATAAACTAATAAAAATAAAGCTGTTTTAAAATAATTAATTTCTTTTATTCCATCAACAATGGAAAACTTGGAAAAATCTAATAACAATCTTAATGGAAAAATCTAATGACAATCTCATTTTTATTAAACCATTTTCACTGTAGTTCATTTTACTTCTTATCATTTCACTTCCTGTATACGGTCCCCTAACATTAGATACACACTTTAAATAACGATATCTCGGTTAATTGTTAAGTTAGGGTGACAAGCTTTATACCATTTTTATAAATTTTTTTTTACGGGGAACATTTTTTGTACTAACACTCTTTGAACTAGAGGGACATATAAAAATTTAAACTTCGTAACATTTGAAAAAAAAGTGGTCACGTTACAGAAACTAACATGAAATGATGTATAATCGATCCAAATAAACAATTTATGTAATTTGAACAGTATTTCTATAACTCTTCGATCAAGAAATATTTCGGTTTTTATATATATATATATATAATATAAAACAAAGAGCTTCGAGTAATCTTTTTATGTTATTCCTTTATTTAAATCTTTTTCTTAATTTATTATGCTAAACTAAACTCTCTTTAATATTCGTTTTAACATAACAGTTTAATATTTACATCCTGTCTTTTAATCTATTTTTTGCTTCAAATTATGCATTAATTAACATTTTTGATATTTCCCTTATTTTGAACAGTGAGAAAGACTTTTTCTCTCAACCTATTTAATAGACCAATTATAATTATTAGGATTTCCCTTATTCCCTAAAACGAAACATTTTACGGATTTGTTTTGCAAGATTTTCCCTAACTTTTATTGAAGATTTCGATTCACGTCATTTAGATATTCATTCTCTGATCATGATGGTTGCGTAAAATTGATTTGCTCTTTTCAAAATCTGTTTGTCCTGCTCGCACGACTGCCACCCTCATATGCCGGCAGGATAATACGGTAGGGAGGAGGGTACATAGAAGATATAGAATATCTGATTTAAATGGACAATTGAATAATGCTTATTTTCTTCAATGATAGCCAAACTACATCATTAAAAATTTTAAGCTGTATTTCTATGGAACAATCAATTCTTTTACAACAAATTGCAACTTCTTTAATCAACAAAATTTCATGATGAAAGGGTGCTTACGTGTTATTTATGTATGCAACATGTATTGCATACATAAATGAAACGAGAGCATGTGTATAGTTCGTTCGCCAGGAGTTGACACTGGGCTCCGCCTTCATCACGTGGTATCCGACGATACTATTTCACTATTTTTGGGAGAATGATGTGAACAATCCTGAACAAGGTTGCTATTTGGCGATCGTATGACAAAAATATTTTTTTAGCAATCTTTATGTGCACTTTTTTTACATTAAATATTTCATAAATTTCCATATTTCTCTTTTTCGAGTGAATATTTTGTCCTTTTTGAGACATTTTGCTGCAATATATTTCATTAGCTAGAGTAACAAAAGATATAATAGCATATGATAAAGCGAAGTAAGTGATTGAAAAATAATTCACTGTTTGCGTTTGGAGCGCAGTAAGGGTTGTCTCAATTTCAAGCGCGGAGACTCTCCTCTTACTCCCGCGCTGAAATGAATTCTTCGTCCGAGGAAGTGGAGCCAAGTGCCAACTCCTGGTGAACGAACTATATATGTATTCAACATGTATATTGCCTTTACTTTCAAATCCCTTCTGAAACAAAATCGTGATTTCAGTTTTTGTTCTATTATATTCTAAAACGAATAGCTACAAAAATAAAAAAGTTGTTTTTCAAATAAAATTTTTATTTAGATATTAGATAATCCATTACTCCTTCATCGCCTATAACCGCTTTTAAAATAGTATTTCTACAAACATTTTAAATTAGCGTATCTGCAGCATATTATGCAGTTTCACGGGGTGCCTTGAAAATAACGGACGATTTGATAGATAAGTTATAGAAAAGGAGATATACGGCTTCTGTTTAGGAAACCAGTTATCCCAGTTTCAAAACTATTTACAAAGTTTGTCAGCAGATGGTTTCGTAAAAACTATAAATATATTACATAACCATATATAGTTGTCAGCAGTATGTCTGACTAATATTTGCTCGAGCAATTGTTATTTTTGTTCTTGCAAATAGGAGTAATTTTATAAACACTGTTTAACAATTTTTCTTCATCAGTAGCACCATCTGTTGATGAACTTTGCAAGTGATGTGGAAATTTAGAGTAAAGTTCCTACTCAGCTGAGAAGAGTGTATACAAATAATACATTTCTATCTTACCGTCTTTCATTGCTTTTTCAAATCTTTTGAATTTTTGGGACTGGTTTATTATTTTCATTGTTTACTTTAATTGCACATTTATTACTAAGCACAACAAGAATAAGATAAAGAACGACAGAATATGCTTTTTAAAAAATGATATTTATTGAATGAAAAACACTCAAATGTACAAGACAGGTTATGAACAAAAAGCTTCACAACCAATGAATTGAGCCATTTAGTATCAGGCCGGCCAGAAGGTGAATTAAAAAAACATATAGACAATACGCACAAGTAAATGCCCGATTAGAAAACTATCCGACTATGATAAGTTTTGCAACACCAAAATAGAAACTGTTTTGTAAGTCGTTAAAAAAAATTTTTTCGTGTAAAATATTTTTAAGCTCTTTTCTTCCAAAGTTATAGTTTCCTTACGACTTTAAATTTTTCTATAGAGATACTCATCGAACCTCACTTTACGCACCAGTTTGTCTCCTAGTTAATGATGAAACTTTTACAAGTTGCTATCAGCAGATCAAGTAAGATGCCATTTTAAAAACATACAATGTAAATTCGCGTGGTGTATTTCCAAGATGCACGCTGATTGGCTGATTAAAGTTGATGAAGTATCTCAATAGATATCAAAATTGCAAGAGAACCACAATTTCTTGCTCACAACATATCATGTGTAAACATCTTTTTTTGCCGATAACTGATACTATATTACACCTATTGATTGATAGTTTGATAACAGGCAGGTGATCTAGTTCAGCTTCTGAGATTATATATGGCTTTTTGGTGCATTTATAGTAAAAATCAGGTGAGACATTTTGATCGTTAAAAGCTAGGAAATCAAATGAAAGAAAAAGTTGATATTGGATAAAAAAAATTTGCAATTATGTGAAATAAACTTTTGAACTAGTGGTACAACAATTACATCACAAATCAATTTGAACAACTATTATGGTCAGATCATTTATTCGAATTGGTAGGCAGCGGAGAAAATTTGGCCAAAACTGCAATGGTGGTACAATCTTTATTGATCAATAATTGCATTCTATAATTGTTTGATGGTCGTACTCCAGCTGCAGTATAATCGTATCAACTGAAGTTTCAGTACAGCAGTTGTATAAACAAAAGAAAAATATTTCCTAAACAATATCGATACAGTCTCACACAAAGTGTCTTCCGTGTTGCAAAACTTATTCCCGTCTGAGTTTTTGACAAGTGGAAAATTTCCGTAGCCCTAAGATATCGAACATCTACCAAGCAGTCTCCCCTAGTTAAATGTGATGGCTTAAGTACAAACACAACAATTTCCATGTTACTAGATGCATTTGAAAAATAAATAGAACAATTGCTAAAAAAGCTTCAATCATCAGTTCAAGCTTCAAAAAGCTTCAATCTACGAGTATCTAATAGCCACTTTTTCCACTTCTTACTCCACCACCACCACCATGAACTGCTCCTCCTCCGAATCCTCTGGAACCACCTCCAAGTCCACCACTAATTCCTCGAGATCCTCCACCATAACCTCCAGCTCCTCCTCCATAACCTCCAGAACCTCCATAACCACCTAAAAATTAGTTTCAAAATAATGTAATCATTAAAAAAAATTGTAGAATATTAAAATAAATATTTATAACAATAGATAGGTTTGGTTTCTAAACTCGCACAAGAGTTACAACTATTGACGGTGTACTGATTACCCAAATTGTTCCTAATGATGAATTAAAAAAAATATAGGCATCTGCACTCACTAAACTACCTCGAAAATAGATTGGACGGCAGAAGATGGTAGCAATTACCTGCTCTTCATACCACACTACTCTACCGCCCAACCATGCCTGGATTTTCCGACTTTAAAACCATGAGGTTTATTTTATTTTATAACTGTCGTTGAACAGCCGACCCAATTTTGCATTTACGATTACTAATTTTGAACTCCGTAGCCTTGTAATTTTAAACCAATCTAGACAACAAAGGAGCTCCTGGATTAAGTAGTGGGAGAAATTTGATTTCGTGGAGGTCCTATTGTTGATACTAACCCGCATTTGGGTTACATGGAGAGGAAAACCATGAAAACCTTCCACTGTTGGCCTGACTGCGAAGGGAATCTAACCCATGATACGTCTACCACTGAGGATATTTCACGCCAGCACTGTGGTCGGTGCAAGCCGGATGCGGAATTCGTATTGACCAGCCATCACTGGGATTCGAACCCGGTTCACCTCATTGGAAGGAGAACGCTCTATCCTTCGAGCCACCACGACTTCCTGAGGTTTATTAAATTAGAGTGGATTCTAAACTACTAAGCCATGATGATCAGAGAGATTACAGAATGTTTAAACAAACAGCCTTTTGCGTGCTCCGACGAAAGTCTTAACAGTTGAAGGCTTAACTCCGACTTGGTGGCACAACGTAACAGTATTTTTATAAACTAGTTCATTTCCAGGTTTTTAAGGAATTAAAATTTGGAACTTCATACTCTTTTTATTATTTCGTGTATATGAGCTTTAAAATATATTAAAAACTAAACTCTTAGCTTATTAGGCTTGGGAGTTAAAAAGTTTTAATTGAACACATGAAGAGACGTTAATTTTTTTACAGATTTATTTTTCCTACAGATTTAATTTAACACCAAAACTTTTATCCTACAAAGAGAGGGAAATTAAATAATTCGTTTACTAGCTCATTATCTTTTATTTCTCAAAATTTGCTCGCCCAAAGCGGTCGACGGATTATCGCGTCGACTGTTTTCGTACTTTCAGATTATTCCATCGACCATTTTCGCCAAACCCAATATTATAGCCAAAAGGTAGCTTCTGCGATAATAACCGCTAATTTTATCATATTTACTGTGTAATCCTTGACTACACGAGTTAGTTTTTATTTAGCGTGTTGAAATATACTGTTTTTTTTTTACTCCACTGCAAAATGATTCGAATTTGGGATTTGCTTAGCACTGAAGAGAGTTGAATGGCATATTTTAAATTCATTAAATTCAATGTGTAATTAAAAAAAAGTAGAAGTACTTTGTTTTGATTCGTTTTATTACACTCTTTTATTACGTATTTTGGGCCTGGTTTGCAGGGTGCTGGACTCTCACTCGTGAGAATGATAGTTCGAATCCAGCCGGCCGAAGACTCCCCATGCAGTAAATGGAGACTGGTGCATGTTACATTTGTCGGTTCACAAAGTCCTCCATGTTTCCATAATTTACACCTCTGGGGATACTGAATTGGAGATTTATCGTTCTCTGAATCAGGTCAAAATTGCACTCTGTGCATGAATGAATGGATGCATAAATGGGTCTGGCCTATAAACGAGTGTCACGTATAGGTGTGACAGAAGTCGAATTCTTGGCCATAGATGGCGCCACTGGAAAACAAGAACAACCGCACCCCTTGCTTTATTTACCTATAACAACAATAACATTAAGTATTTTTTCACTTAATTTTTTTATTATTATTTTATTATTATTATTCTTTGATAAATTTAATGTGTTTAGAATGTTTATTGTGGAAATTGCTTTTCAGTATGATGGCGAAAAAGGATTTGCACATTTTCGCGAACGTTGACAGGTCAGCGGGATAATCCCAAAGTATCCTCAAGACATTTCTAATAAAAATCTATTGAAATAATTTTTCCCAACTCTGCTTTTTGGCTAATTAAATCTTCTTGAACTTACTCATGTCAAATAGATAATATATTAGTTCTTGCATTGGTCTTTTCATCAGCAGTAAAATGGTTACAACTATAAATTACTTTTTTAGATGTGCACTGTTACTTACCTCTTGTGTATCGATCCTGGATACCAGCAGGAGGTTGTTCAGCTGTCAATTGAACATCGGCTGGACTCTCTTTGCCATCGGTTCCAGGTTCATTTGTCCTGATGTTGGCCCTGAATCCACCGGCATCGGCCACATAATCGACCACTCTGTACAATCCTTGGGCATCAGTGTAACCATAGGAACCTCTCACAGCCCCTGATTGATCACCCTGCTCGTTTCGGTAGTGCATGTTTCCTTGTTCATCTCTGGCCTGGTAGTCGAAGTTGTAAGGTTTGGGAGGATACTGAAAATATATATCGATGTTACTGTGAATGGCGGAAATCAAGAGAATATCGAATTTCATCGGTGAATGTCAACAATCACATAGTCGCTGTGGTGAATGTCCGAAACATTTGTTATATCCGATTTCATATTAATTTATTCGTTGATACTATTATATTTATTCGATATTTTAATATCTGCTGAGGATAGATTAGGAGAGACATCAGTGTCCGGTTTAATACATACTGGGCCGTGGCACTTGATCTTAAAAAAACATTGATGTAGGGAATACCGGGCAAATGCATATCGGTTAGGGGCACTTAACTACACCTAGTATATATTTCGGACATTTACCAAAGCACTTTTTTTCTCCAAAAGGACACGAAAACGCTTTTTCTCACACTTTTCAACTATCTAAAATGATTCTTAAAGAGTATGTTTATAGTTTCATTCACATTTTGCAGACAGCAGTTGCCGTTATGAGACTTCAGGACTACATTCTAACATGTTTTCATAACTTTTGCATTATTTGTCGGTTAAATATATGTTTTTATGGATGCTATGGTTGAATAAATGTTATCGTTGGTTAAATATATGTATGCCTAAAGTAAGTTTGCAAAGAACATTAGGTAATTATTTTTTCAAATAATTTTACTTCATGACGATTAAGTAATAGTAATAGCAATAGTAAGATTTAATAATGATTTCATTCTAATGATTATAAATTGGAAAGCAATTAAAAAAAATTTCAAAATTGGGAAGTATTAAAAATAGTTTCGCCAACAATGTTAGATTTGGAAGTAGTGAAAAACTAATTAATATAACAAAGACGTTTTTTAACCATTTTACTAGCGTTCCTTTTTAGGGTCCCTATAGAAATCTAATAAAAAATAGCATATGCAAGAAAGTTCTGATAACATTTCATACATCATTTAAACGTTTCAGAACTTAACATGAAAAATTATCATTAATTTATCAATCTATTAAATTACGCTTGATGGCAATACAAACAAAGAAACACACGGATTTAAACAGTTTAATCATGGAATCAGAAAGAATACTTACGTTTTGACCACCTCCATAGCCTCCGCCTCCTCCAACATTACCACCATAGCCTCCACCTCCTCCAGCATTGCCACCATAGCCTCCACCTCCTCCAACATTGCCACCAAAGTTTCCACCGAATCCACCACCAAAACCACCTCCTCTATTTCCACCAAAACCTCCAGCTCCACCACCGTAACCTGCTGCGCAGGCGTATCCGACGAGTACTGCAGCTACAATTGATACCTGGAAAAACATTTAAATAGGTTCAGGTTTGTCATATATTATTGCTTGCATGCAGGGTGTTTCGTAACCACCGCTCTTAATATACATTTTTAGATTCCTTGTCAAAAATGGCAACTAAGTTCTTTTGGTGATTCAGGTTCGAAAGGCTGGTTGATACGAATTCTGCTCCTGGTTCGCACTGACCACAGTACTGACGTGAAATATCCTCTGCAGACGGATCATTTGTTAGAATCCCTTTTCCACGTTTTCAATCCAGTTTTTTTTTCTCTCTGGTCTATTAATTATTCGTCATATTTAGATAACGTTTTTATTCCTTAAATGTTCTTAAAAACCTTTTATTTACCCAGTCATTAAAAAATTATCTATCTATCTATCTATCTATCTATCTATATATATATATATATATATATATATATATATAATGCAAATACAGATTTGCTCCATTAAAAAGTTCTGTTTTGTCCCAATGCTTGATCCTGGAGTTCCTGTGTTTTTTGGATTGAATTCGAAATTGCAACGCTACGGAGTTGCAATGGATTGGCTGTTTAAAGTCCGACAGAAAAAATCAAAATAAAATCAAAATTTCAACCAGTATGATGGAATTGCGCCTATATCAGTCAAGTTTTTTCCCCCCTCATAATTAACATAATTTGTTTGTTAATTTAAAGTGTTTGTTATTTATTTAAAGTATTATGTGGAACTCTTAGACAAAGACATAAACTAAACTGAAAAGAAGGTTTCAAGCGGATTAAAAACCTTGTTTTTATCACATGTTAGAAAGACAAGGGAGGTGATAAAATTTATTACGTTTTTTGTTTTTATTCTGACAGAAATATAACTATTCTCTCTTTACTTGAAAAAACGTAATTTTTAAAATAGACTTAATATTCTTCTATTTGTCTTTGTTTATGCCAGAAAGTGGTCGAAATTTCGAGTAACTATTTGGCGATAAAAGTCCTTTTGTAGCGATCAAGGAAAAATTGAAACTTATATTGTCAAGCAGCACAGAGCTTCAGTTGAAATTTAAGCACTTTAGCTAGACAGACAGTGGTAGAATTGATGATTAAAAAGACAAGAACTTCTGCTTATAGTGGTTTTAAAATTAAGCTTGTGGTTTTAAAATTAATTCATCAATCACAAAGCTGCTAGCCGCGATTGCTCATGTGATAGAGCGTTCGATTTCCAATGAATTGAACCGAGTTCGAATCCCAGCGATGGCTGGCCGATGAGCTGACATGAAATATCCTCAGTGGTACACGGATCATGGGTTAGAGTCCCCTTGCCCTCAGGCTAACCGTGGGTGTTCTCATGGTCTTCCTCTCCATGTAACGCAAATGTTGGTTAGTTCCATTAAAAAGTCCGCTACGAAGGCAAAATTTCTCCCACTACTTGATCCATGAGATCCCTTGTCTTCTGGATTGGGCTCAAACTTACAAGGCTACGGAGTTGATCATTAATTGTCGTAAACCCAAAAATTGGGTCGGCTTTTCAACGACGGTTATAAAAAAAAAATAAAAAATAAAAATCACAAAGCTGCGGTAAGTATTGGAGTATTCTAGCTAGTCGGAAAGCAGTAAAAATTTAATTTCAAAGAGTATAGTAAAATTTAAAAAATAAAATATGCTTTTGGAAAAAAGATTAGAATACAAACATTTTACACTAGAGAGCGTGAATTGATGGTAATTATCATTTGACACTAGGCATACCTTCCTTCAAAAACGTTTCGTATTGAAAGGTTTGATTTTATTATTAACTATTGCGACACAGCCTATTGTTAATACCCAATGAAACTTTTGTCTATCTCCATAACCTTCAGTTATCTGATAGTTGTCTTTCCAAAATACTATTTTTCCGTGAAGGTAGTTAACGAAGCGAATAAAATTACGGGGGAAAAACGCTACAAAATATTTTCTGTTTGATCATTGTATCTGATAACAAGCCACTTCCTTGTGAAAAAAAAATATATAGTATACAGATAAATTAATTGCTCATACACAAATAAAAATTTTAGTTTCAATTTATTTTTGTCAAGTGGAAGAAAAATAGGCTATATTTTGATGGCGAAATTAAGCGTCGCATAAGTATTTACAAATAAAGAAAGGCTATACTTTCATATATATATGAAAATTAGCTATATACTATTACTATATGAGTTAAATATATTTGAGCTATATACTATTTTCATTGAGTATTATACTATTTTTATTGAGTGATATACATGTTTTGATGTTGAAGTAAAGCGATATATAATTATTTACAAATAAAGAAAGGCTATGCTTTGAGCTATATAAGAAAATGAGCTATATACCATTTTCATTGAGTATTATACTATATTTCATATACTATTTTTATTGAGTTATATACATGTTTTGATGTTGAAATTAAGCGACATATAAGTATTTATAAATAGAGAAAAGCTATGCTTTGAGCTATATATGAAAATAAAGGTAGACAAAAAACAAATAATGAATATATGCTGTTCCCAAACGGCATTCCGCGGAACTCTAAGGTTCCGCGGAAGGATTTCGAGAGCTAGGACTTTTTTTTTTACCAGTTACGATTTTCGAAATCTGTGATTAAGTTTATATCCGATTAATTAGCCAATATTTATTAATTATTTTCGTTATTTTTAAGACATTATTTAATTAAAATGCTTGTGGAGAAAGAAAGAGCAAAATTTAAAAAATTTGAATAATGAAAAGTACAGATTTATGATACAAATAATATCACGTTAAAGTTGTTCGTTGAATTTATCTGAGATAGCGAATAAAAAATAATTAAATACTAAAGTATGTTCAATAGACTTTTTTTGATCAAATAGGCTAAGAATCTAATAGGCTAATAAAAATAGGCTTAATTTGATCAAATAAGCTAGAAAATATAACTGGTGTTATCTTTAAAATATTTGAATAACTGTATCTCTTAAAATAAAATTTAAAACAATGACAAGCGTTTAACCAATTAGAAATTTCCGTTTTGTTTTTCGCTTATCTCGCTCGAACGATTTGTCGTAGAATGTTCTAATGTCGACACTGACTTTCCTTGTGTTTCGAACTATCAGTATGCCAAAGGAGTTCACTTACACACACACATAGACGGTTATTCATTTATGTTTTCATTTATAATATAATTTAAATAATTTCGCCTGCAAATGAAATGAAGAAAAAAAAATGAATTCGCTGAAATGTTTTCGCTTTAACGAGCATTTCTCAGTGTTTTGTTTTGCTTTGATTAATTATTTTCTTAATATTTTTATTCAATTCTATATTCTAAGTATATTCAAACTTGTTTACGAATTTGCATAAAATTTCAAATAACTAATTTCTTTAGTTTAAGTATCCTTTTTGACAAAAGAATAAGAAAAAGCAACTATCATTCATTTAAAATAAAATTGAAAAAAAAAATGAATAAAATAAAATTGAAACATACAATACAAAAGAAAATACTCCTCTCAAACATTTATGAACGTGTGTAATAATATTATATTATTAAAATTAAGTAGCTGCATATAGTATAATTCCATCCAACTAAAGAAAACTATTTTAAAGTAAAACATAATATAGTAAAATTATAGTTACAAAAGAGTAAATGTAACTACTTGCTTTAGTTAACATGGAATATTATAAGTTCATAAACTAATAAATTCAATTGAAAATTTAAAAAAATAATAATAAAATTAATATATATATATATATATATATATATATATATATATATATATATATATATATATATATATATATATATATATATATATATATATTATATTATTGATAGAATTGGATATAAAATTATAAATACTTTAAATAATCTGGGGAAGCAACATTTATTGAAAATTAAATATTGCCAAAAGAAATTACAAAAATCTTTTAGTTTTTTGTAAAAAGGAAGAAAAAATTACTCTTTTATAACTTTGATTTATGTGTGGTTTAATTCAAGTGTTACTTTTTAAGGTGGGGGCTAATTTCCGAACGATACCATAAAAAGTAAAATATCATGTTAAAAAAGATCGGATAATACATATATATATATACATATATATAGATAGAAAGATGGATATAGATATATAGATATATTATTGCTAGAATTGGATATAAAATTATAAAATATTACTTCATATAATCTGGGGAAAAAACATTTATTAATTTCTTTCAATTATAGGTAAAATAAAAGAAATTCAAGAAAACCATGAAACAAAAATCAATTTTTGCACCAAGAGGAGATTAGTAAACAAAATGGCCCTATATTGGACAAGTATAGACTATTATAGTATAGTTGAGTTTATATAGAATATTTCTTATCCAAAATTGAAAAAAAAAATTTTTTTTTAATTTTTTGGGGGGTGGGTTTTATCGAAGTCCTTTTTTTCGGTAATATAGTTTTAATGACATAACATATAAAAGTTATTGTTATAAAAGGAGAAGACTTACCTGAGAGATATGCATGTTGACCACAAGTAAGAATTGACCATGGTCCGAGGATCATCCTTTTTATACATATTTCTTCAAGATTGTAAGTGACGTCATGCCTGACGAACTAGTAGTCCACCCTCACTCACTCCTCCCCCTTCTTTCCTTGAAACCGTTAATTTGAAAAAAAGTGAAACATTTTTCATTTATTTATTTCGTCAAAAGAAAAGGGTGCCCTTTTCTTTTGTTGGGGTAGACCGATTTGCATGGTGGGCGTACGTGAACCAGAAGAGAAAGCGAAAGTAGGTGAACTCCTTAATAGACGATGATTTTAATTTTTGCTCCAAGATAGCATCTTCTTACTCTGGTTAAACAAAAAAACAGAGATGCCTCGTCATGAATCAAGATATTACTCTGGAATGCTCTCTTTTGTTTATTTATTTTTTAAAATTCATTCCTTTTTCGTGTAAGAGATGGGTGTAAAAATTTAATGATTTATGCAAACTTCTCCATGCCTGGACGGGTTATGCCAAACAATTATTAATGATATATTTATTAAAATGCGCAGTGCAAAAAAATATAATTAAATTTGTTTAGAGTTAAGGGCTAAAGGAAAACAAAATTTTGGATAATTAGTTTACGCTTTGTGGTTTATTAGTTTACTTTTGTTTACAATATTTTTTTTTCTTTTAGTAATAAATATTATTCATTCTATGCTTCGGCCTTTCTAAGTGACACAATATCGAAAGTATTGATACTTAGCATCGAAAAAGTATTAAAAATTATTGATACCAGTGATACTATTGAGGCAAAGTATCAATACGAAGCGTCAGTACAAAGTATCAGTTCTCCATAAATAGACCGGTAATGTCATATTTTGTTAAAATTCACGAAGTATATATATATATACAAAAAAACAAAGAGAAAAACGAAGAAAATTAATAAGTTATATTAACTGCGCATAAGCTGCAAGTATATAAAACTCATGAAATAAGCTAAAAAATTGAGAAAAAATGGAGGGGAAAAAAATATTAAAAATCCGGAAAACAAAATAAAGAAAGGATATAATCTCTTCATCAGCTCATACGATTATATCCGCAAGAAGGAGTGCTTTCTAATATTGTATCAATATAGCCAAAGCAAAATATATCAATTATTACTGAAGCGCGTCAAATTTGTTAGTTACCTTGGATTGGCCCGAAAATGGATGTGCGCAAGTTAATTTAAAGTTAGTATTGATATATTTGTCTTTGGCTATATTGATACAATATTAGAAAGCACTCCTTTTTGCGGATATAATCGTATGAGCTGATGAAGAGATTATATCCTTTCTTTATTTTGTTTTCCAGATTTTTAATATTTCCCCCCCCCCTCCATTTTTTCTTTTTTTAGCTTATATATATATATATATTAGTTTCGGTTGCTCTAAATAAATACCGAAATCACATAGTACCGAATGAAAATATTGATATTCAGTGATTAAAAAGTTTTAAAAGAAAAGTATTGATATCTTGAAAACAAAGTATCTGTACTATTCGATACTATTGAAAGAAAGTACTGATTGTGCCCGATTCTTTATAAAATCGCTACTAAATTCTGATTCATGATGTGACTTATTCTTATTGATAGTGATGCATTGATAATGGCTAGGTGAAGTTCATCCTATGCTCGCTGCATTCGCCAACCCCCAGAGCTACCTCAGCATTTCTTTTTTTATTGCTTTGCTTGCTCATTGGATACTTAAGTATTTTTGTCTAACTTTGCACGCAGACTGGTACGTTCCTTAAAATGAAATTCTAAAAATGTGAACTATATGCTATTTCTTGTGAAGCTTCGGTTTATAAACATTTCATTCAATGCTACTTGAAAATTCATAGAATTCTTTTATGTATGCAATTAAAATATGCAGCGTTTGGAGACACAACAGTTCAGTTCAGAGCGATTCAATAAATTACTTAGTTCCAACTTATCTTTGCTGATAGAACACATTTTCTCACCTATGTTAATGATTAAATAGAATAAAATTTAAATATAGATACAAATTATTACATTACCTGAGTAAATTAATTAGAAAATGTATTAAGCACTGCAATTTTTTTTACATCAGCTATCCGCTTTTAACTTTTCATTTCTGCCCACATTTAAGCTCAGTTTATCGCAGTATTTTGATGTCCACGCGATGAAACAATTTTTATTCAAAAATTTGGAATCACGTTTGTTTCAGCGCTCCTGCTTTTGACTGCTAACTCGCGAATAGTTTCAGTTCTTTGATGCCAACGCAAAAAAAATTTAAATTGTTTTTTGAAACAATATATATATGTAAGCGTTTTATATAATATGATATATATGGATTTCAGTTTTAAAAAGTCTCAGTTGAGTACTTGCACTTCGAAAAGTAGATCACCGATACTCACACATATGACCTTGACGTCAAGAGCCAGCAAAATGGAATATTAAAGTTGAGCTAAGTTTCCCCACATAAGTCACAATGTTAATTAACGTGAAATTATTTAAATACCGATCCACATATCCCACATCAAAGTGCTTGGAAATTTTTTTTTCTCATCTACGCCTTTTACTTAATTTAAATTTATTATTTGTTTATGTATTTTATTGTAACCGTGATATATTTTTCTTTTGTGTACCTGGCAACTTCGATGCATAATTAGATTATTTTTGTTCTACATGGCTTCATGCCCGTCTTCATGTTAAGTAAGTATATTGAAAGAATTGATATCTTTGTGATGAAGTCTTTTTGTAAGAATGTAGAATGTGTCACTTAAGAAAATTGATACTTGAGTGGTTTGCTCGAAATAAAAAGGGAAAGAACAGTTGCTAACGTAAACAAATGTCATGTTTCAACAAACAATCTGTATTAAGATACCCACACTACACTAATTAACATTCTAACTTTTGTCGAGACTCAACTTTAAACAGCCATTTTACTTACAAATGATCAGCTGGAGCGGCGATGGCTCAGGGGATAGAGTATTCTCCTTCCAATGAGGTGAACCGGGTTCGAATCACAAGCGAAGGGCTGGTCGCTATGAACTCCGCACCAGGCTTGCGCGGATCACAGTGCTGACGTGAAAAATATTCAGTGGTACACGGGTCATGGGTTAGACTCCCCTTGCCATCAGGCTAACCATGGAAGGTTTTTGTGGTTTTCTTCCCCATGAAACATTGGGTTAGTTCCATCAAAAAGTCCTCCAAAAAGGCAAATTTCTCCCGATACTTGATCCAGGAGTTCTTTCGTCTTCTGGATTGGTTCAAAATTACAAGGCTATGGAGTTAAACATGAGTAGTCGTAAACTCAAATTTGGGTCGGGTGTTCAACGATGGTTACAAAATAAAATTAAAAAACGATCGGATGGCGCTGACGTCATAAGTCACATGTGTGGGTATTTGTGGTCTTCTTCTTGCAAGTATCTTCTTCTTGCAAGTGCAAGTAGCCAATTCTACTTTATCAATCGATTAATAATTATAAAAATTAACACTTTTGCTTTGCTTTTGAAAACTTTCAGACTTCAAAATTTTTAAAATCGGACAATAAGACGTGAAAATAATAAAAAAAAGTTCTTTATGAACCAAACGCTTATTATGGGCTGTCAGTGAAAAAACTTAAATGTGAGGAATGATTTGATGAACGCGTGTTGAGAAATATACAAAGCACAAAATGAGTATAAGATAGAAATAGACATAACTTGATAAGCGAATTTAGCTCGAAATAGGCGTTTGAAAAAAAAAAACTGATATGGCTCAAAACAAGTGAAAAAGAAATTGGCATAGCTTGAAACTGGACTTAGTTAAAAATGATCTTTCAAGAAAAATTACATGACTCGATAAATACATTTTATATTTTACATAGCTCGGAATTCGTGTTACAAATAAAAACTGACATTATTCAATGTGCGTGAAAAAAAATATTCTCATAGCTCTTTCATGAAAATAGATATGACTTGATAAACGCTTTTTAAGAAGTATAAAAAGCTCATAATGAGTATTTAAGAAAATAGACATAACTTGATAGGCTTATTTTTCACAAAATGGATGAAAAATGCAAAAATAAAAGCTCGAAATGCGTGTTTGGACACAGCGCAGAATATGGCTTTAAGAAAATGTATTTAAAAAAAGGTCATTTGATTCCGTTTGTTAAAATTTTGATATCTATTTTAAAAGATAATTCATTTGTACGCACTTTTTTCCAGAATAACGATAAAAATTGGAATTTATTGTTAGTCAATGGTCCAATTTCTTTTGATTCTCTGGTTGTTTGCTGAAGGGGATCCCTAGGGTAAAGGTCTGGAGAGCTAGCTGGTTGAATACCCGGCAGACGTAGCCACTTTCCAGAAAGTCGTTTTCCAAGTATTTTTTGGTCGAACTTTTGATCCCTTAAATGTTAGTTTTACTTTTTGCGTATTTCATCACATATCCAGATCATTTTAAATGAATTGAAAAATGTTAGGATTTAATTATGAATTTCTTTTATTCAAAGATAATTCCACAGAACAAATAATTACTTTTAATAATTATTTATTATTTTGTATTTAATAGTGGTTGAAAAACTTTTAATTCTAATGTATAAAAATTTTTCACATCCTTTTAAAGAATGTAATTTTAAATAACAGAATACAAAACGAGCACAATCGGCTGAATAGCTTCTGAGTTATCACTTTTAAAAATGTCATATATTTAAAATGTGATTTCTTAAGGGATGAGAACTTTGTAATTTGCCATATAAAATTAAATATTTTGTTTCTGTTGCTATTCCAAATTTCCTCGGCTATTATGAAACAGTTATTAAGAATCATTTTTTGCTGGGCATTATCTTTAAATAAATGAATTTTGTAATTCTGCATAATTTTTTTTTTCTTCCGATTCGATTAAAAAAGTTCTCTAGATGGAACGGAATACGTAACAAAATATTAAAGGGTCAAATCTTTAGGTAGCTCTCCTAACAAAACAATTGCGACCCTATTTTTTAGATTACGGTTCCTTCTCCCCCTTCCCCTCATATTTTGAGAGTCATGAATTCAATTCCGTTGTAAAAAAAAAAAAGTGTTTTTTAGGGGGAATACTGTGTTTGATTTTGTAATTTAAAATATAGTCGCGCTTAACCAATTAGCATATTTAAAGTTAGATCATTGAACCTATGAAGTGAAAATGCGGTTATTAGATTTAAAGTTATTCAAAGTGTTCACTATTAGGCAATTCAATTGTCGATGTTTAAGCTTGAAACTCCGTAAGAAACTTTTCCCTAGTCTTAAATGTGATGTTTTTTTTCCTTTTCTATTGTTTAACTGTCCCGCAGTGAACTGATCGTAAAGACACGGTTCTCAGTAAAACACCGAAATAAAGCATCACTATCTGCGTTCTGTAGGCTCTACCACTTTGATCAGCCAGCGTAAGAACCGAGGGTGTGCGGTATCGGTCCTCGTTAAATTGTTCTAGAGTAACGTGCTCGACTTCACGTGCAGGTCGTTGGGTTACCAAAGCAGAGGATAAAAATTGCGATGGCACGTCTTCGGATCAGCCTCAGGTATGTTTCCCAGACCGTCGCCAATAGCCCATTGTGCAGCTCTAGTGAGAAGTAAATAAAGTACCTACCTTTTTTTAACCAAAAATGTTTTAAGTGTTCTTCTTCATATACATATACTTCATATACAAAGAAGTAAATAAAGTACCTACCATTTTTTAATCAAAAAAGTTTTTAAGTATCCTTCTTCATATACATATAAAAATAAGGTAACAAATGAGAGCAACACTGTTTCATTACTCTATAGGTAAATTTTCCGTCTGTTTTAGTGCTGTTTTTATTGTTTTTACTCGTCAATTTAATTTATTTTTGAGATGGATTTCTAAACTATAATGCGAAACTTTTAATCTGACATGACACTGACATCTCAGGTGAAATTTATCTTTCCTTTATCTCAAACGAAATTTACCCATCCCTTATCTCAGACGAAATTTACATCTCCCTTATCTCAGACGAAATTTACTTCACCGTTATCTCAGACGAAATTTACCTCTCCCTTATCTCAGAGAAAATTTACTTCTCCCTTATCTCAGACGAAATTTACATCTCCCTTATCTCAGAAGAAATTTACATCTCCCTTATCTCAGACGAAATTTACATCTCCCTTAGCTCAGACGAAATTAATCGATATTGCACTTTTTTTCTCTATCAAGAGTTCTTGTGGCTAAATCACTTTTCTTTTATTTGTTAAAAATGGAATAATTTTCTTTTAATATTTTTTTTTAAAAAGTGCGTTGCCCAATACTCTTCTATTTAAAAGTTGTGTTATACTTTTTTGATGTTCAGTGGAATTTAATTTTCCAGAAATAAGTTAAAAACTCGGTAGGAAAACTTTTCCAAGTTTTAAAAAGAATTTTTTTATTTTATTTAAGAAGCTATTAAAAATTAATTCTTAATAGCTTCTAATTATTATCTTATTACGAATCCAATTCTTAATAGCAATAAAGAAAAACTATATAAATTTGCAAATAAGAAAGTGTTTTCGTAGAAATAAAAGAGAGTAACTTTCTCTGTAGGTCAAGTTTTCTATCTCTTGATTTAATTACTTTATGAGTTGACTAATGTTCCATTTTTACAAATATTCTATCTCAGACGAAATTAACTGCCATTTTGTACTCCATCAAGTAAGTATTCTTATTGCTACATCATTATAAATGAGATGGAATCACTTCCATTAAAGAACATCCACAACGGCCCATTATGTTAAACAGCATTCGAACACGTTTTTGAACTGGTTTCTTATCTTTATAGCCTTTGACACAGACATTGTTCCTGACGAAAATTCGATTCCATATTGATTGATTTCGTCCATTCGACAGTTGTTTACGTTTGATCAGAAAGGAGTAGAGCCATTTTTCTTTTATCTTACTATGTTTGTTCTAATTTGGCACGCTTTATTTCGTTAGTCTCGTTTCTAATCAATTCAATTTGATGGTATGGCCTGATTTCCGATCGATTTGGATAGTCAATTTTAGTTTTAAAATTAATTGGTAAGATGTTCATGGTTTTATGAGGCAATCTGGGCGAATCTTTTTTAACGTCTGTTGTTAGATGCGCCTTATTAAAATGCTGAAGATGTGAATTTCATCATGAATATGTATTTAAAATGCCAAATTAATTTGTTTGATGTTGATGCGTGATATGAAATTTGATTGATGCCGATTTCATTTTACAATTTTGCGAGACAGGAATTATATGATTGCTGATCATCTGAAAAGAATAAAAACGTAGAATCAACAAAAAAATTTTATCTGAATTATGTATTTTTAATCTGTGGATACTAATTTCTTTAAGTAAAATTTAAAAACGAATTGAAAGCAAAATCTTTTAGAATTAAATTACAATATACTCTCGATATCTCAAAGTTAAAGGGACGCTAAAAATCTTCGAGATTGCGAGTTTTCGAGATAACAATTTTAGAATTAAATATGTTCTAAAAGGTAGAAAAATATATTCTAAAATATTACTCTAAAAAGTAGAGTCATGAAATATAGGAATAACTACTATTTAATATGTATGCAATACTAGTTGACTACAAGCCTAAATACAACAATGATAATTTTATTTTTGAAATTAAGATAAAAATAATTATGCATTAAATAGAAAAGAATTGGTTGGCAACAAACTTACATTGTGATTTTACCGAAAAAATTCATATTTTATTTCGAAAAACTATTTTTGCTAAATGTAGGGACTACGAACAACTTTGGAATTTAGTAATTACTTCACTACTTTAAGTAGACGAGTTTTGCTGGAGAACTTAAATTACACCTTTGTTTTAAAAGGTTTTGAATAAGAAATTGGCTTACAAGGGAATACTTTAGAATTATTCATTTATATTTATATGAGCCAGTATGTTCTTTCGAAACATCTTTTTCGAATTTTTTTCTTTAACCTTCAACTTTCTATGCATTTTTCGATTTAATTTAAAAAATGCGAAATTATCAAGTACTTGAAATCTATTAATGGCTAAGAGATTAAGTACATCGAAAATACGTTACCTTCCTTTGAAATAACATCAGTGTTTCATGAATGCACATTCGCATGTGAAAGCGTGTTCAAAGTGATTAGTTAATTATTTTTCGTAATGGCTAGTTTAAATATCATTAATACGTGATTCTAAATACGTAATTCCCTTTTATCGCTTATCTGCAGCCACAGGGTCATTTTCATTGCATCCTTTGATGGGCTCGTGAAGATTTGTGCCCACCATATTTGACAAAATTAGAGTCGAGTCGTGTTTCTTTACTAAACTAGCGTTAAAAGTAGTTGCCAGGAATCATCACAAACTATTGTTTCTTTTATGTATCGCACTACTCACTACGCTGCTTTTTTTTTAAAGTAGCACACTGCACTACAAATTACGAAATAAAGTAGCGAGTACAGTAGTTTCACTACTTGTAGTGCTCTTGTTCCGACCACTGATTAAATGTTACTTATTAAATCGGTGATTTGAAAACTTTTGAATTCGAGTTGCCCTTGTTTTAAACTTAAGGGGTTTATCCCCCCCCCCCCATTATATAATTATTTTAATTTATTTTTGCTTAAAAGGTGCTTTTATCTTTAAATGATGCACCCAATTGTTAATGAACTGGTCTAAGCACTCAAATTTGCTCTAATCTAGCACTATCCTATACCCCATTGCAGGAGTTCAGAAATCTTATACCCCACTGTATGAGTTCAGAAATCTTATACCCCACTGTATGCTTTCAGAAATCTTATACCCCACTGCATACGTTCAGAAATCTTATACCCCACTGTATGCATTTGGAATTCTTATACCCCACTGTATGCGTTCGGAAATCTTATACCTTACACCATGCGTTCAGAAATTTTATACCCCACAGCATGCGTTCAGAAATCTTATACCCCACTGTATGCTTTCAGAAATCTTATACCCCACTGCATACGTTCAGAAATCTTATACCCCACTGTATGCATTTGGAATTCTTATACCCCACTCTATGCGTTCGGAAATCTTAAACCCCACTGTATGCGTTCGGAAATCTTATACCCCACTGTATGCGTTCAGAAATCTTATACCCCACTGTATGCTTTCAGAAATCTTATACCCCACTGCATGCGTTCAGAAATCATATACCCCACTGTATGCGTTCGGAAATCTTATACCCCACAGTATGCCTTCAGATATTTTCAAAAGCAAACTACTTGAAATTACATTTTTCTAGTCAGTCGAAATCATAACCAACGAGCACAAATTTTTACCAATTGACTTTAAATTTCTACTCTGCATTTAAAGCTGCATTCTTTACAAAAGTAGTTCCTAAGTAGCTAAGAACCATGAATTTCACGTCAAAATTACGTATATTTCACCTTTAAATTTTACTAAGCATTCGTAAAATTTACGAAAAACAGACGCGTCGAATTATAGCAATTGCAGAAAGAAATAGTTATCCAGAAAACGTAAAATTTACCTAAACAAATTCGTTTCTTTTACGAATATTTTACAAACCACTTTTTAGTAGGTTAGAATGAGTACGTTGTTTTTGCATATTATTTACGTTAACAGTACGTGAAAATGTACGTAAGTTGAAACGTCGAATTACAGGAAGAGTGGTTATCCAAAAAAGAGAAAATTTGTGCAAATAAATTTGCACTGAAATTTACCGAAATTTAAATGGTAAATTTGCTTCGTCAATTGTACGTAAAATACACAGAATCATTTTTACTAAATTTTTTTTTTAAATGGCGAGCACTTGGAACTATTGTCCATTGGCCACAGAAAGTACCAGAACTGCTAACTCTCTTTTCGTTACCCAGTGGGCACCTGTGGCTAAGCCACGGCGGTGGAGCAGCGTCGCCCACGTCACACTACCACAATCCGTTTATAGGGCGGATCACATTCACACACACACACACACACACACACAAAGGACATAGAACACAGATAGAGAGAAAGAAACATCCATGTCTTGCCCGGGATTCGAAACCAGAACCTTCCTGATGCAAGGACAGCTCCCTGCCCCCTACACAGGCCGGTCGGCACTAAATCTAAATAGTAAATATTCTTTCGTTGATCTTTCGTAAAATATACAGAAGCCATCTTACCAAAGGGTAGTTGGTAAAATCCCTTCCCTTAATATTACGTAAAATATACCTAAGCTTTTTTTTTTTTAGCAAATACCTTAATGGTAATATCATTCCGTCAATATTACGTAAAATTGACGTATAAACCGTATTGACTTTACCAATTTCCCAAAAACTTACGTTTAATTTACATTTACGTATCATGCGACATGGGTTAGGATTATTTAATTTTATTGTAAGCGGTTTTGTTATTCAATTTGCTATAAACAATTATTTTTATTTTTTAGAGAAAATTAGTAATTTAAAGAAATAAATGTTCTATTTTTTAAAAAAAAAAAAAAATATTTGTTCTAAAACATTTCCACGTGCTTCTGTAGCTGTTTGCAAATAAAATCGAGAAATTTCTTTTTCCTAATTTAAAAATTTAAGTAGCGGTTTGAGAAGAATCATTATTTCATTTTGTGTTTATTTTTGAAGTTTTGTAAAATAGTTTTTATTTTTGATTATAGCTGTAAAGTATACAGTCCCTGGTCAAATTATTAAACGCATTGTAAGATTCTATGCGTAAAATCTTAATTATCAGGTAATGCTATACAATATTATTTTTTTACGCGACTGAAACCGGTTTACACTGGTTGATGTTCGTGCATCAATTGGTTAACATTGTAATGCAATACGTTAAAAATAAATACAAATAGGAAGTATATAAAAATCTCCTGAATAAAAACCTATGATATGTATGTTTAAATATAAAAGTACTGCCTATAAACTCGAGCAAAACATGCAATTATCAAAACACTACAGTGCGTCTAATAGTTTGGTCAAATTATTGTATTATACTAATATAATACCTTATATAATAAATATTTTATATTTATATAATATATCGTTTGATTTATCCAATCGTCGAATTTATATTATATATCGTCGAATATTATCAATTGATACACGAACGTAAACAAGTGCAAACAGGTTTCAGTCGCGTAAAAACAATAAAGCTGTATAGTATCACCTGATAATTAAGATTTTACATAGAATCTTATAGTGCGTCTAATAATTTAGCCAGGGACTGTAATAAAAAACTTTTTTTGGAATTTTGATTTATTCCTTTGTCTCGTTGAAAAAGCTCTCTAAATAATTCTTATTTTTTTTCTGGTGTCATTAGAGTAGCCTAACCCCTTAACAGAATTAAATTAATTCACATTTAGAAAAAATCCATTAACTTGAATCAGTAAATTATTTTCTTTTATCTTATGCAGCGATCTTCTATTTTATTTTTTAAATAATTAATTCTGCTGCTTGAACTTTACCCACATTCTGAATTTAATCATACTAAAGATTGCTTCTAAACAAATGAGCATTCATTTTCGATTTCAAAATCTTAAACAAAAGAACTTAAATCAACGAAGATATTATCATACATTGCTGATTTTCGTTTGTTTTAAATTTGTTATTATTTTGTAGAGGTTTCTTTTCTTTCTTTTTTCTTTTTAATGATTTAATCTTTTTTTCTGCAACGAAGACCTTGATCTTACAGAAACTAAGAAAGAAATATATCAAAAGTGTAGTTTAGATTAAAAAGCAAAATGAAATATTATACTAAACTATTTGATCAATTAAATGTTAGGATTGATGATTCGCGTGAAAGTACTTTTAATTTTTTTTGCCGTGTGGCAAAATGGGTTTTAGTTTGGATTTGATGACTTCTACACACTTTTCAACTGAGTTCAAGAGTAATAGTAAACAGCGCGCATGCGTAGTCAATGAATGCGTTGCTATGGCGACTGCTACTGTTTTTCTTTTTCTTTTCACTAGCTGGCAGTGCTGTTTTTCTTTTTCTTTTCATACATTAAAATATTTACATAATAATAATTTAAAGTATTTTTATATTCTTTTTAATATTAACATATAATTACTGATTTAATATACTAAATATGAATGCTGACGAAGGTAAAGTATTTTGTAACGTCTTGAAACACGTACGTAGGCCGAATATGAAAAAACCAATCCGACGACAAACATCAATGGAGACACTTTTTGCTACCCATGATTTGATATGTTGTGGCGTTTAGCGGAGTCAGTCCAGAAAGAAAAAGCATTTGACCAATGGGTAACCAGTGATCATATTAAGGCGATCACAACTTGTTTATTTATTTATTATTATTATTATTTTTTAATTTTATTTTTTTATTGTTTTGTTGTTAGACTGGGTTACGTTTTTTAAAAATATGATGAATTCTAAGAGGAACTATTCAATTTTGGAACAGAAATTGTACTGTTCAGTTGATTTCCTTTGTTTTTTATAATATGATTAATATTTACGTTTCTTACTCAGTGCTATTTTAATTTTTTCTTTTTATTAATTTTTATAAAAAAAAATGTTTGTTCATTGATTTTTAAGCCAGATTCTGGGAATGTATTGAGTAATGAATGCAAAAATTTAGGTTGGCTCAAAAGAATAATGAACAATACAGCATCTATCGCCACCCTCGAGGAGTAATAAATCAGGTAAATAACTGATTGAATATTAAATAAATAACTGATAATTAATTAAATAACTGAATAACTGATTACACAGTTCAAATAAGAGCATTCAAAATGAAAGTAAAGTTGTGTTAAGATGAATTTGTTCATATCAAAGTGAAGTAGCATGATTTTTTGTGGCAGAAGACGTGATGTATTTTTGTGGCAAATTTCAGACCCTTATCATAAAATTTTAGCCTATAAATGTGAATGTTGACCTTTATGGTGAATGTGGTTCAAATGGTGAATGTTGTTGAATAGGATAAACGACTGAGAACAAGTGGTTTTGGAGGAAAATATCCGTACATGAATATCGGGATTTATTAAGACTCAGGATTATCAAACGACATCATCTACCTTCTTTTTTTTTAATGATTATGATTAATATTCATCCTATATTCATTCTATATTGATTCTATATTCACATGTATTTATATTATTCATAAGCAAAAAAATTTTACAATCACTTTCTGCCTATCGATTTTACATTAACTTTAAATGCTCTCATGCGAATCGATTAGTCACTCTTTATAGACCTGAATTATAGCGTTGTTCTTACTATTGTATTTTTATCGCTGTCACATCTGTCCACTTTTCATTCGCTAATGCGTAGGATTAAGCTGGAAATTGTTTTAAAAGTTGTTTTTTCAGTTCAATAAATGTATCTTAAGTTTGAGAGACAGCTTTTGCCGCCATCTTGAATTTACTGAAGTGGGATTTAAACACGGGAGAAGCTACCTAAACAAATGAGATATTGATACATTTGTATTTTTTAAGCAAAACCAAATGAGATTAAGCCGATTGTTTAGAATTTCTAATGGTTTTATGTATAAAAAGTACAATTTTGAGACATTTATTTATTTGCAGGCTGACCAGTAGCGAATTAAGTTTACTTATGACGATGGTTTTTTTAGTTTATTTACCACGATGTTTTTTTTTAAGTTTACTTATGACGAAGTTTTTTTAAGTTTATTTATCAGGATGTCTTTTTAAATTTACTTATCACGATGTTTTTTTAAGTTTACTTCTGACGATGTTTTTTTTAAGTTTAGTTTTGTCGAATTTTTATGGCAATGAATCAAATAAAACTAAATTCAAGGATTTAATAGTTTTCAAGATTTTAGGTGTGATTAGGTCAAAAATTAGTATCTTTACGCACAGGACTTTTATAATTTCGTAATTACAGTCCCACGTAATGGTGTTACATACAGCCGCATATTTACACGTTATACCAAAGCTTCAAGTTGAGCAAAGAGGATTTTCTCGCAATTATGTAGAAGCAAAATTAATTTTTGTTTTTATTATTTAAATTTATGAAGTATGCTTTTCGTTTACGAAATATATGGACAAGCAATATAAGTAATAAGCAATATATTATATAAGTTGTGAATTTTAAAATTAAAAACAGTTCCATATGTACAGTGCGCAGAAAAAAAAAGGCGGACTACACTGAATAATTTATGACCGAATGATCGGATCTTCAAGTTCTAGGACACAATCTTAATAGTTAAAAGGAGTAAGTCTAAATAGTTACCTTAAATGCTAATACTTATGCTAATAATTACTGCAGACGAAATTTTAAATAACGAAATCTGACAAAAAAAATTTGTACACAGCTCTAAAAGTCGTTTATCTAAAGATAATTTCATGCAAATGATAATTTTTAACAGCTATTACTTTTTGTTGTTTTATTTAACTCTAGTCGGAAAAAACTTGTCAAATTGTAAGGTATAAAAACTTTTTATGAGGCAAAAAATAAAATTTAAATAGTATTGGTTGAATAGTTCCTGAGAAATCGAATCTCATAGTCATATTTTTAAAATTCGACCTCTAGGAAACTATTAGACCGATTTCGTTTAAATTTTGTATTTTTCTATTTAATTTTTTCATTCATTAAAATGATGTAAAAATTTTTATAACTTTACATTCAAACATTTTTTAACTAATAAATAATATTAAAAAAAATTTTAAATTTTTTTTTATACGTAGAATTATATCCATTAAATATTTGCTATAACTATTTAGATTCACGGGTGAAACGATTGCGGCTATATTTTGAGGGTCAGAAACCCAAAGCCATCAGAAAAAAAGGTATGTTTTTTCAGAGAAAGTACGCTTTTGTATCTGATTTTGTAACTTAAAATATCGTCTGCAAATATTTATGAGCATATTTGTTGTTTTTCCACAGAACCATTAAGATTGAATACGTGAAATTCCGATTTTTAAATATCAAAAATTGATCTAGGTGGTTCTTTTCTCTTTTTTTTAGTACTGTTCATTGTTATTCAGCTTTTCAAATAGAAATTAAGAGTTTGGAACAATATGTTTTCTACTGAATTTTTAGGAGCAACACTACGATATCTCCGAAGAAAAAAATCGTTTTGACTATAATTTTGTGTCATACGTCATTTCTGAGCAGAAATACGTAGTCACAGCTATCACATATTAAAAGCGAAAATATCGTCTGCAAATGTTAATTTGCATATTTGTGGTTGTTCTACAGAACCATCAAGATTGGATACGTGAAATTCTGATTTTTAAATCAAAAATTAATCTAGGTGGCTCTGTTTTATTCTCCTTATTAAAAGCAAAAATATCGTCTGCAAATATTTATTAGCATATTTGTGGTTTTTCCACAGAACCATTATGATTGAATACGTGAAATTCCGATTTTTAAATCAAAAATTATTCTAAGTGGTTCTTTTTTTCCTTCTTTCGCACTCCTCATTGTTATTCAGATTTGGAAATAGAAATTAAAAGTTTGGAATAATATGTTTTCTGCTGAATTTTTAGGCACAACACTAAACGATATCTCTATGGAAAAAAATCGTTTCGTGACTGCAATTTTGTGTCATACGTCATTTCCGAGCAGAAATAAGTAGTCACCGCTATCTCATACTAAAAGCAAGAAGAGTGAAGCACGCCTTGATTGACATATCGCACACACACATGAAATAAATATGAATAAGCTGCGCAACAATGTATCGTTATTATAAAAACATATCCCACTCGTTTTCTTGTCGGCTATCTGACTATTATGGTAGGTTACTTATTCTTGCAAAAGTTTCGTAAAAGCTCAATTTGATGGCAACAACAAAAAAACAACTTGTTTTGGCGTAAAAACAAATTCCTTTGTAAAAGGGAAAGTTGTGTCTGGAGAAGAAAATTGCTTCCTGGGCTATTCTTTTGTCCAACGCACGATGATGTCAAATTCTTAAGTAATTAACTTTGCGGTGAAAACCACTCAAAGGCCACACAAAATGGGAGCATATTTATTTATTTATTTTTAAATTCATTTTTCTCTCTGGCTGTCAAGCTTCATACTTCAGTTACTTGGTACTGCCTGCAATTATTACTAAACAAATTGTTTGGGCGATATCGGAATTTTAACATTGCGATATATCGTTAAAGAAATATCAGTATTTCGCGATATATTTTTTCTCCCCAAAATATCTAAATTTTACGATACACTGCTTAGGAAATATCTGTATTCATTAAGAAAATATCTGTATTTAAAGACACATTGCAAAGTTACTCACTCGACAATTTTATACTATTTTTACATTGACCCATATGAAATTCAGAGTAATTTATCGACATTCATGATAATATCGAATTCGAAAACTATCACTATTGCTAAGTACTCATTTGTGGTAGTAAGATTGGTATTTACCGTTATCAATAATGGTCACAACTTTATCGTATTCAATATTTATCAATAACAATATAAATTGACGATATTAACTTTGTCGATAACTATTATTCATTTGATATCTATTGTAAGATGATGTTCACGATATGTCACGAGATTAATTTTCAAAATAAAATTCTCAGGATACTTAAAATTAATAATGCATCGCCTATATCTAGTGCGTGTGTTACAAATTGCTACACAACATAAATTGTTCTTACGCTTCAATTTCAAAAACATTATTGTAATGTTATTTTTGGAAAGTTTTCCTTGCAACAAAGCAATTCACCATTTAATGCTTACTTTCAAAATAATACTCATTTCACCAGCCTTTTTTAAATAAAATTTGCTACTTTGCCTCAATCTATAAATTACATTGCATAATTTGTTAGAGAGAATGTAAAATTAGTGCGTTGTTATTTTATCGCAACTTGACATTCATAAATGAGCAAAAAGTTCTTTCCGTGTTTAAATTAAAATAAATAAATTTATGCGAAACTAAGTTTCCATCAAATTTTATTTTAGAGCATTAAATTACACAACTTATTCTCACAAAATATAAGCATCTCAATTACTAGCAAACATTAATAACGTCAAACACTAATAACACTAACAAACGTCAACTAATTAGGTACTTGCATTGCAAGAAGACAATCAATACCCACGCTGTGATGTCAGCACCAGCTAATCTTTATCAGCACTATGGTGTATTAAAGTAGAAGTAAGTTTCTCAACAAAACTTAAAATATTAATTAACGTCAAATTAATTAAATACAGAGTCGCGCAGCACATCGAATTTGTTGAAATATAATCCTTTCTAGTCTACTTCTTTTACTTAACTTAGATTTATTATTTATGTATTTTATTGTAACCGTGATATGTTTTTGTTTTGTGTACCTGGCAACTTCGATGTATAAGTTTGTTTATGTTCTACGTGGCTCCGTGCCTGTCTTCGTGCTAAGTCTTTATGTAAATATATAGTGATAGAATTGAAATCTTAGTGAAAGAATATAGGCTGTGTTACTTAAGAACTGGTACTGGAGAGGCTTGGCTTACTCAAAACAGAAGGGAAAGAACTCTTGCCAACGTAAATAAATGCAACGTTTCAACAACCAATCAGGATCGAGATACCCATACTACGTCACTTGGAGGTAGGTATCCCATCGTCTATAAGGTATTCCTTAATATCTTATACTATATTGTTTACATGTTTCTAAAAATATCTGAATGTAACAATATTTCAGTGCGTGCATAAAATAGCAAAACTTTATAGGATGTACAGAAATGTAAAAAGAATCACTATTTAATTGCTCTTATAAGTCCATGTGATATTGGCTCCTAAAATTCCAATGATATTCGATATATAAAATACGCAGTAAACTAATATGAGTTTCAGTGCATGCTTTAAATCAAGCATATTTTTTATGTGTTTAGCAATATTTAAACACTATTGATATGAATTACAATACTGTGTTAGAATATTAATAAGAATTGCAATTCTGTGTTTTGCTTACATATAACAATATTGTTATGCATATTATTATTAATATGTTGTCATTATGTATATCATTAATAAAAGTTGTTTACTGGTAGAAATCTTAAGATTGTATTGTGTTTGTCATACACATAAAATTTTTAGTTTGTCATTATTTTTAGTTTCTTTTAATATTTTTGAAAATTGAATTGCGTTATATATGGATTTAAAAACATACAATTTAGTAATAGAGAATGCTTTTTTAACCTAAGCAAGAGCTTTAAACGCATTTCAGTTGAGTGATTAAATCAGTTATTTGAAGAACTTGATTTGCATCATAAAACTGAATCACCTGCTCCAAAGCCTGCGATTTGAATCATTTACCTGAACCACTTGATTCGAATGATTGATCTGAATAACTTGTAACGAATAGTGAACCAAATCACATGTTTCGAATCATTGATTCCGAATAGCACTCGAATCAGAACCGATCATACGAATGCGGAATATTGCAAAATAATAATCCAAATTGATACCGAATAATAATCCGAATCACATGATTTGAATCACTGATCTGAATTACTTTATTCGGATTGTGATTCAAATCACTGATCTGAATCACTTAATCCAAATAATGATCGGAATCATTTGTTAGAGGCTTCACAATTCCGTGTCCTGCGGCATAATTGTGGGAGTATAATCAGCATTGTGCGCAGATCACTCTTAATTTACACATAATTTTAAATTACACCATGTATAGACTGATTTTGTTCCAAATATTAGGCCAAACTAGCCTTCGTGGAGGACTTTTTAATGGAACAACATGGATAAGAAAACCGTGAAACATTCCCACGGCTAGTTTGACTGCAAAGGTACTGTAACTCATGATTCATGTACCTCTGAGGATAATTCACATCAGCACTGTTTTCAGTGCGAGTCGGGTGCAGAATTCGTACCAACCAGCCATCACTGGCATTCGAACCCGGGTCCACCGCATTGGGAGCCGAGTGCTGTATTCCTTGGGCCACTAAGACTCTTGCTAAGCTATTATTGACGGTAGGGATGCTAAATTGCGGTAATAGGAAAATTATACGCTTTTACAGGTACAAAAGCATTAGGGTTTTTCTTAGGGCCCATCGAAATGTGTATGAATCAAATGTTTCCTAGAATGAATATGTTTCATATTTTTAGAACTTTATTTTTAAAAAAATGTACAGCTGTTCATAAAAGTAAGATAAAAATATGCTAGTTTAAAAAAGGTGAACCGGATTGCGAAACCATTCGAGAGGAATTAGAGAAACAATTCTGGGAATTAATGATCGTAACGAGCAGGTTAATCTTAATTTTTGCAATTCTGTAGTTAATTTTAATTTTTTGTGCCATATTCGTTTTCAAATTAAAAGGATACTTTTAAATCAACCCTTCAACAGAGAAACAAATGCGAGGAATAATTATAATAGTTGTGCTTTTTTTTTTTTTATATTTATTTTTTTTTTTTTTTGAAGACAATAATGTGATTTTATGGCCAAATACTGCCGATAAAATGTTAAAAATATTTTGTCATTTTTATTATAAATCATTTTTATATCATTTTTATTAACTTCATTATCAAACCGCTAACTGATTCGAGTCAATAAATGATTCGAATTAACAAAAGTCGAATCAGTAAGCGTTTTGAATCAATAAGTGATTCGAATCAATAGATGATTCTTATAAGTAAATGATTCAAATCAATAAGTGATTCGAATCAATAAGTGATTCGAATCAATAAAGTGATTTGGATCAATAAAGTGATTCGAATCAGTAAGTGATCCAAATCAGTAATTGAAATCACCAATGTAAACTTCGATTGATTAGAATTACTTAGATGATTCGTTTTGCTTAACTCTACCACTGAGAACGTCAGCATTGTGGTCCGTGCAAGCAGATTTCATAGTTCTGCTCTTGGCTCAATATAAGTTACAATATTATGTCATTAAGATGAATTACATTAAGAAGAATTATCATTATCATTGAATTATCATTTTATGTTCACATAAAGCAATATTATAAATGTCCCGTTACAATATTGTTCACCAAAACAGCGTAAATTTGAATTTCTTTCCATACTACAAAGTAGCGCCACAAAATAATATTGATGTAAATTGCATCATTTAAAATAAAATAATGTTGATATGAATTATAATACTGTGTAAAAATCTTACTATATATAAAAATCCATTCGCAGTTTCCCCTTGTTGTCAATACATTTTTATTGGTTGGAAAATCACATGGTAGGATCTAGTTTTCCCTTATTAAAATCATATTGGTTTGGTCGTCACCAGGATGGTTCGGTTGTCATTGGTTGTCATAAGTCATAAAGTTGAGGGGAATTTTTATTTCTCGACAATGTCAACCTTCATCTATCGAAGGGTACCTCGTGATGGAATCAAGTTAACATGTCTTATATACTAGTGATTTGGTATTTAATATTTGTAGTGTTAGTTTCGCCACATTACTCCCCTTCCAGAATTTTATCTGTGATAGAACTCGATGAATGAATACCATTAGTTGATTCATGCTGTTTATTTATTTATATAATTTTTGCTCTCTATTGTTTTGTTTATAGCATTTTGCTTATTATTTATCTTTTTTTTACTTCTTTTTTTGTTCATTTTTTGTTTATAGTACTTATATATTTTTTTTATTGACCGGGAGACTTTATTTACTTCCCCGGATTTTTTACTTTCTTTGAGCCGTATATTTTTAAGCATATCAACTGTTTAATGTGGATCATCCATCAATATTAGCAGGTTCTTATCACGTCCGGGTCACCATTGAGGGGAATTAATTATCGACTATTTCAACCTTCATCTATCAAAAGGTACCTCAAGGTAGAATCAAGTTAACATGTCTTATATACTAGTGAATTGGTATTTAATATTTGCAGTGGTAGTTTCGCCACAAAGTTGTTGTTTTCCTATAAAAAATTTTGTTTCCGTAATTTAAAGGTTGAAATTACCTGTACTGTTATTATTACGTTTTTGTTTGATTTCTAAATTAAGAGATTAGGAGGATTTTTATCATTATTATTAGAATAGAATCATGTAATTCTACGTTACAGTTTAAGATAAAAAGTTATTTAAATCGGTTTCAGGTCTTATTAGCCGTTTTACACTTTCTTATTTTACGGTGCAAATTGCATTAATATAATATTATGAAATACTCTTATAGAGATTCGTTAAATGATTTAAATGCTTAATGCACAAATTGATGAACGCAAAAATTTTCTTTAAAATACACCTGTCCGTTTGAAAAGCAAAAATATTAAATTACAAATGTTATTTCAAAAAATAATAACTTAGAAAAATGATTTATGTTCACTTATAGATCTTAATAGTATCATATGGGAAATATTTAGACGCGGGAAGTGGAGGCACAAGTGTTCCTTTTAGTACATATATTTTTAGTTGAATAATTTCAACTGTTTTATACCAAGAAACAGAAATTATTGAGAAGCTATCATAGGGGTTGGTGAGCGTCAGCGAACAAGAGACTTAGCCCCCTAATAATTATAAATATTAATATGAAATTTAATGTAATGTAGGATTGTTGATCTGAAATAAGAGTACAATGTTCTGTAAGAACATTGATCAGAATTACAATATGTCCTATAACAATATTGTAAAATCACTTGCAATATTGTTTACTAAAAAAGCATGGCTTATAGAAATACTATTGCATCACAAAACAATATTGATATGAATTGCATCATTTATTTTCAACTCGTTGAAATTGAAATGAATTACGCACTTTTTTAAATTCAAAGAAAACTCAATGTTTTTTATTAGCGTTCTATTGTTTACTCGGTGTATTGAAAGCATTAGTCAATTCCTGTAAAACTCATCAAATTCAGCAACAAAATAACTTTCCAATTGTTATAGTAAAACGATTCTTGCGCCATTTCTTTTGTGATCTTTTTTTTTTTCTGAAGTAGATATTTATATGTGGGTGAGATTTCTATTGTGTCAAAACCTCTCTCTTGACCTTTTTTCGGGATGACCCGTGATAGTGGGCCCCATCCGTCGCAGCGAGAGAGTGACCATTTCGCGTGACGGGCGTTACTTTTTCCGAAGAGCGGGTTCCTCCACTTTTTGCGATTGATTTTCTTTTTTAAAGTATAGCGTATCATTCATTCGATTCCCTTTAGAACGTTGTTATTGAAGGGTGTTTCTTCGACCGCACATTGCATAACCTTCGAAAAAAGGTTTCCCCCCCCCCCTTCTTTTATTCGGAATTTACAAGAAGAACAATGATTTGGTGCTTTGTCTTCATTTGCCTAATGGGGGTGAAAAGGACATAAAATATGAGATCTTTGTTATCTTGTGTAACATTCGTTGGATTGCTTTCTTATCTTGAAGCCGAATCAGGTTTTAGAAAATAAATATATTATAACGCCGATTGATGACTCCGCGTAAAAGATGTTTAGAGATTATTTCTTTTATTATTTGGTTGATTGGATTCCTTTCAAATGTACACAATGTCTTAATTAGCGAGGATGAATTAACATTAGTGCAAATGCTATTTATGTTTTTAATTTAAATTGAAAGTTGAAATTTTTTTTTTAAACATGAAGTTATAATTTTAAGAGGAAAAAGAAAGCATTATTTCTCTAAGCTTCTTTTTTTTTTTAATTTTTAATAGGGTCATTTTTTTTTAGTAATGTTACGATAAAATATGTTTGGGATTGATTTAGAAAAAGAAATTAATTTAACAAAAGTTAATTTGATTTTTAAGACTTCATTTTGAAGGTATTTTCTATAGTTTACTACGGTAAAGAATTATCCACAATTATCTGAATGAATTCAAACATAAAATTCAACTTTGACTTAGTAAATTTTATTTTACGTAAAATATCCAGGTTTTTTAGATATGATGATTGTAATAAGTTTGATGAACTAAAATATTTAAAAAAAGAATTCTAGTTTAAAAATCGATTGACTGATGTGCTTGGTCTATGCATATAATTTTTTTTTATTTTAACAAATAGAGAAAGTATATTTTTATTTTTCGTGCATTCAATTTTCATTTATATTATCGTCTCTTTAATAAACCGCCAGTTTGTGGCAAATATCTAAGATTCTTCAATTTAAAATAAATAGAGAAAAATTGAAATGCATACTTAATTTTAAGGTTTCAATATCCTAAGCACTTTTTTATTAAACACTTTTTCCAACTTTGATATAATTTTTTTTGGAAATTTTTATTTGATAAAATTTTCTCAATGCAATTTAAACGTAAGATTAATCTCTTTTACCACAGATGGTTTGTAAAATTTTAAAAAAATCACATATTTTTTTATAAGTAGGAAATTACAATTATAAAGATTAGAAATTCTTAAAAGTTTATTTCTAGATATTAATAATAATATTATACTGATTCATAAAATTGTTTTTACACTTATAATTTATTTTATGCTATACTATGTAGGTATAGTTTAATTTTGACACACACTTTTCATATAACTAAGTACTCGCCAGTTTTATAAACATCAAAGTGTAGGAGCTTTAATTTTTATCTGTCCCTTGTCATTTTACGCGTGCAAAAGTCTCCCTTCATCGAACTCATCTAGACACCCAGAAGACGAGATGCGGTTTTGAGACTAATATTTTTAAACGTGGCATACTAATCAAGAGTGATTCTTTCAGCTATTGCACAATCTCCATTCACAACGATGTTGCCAAGAGCAGCTTTTCCGGGACCTTAATTAGAAGCTGAATTATAGAAATGCTCATTTTCGTCAACTTGACATTCTATTTTAATGATCTGAACATATTAACGTAAACTAACTCGAACAAGGAAGTAAGCAAAATATGGATTTCGGTAAAAAAAATACATCATATATCGAATTATCTAAAAACATTATAACAAAAATATTTAATATCGTGCGGAATATTAAAAAAAAATGGAAAGAAATTAGTTGCCAACTATAGATCAAAATTTTCTTCTATCCACTTGCCTGTTGTAGGATTTTTAACACAATGAATACTATTGAAACATATTGTCACTTTTTCAAAAATAGAAAAATTCTAAATAAATGATTAAAAAATTGTGTATATTAATTGTTGTGTCATTTCATTGGAATCATTTGTTCAAAATATAGTGAACATTAAAAGATAAATTTTTAATATAAAAAAAACAAGCATAAAATAAAATAATTTTCAGATTAATATTCACAAAAATTGCATGTTTATTGAAAAATAATAATACTAATAATAAAACAGCTTCTACGAAAAAAAGTGTGGGGACTGGGTGCAAATTGGCTGACATTTTAGTCGCTATATTTGTTTTCTTGTGGGCATTAACGACAGTTAATTTTCCCCTATGTTGCCAACCTAATACGTTTATAATGCAATTGAAATAATAGCAATAAAGAAAAAGAAAATAAAACATTTAAAATAATAAAATTGTTTTTATCAGCCTTCCCAGGGCATAGTTTACTACTCGATGGTCCACATTTTGCCCGCTGGTCCACATGTTTGGTATTCCCAAAGTAGAGAAGGAATAAGTAGGATAATTTTGAAACTATTATTTCCTATTCACGTAATCTGTTTATTTAGTTTATTTTTTTAAGCAGGAAGTTATTTAAATCGATTCATGGGGAAGATCTGTCAAAGTGTTTGACGAGGACAATAATGAAATTCGATTTGGGGAATGTAATTGCAGAAAACGATTTCAAAAGAGAGGACATTCCGTGGGCGTTGGGAAGATCTACTCGAACTAAACACCTTGTTTTCTCAAACGATATTTCTTTTAGAAGCTATAATCTAAATAGCCGTTCTTTATTCCTTGATAATTTATGCTGATCTGAAGCGATTTAAAATTATTCAATCGCCTATTAAGTGGGATAACTTTAATACAATTTATTCTCTGGTAATGGAATACTTGACTTCTCAGACGATAAAATAACAATTGAGCATGAAACTTGAGGAACAGCATTAAGATGAATAATTATACTGGAGTCTCACTATCGTAAATAGTTATTACCCTGGTTGCCGGAATTATTGAGTAATCGCAGCAGAGATTCATTAATTTTGTCTGCGCCATCTCAGTAAGACATATACTAAAATTGTAATTATTAGGTATAGTAAAATCCTGATTATCGAGTTAATATGACTTGACTAATGGCTAACGACTGACGGTAACTCGGTTAAAGCGAAGAGTATAAAAAAGGAAAGAAAAGGAGTAAGTATAAATATAATATATTTAACAAATACAAAATTTATCCTAGTAACCACATACAACTCATATTATAATTAAAAAGCTTACTTTAAAAGCTTACTTTACGAGAATTGAAGAGTTTTTACTTAAAAAAGTCCTTAATATTTTCTTTGTTTTACATTACTTCTGCGCTTTTCTGCAGCTATATTTCGCAATTTTTTTATGGATAGCAAGAAGGCTGATGTCGCCTCTACTTTTTGTTCTATATATTCAATAGCACTTACGATAGCTTTTAAACCATCTGTATGGGCGATTTTTATATGTTGATTTTCAACGTCACTTTCTTCATCATTTTCACTAGATTCATTTTCATTATTGACGATATTAATGATCATTTCATCGGTAAACTCGTGTTATCCGTTGCTTGTTTTCTTGAGGAAGATAAAATTCAGAATTTTTTTCGGTGGTAGTTTAAAAAATAAATAATAAACTAGAAAAACAACAAAAAATACCTGAAATATTTGATAGCTCGGTTAAAGCGAAAACTCGGAATATATGCAGATTGAAATAATCTGCAGATGCTATGATAATGTGCTGCGCAGTTCTGCAGAGTTTCTGATAAAAGTTATTACCATAAGAAGCGTAGGTTAGCTGCGGAATGTTGCCGCAATCACTTTTTAAAACATTAAAAATCTTTATTCTTTAAAGGGATAACTTAGTACTTAAAAAGTACAAGAAAATAGCTCCAAGAATCATATAGAAAAATTATAGTTGACATTTTTATTTTGAAGAATATTCTATTATGTGACATAAAACGATTAATTAGGAACCATTCAAATAGCCTCAAAATTAATAACGCATTCAATTTCAGCACCTTTAAAGTCTGTAGAAATTTTTTTTTTGTTTGATTTTGTGTCAGACTTGTTGCCATTTTTTTGCTGGTTAGTACTTAATTGAGACTGTTATATAAATTTCGTTCCACATTAATTTTCCCATATTAATTATTGATTGTGAATTGTTAATTATCTTTTTAGAGGTAGGTTACGACATCATCTCTACCATTTTGAAATATTTTTAATTAAGTATCTTTATGTTTTTAAAGATAAGTAATTTTAAACAACAAGATGGAAATTTAAACCAGAGTAATTCGATTTAAGAAATGAAAATTTAAAAAAGTTGATATTTTTAAAATATTATTTCCCATTTTAATTCAATTTTGTCCTAATTTGTGATTTTTGTCACTTATAATTTCATAGTTTAAAATAATACTTCCTATACTTACAATTCAAAAAATTTCGATCATTATTGTAATAATAAAAAATAGTAATTTTTTCTAAAAAAATTATGTTTTGCATGAAACTGAAATTAGATTAACCAGTTTTTATTAAAATATATGGGATTATATTTTTCATATTGCAACTACCATATGCAACCCCATTTTCATATTGCAACCCCCATACTTTGAGGTTCAAAATCCGAATCCCTAAAAAAAGTATGTTTATTCAGAAAAAATGCGTTTCAGTATCTGATTATTTCATAGCTTAAAATATCATCTATATAAATAATTTAAAAGGTTAACCTCTCAAACCATTAATATTGCAACTTAGTTCATGAAAATCTGATTATTCAATTAAAACAATATCATGGCATTCTGTTTTTTTTTATTTAGAGCACTGCATGTTTATTCTCCGTAGCAAAATCTTGCCAAACTTGCTGTAAATCTTAATTTTTTTAAAAACTTTTCCGTTATTGGGTGCAAGTATTTTCAACTATTTTTTACCCATTGGGCAAAATGTGTCTTGGTTTGGATTTGATGGCGTCCACACACTTTTCAACTGCGTTCAAGAGTAATAGTAAACAGTGCACATGCGTCGTCATTGCATGCGTTGCTATGGCGACCGCTGCTCTTTTTTTTTTTTTTTTTTTTTTTTTTTTTTTTTTTTTTTTTTTTTTTTTTTACTAGCAGGCATTTTTAATGTGTTTACATAATAATGACTTAAAGTATTTTTATATCCTTTTTAGTAATAACGTATAATTACTGCCTTGGCGGTGATTTCAATATAAATATGAATGCAAAAGAAGGAAAAGTATTTTGTGACGTCTTGAAACACGTGCATAGGCAGGATATAAAAATCAATCCGACGACAAACATCAATGGAGACAATTTTTGCAACCCATGATTTGAAATGTTGTGGCGTTTAACGCAGTCAATCTAGAAAGAAAAAGCATTTGACCCATGGGTAACCAGTTATCGTAATAAGGCGATCACAACTTTTTTGTTTATTTTGATTTTTTTTTCTTCTCTTTTTTTTTATTTCTTTGAGAGAAACAAAAAGTCCGTCACTTAATTAGAAAGTTCTTTAAAAAAAACAGTAATAATAAATAGTTGAATTTGTTTGCATCTGGCTTACGAAAAAGTATTATAATATTTTGTGAAGTAAAACGGAAACAACATTTCACTTCTTCTAAATTAATTCCCTGCATTGTTAGTAAATCTGAGTATGAAAATAACTATACTGGCTTTCTTCATCAATTCGTCCAGCCATTTAATGATAATTTTAAACATTAAAAATGAACGCGGAAAAGACCTCACAGGATGTTGAAAATGCCTATAATGTCGCCCATTTATTCTAAACGCATTGTTCCATTTGAATTCTTCGATTTATGTTATTGCAGGGTTCATGATCTCAACAACAACGAGAATTGTTTAAAGTGACGATTCACACGAGGGAGTAGTTTAAAAGCAATACAACCACTACAGGCTAAAAAGACAAACGTTTTATTGCCTGCATTTTGCGAGTTTCGAATTAAAAAGTTTTTATTAAGCTGGAAATGAAAATTCAATTAAATAACTGCTTACTTGTTATTTATTTAAAATATTATCACAATTTAACTACAGTGCCGGAAAAAAGTAAGATTTATAGTTGACTGAATGGGAAATTTAAATTCTTTAGTAGAGCTGATTCCTCTTCTTTTTTTATTACTTCATTTAAAAATAAAATCATTTCTTGAAACCAGCATAAATCTGTATGCTAGCACATTAACTTGTTCAAGGGATTTAGTGATCACATAAATAAATAAACATTTGTGATCGCCGAAAGGCGATCAAGGGTTATCCATTGGCAAAATAGTTGTGTCTAATTTTTTTATCCTCTTTTTATGTGATATTCACCTGAATTAGTATTGAAAACGATCCAGTTTGATCTGTAAGTTAGAATTTCTGATTCTTAATTAAAACAATAAAAACAAAAATATCTTTCAAATGATGAAATTCTCTTTTATTCACAACTCAAGAAGTATTTATGGGATCTCTCTGGTCCCATATCTCAAAAATAAACTCACCAACTTAATGCGTAACAAAATTAAAAGTGAAAAAAGGAATTCTAAATAAATTATCAAATAGCAGCCGTATCCATAGCAACGCATGCAATGACGACGCATGCGTACTATTTACTATTACTCTTGAACACAGTTGAAAAGTGTGATGGCGTTCAAATAAGGTACGCCCGCCGTCAAAGCCAAAACAACATCCATTTTGCTAATGGGTAATAATTCACTTTGTGGCTATGAGATGGTATTTACTAAACAAAATCTATAAAGAAACTCAACACTATTTTTATAGAACAACTATAATAGCAATTTAAAAAAAAATATTCATATTCACTGTTACCAGATACAACTCTGAAAGAGAACTTTTTTTATAATAAAACTGAAGCGCACTCAAGGTACAAGCATAAAAGCACACTGGATACCTTTTGTTGTAATATTAATATTTTGTTCTAATTAATATTTTGTACTAAAATTGATTTTAAAGATGCTAAGGTTAATCTCAATTGAGAGTTAGAATCCCCACCTGATCAGGAGTTAGAATCCCGCCCTCGTCAGGCTAAACATAAGCGGTTTTCATGAACTGCCTCTCTATGTAACATAACGGTGAGTTAATTTCATCAAAATGTCCTCCACGCACGCTAGTTTGTCCCAAATGCTGGGCCGGCTTTTTCTAAAAAGGAAAAAACTTCTTCCTTCTTTTTTTTTTTTTTTTTTTTTTTTTTCCTCTTAAACTTTTGGATGTTAGTTAAAAAAAATTTTTTAATAAACGGTTTTTGGACGAGGGCAAATGTTCTCGAATGTGTGAACTGTCAGAACTAGAAACTACTACGAAGGAATTTTTTAATTTTATTTTATAACCGTAGTTGAACAACCGACCCAATTTTTGGGTTTTTCTACTACTAATGTTCAACCTCATAGCTTTGTATTTTTGAACCCAATCCAGAAGACAAGGGTAGATCAGTAGACCTCTCCTAGCCCACATTTGCAAAGGAAAGGAAAGGCCTATGGAGAGGAAGGTAACAAGAACCTTCCACGGTTAGCCTGACGGAAAGGGGAATTTAACCCATGATCCGTCCACCGCTGAGGATATTTTGTGTCAGCACTGTGGTCAGTGCAAGCCGGATGCGGAATTCGTATCGACCGGCCATCGGTGGGATTCGACACCATTCTCCTCATTGGAAGGTGAACGATCTTTCCTCTGAACCATCGCGGCTCAGAGGATGTTTTTTTTTTATTTTTTAAAAAGCTTTATAGCGGTATTTCTTTAATAAAACACTTTAAATTGACAATTTCCGTTATTCTACTGCTATTAGAAAATACGCATAACTATATGCCCGGGAGTAGTATATGTCACGTATCTTTGGATTCAAATTTAGTGTTGTTTATTGATAAATCACGATGCTTATTAACCTCTTTAACTAACAGAATGCGAGGAATCTTATTAGAAAAGGTCGGTGTCATAAGGTCGGTTATTATTCAGAATTAGATGCACGGAAGGGAATTTCCTTTCTAAACTACTGGACAATTAGTTGTCGACATCAATGGACTCATCATCGTGTCTGGTTTTAAATTAAATCAGATCATCGCTTCCTGAAGAACTATTCCAGTTGTTCGATGTTCAGCGAGTTTCGATACCTGATTTTCTGGAAGCAGAAATTTGAAGTAGTTATTAGACTCGCACCGTCTACAATTATGAATCATATTAACCTCATGGCACCGAATTTTTTTATAGACCATATTTTTCATACTTAATTAATTATTTTGCATTAATTTAGGTCATATCATATTTAGCATTTTAATAATTTATGGTTTTAAAATACAGCATGAAACACAGGTGTCTTTTTGTGGGTTAAAGGTAAAAATCTTCCTAACACGGCTCACTTCCAAACAGAAATTTGCACTTTTTCTTGCAATTATTTAGGTCTGAAAGAAAAAGTTTTTCATCACTGAAATTTCTTTAATTCACAAATTAAATTATTGATACATTTTCGAATATGAATGAAAATATTTTTTCAATCTACCGTTTTTAGATTTACTCAAAATTTTCAAAAAGATTGAAAGAAAAAAAAGATTTACAAAATTTTTCAAATTTTCCTTTTTTTTGCAGTTATTTAGGTCTAAAAGAAAAAGTTATTCATCATTGAAGTTACTTTTATTCACACAATAAATTATTAATACATTTTCGAACATGAATGAAAAAAAATAATTCAATCTACCGTTTTTATATTTTATATTTTAGTAGAAATATAATTCCGATATATTTTTAATAAAAAATTACCAAAATATATGTTTGCTTGTAATTAAGGCGACAGAAGAAAAAAAATGGTGTGGCAAGGCGCTGGACTGACGCTTGTGAGAACGGGAGATAGAATCCATCCAGCCAAAGACCTTTTAGTAGTGTAGTAGATGATGTAGTGTAGTAGATGATGACTGGTGCACGTTAAATCTGTAGGGTCACAAAGTCCTTCATGTTCCCAAAACAAATCAATACTTCTGCGGGCACTGAATTGGAGATTGATCGTTCGCTGGTTCAGATCAAAATTACGATCTGCGGACGAATGAATAGATGTATGAATGGGTCCGCCCAGTAAAGACATGAAACGTGGGGGGGGGGGGGGGGCAGAAGGCGAATTCCTGGCCCATAGATGGGGCCACTGAAAAGCAAGAACAATCGCATCTCCTCTGCCCTTATGGTCGACGACAACAACAGCAACATTGAAGAAATGTCTACAATCTAACCTATTTTTGATATTCTCTTAGAATGTCATCTTTTTAAAATGTTAGAAACAGCAAATTTGTTACCTCTGTTTATGACTGTTTCTAAAGCTTTAGCATGATATATTACAATGAAATATAAAAATATTTTTAAAAAAATGGTATTGCTAAAAACAGATGCTATCAAATCTGAAAGTTATAGGGAGATATTTAGAAAAAAGGATTTCTATAACTTCATTTTCTGAAAAACTTTTTTTTATTTTAAACTATGAAACAAACATAATCCCCCCCCTCTAACTACCAAAATCTATTTCTGAGTCGGAATTAAATACAAAAAAAATTTATGATTTAAAATCGAATACTTATTACTTGATGACTTAATTAAAATCAATTAAATATGATAATAAAAATAATTAAAAACAAATTTTTGCCTGAATGGGAGTATTTTGATTTCAATTATTACTATTTTCTTAAGGTTTTCTGAATAACAAAATAAATCTGGAAAAAAAAATACTTAACGTATATCTAATTGCTCATCACTACTTAAATAGTTACTAATTAAGATAGCCTAACAAAATTAATGTAAACTTAATACTTACCGTCTGAATGGTTGACTGCATGAATGACAAGCTTAATAAAAACAGAAGAAATTTTAAAAACTTCCAGTTTATCTCTCCACTTATGTTATGCTTACGAGGCGATGTGTGAACAGGCTTAATATTCTAGGACAGAGGTCGCCAAAGTGGTCTATATAGACCCCCAGGGGTCTATTTAACAAAGGCGGAGGTCGATCTGAGCCAGGGGGTCGAATGGGGGTCGAAGATAAAACAGTTCTTAATACGCAAATCACACGTATCTAATTCAGTATGTAAAATTTGTGAACTTTTTTATAATTGACTTAATATCCGACATTATTTATTACAAACAAATGAAACGATTCCTATGTGTCTTCGATGCGAAAAAACTTTTGGAAATGACTACAGAAAATCATCAAAAATGAAAGGTCATCGTGATAGGGGTTCAATCAGATAAAAAAAATAAAGAAACTGAATTTTTCAAAAAACTTAAAGAAAAATTCACATGTCGACCAATTATAAAAAGTTTTATGAAGCAGTCTACTGAAGTTGAAACTTAATACTTCCAAGTAAAATTAAATTTATTTAGATCTTCATTGCTACGTAAGGATTATCAGTATTTTTCAAATCTGCGACAATTAGAAATAAAAGAAAAAGACTTGGAAATATATACAGGTCATCTTCATAAATTTAGCGACGATTCGGTAACTGCGCTTTGTTGATTTGGAAAACACTGACATCGTTGTTTGGATTATTATGCCCTTTTCTGTTCAAATTGAAAACGTGGACATCAACCTCCAAGTTGAGCTTGCTGAATTATTATCGGATCTTGAAGCAAAGACTCTTTTTAAAAATTTAACAATAAGGAAATTTTGGACAAATATAAATATAATGCAAAAATATGTAAAACTTTACGAAATGCTCAGCCATTTATGCTAACATTTCCAAGATCCTATATGGTCAAAGCCGGTTTCAGTCACGTAAATTCAATCTTGACTAAGTACAGAAATAAATTAAATGTGGAGTTTCGAGGGGATTTAAGATTAAAACTGACTAATTTTGAACCCAATATAGTGAACCTTGCAAAAAATAAAAAAAAAATAAAAAACTAGGCGCACCCATCTCATTGGTTAAGAAGCAATAAATCCGTAGTTACTTTGATTATTATTTCTACTTATTTATTTATAATTACTTATTATTTAATAAATATTAAGGTATTTAAACTTCAACATTAATATATTTTTCATAAAACTATTGTTACACAATGTTCTATTACTTTAATAAATGTTTAAAATCATAAAATAAATGTACAAACACAGTATCAAATAGAGTTTTATTTTAATTAACAGAAAATTACTTTTATGGGGGTCGATGGAGATTTCGAAAAATTATATAGGGGTCGATGATCAAAAAAGTTTAGCGACCCCTGTTCTAGGAAGTTTTATTATTGTGATTTGTGTTTAAATTTATGCGTAATTTTAACATTCGTAAGAGTTTTCTGACGTTTATAAATTCTATCAGGTCGTAAGCCTAAAATAAATTTAACCCGCTTGCCTTACCAATTTAAAAAAAAAAAAAAAAAAAAATATGCAAAAAATCAAAATATTTTTTTTTTGTATTTCGTTAATAAATACAGGGAACAAAAACAAAACATAATACACAAGTTCTAAGTTGTAATTTTAATTTTTTTATGCGTGAAAAATATTTAATTTACCATCAGTTTACTATCCCAAACTATCTCGGGCTAACGAAAAAAATTAAATATTAGTCTTTGTATAAGTTCACATCTTCATAATCTGAAAAATTATCTGCCTTACTTTCACTTTCGCTCTCGAACGCCATTTTTTTACTCTTTTTTTTTTTTTTTCTATGTAAATTCAACCACCATCGTATATACAATTGTACAAAACACGTCTGTAGTCCCACAAATAGCAAAACTCCCTAACAAATATTGGCAAACTTCTAAGCACAGCAGATTATTATAATTTTTTGTTTTGCTTCCGGCCGAATAAAAACGTGATAAAACAAAACGTATTGACGAATTCTGATATGCCCGAGTTAACTCGGGATAATCAGAAAATGGGTTTAAAAAATTTATATCACAGCTTAAAAAAAGTGTAAAGTTATATATGTTTTGAGTGTTATCCCTTATTTGGTTATATTTGTGTAAAATGGCATCGTTTATTATTTTTTGGGTAGTTGAGGAATCTTCTGAATTCGTTTGTTGTTTGTTTGGTTGAAAGATAGATTGAAAGAACGCGTAATATTGAAAACACTACAAGTATAATTATATTGGGTGGTGCGTTTTTTCAAACTTAAGGCATAAAAATACGTCGGAAGTCGTAACCCGGAAGTCATACGACGAGTAAGCTTAGCTTCACACGGTCAAGCATCCATAACTAATTATTTAACACTCTTAACTTATTACTAAAGACAACCTAACAAAATGATTGGAAACATTATTATAGATGATAAGATTCTTGTTAATTTAGATACGCCCGTTTTCGATGCCACATAAGAAAAATATTTAGATGAAATTTTACCATGCTCTTTCTTTAATCACCCCTAAAGAGCGTTAATGTATTTCAGCAAAAATGATTTTCATACTTATGGTTTTTCTAAGTTGTTCACCAATTACAGCAGATTGAGTTTTTTTTTTTTAATCTGATAACAGTTCTATAATTGTTAATTGTTTTTATAAAATTAGTTTAATGAAAATTAAAAAACTCTAAAATGGTATGCATCTATTTTATAATGTCTAGAACATGCTATCATATTCATTCTTATATAAAAAGAAGATTATTTAATCGAAAATAGATTTTTTTTTTGTTTTTTTTTTTGCAAAAAGTTTATTTTAACACATTATATAGAAGCAAATGTTCTATTCCCATGAAAAATTCATTTTCAAAAATTGATTACATGATTAGTTTATAGCAAAAAATCTAAAAAATATTGCATGAAGTCAGAATAATTATTTATCAAATATTAATTTTGGAAAATTTAAACAAAATTAAAATTTAAACGAATGTAAAATGTTTTAAAAAACGATTGAATAATTGGTGGTTTTTACGAATCGTTTTCTCATTTCTTCATTTTTAACTTTTATTGCAGAAGAAACTAAAACATATCACCTACATTAAGTGATTATTAGAAAAGTTAGATACTCGAAGTTTTTCCCCTTTTTTTAAAAAAAAATTAAAAATTTAGAATTTTTTTTAATCATTTTGACAAGATTTGCGTCCTTGAAGAAATGACGACTTCTACCATTTTGTCGAAATTTTTGCTCGGAGTATATACCAAGAAACGGTTTCGTCAAAAACGAAGAAAGTTTCTTAAAAATTTTTTTATTTATTTTTTACAGTGAATAAAAACAGTGTTTGGTCATTTGAAACAAATTAAATATATCTAAACTATAAAATAAAAGCATCCTTTACATTTTAAAAAATAATTAAGAATTTTAATACTATATAACTTGCATGTTCTACAGCTTTTTTAAGCATATTCATAACCCGGAAAGAGAAGACTTTTTGTCAAATTGATAAAAATGTCGCCAATGAATAAATTTATTTATTTAAAGGAAATACCTATTCTATAGGGTGCAAAGGACAATATTCCTTAATAGAATTTTGAAAAACAAGTTGAAGAACAGGATATGCTAAGTAAAGATTAATCATTTACATTTCTCAAAATAAATATTACTGTAAAAAAAGAACGAGTGGGTGCTTTTACAACGTTCGAAGTGACTGGGAGACGTTCTGAATTATTAAGTAGACATAGTCTAACATAACTTGTTAGAAGACGGTTTTTTTTTTATAAATAATAGTTCTATATTTCTCTGTAGATTATTTTAAGGGAAGAAAACACGTAACTTATCAAAAATGTCATATTAACTTTCAGTATCTTGGAGGCATACCCTCCCGAGCTGCAGATTATTACATTTCTTCTTAGTTTTTTTTTTATAAAGCAAAAAAAAAAAATAAATAAATAAAAATTTAAAAAAATAAAATAAAAAATCAACAAAAACGTTGTGATCTGTGTGCCTTATTACGATCACAGGTTACCCATGGGTCAAATGCTTTTTCTTTGTGGATTGACTTCGTTAAACGCCACAACATTTCAAATCATGAGTTGCAAAAACTGTTTCAATTGATGTTTGTCGTCGGATTGGTTTTCAAATCCTGCCCATGTACGTGTTTCAAGACGTCACAAAATACTTTTCCTTCTACAGCTTTCCTATTTATATTAAAATCACCGTCAAGCAAGTAATTATAATAAAAGTTTATTAAAGTTAAATTATAATAATAAATAATTAAAGTTAATAATAAAAAGAATATAAAAATACTTTAAATTATTATTATGTAAATACATTAAAAATGCCTGCTAGTGAAAATAGAAAGAAAAACAGCATCGGTCGCCATAGCAACGCATGGAATGACGACGCATGCTCACTGTTTACTACTACTCTTGAGCACAGTTGAAAATTGTGAGGAATCAAATCCAAATCAAGACCCATTTTGCCAATGGGTAATAATAATTTAAAAAAAAAAAAAAAAAAAAAAACTGACGCCGTTCAAGTCGACTAAAAAAAGAGATAATTTTATTTTTGTTTGTCTGTAAAACGAAAATCGTAAAGATGCATCTGTAAAAAGAAAAGCGTGTGAACGCCATTAAATCGAAACCAAGACCCATTTTAACAATGGTTAAAAAAATGCGGAGATAAGAAACAGAAAAATGATTAATTCTTAAATATGCTCTATTACCATCTCCTGCGTACCTTAATAAAATTTTTAGCCAATTTGCAGATCAAATACTATATAAGCATATAAAATTTGATGATTTTTAAGAATTGATCAAGAAAAATCGTTGGGAATGCTGACTTTCAAGCACAAACTGCACTTAAAGTAGCGAAACTAAACGATGTCATGTCCTCCCCAAAAAAATTGGAATGCAAAATAAGGAAATTACAAACAATTATCATTAAGGGTCGAGATAGAAAATACGAGATCAATGAATAATCATCCTATAAATCAGACGTTCTTTCAAAATATTACCATCAACAATATTGCCACCATAGTGATTAGGTCTTCCGTTTTCCAGTTTTAAAATGTATTCTACGTTAAATGAACCTCATTTAGTCCCCATGAAATTATCGTTTTCACTTAAATCCAATCTCAATGTTTCTAAAATCGCTTTAAATTTAAGAGAAAATCGAGCCTTTTTGAAAGTGATGACACTGGTTTATATCTATATTATCCTACTTTATATTATTATTATTTTATAGTTCTTTCAACCTGAAAGCGAATGCGTATTGGTTGTATTTTATTCAGAGTGTAGGATCTCCAAACTTAAAACTTTTTTTAAAAATAATAGTCACGAGGAAACTAATCAAGAATACAAGTAGTAGTTGTTTATAACAGAAACAGCACTTAAGGTAACTAAACTAAACGCTATTATTAATAAAATTTGAGAAAACATAAGTAAATAAATAAATAGATGATAAAATGTGGAAATTACAGACACCTCGGGGGACCACGTCTCATGAAAAAAAAAAAAAGAAAAAGGTATGTAGCAGTATTTCTTTAATAATCGTATGAATAGAACTTCTTTAACAAGACTTTCCACCATTTTTTTTTTATTTCTTCCGTTATCCAGTTTTTAAATCCATTTTATGTCAAATGAAGCTCAGTAAGTCGTCATGAAATTATCTTATCGTTTTCAATTAAATCCAATCTTCTAAATATTTCCGGTATCGCTTTAAATGAAAGAGAAAAAGAACAAACAAATCGCGCCATTTTGAAAGTGATAACACTGATGCTCTTCTATATTATTCCACTTTATTATTTTTTTTAGTTCTTCCCACCTGAAAGCGGATGCGTAATTATTGCCTTCATTCAGTAGGAGTAGATCATCATGCTCCAGACACATCACGCTTGATTTTTTTTTAATAATAATAATAAAAAAAATTGTAAGAATATTCCGATGTGGCATTGATAGCGTCCATCTTTTTCACGGATTCTTCTCGGAAGAAAGAAAAAGTTTTTGATGATTTGATAAGAGAAAGATAAACAAAAGGTGTTGAAGTGAAATTAATGTTTAGTGGGTGATTCTGCTTCTCCAATATGCAATAATCGTTATAGTGGACTAAATAACTCCATTGTCTTTTTAGTGGCAGAATCTGTAACATAATAAACTCATATTACAAACTAAATTAGATGCTTCAATATTTTTCCTAGGAATTATTTAAAAAAAAACATTTTCTCACGCTTCAACCACACTTGTAGTGTTGTGTAGAACAATACAATCTTTTTTTTTTTTTTTTTTTTTTTTTTTTGGTTTTTCACAAATAAATGTGAAAAAAGAACAATTCTTTTTCCAATACGTCTGATGTAATGTAATAAGGCAGAATCGCTGAATGACATAGCAGCTAATGTTTGAAAGCGAACTTATTGAGTTCGATTAACTACTAGATCGTACTTAAATAGATTTTTTATTTGAAAATGAAAATGGTTTATAAAAAAAATTTGAACAAAGAAAGCTAACAATCCAAACACTTTTCATGAAAGAGAGTGAAAGTTTGGTTTTGACTTACATCCGCTTCTGTGTAATCCTGATTCTTCTCAGCGTGTCTTTCAGTTTCAGTTTCAAAACCTTTTTAATATAAATTTTTAAGAGCAGATTTTATGTAATATTATTTTTTCGTAAATCATTGTTTTACGGAAAATATTTTTCTAAAGAAATTTCTTTATCGAACTCTTTATTAATATAAGAATGAGTGCATGAAGAGGTCCAGTAGCTGTGATGAAAAATGATTTGTTGTTGTTGTCTATAATGCTACTTGCCAATACCAGGAAGCCTGATTGGTGATAATAAGCGAGTTTAAGGCAGAGGGTGCGTTTCTTGTTTCTTAGTGGCACCATCTATGGCCAAGAATCTTCAGTCACACACTCATCACAGCTCGTTTATAGGGTGAACTCATTCATATATCTACAGGACCTGAACAAGAGAACGATCAATATCCAATTCAGTACCCCTGGAGGTATTGATGTGTTATGGGAATAAGAAGGACTCTGTGACCCAACAGATTTAACGAGCTTCGATCCCCATTTACTACAGGGGGAATTTTCGGCCGGCGAAGATCGAACTCACTACCTCTCGGACATGGATCCAGTGCCCTACCGAACAGTATCCCAGCCCTGAAAAATGATGATAATTATAACGTGTTTTTTCTTCATCATCAGTTATAATTATAATTTTTAATCATAACTAATGGACCCAATTACAATATTTTTAAAGTATAATTCATATTTTATTGCCTTCCGAGTATGAAAAGTTCTGTGTAACTGTCACTTCGTCAAAAAGATTCGATTATAGATCTAGCATCTCTTCTGGATGATATTCAGAAACATCTAGTTGACATGATGCATAGAAAATGTCAGAATGACGTTATCTGTAATTGATGCAAATTACGAAATTGAATGATTTCAGGTATATGACGTCAGTCTCTCATCATTGAACTTTCTCATTACTTGATGTTGAAATTGTTTTAATAAAATGTTAAGCAATCTTAATAAATAGACGCGTAATTCAACATTATAAGCAAAGCACTCGCGTCTTATCTAATCAATACAAAATAGTGCTCGGTGATATAGGAATATTAATATCGATCAGTTATGTTATTGTATTATATTTCTCATTGGTCAATATTTTTACTACTCCAAATCGGGACCAAATGCTAAACAGTAGTGCTCGGTGTTATCAGAGTTTTAGTATCGATTTTCCATGTTATGTCTCTTACTATTTCTGTAATTTCACTAATTTGTATTATTTTTACGTTGGTCAATATTTCCGTTACCTAAATAAAGTTTTTCAACCCTCGTGATAATATTTTAATTGATAATCATCCTTATCAAAAATATTTGTTATAATTGTCGTTGTTTATTATTATTGAGATATAAAGTATGGAATTTATAACTATCATTACCTATAATAGCAACGACATTTGATTCATATCATATTTCGTATCCAATATCATAGAATATACGATGATATCGAATTCGTATTCGACTTACTGATATTGATCACGAGATTATCGTTGTCAAAAATCGTCGTATATTCGATATTTAACGTAAAGATACGGTATTTGCGATGATCTGAGAGAATGATTTTTAAAATATTGTTATTGTGCTGTCTAAAATAAATCGATAAAAACGCCTTGTGCTAATCTGTAGAATCAAGTGTCTAAATGCAGTCAGACCTCCATTTATCGAAGTCGCTAAATCCCGATAATCGTTATCTTGTAAACTAGTATCTACTATTTATTTTATAAATATTAACCATAAGAGAAATCTGCATGGATGGCGAGAATCGAACAAAACATTGCCTATTATTATAATATCATGTCACATACATTTTCAACTAAAAAAAAGCTAATGTATAAAATCATATCTGCATTTATTATAAAAGTAATTTTAAACATACATTAAAACATCCGTTCTTAAATTTAATTGCTACTGAGTCAACCCGTTAATTTTGCCAGAGTTTTTCCGTTTAAAATGCAAAAAAAAAAAAAAAAAAAAAGAAGAAGAAAAAAGAAGGATTTTACTGCTTTCTCTAAAAGTTAAGTGGCTTCGAATTATCAATATACCCATAAAATGCGTTAAAACAAGTCTGAAATATTCGGAAATATTTTGAGAAATAGGGAAAGCGGATCTCAAAGAAAAGTTCATTCACTAGAAAATTCACTTCGCTATTTTGGAAGTTATTTTACGAAAAAATATCCGAAATGTTCTTGGTTCCTGGAAAAAAAAAGTTTCAAAATAGAGAAATTCGCAAAATGGAAGTTCGTTAAATAGAAGTCCGACTGTCATTTTCTTTCCAAGACGAAAGCTGTGTACAATATTTATGGAGCTGGCGGAATCCAATTACTTCCAACGGACACCATACGTCAAGAATCTTTACATAAAATATATTTCATTTCTTTTCACCTCATTGATATTCTGGTCGGGGTGTTATCAAAGAGAATGTCACTGTCAACACACTAGAAATGAATACCGTGTTGCGATTTGTTCCGATATGTACGAAGAAAAGTTTAACACTTTGTCTAACAAATGTTTATTTTGAAATTGATGTATGCAGAGATTTGAACAGATGATGGATTGCTTTTCTGCTTAACGCGGAAGTTGTTCAATGACAAGACGGTTTTAAATTGAAGATGTCTTAATACTTAACCCTTTGAGATTGCATTTAGTTTATACAAGTCATAATAGTCAAAATAAATTTTTTTGTTGTACGAACGCAATATAGAGGGATATAAAGTAAAAAATTAATTAGTTTTTAAGCACTAACACGCTTTGAAATACAATAATTTAAAAAAATGTCATATTGAATTTTATGCATCGCCGATGCCTATCAACTTAAGTCAAGAAATCAGTATTATTTCTTTCTGTTAAATATTGTATGATAAGTATGGTTTTTTACTGTTCAGTGCTGTAAGATCGGTAAGGTTTCTTACAGTTTATATTGTAAAATCGGTATGGTTTCTTACTGTTCAATACTGTAAGATCAGTATGGTTTCTTACTGTTCGATATTTTAAGATCAGTATGGTTTTTTACTGTGGTAACTAAGAGCAGATATACGACTGAAACGATTAAAAAAAACTTTGGTGTCTTGAGAACATACCTACGATTGGAACGCTAAAAAAATCATTTGGTGTCATGGGAGTAAACGTATGACACAAACGGTAAAAAAAAAGTTCTGATGTCTTAAGAATAAACCTACGAATGGCACGGTAAAAGTATTCCTTAGAGATTTGGGAGTAAACGTATGACACAAACGTTTAAAAAAATTCTGATGTCCTAAAAATAAGCATACGATTGGAACGGTAAAAAAATCTTTTGGGGTCCTGGGAATAGACATATGACACAAACGGTAAAGAAAAGTTTGGATGTCTTGAGATTAGTCCTAAAACTGGAGTGGTAAAAAAATTTGGCCTGCTGAGTTAAGACCGCAAAAGTTGTAAATGTGGAAAAAGAAGTTTGTTTTGTCTGTCAATTTAATTATAAATATAATGTTAAAGTCATACATATTGTTAACATGTTTTAATCCTTACTGAAAATAGTTAATAAAAGAAATTGAGTAAAAATAAGTGTTTATAATTGATGCAAAATTCTTTTTTTTTGAAACATCTAGAAGCGAAAAATTTAATAACGTCATCAACTTTAATCCAATTGACTCTCAAATTTAATAATAATTTATAGACAAATTCAACAATACTGAATTCCTGAAACAGTATGAAGATTCCAGGATCAAAATTAAATTTTTAAAATTATAAGACCGATTACTGCACTCGAATTTAACGTTCCTATCTGAAAACTGTATACGATAGAAGGAAAACAGGAAGGATTACAAAGTTTTGGAATTGTTTTAGTGCAAAGTGGCATATAGTGGATATTAAAACTCCACAATTTCGAGAAGATGACGATGTGGTCACTGTTGCTTCATTTCCTAGAAAAGCTGGTATCTTTAATTTCAGTGTAATTTAAATGATAACAAAAGTGACTTGGATATTCAAGAGTGACATAAAGTATAATTGAGGGTCACTCTTGAATAATAAAGGTAGAAGGTAGATACTTAATTTACCTCGCACTAGAGCTGCACAATGGGCTATTGGCGACGGCCTGGTAACATCCCTGAGGATGATCCGAAGACATCGCAATTTTGTTCCTCTGCAGGGGGGATGGCTCCCCCCCTTTGGTAGCCCGACGACCTGCGAGTGAAGTCGAGCACATTGCTTTCTAACGAGTATAACCTATACTACGCACCCTCAGTTACTACACAGGATGATCACCCACCACCACTTACTGACCACAGATAGTGATGCTTGACTTCGGTGTTCTAATGGGAACCGTGTCTTTACGTTCAGTCAATTGCGGAACCTTGAATAGTAAAATATTACTGAAAAATCGCTTAAAATTAATATCAGTGTGATTTATAGGGTAATAAAAGTGACTTGGATATTCAAGAGTGACAAAAAGTACAATTGAGTGTCACTCTTGAATAATAAAGTGTTATTGATATCGCTTAAAATAAGTCTTAATTTCAGTCTGATTTATAGGATAACAAAAGTGACGGGATATTCAAGGGTAATAAAGTATTTGTAAACTCTTTATTATTTTCGATTTTAAAAAAAAAAGCATCCAAACATTTCGCCGTTTATTTTATTTATGGTCTTCACATAAAGAGCAGTAATTAATTAAGAATATTGATAATAATAATAATTGATTCATGATTATGTTAATCGTTGTTGACTGCAGAGAATGTTTAGAAGTTAGTTCCTCTTTCCTCTCTTCATTTTATACGCGGTGAAAAGTCGACATATGTTCACTTCGTGACCCCCCTCTGACCTTTAACAAACGATGTTGACCTTTTTTTGATGAATGATGTGCAAATAAATAATAAATTGCTTTTTAATGCCTTATAGGGGAACGGGAAAAAAAATCTTGTTTCTTTTCAATTTGTATTTTCTCAATAGGACATTAAGAATACAATCGTGTTTGATTGAAAGTTAGACAAAGATTCACATTTAACCCTGTGACGCGTCTTATGAAAAGGTTAACTTTGGGATTATTAGAACTTTAACTAAGTATTACGAACTAAAATTAAATCTTTTTCAACGGGAAATGTGAAGAATTTTTAAGCAGGTATTTTTTTCTTCTTCAAAAGTTATTAAAATAGATTCGAATAAAGTCTTCTTAATTTTACTATTTTAAAACGTTTATTTAAATTTTTCTCTCTCATTATAAATTCTTTAGATAATTGTTTTGAAAGAATATACTTATAGCTATGCTAATAAAAGGAACTCAAAATCATCCTTTTTTTTCGTCCCCCCCCCTAGTTAACGAGAACTTTTGCGAATATAGTTGCGCTATTCTGGTACTAAAAGATCAGGAAGCTGCTGCGTATGGATTTTGATGGATTATTTAATATGCAGACATAGTAAAAGTCATTGAATTCATTTATTTAGTCATTTATTTAGTCATTATTAAAAGTCATTTATTTAGATTTAAGCATATTTTTTAACAAGTAAGGTAGCTTAAGAAAAAAAAAAAAAAAACGGAAAAGACCGCTACTTAGAGTGGATTGGTGTCGTTGAGAACATTAAAGTCGATTAATTGCAAACAGCATGTATCTTATTTAATAAAATGGCCTGCTCAGGGCTGTAGTGCAAAGAAGAAGAATGTAGTACATTGTGAGCAAAATATTGTAATAAGTGATTTAATTTAAAATAATAAATTGAAGAATTTACAGTCAACGTTGTTCAAGTAAGCTCAAAAAGAAGAAAATATTTCAAATTTTGACACACATAAAACGAAAAATGTGGGGCATATCACTTATTAATTTTCAACGTTAATAATTTCTTAACGTTATTAATTTCTGACACCGAAAATTTTTTCAACGTCTTTAGTAAATAATGCTCTCAACGTTCTTCGTACAGGTATGCGAAAAATCGAATTATTTATCCTTCTTTAAGTCAACATGATAAAAATAGTTTTTAAAAGTTTTATTTTATTTAATTAATTTCTATTTTAAGTTTTGTGTCAGTCATATTTATTTGTGTTGGTTTAGTTTTGTCTCTGTATACTGACTATTGTTTCATTATTGTTTATGACATTGACGGTGATATTAATTGTGTGTTAAGATGCAGTTGTACAATAAAACTTTCGACCACTTTCTAACTAACTGGAAGAGCCCCTCTGTAGTGTGTTTTGTAGTGTAAGGTGTCTACCACTACAAAAATACAATTCCAATTCACTTATATATAAGACATTTTAACTCGATTTTTTGATGGGGTACCTTTTCATAGATGAATGTTGACATTGTCGATTACTACTAGTCCCACATTGGTGACTCAGACGTGATCTGAACACTCCTATCTTGACAGTAACGACCACTTCGATCTGAACACGTCAACTTCTATCGAGGGTCCACATTATACAGTTAATTTGCTACTTGAGACTGCGACATAAACCACCTCTTGTTGTTATTCAGTTTCAATCACACACAACGTTCGATCACATTGCAACGTATACACTCGACTACTAAAACCAACAAAGGAGCGACCAAGAACGTGAATTTAATGCAGCTCTCTTGATCAGCACTCAAAAGTGCGGTGATCTTAATACAGCTCTCCCGGCTTCTCCCAAAGCAGCAATGAATCAATTAGTGGTATCCGTTCATCCATTCGTGGTATCGATGTGATTCTCCCCCCCCCCCACCCTTAAACAACCTTTTACTGGGGCATCCAAAAAAATAATAATATAAATAAAAATAACAACTCAGCATTAAATTTCTTGAACGCTATACTCTTGTTTTTAGTGTAGAACAGATGTCCATATTAAATTTTGATAAAGACTGTGTATTCAAAAATATTCCAGGAACAAGTACACAACTCGAGCTCACAAAGAGTACATGAAAAAATCTTTTAACCTAGACCAGATAATATTCTGTAACTCGGTGAGAGTAAAGATTTTCACAAGAAAAGAATTTTGTTCTGAAAACTTAATACAGACTTTGAAAGAATATTCTGCTTCTGGACTAACCTCACCTTGATGAATATACAGTCCCTGGCCAAATTATTTGACGCACTATAAGATTCTATGTAAAATCTTAACTATCAGGTGATACTATACAGCTGTAGGGTTCTTATGAGACTGGAACCGGTTTGCACTTGCTTACGTTCGTGTCTCAATTGGTTAGCATTGTAATGCAATACGTTAAAAATAAATACAAATAGATAATATAAAAAATCTCCGGAATAAAATCCCATTACATGTATGTTTAAATATAAAAGTATCGCATACAAACTCTAATATTCTAAAATAATTATTAAAAAACCGCACTGCGTCTAATAATTTGCTCTAATTATAATTTACTGAATTATTTACTGAATAAAAACCCATTGCATGTATGCTTAAATACAAAAGTATTGCCTATAAACTCGTGCAAAACATGCAATTATTAAAATACTTCAGTGCGTCTAATAATTTGCTCTAATTATAATTTACTGAATTATTTACTGAATAAAAACCCATTGCATGTATGCCTAAATACAAAAGTATTGCCTATAAACTCGTGCAAAACATGCAATTATTAAAATACTTCAGTGCGTCTAATAATTTGATCTCATTTTTATAACATGCTAATAAAATACCTGATATAATAAATATTATATATTTATATAATATATCGTCTAATTTATTCAATCGTTGAATTTATATTATACATCGTCTAATTTAACCAATTGATACACGAATGTAAACAAGTCCAAATTGGTTTCAGTCGTGTAAAAACAATAAAGCTGTATAGAGTATCACCTGAAAATTAAGATTTTACATAGAATCTTATAGTGCGTCTAATAATCTGGCCAAGGACAGCAAATAATTACCGCGATGTTGATGACGGATTACTTAATTAAAATCTTTAATAAGGGGAAATTGTAATTAAAATAAAGAAAAACATGAGAAGTTTAATTTTTTTAAAATTAAGTCTTATTTGTCTTGGTCATCGCAACTTGTCCACATAGTTTTAAAAAATCGCGGTAATCTTGCCGAATAATTAAAAACTATTTCCAAATAATTTTTAGCTCCCTACTCATGGCACGGCCATTTCCTGACTACTATGCAAGCAGGATTTGTGACCACATGGACAGGCCATCGGTCAAGAACTTTAACGCAATTCTGTCACAGATTTTAAAGTGACGGTTATTTCTTTCAATGCTTGCCTACGTCAAGACATAAATTGTGAGTGAAAGTTCACCCCAATTATCGGAAATCAAGAGAATGTCGACTTGCTACGGAGAATGTCAACAATCACATAGTCATTTTGGTAATTGTACGAAATATTTGTTGATTATATGTTAATTTATTCGTTGATATTATTATATTTATTCCATATTTTAATATCTGCTAAGGATAGATTAGGAGAAACATTAGTACCGATTAAATGCATACCGGGCAGTGGCACTTGACCTTAAAAAAACATTTATGTAGGGCATACCGGGCATTGGCATTTAACTAGACCTAGTATATATTTCGGACATTTACCAAAGCGACTATGTGAAGTCAGCAACCACTAATTTCGGTCATTAACAGTAACACACACACACACTAAACAAAAATGGAGAAAATAATATAATTAAAAGAAAATGTTAAAAACTTGAGTAAAAAGGAGAATATTTTATCGTTACAAAAATGAAAAACTTAAGGTGCATCACTTCTGAAAGACTTGGGAGGGGAATTTTCCGTTATAATTGAAGTAGATTACGATAGAAAAAAAAAAAGTGATGCTCTCTACGTTTTTTATTTCAAGTCTTTTAAAAATAAAATTAATTACTTCTATTAAATCCGATTGAGAAATGTAGTTCGTAAAATTTTTATTTTATTTCATATGGCTAAAAATAGAATGTATTGATTAAGCATTTTATTGATTAAGCTAAATTAACATAAGCAATAATTACCCACTATTAAGAATCTGAAGACACATTAAGCAATGAATCGATTACATTATATCAACCAATTAAAAATGGCCTTTAGAATTAAAATTAAGATAAAACACGAGTATGAATAGAGGTCCCTAAATTATAGTCGGCCTTGGGCCCCATCCTTTGCTAGCCGGTATCTGCCCTGCGTTCTGGATTAGCTGAGGTCAAAATGCCATATCTGATGGGATAGTTGCTCTGCATATCACCATTACCATTTACAACTTTGCAATTTTTCACTGACATTTTAATGGAACTCACGATGCAGCAATTGCGTACAAGCAACATCAGCAATAAGCATGAAATACGAGTTAACAAATCAAACATTATAAAGACAGCTTATTAAGACTTCCCAAATAATCAAAAGAAAGAGGACGTGATTCTAATAAAGAAAGACTGGTTATTAGTCATTATGAGATGATGTAAAATTGACACTTTCATTTTATGGAGATCAAAGCGAGCGAATGCGGGTCATCTTTATCACATCACTTTTGCGACACGATTTTCACGATGGTTTAGTTTAATAAACATTGATTAAAATGTTATTATTTGAAAATAATTAGCAGCCGAACCTTCGGAAGATTTCCCAAGAGTGTACCTGAATCGAATTTTTTTGGTTCCATCAATAGTTACGATATTTCGTGACTAATTCAAGGAAACATCGTCCCTGTGATCCTTTTTTTTTCTCGCCAATACGCTGCCAAATTTTGATTACGTTAAAAACTGGCATTTGATACTTATAATAAATAAAAGCGAATACAAAATTAGAATAATAACTGTAACTTCATTAAAGTAAAACTCATTTCCGTGTAAAATTTTTCTCCGCAATGTACACCATTTATGTTTTTCCACCTTTTTTTACATATTTATTAAAAAAATAATATTCCAATAGGTAGGGGATCCTTACTATGGGAGCAACGCTGGCCCACCTATTAGCGTACCCCTGAAGAGTGGCCAATAAATCTGCCCTTCAGATGACTGAATTGACGAAATGTAAACACAGGTGGGCATCAGAAATAGAAAAAATAAATAAATAAATAAAATAAAATATTTTTCCCACCATCCCCACAGACACGATGGAAGATCGTTTAGCGGTTAAAATCCAAATCGTTCATGATCGTGAGGGAGGAAAAAATCTCGACCGGGAAAATCACGGATTCGGAGAAGACGTCGTGCAGATTAACTGATAACGAGAGCTGATTTGGTGGAATTTCCGCACTTTTCTAATAACCGTCCGCACAAAGCTATCGTCTTTCTTCATCAAGTCCATAAATTCTCGAATTGATTAAAAGGGATAAAAACTTCTTTCATTTATCCACTTAATATGACAGCCTGTGTGATTGCCTGTTTAACTATAATTAAGTAGCCTGATATAGATATTCATTGTATCATTAATTCCATTAAAAAAACGAAGTTGTTACGATGTGGTTTTTTAGATATCATAATTTACTAAAATAATGAAATATAATATTTTTTTAACGATTATAGTCGATTAAAAAGGAGATTTTTTTTGTTTATCTGTAAAAGGAAAATCGTAAGGTGCATCATATTCTGAAGACGTAATCAGGAGGTATCCTCCTGATTAAAGACAAACAAAAATATATTCAATAAAGACATTAAAGATTTCATTAAAGACAAACAAAAATATATCTTTATTAACTAGTTAAAAAGTAATTTTTTAATAATTATTTAACCACTTGCTAGTTTCTTATCTTTTGTTTATGCTCAGATTTATGTTTTGTTTTGATGGAGGAGCTGAAAGTCATTTTCGACGATAAAATAGCTTTAAATGCCACTTGCATTATTTATCGAACGATTGGCACTTCGAGAAGAAGAAGATCAAACATATCCATGCATGTGACCTATGACGTCAGCGCCAGTTGATGGTCAATAAGCAAAATGACACGTCGAAGTTAAGCTAAGTTTTTCCACATAAGTTAGAATGTTAATGTGAAGCTACTTAAATAAAGCGTCGTATCGCACATTGAATTTGTTGAAATATAATTCTTTCTTAGATTAGATTATTTTTAATATATTTTATTGTAACACGTGATATATTTTAGTTTCGTTTCGTGTCCCCAGCAACTTCAATGCATAATTAGTTTGTTCTTGTTCTACATGGCCAACCTGCCTGTCTTTGTGTTAAGTTAGAAATATATTGTGAATGAATTGAAATCATTGTTAAGGAATCTTTGTGAAGGATTATAGAATGTATAACTTAAGAGAATTTATACTTGACGGGGTAAGCTGACTCGAAATAGAATGGAAAGAGCAGTTGCTTACATAAACAAATGCCACGTTTCAAAAACTAATCAGGATCGATATAACCACACTACGTCACTTACAAGTTTCCCATTGTAGTAATTAGAATTAGCATTAGATGAAAATTAGAAATAGGGTTAAGTTATTCCACTGGTAATTCCAAATTATTGTTTTTTTTTTTTTAATTCTTCATATTATAAATTCATAATTAAATTAGGGAATATTCACATGCAAATTACAATACTTTTTTTTTAAATAAAAAAGATTACGAAATTTATGTTTCTTAATAAGATTTAGGGAAATAAGAAAAAGTGGCAAGAAGATTCAATTATATTTACATACTTGTATTTAATATTGTAGACCAAATTACTGCGGTAACAAAGATTAAAACGCAAAGAATGAATTGGTTAAATTAAAATTTCTTCTGTGATTATATTGTTTCTAAAACCTGACCCCTTTCTTGGTCATGCAAAAGTAATTAAAATATTTGTTTCAAATGTTCTCATTTTAATAATTTCGGATGACCCCGCGCGTCCTTTACTAAGTTCTCATGAGATGTGTGATTGTTATCTGCGGTTGCCATTTTTAATTGCAGCCATAACTTATGTCCTGATTAAAAGCTGATGAAGCTTCCTAGGGACGTTTTCACCATCTAATAATGTTTTAATCTATAGTGTAGAAAACAGATTTTTTCCAGATTTACAGTCCCTAGCCAAATTATTAGGATTCTAGCACTATAAGATTCTAGGTAAAATCTTAATTATCAGGTGATACTATACAGCTTTATTGTCTTAACGAAACTGAAACCGATTTACACTTGTTTACGTTCGTGTATCAATGGGTTAAATTAGACGATATATAATATATATTCGACGATTAGATAAATTAGACGATATATTATATAAATATAGAATATTTATTATATCAGGTATTATATTAGTATATTATAATAATCAGACCAAATTATTAGATGCAATGTAGTGTTTTAATAATGGCATGTTATACAAGAGTTTATAGGCAATACTTTTCTATTTAAACATAAATGTAATGGGATTTTATTCAGGAGATATTTTATATATTTCCTGTTTGTATTTATTTTTAACGAATTGCAATAAAATGTTAACCAATTGATTCACGAACATAAACAATTGCAAACTGGTTTCAACCACGTAAAAACAATAAAGCTGTATAATGTTACTTGATAATTGAGATTTTACATAGAATCCAATAGTGTGTCTAATAATTTGACCAGGGACTGTACTTAGGGCCATTTTTAGGGGTCATTTTAAGTTGATGATGAAGTATTTTCAATTGTATACCCTCGATTCGAAATACTTTCAAATATTAATAAATATCTCTAAACTTTTTAAACGAAATTATCTTTAGATAAATAAGTTTTGTAATAGTAAGCAAAAATTCACTATTTTGATTTTTTTTATTTTTTTTTTTTTATTCACTTCATTATTCCGGAGATAAGGTGATAAATACCAAAAACGTAGAAGAGTCCCAACTTTTCCACCTCTCCATCAGAGAAAAACTTTCGAACTTTCCACCCAAAACAAATTTACATAAGTAACAAAACAAGCATATCATACTCATGAGATTTAAAAATTATTGTGTTTTGGGAGATTGACCTATATAAATAAGAGCTCGATTGCTTGAAAAATCATTTAAACATTTTAAGACAATAAAAAAAAAATTTTACGTGATATTAGAGCACTTCCATTTTCAATGATTAGTAGACTCAATAATAATAAAATAAAATGCCCAACCTATGCTTGTAAATATTATTCATATCATCTTCTAAGATTTTAACCTCTATAACAACGAGGCTCGTAAAGATCACCGCAGACGATGAAATTGGAACGATTAGGTCGCCATCTCGATCTCACGAAAAGAACATGGAATCGTTTAATATTCTTCAGATGTCGAGTACAAAAAGAATAAATGTATTATCCCACAATAAATTATAGAATATGTGAAGAGGCGGAAAAATTTAAAAAAAAAAAAAAAAAAAAGAAGCTTCGATTGTATACAAATTTTCACGCCCTGTTGACATCTTAAACTAACAATGTATGGTTTCAGTTTTCAAACTGTTAACTGTTTAGATTTTATCAGTAACATTTCTTTATATTGATTAAAAAACGAAATTTAAAATTAAAAAAAATATTTATAAAAGAAATGTGCTTTGTAACAGAATATTATAAAGCTTGATTATATCATTCATATTAAGACGAAAATGAAACAAAATATGTTAAAAAAAATTAGATGGCCGTAGATTTACAATTATTTCAGATGATAATCTAAGTTTATAGTATAGCGAATGACCTAAATCAAGAGAATGTCGGCTTTTACTGGTGAATGTCAACAATCACTTAGTCGCTTTGTTGAATGTCAGAAACATTTGTTATATCCGATTTGATTATTCGTTTATATCGTTATATTTATTCGATATTTTGATGTCTGCAGAGGATAGATTAGGAGAAACATTAGTGTTCGGAGAACCAATTAAATGCATACTGAGTAGTGGCACTTGACGTTTATAAAAACATTGATGTGGGGCATACCGGGCAAATGTTTTACATGCAGTGGCACTGAACCTTATAAAAAACAGTGATATAAGGTATAACGAGCAAATGTATACCTGGCAGCAGCACGTAATTATACCAAATATATATTTCGGATATTTACCAAAGCGACTATGTGATTGTCAACATTCACCGATGGAAGTCAACAACCATGAATTTCACAGTAACATCCATTAATAAGATAAAGCATATCCAATGCCTGGATATGCTTTTTGTAAATACTACGATAATGTAGAAAAGGAAGGTATTTTTTGGTTATTCGGGCGCAAGGGAAAAGTCGCCAAATTCTCATTAAAGCATGACGAAACTAATTAAAATCGTCAAAACCTGTTTGATTCCGGGAATTAATTAAAAGAAAATTATTAGAAACAATTTAAGTAAAATTGCGTGAGTAATAATAGCAAGTGCAAATCATGATTGTAAAATTGTTAATTTTCATTTATTTATTGATAAACAAAAAAAAGACATTGTTAAATATATATATATGCATGCAATGATTTTTATAGATATACATATATACATATTTTTTTTACAAAAAAAGGTAATACGTAAAATGTGTTTTTAAAACTTTTTAAGGTCATTTTTCATTTTTAATGTTTATCAAAAAAAAATTTAAGCTATCAACATTCTAACCCTGAATAATACAGATTTTTAAGCGAAAATAAAGCGTGAACATTTTTTTACAGGAAACTTTTCACGCGGCCTAACCTTTCCTCAACTTTCGAATGAAAAGAAGAAAAAAAAAGGGAAAAATGTTTCATTCGATCAATGTGATTTAAAAAAAGTAAAAACAATAGAATGGAATTATGTTTCTTCCGTAGGTATGGGAATTCACTTTCATTTAAAATTAACTTTCCAGCAGACAGGTTAAAGCTTATCCATTTACTTCAAGGACAAACACCTGCTTGCCATCAGTCCTTCGGCTCCTTCACAAAAGAAAGATAGAATCGAATTTTTTTTCTTCTCCTTCCTTTTTTCTCTATTCAGATGGAATGAATGATACACAAATGAATGAAACGCGAGGAACCCTATTAATTCAAAAAAAAAAAAAAAAAAAAAAGAACTAAAAGCAACTGGTAAAAAAAGAATAGGCTAAGAACACTACTAAAATAAGAGAAGAAAATTTATAGAATCCATTTTACAGAACAGTATTTATGCTTAAAAAGTGTTAGCATGAACTTTTATAATTGGCACAATAATATCACTGTAAAATAATTTATCACCTAAAAAATGCCATAATCTAATAATGCTAAAAAAATCAAAAATGGAAAAATTAGATACATTTGGGTACTTGCACTTCAACAACAAGAAGACTTCCCATACCCACACATGTGACCTATGACGTCAGCGGCAGCTTGATCAGCAAAATGGCGAATTAAAGTTGAGCCAAGTTTATCTACATTAATTACAATATCAATTAACGATAAGTTAATTAAATACAGGGACGTATCCCTCATCGAATCAAATGAAATATAATTCTTTCTCGTCTACTTCTTTTACTTAACATAGATTTATTATTTTTTAATGTATTTTATTGTAACCGTGATATACTTTTGTTTTGTGTACCTGGCAACTTCAATGCATAATTAGTTTGTTTATGTTCCACATGGCTTCTTGTCAGTCTTTGTGTTATATCTCTGTGTAACATAGAGATAGAATTGAAATTTTTGAGAAAGAATCTCTGTACAAAAATATAAAATGTGTCACTGAAGAGAATTGTATACTTGATGTTATTGACTTACTCGAAATAGAATGAAAAGAACAGTTGCTAACGTAAACAAAAGTCATGTTTCAGTTACCAATCAGTACAGGATATAGATACCCCCACTACGTCACTTGCAGGTATCAAATTCCAAAACGCTGCTATTTTTACAATCTTTTTTAAAAGCATTATTTTTCTTTCATTTTAAAATTTAACTTCAAAATAAAAATCAGGAGAAAAACAACGTATATTAAAATGATATTATGGATTCATGTTCCCTTGAAATAGAAAATATTGAAATGAATTTTTATATTTTGCACAACTTACATTTTTCAAATTTTTATAATTTCTTAAAAAATATCTTAATAATCATATATCAATGTGACCCAAACAACACAAGAAGGAGCAGATGGAAAAAAAAGAAAGTAAATTAGACTGATGCCCGAAACGAAAATCGAACCTACATTCTTACAACCGGTAACTTGAACGGTCTCTTTATTTTCGATCGTATAGTCTACATTCTAGTTTCAATTAGAGTGCCTGTGTTGATATGCCGTCATATTTTTGTCCAAGGGAGTTGCCAGATGATACACCGAAATAGGCGCCACTCGCTCATTTGGTGTTATTCTGTTATTCTAAGAGTATATACTAAAGTACCAATAATATAAACTTTGAGATTGGAAAGCACATGATATTACAGAATTTTTAAGAAACATTGTAAGAAAAATTAGCATCTCACATTGTTAAAAAATTAACGTCAATGAAAAAAAAAAAAAGACTTATGAAAAGACTTCAGCTTTAAATAAATGCCTTAAATAAAATATAAAATTTAATAATGATTATGTTATTCATTTCGGAAATAAAAATTAATAAAAGAAATTACATAATTTATTACTATTTATTACTTTTTCAGAAAAAAATTATCGCATATTCACTTAAATAGGTATTGCTTATTTCAACAAATTGTAAGCAAAAATTTCGATAATTAGTTGAAATTTAAAACAAACTATCATTTTATCAAGTTAGTAACGAAAAGTAAACAAATGCTACTTGGCGATCATTGTAACGCGCTAACATTTCAAAGTAATATCGCCAAACTCTGCACTTCTGAAGTTTTGATAAAAAGATGCTCAAATCTTAATATTTATAAGTAATTTAGATAGAAATTATGTTTATTAAAAGTAAACACATTTATTCTTATGTAATTAGTTATTTCATCACCTTGTTCTCTTTACAATGAGATAAACAAAACTTTATATGCATGCATGTAAGTAATAATAAGGATAAATTCAAATAACTAATAACTATCCAAATTTTCAGCCATAGTTTTTACATTTACTGTAACTGTGAAGTTTCTTATTGAAAAAAAGTAAGTAATGAACTTACTACATGCCTTTATTAATTCAGAACATAATTTTTTTGAGGCAGTTAATTTAAATTAACTCCATGTAATTCCAATGTCAAATTTTTCAATCTCGCCTCCGGCGGTAAAGTTTTTCTTTCCACCAATCAGGAATCGTTTCTCCTTTGTTCACACTCTTTTACTCTAGACCAGTGATTCTCAACCACTGTGTCGCGGCACTTTTGTGTGCCGCCAAATTCTTAAAATGTGCCGCCAAATATTAGAAATGATACAATAAAAATTATAATGCTTTTTTTTATTACGAGTAAAGTTTAAATTAAAGAAAAGTGTATATATATAATATTATATATACATACATAATATCATATATTACTTTTATAATTTTTCCAGGCTTTAACCACGTGAACATCTTTGTACGCGATTGTCTTGTCTCTGGCGATCTTAAAATAAGTTAAAATAAGAAGGAAGCGTTTAAATTGTCGTTGGCAATTTTAAAAAATGTTGAATTAAGTAGGAAATTTAATGATTATTAAAATTATTAATTAACAAAGGAAAGCAAGCTAAATATTAACTTTCAAACAGAAATAAAAGCTAATCATTAAAGTAAACTATGCAATTAATAGTTATAAAAGCAAATTAACAAAGGATAACTAACAAAAAAAATAAGCTAACAATTGATAATTTGCAAAAAAACTAGTTAACAGGAAATCACAAAAAATAACAATGTTAAAAAAACTAACAGTTAATAAATATAGAAAACAAGCTAGCGATTAATAACTAGCAAAAAATAAATAACTGATAAACTAATAAAACTAGCTAATAAATTACTAACTAATAAAAAAATTACTCGAAATTAATCCCTTGATAATAATATTATTATATATTAATATAATTAATCCCTTAATAAACATGCTTTTGTAGTACATATTATTTTATTTCACATTTAAAATTATTATCACAAACTATTTAACACAGTTTATTATAGATAAGTAAACAACTTTTAAACTAATTTTTTTCATTGTGTGCCGTCAAATTTCGAAATCGTTAAAAGTGTGCCGCCCCCAAAAAAGGTTGAGAATCATTGCTCTAGACACTCTAGTTTCAATATTCTAGTTAACTATTTCCCACAATGCATTACGATAAGTTTCCTAATTAAGGAAACATTGTGGTTATAGATTTGAGAGTTCACGTTTCGTCATAAATCACGTGCTTTCGCCACGATATTATTCTCACAATTTAAGAAATACAGCTCCAAGATTTCTAAATCATCAAAAGTGAGGACTTAATTTCTGAGAGTGTTTAGAGAGTGGACAGTCAGTGAACAACAAATTACATATTTATATATTTTAAATAAATTAAATCAAATTTCAAATATAACACTTTTTTAGAATTTGATGACTCAGAAACCATTCAACCGATTGCTCTCAAATTTTATATTTCGCCCCTTAAAATTACTTTCGTTAAAATGGCAACAAAAAAAAATTTATAATTTACAGTTCAAATTATTTTTTTGATTATTAATGAATAAAAAAATAAATAACCATTAAACAAACATAATTTTTGGCGACAACTTATATTTTTGGATAAACGATTTTATAGTTGTGTGCAAAAATTGCGAAGAAATCATTAGGGTTGGCAAGCGTCAGCCTACAGGGGGCTTAGTTCCCTTGTAATTTTATAACATTAAATTCCTCTCCTCATCAGCCAGTCCTGATAAGACTATTCTATCTGTGTACGTACTAACTTTTAAGAGTTAGAGCATCTTAAATGTTCTTACATTGAATTGTGCCGTAATAAAAATAACTTTAATGACTCTTACGTATATCCTATAAGTGTATATCCTTATAGGAGTATGTATATCCTACTTATATCCTATATATATATCCTATGTATAACCTTATATATCTCATTATAGAAATATGTATACTCTATATATATCCTATATATGTCCTATGTATATAACCTGATATCTATCCTTGTAGGAGTATATATATCCTATGTATTACCTTATATATGTCCTTGTAGGAGTATGTATATGCTATATATATCCTATGTATAATCTCATACATATCCTTATAGGAGTATGTATATCCTATGTATGTCTTATATACATCCTGTGTATTACCTTATATATATCCTTATAGGAGCATGTATATCCTATGTATAACCTTATATACATTCTTGTAGGAGTATGTATATCCTATATATATCCTTTGTATAACCTCATATGTATCATTATAGGAGTATGTATATCCTATGTATAACCTTATATGTATTCTATAAGTTTTAGTTTACTCAACACTAACATGGGGGCAATAGCTTTACACCGAAAGAAAAGTAATGAAATATAACCAAGTGTTTAATCATACCAAAAATTATCCTTGGATTTTGATTATACCCAGATTTATCCTTGGTCTGATGTTCAGATACATTAAAATGTTTACAATGTACTTAAGTTTATAGTTAAATAAATTATTTAACTCAAATTTATAGTAATTTAAAGGTTAAACCATGAAGTTAAATAGAGTAACTAAAATAGGTTAATTAAAGTCAAATTTATTGTAAAAGTTAATTAATAAAGTAAGATAATTACAGTAAGTTAAATGAAGTAATAAGGTGAAATGCAAAGTAATTTAAAAATAAAACCGTGAAGCTAAATTGAGTAACTAAAAGGAGTTAATTAAAGTAAAGTCATGTAATTACAATAAGTTAAATAAAGTATAAAGTCAAATTAAAAGTAAAACCATAAAGTTAAGTTGAGTAACTAAAATGAGTTAATTAAAGTAAGGTCAAATTTATTGTCAAAGTAAATTAATAAATAAGATAATTACAGTATGTTAAATAAAGTAATAAAATCAAATTAAAAGTAAAGCCATTAAGTTAAATGGAGTAACTAAAAGGAGTTAAAGTAAAGTCAAATTTATTGTAAAAGTAAATTAATAAAGTAAGGTAATTACAGCAAGTTAAAGAAAGTAATAAAGTCAAATTTAAAGTAATTTAAAAATAAAATATTTAAGTAAGTAAGGTAAGGTAATTAAAGTAAGTAAAGTGAAATCAAATTTATTGAAATTTAAAAGTAACATAAATTTAAGGTAATCAAAATAGGTAAATTAAAATGTATAGCAATTTAAAAGTTAAATAATAAAGTTAACTGAGGTTAGCAAAATTTGAGGAAAGCAGTGAAGTAATCAATTATAAAATAAGTTATCAGTTAACAAACATAATTCATTTTTAAAGATAAGTTTCCTCTTAGTTCACTTTTAGAAAAAGCATCTGTAACATGAAATATTAACCATCTCTTTTTGAAAAGTAGTTTTTTAATTTCCTTTTTCGTATCAAATGTGTTCTTATTAAAAATAAACTCGATTTAATTTCCCGGAAGATGATTGCATTCGATGATTTTGTTGTTTGTCTGAACTTTGAACCCGTTTAGCACGTGATGAATGCATTTTATTTCTATTCTATGAGAGCGGAAGAAGAATGAAATATATGAATGTCTCGTGCAGGTGTTAAAAAGTGGAGTCCTTCGTTTATTCGCATTCTTTTTAAGAGATTAATATTTTCTTTTTTCTTAATCAACTTGCTTTTTACAATGATTTGTTTTTCTTCTTCTTCAAATATCTCACCATTAAGAATTGTGTGAACAATTCTAACCGTTTTTGTGCAGAAGGTAAAGACTGAAAGAAAAAAAAAAAAAAAAAAGAAAAGAATTTCAGAAATTGTATGAAAAATTCATTATATGTTTACATGCAATTCACATCATATAATTTTTTTACAGCACAAAAATAAAAATTACGTTTTTTGCCTCAATTTTTTTCTCATAATTTGAAATGTCGTACTTTTGTGCACGAGAGGACTCCAAAAAGTTTTCCGTTTTTTTCATTTGAAAAACAAAAAGTAGCTTTAAATTCATCACATTATTTTGTTGCGCAAAAATTTAAAATCTTCGAAACTTGAAAGTAAAAAAAAAAAGATGAGTAAAAAAATGTTAAATGAAAAAAAAATTTAATTGAATAAAAAAAACTAATATTCTATAGTTAGTTCGCGAAGTATTAACTGTTAATTCTGAATTAACAAATATCATGTGAATTGTAAAGCAGTAAATAAAAATGCAATTATAAAGTTTAAATTTAACGTGTTGAAAAAGCAATTTTCTTCTATGAAAAAACAACAAATACTTTTTTTTCTAAATTACAATGTGTTTGAAAAGTATAGCAATTTTAAGTGAGTTTCTCACGAAATTTTTTAAACTTTTTTTCGCCTTAAATACTAATTATTTATCCATTTTTGTAGAAAAAATTCATTTTATAAGCTTACTTACAATCTTCACTACAATTAGCTCTTACAATATTCATTTTATGAACTACGATGGCTCAGGCGATAGAGAGTTCACTTGCAATGAGGTGAACCGGGTTCGAATCCCAGCGATTACTGGATGATACGAATTCCGCATTCGGCTTGCACTGACCATAGTGCTGACGTGAAATATCCTCAATGGTAGAGGGATCATGGGTTTGAATCCCTTTACCGTCTGGCTAACAGTGGGAGGCTCTCGTGGTTTCCCTCTCTATGTGACGCAATTAGGGGTTAATTCCATCTGAAAGTCTCTAACGAAGGCAACTTTCTCCCAATACTTCATCCAGGAGTGCCTTTGCCTTCTGGATTGGGTTCAAAATTCCAAGGCTGCGGAGTTGAACATTAGTAGTCGTAAACCCAAGATTGCGTTGCCTGATCAACGACTTTATATAAAAGATTTTTTTTATGAAAATTATAAAAAATCTTCACTTTAAATGCTCGCGTTTGACTTGGTGTCAAAAGTAATAAATATGATTTTTAAAAAAATTAAGTTAAAATATCTTTTTCCAAGTACAGTTGATTATTTTTCAAACCCAAAAATCTTTTTATGAGTTTACGATTAACTTATTAACAAAATGTGAACAAAATGTGCTTGCATAAAGTGCTTAATATTCATAAAGTAATAATAGCTACATATTTTATAGATAAAATGATTTTTGAATCGACTTTTAAAGAGCAAAACAATGATAGATGAGTGGCAAATACCGACCTTAATGTGGTTTGCCACTTATTGCGATAAAAATTCCCTGAAGTATTTTGGTTAAAAAAAATTTTTTTTTTAATGAACAAAAACAAAAAAACATCTGACATTTTTTATATTGAAAACTATCACATTTAATATTACGAGAAAAAATTTAAGGTCGAGAAAATTTATTTTTGTGATGGTTAAAAACCACTTATTATTTTTTTAAAGACGAAAAACAATCTCTTAATTTTTATAACATAAAAAGTTTGATATTTAACATTAGGATAAAAGAAAGTTAAGGAGACAAAGGCTGTCCTTTCTCAGTTAAAAATTCTGGATAATATAATATTTTTATTCTTATATAAATATTATTGATTCTTGTATAAATATTTTCAGCACTTTAATAACTCAGTTGACATTTTTCTACTGAACTTAATTGACTTTTTTCTCCTTTCTTAATTTTCTTTTTCCCTTTAACTGAATTGGACTTTTTCTCTTTAGTTTAATTGACTTTTTTTATTTTGACTTTTTTCTTTTTAGTGACACTAAAATTGGTTCTTAAATAATAATTAAAAAAAAACATTTTGATAAAATTGTTTTTATCAAATGATAAAAAACATTTTTATCAATGATAAAAAATTGTTTTTATCACATTGCGTCATTTTCTTAAATTGAGAAAATTTTGAAAACGGTTTTGGTCTGAAAATTATTTCAGTTGTTGTGACATGACGGCAACATCGAATTCCCTTGGAATAAGTCAAGTATAAATTATAAATGTAGAATGTTTCTAAACTTCGACGTTAGAAGACAACAGTCAAAATTAAGCAACAGTTTTTAAGAAGAATATGCGAATTCAGATTCATTCATGACTAAATTACTGAACATCTTAATAAATAATAATAACAATAATAATAAAAAGTAGAAATCACAGAATCGGGGGAACTTCCCATCTAATTAGAGATTTTTGATAGTTCATCCTTTGTGTCAATGGAAGTTGATGGTGAAAGTTGAAATACGACTTACAATTTAAAGCATAAAAAAATGTCAAGGCTAAAGAATACCTACTGTCCGCCCTCTATAACCCAGATTCTGTAATAAATGTTAAAGAAGGGTTGTATCCAGAGAATTTCTTTTATGTATTAAAAAAAAAAGAAGAAAAAAAGAGGGAGATTTGTTTGTTCCACGTGTTTTGTTAAGTGCAATATTGAAATGAAAAGAATAGTTAATGGCCGTAAACAGTTATTTATTTTTTACTTATTTTTTATTTGCTCATTTATTTATTTTTTGCTGCGGTTTTGAATATTTGTCCCGCCTTTTTTGAAAAATACATTTTTAAGCGAATGCCGAGAAATATTTTCGAAGCTGATCATTCAGTAACTTTATAGTAGCATCTATTCCTGTCCCATTTTAATTTTTTACGAATAATGTGTTTAAATTTTGATAAACAGAAAAAATTAAGTCTCAAATATATTTAAAGCTTTGAACTCTTAAAAATGTCGTTTACCAGAATAATGATTGCTTTTATAAATAAAAGGATTTTTTTTCTGAATAAATTATGGAAACCGTGGCTTTTATTATGAAAATCGTTTCCAAATCGTTAATCGTTACTGGTGCCATTCCCGGTTTATAATTTTTACTTGAAACTTTTTAGCGGTTAGCTATGCAAGTTCGTATTTATTCAAAATTTAAATATTTTAGAGATCGAAAAAAGAAAATTATTCATTAATAGCGAATAAAGCTTTAGTTTGATATGAGAAGAAAAGGAGCTCACCTCACAAACCGCCACCGTTATTTTTAAATAGTTCGACAATTTTTCTTTTTAATTTCATTTCTCTTCCCAGTCAAACAATTGTATTATTTAAGAAAGAGACTTAGAAAATGTCGTATAATTTTTAAGAAACACTGTGTTTAGAAGATTTAAGTGAATATTTTTATTTATTGAATACAAATATTTTTAATAACAATAAAAAAATGTCAACCCTAAGTCTTAGAGTGGCTTAATATATTGTTTTAAAATCATAACACCAGAGAGCAGCACTAAAGTTTTTGGAAGGAATTCATTCTCTGATTCTCTGATAAAACGATCCTTATCGTTAAGAAAAAATCTTGACATTTAAATAATAATAACAATCATTCATATTTTTAATATATACCATTTGTAATTCTGTCTCAATATCATACAAGATTTAAGGGTACATACAAAAATAAAAAATTTTTCACACATGAAAAAATAAATTCTTTAATCGCAAACGATATCTTAAATATACATTTGAAAGAAACGATATTTAATTATATTATAATTAAATTTGATCCAAACGATAATTATTAAAGTTCCAAATATTTGATATTTTTAAATGAAGACTTAATGGATTCGGAATTTTCAAATGTTAAAAGTCGACCACTTTGAACTAGCATTCTACGAACACTTTGAAATTAATGTGAAAAAGTAAGTTTGTTTATTTATTTAAGCATACTTTCAAACTGACTTATTTGGTATTTACTTATTAATGTTATTTATTAAAAAAACCACTAACTCTAACCACTGTTTTTGTTATGTTTAGACAAAAAGCATTAAAGAAATTTTCATTAGAAAAACTTTTACGTAAAGTTTTAAAACTTTTTACGAAGACGTAGGAAAATAATAAAACAATTCAATGCACAAACAATTATTTCATTGTAGCGTTTTAAGTTGCTAGAAAGTAGATGTACGCCAACAACAAATGTTCAAGGTATTTATGTTAGAATGTATACATTGTGTGCTGTACATCATGCTGTATATCACCTATATGTCTTCAAACTTCAAACCGCGCGTAAAACCGTAACCATCGAAAATTGAAAAAAAAAAGGTATACAATCCAATTCTGCGAGTTTTATGTTAGTGATATTCCAAAAGCTTATTTAAAGTAGAACAAACTTGTAACTCCCAGAATTGGATTGTATACCTTTTTTTTCAATTTTCGATGGTTACGGATCGACGAGCGAAAATTTGGTGACAAATTTTAACTGTTTGCAAACGTCAATATTCATGAAAAATATCATTCAAGAAAATATGATAGTACAGCTGAGCTACTAAATTATGTTTGTAGTAATTTTCAGTTTTTTTAAAACAGAATACATATTGAAAAAAAAAAAATAAAAAGTTTGTTAAACACTCTAAGCGACACTCATGAAAAGTTGTCAAATGTAGGATTGAAGTGAGAAATGAAAGCCAAAAGCAAGTTACTCGCGATCAAAACTGTACGCATCTTAGAGTTAGTAATGCATAGTTTTTCCTGTAATTTTATTAGAATTAATTTTCGCTTATTATGTTATATATTTATCAGAAAAGTTTGAAGACATATAGGTTAATGATTCCTGAGATTCGCCCATATAAGAGCCTTATTACACAAAGTACGTTTTTTACTAGGTTTCCCACGAGTCCCAAATTTGATTTATTTTAAGTGATATTTATATTTTTGAAAGAATAAATTGTTATTTTTGAAAAATGATGCAGTAACATTCAAGATGAAGAAACACGAAACACAATTAACGAAATATTATTATATTAGTATATATAATAGTTATAACATATAATTATAACATATAATTATAATTATATATAATAATTCATATTGTTATATTTTAGTTTTGTTGAATTCTATGAAACAGTGGTCAGTTTTAAAATATTCTAGTAGTCACTGGTCACCAAAAACATTTTTCTTTTATTTTATTTGCTTCAATTGATTTAAATTAGGCGGATATACACTGAGGTGATAAAAGTCATGGGATGTTTCTAAATATCGTCTCGGACCTTCCCCAGCTCTACGAAATGCAGCAATTCGACTTGGCATGGACTCAACAAGTAGTGGGAAGTCTCTTGCAGAAATATTCAGCGATGCTGTTACAATACATGTCCATAACTGCGAATTGTTCATGTTATATATATTATATCCCATAAATGTACGATGGGATTTATGCTGAGCAATGTAGGTGGCCAAATCATGCTTTGGAATATCCCGGAATGTCCTTTAAACCAGTCAGTGACGTGGCGCATTATCGTCCATAAAAATTCCATTGTTGTTTGAGTCCATGGATGACTGCAAGTGGTTTTTAAGTAACTAATGAATGTCTTTGTCTTGATTGGTGCAATAAGACCATATTACCCACTCCATGCCACGAAAACATGAAAAGGCAGCCCACACCATTATGGAGCTTGCTCAGTGCCTTGTCGACAACTTAGGTCTAAGGCATCGTGGAGTCTCCGTCAAACTCGAACTCTTCCTTCAACTCTAACGAAGCGCTGGGAGCTATATATATATATATATATATATATATATATATATATATGCACAGAGCCGTGGTGGCTTAGGGGATAGAGCTTTCGCCATCCAATTAATTGACCCGAGTGTTCGAATCCAACTAAGGCTGGTCGATACGAATTCCGCACCCGGCTGCAGTGCTGACACATAAAATATCCTTAGTGGTAGATGGTTTGAGTCCCCTTGCCGTTAGCCTAACCAAGGGAGGTTTTCGTGGTTTTTCCCCTCCGTGTAACGCAAATGCAGTTAGTTCCCTCAAAAAGACCTCCACGAAGGCAATCTAAATACTTGATAGAGGAGTTCCCTTGTCTTATTGATTGGGTTCAAAATTACAAGGCTACGGAGTTGAACATTAGTAGTCGTAAACCCAAAAATTGAGTTATCTGCTCAACGACTGTTATAAAATAAAATATAATGTGTAATGTGCGAGCTGGTGGCTCAGGAGGTAGAGTGTTCGCCTCCCAATGAGGTGAACCAGGTTTGACATCGCATCCGGCTCGTACCCACCGCAGTGCTGACATAAAATATCCTCAGAGGTTGACAGATTATGAGCTAGAGTTCCCTTGCTGTCAGGCTAACTGTGGGAGATTTTCGTGGTTTTCCTCCCCGTGTGAAACAAATGAGGGTTAGTTCCATTAAAAAGTCCTTCACAAAGGCAAATTTCTCCAAATACTTGATCCAGGAGTTCCTTTGTCTTCTGCATTGGTTTCAAAATTACAAGGTTATGAAGTGGAACATTAGTAGTCGTAAACCCAAAATTGGATCGGCTGTTCAACGACGGTTATAAAATAAAATGTATCATGTGCATAAAATTTTCCTTTGATTATTTTTTTCATAATTCACTATATCTACAGAATTCTATAAAACTATTTTAAATTCCTAAAACTCTTTTTTACCTGAAGCGATTCAGGAAAATTCTTCATTATTGATTAAAACGTTCTTCATCCATAGTATTAAAAAAAATTGTCACTATTCATAATATTCTTCGATACCTACCAGTATTTAAGAAAACTTTTCAATATACATAAGTTCTTTCATATCTATAGAATTTACTAAAACTATTCATTAATTATAAAAATATTCGTTACCATTGAAACTTTCAATAAAATTCGATAAAACTCTTCACTTCAATGGCTAATTCTATCATATTATATTTTCTCATAACAGAAATCTTTATTATAGATATAAAGTGAAATGACATTTGCAGTCAATCCAATTTTTAAATCATGTGGATTTCTTGGAATCGATTTTTATGAAGAAGTAAGAACTTTTGTATAACTAGTGAAGAAAATAAATATTTTAAATTGTTACTAAATAATTTATTTCCTTCTTTAGCTTCTCCATATTTTTTACTAAAAAGATATTTTAACATTTTTTAATTTTCCTTTAAACGGTTTTAAAAAAACAATGATTTTTTTAAATTTGTTCACTCGCTGTATCAGAAACTACTCATTAAATTTCCATGATATTATAAGTTTTCGTAATGATGCATCATATGTTTTTTTTTCTTCCTTTTATTTATTTACCTAATTTTAAATTCCGTATAGTCTTTAAAAAACCAGAAAAAGGTGTTCGACTTTTGTGCCCTCGTTCTTGTGAAGCAAAAGTTCAAAATTTTGAGAAATCATTGAATGTCTGGCTGAAATTTTTGTGCAATGTTTAACGATGCCATTTGAAAAAATTTAAATGTATTTTTAACCTTTTATATTAATAACACTTGTACTTTATTAAGATAAGAAGTTGCGTTTTTGTCAATTATTCTGCCAGTTTCCAATTCTTATTTTAAAATGAAGTGTGTTTTTGTCTAAATAAGTCCAGTATTTATAAAATATAAGTAAATAATTGCAATAATTTGATGTATTCGCGAAAAGCGATTACCTCTCATAACCTTCATTTTCGTTTGGACCACAGAGGCTTTTACATCGAGTGTCGATTGTATTTTTTTCTAATAATTTAATGTAGGTAATGAGGTGAACCGAGTTCGAATTCCAGCGATGGCTGGTCGATACGAATTCCGTATCCGGCTTGCACCACCCACAGTGCTGACGTAAAATATCCTCCGTTGTAGATGGATCATGGGTTACAGCTTTTCCTCTCCATGCAATGCAAGAGCAAGTTAGTTCCATCAAAAGGCCTCCACGAAGGCAAATTTCTCCCAATACTTGATCCAGGAGTTCCCTAGTCTTCTGGATTGGGTTCAAAATTACAAGGCTATGGAGTTGAACTTTAGTAGTCGCAAATCCCAAAAATTGGGTCGGCTGTGCAATGCCGGTTATAAAATATTAACAAAATTAATGTAGGTAAAAAAGGTAAAAATGAAATCGAAACTAAAATTATTAAAAAATAAAATGCTGAGATTTTTTTCTGTACTTTCGAGAGTAGTTTCGTAAAACTAAAACGTTTGATATTAATAAAATGAATTTTAGTTCATCTCTAGATATGTTTCCAAAATTGTTTTTTTTTTTTTTTTTTTTTTTTTTTTAAATTTATATTTTATATGAAAGCACTTTAGAGGAAAATTGCTGCTGCCAATGAGAAATCACTTTGTGAAAGACACTATTTACCACTTTAAAAAAATTATTTCAAAAACATTAATTTTTTTAAAATTAATTTAGATCTTGATCTTGTATATTCTTATTAAAAAGGTTTCAAAAATTTCTCGCTTGGATAAAGAATCTTATTAGCCCTTTATAAGATTGTGAAGATCGATTGGGGAGATACTGTTTGTCTGAGATAGGTACTCCTCCCGCCACAAAGTCTGCGGCAGTCTGGTGCTATGGAAACAAGAAGAGGGTATTTTAGGGAGGGTAGCTTCGATGAAGAGGTCTCCTTTTCTCTCGCCAAAATCAGTCCTAAAGAGGGACCCCGCACCCCTACTTGAAATAATCATACCTCGTTACCATAGTCACCGCCACAGCTCCAGACGAATGTCTGGAAGAGTACATATCTATATGGATGGTTGACTATATAGATGATGAATGTAAACAATTACAAACTTCCCAGAACCGGAAGAGATTTAGAAAACTTCTGGTGTATACCTCCGCTTATGTTATGCTTACGCGGCGATGTGTGAACAGGCTCGTTATTCTTGGAAGTTCTATTATTGTGGTTTTTTTCTCAAATTTTCACGAAATTTATAAATGTATTTTATAAATTCTAACAAGTCGTGGGCAGAAAACGAATATAAGATTATTAATATCATAATATTAATGAAGTGCAAGGTTTGCCACGTTTTGAATGTTATCCTTTATTTCGCTATGAGTGTGTAAAATATCACTGTTTTGTGTGTGTGTGGGGGGGGGGTAGCATCATAGCATGCTTGCGAAGTCTTCCAATTACATTTGTTATTTGTTGCATTGGATGTGAAATTGAAAGAACGCGTAATATTGTGAACACTACAAGTATAGTGATATTGAATGGCATGTTTTTCCAAGCTTAAGCGTCAAAATCATTCGAAAGTTGTAACCAGGAAGTCTTACGGTGAATTTTAACCCCTAGCGCTACCTGTGCTTAGTTTTATGCGGTCCACCATCCATATGATTTGTGCTGCCACCAGCTTATAACTTAATAAAAAAATAACACTGAAGGGCTTATATACAGAAGGGTAACAATAAAGGCTTTGCATGGTAACGATAGGGAGTTATTTTCTCTTGTGCGTAATTTCTTCGTTCATCTGATCATTTCCCATATTATTTATTTGTAATTAGAAACACAGAATTCCCTTGTTTATAACCGCAGAAATTTACGTTTACGGCTAATTCTTTATATTAGGAAAAAATTGGAGATATCCCACAGATTTTTCCTCCAAAAAGTATTTTTTTAAAAATCAAATCAATTTTAGGCAATAAGCTAAATAAATTTCCTTTTATAAATCAATTTTAGTACCAAATCGATTTTAAATTAATCGATTTATAACAATCGGTTATAATCGATAATATAATCAATAATAAATCGATAATATAATCAATAATAAATCGATAATATAATTAATAATAAATCGATAATATAATCAATAATAAATCTATGATAATCGATTTTAATATATAGATTAATCGATTTTAGTTCTAGATATAGTTTAACTAGAAAAGATGGCCTTATAAAAGTATAAATGTGTTGCGTTGTTCTACAATTGACGTAAGAATTTTTTCTTAGTAAGAAATAACTTAGTAAGTTTGATCTTTTGAAGTAAGAATTATTATTTTTTTCCCGCTAGGTATCAGACACTTTTGAAGAGAATATTTCCGACGCCCTCATACCGGAAACTTCTGTTTTGTCTGTGAATAACTATTTGAAAAACATTAAGGTACCTGGCAGAAAAGAATGTAATTTTTTTTTATTTATTTGAATTTATTCTTTTTGCTAATTCATTGAACATAGAGTATTTAGATATGTTCCTGAACACGAAATTAGACTATTTAAAACAACGCATTTTTGAAAATACTTTTCTGGATTAAACAGTTTTATTAATGACTTTGGTATTTCTAAAGCAATATCATTAGATTAAATTTTGCTTCCTTTGATTTATTTAAGTAATGTACTGATTCTGAACCTGAAAAGAAATTGCGAAATAACTTATAGTATTTTGTAACTTATTTGTATGTTATTCAACATAATTAAATATAGCAAATCCTTGCACTGAAAGTATGTATCGGAAGTACGTCGATACATTATTTTTTGAAACAGAAAAATAAAACGAATAATCTAAAGCAAAAAGTATTAAATTTTTTTTCTTCGTAATTTTGCTTTGCAGTTAAAATAGAAGAAAGTTCGATATGTTTCAAATATTTGAACGAGCGAAAAATTACGATGGAAGCAAGTTCGGAACATGAAAAAAAACACAGTTCTTAACGAAAAAAAGAGCAAGAAATCAATATCAGAAAAACAAAAGAAAAAGTGGTAGCAAGGGAGTTGAAGAGTAGCCAAAGTTGGCAAATTTAGAACAAAATGCATATCCATGCACAAAGCAGGATTGGAGTGGAACTGAGTTAATTTGAGGCAGATATGATTCAAACAAGACTAGTATCAAGATGAGCTGATGTGTCGAAAATAGAAAGAGCTTCGTTGTTACGAATTTTAAACTCAAGGTGCAAACAATGCATGGTAGTTGATGATTTGTCAATTTCTCGAATATAATTTCTGCTCCGATATGTCTCCTTTTGCCAACGTCAATTATTTCGTTTTTTATCCTCGTAAGTTTCACTTCTGCTTTTCGTTGGCAATTTCGTCTTTTGTTGCTCTTAACCTACTTCTATGTTCACCATACATGAGTGATCTTGATAAAGATCGTCGTCATCTTGCGCTCGAAACATACTTGCCTTCCTTCTACTTCAATTATGATTTTTAAACATATACTTAATATATCATTGCATTAAAATATATAATTGTATATGGCATACATTATTAACGTTCGATATTTTTTATATTTATCATTTTAAAAATATTTCTTTTAAAAAAAAATATTATCAAACTTTTGCATTAGTTTTAAAGCACGCATTATTGTATTCGAAAATGTTGTTTTTAGTTCACCCAGATACAGAATTTCTACTGGATGAAGCTAAAAAATTAGAGGATTTCTCACCAGGATCTATTCAAGATATAAAAATTCCCAACCCACTCATCAAGTAAGTTTACTATCCTATTAGTCATAAGAATTTTTAATTGATATCAATTATCTATAATTAATTTAGGAAAAACTCTTATGCTTTCTCTAAAATTTTCCAATCCTGTAATCTTGTTTGGTAAATAATCAAGCCTTATGAAGTTGATTTTACGTTTGTTTCTCATAATCTATTTCCCATTTTAATGAAATATATTTAGAACACATGAAGTTAGACCAGCGAGTTTTAGGTTTTGCAAAGTTGTGGACTGAATATATATATATATATAAAACAGACGGTGCTATTTAACAATTTTACAATAAAATAGACATAGCCAACCTTACACTTTCTTTATGCTGTGATATTAATTTTGTTAAATTTGTTTTAGGCTTACGGCCTGTTGGAATTTATGAATTACAGAAAAATCTTATGAATGGCAAAATTACGCGTAAATTGAAACACGAATCACAATAATAAAACTTCCTAGAATATTAAACTTGTTGACACAGCGCCTCGTAAGCATAACATAGGCGGAGCGATACACCGGAAGTATTCTAAATTTCTTCCGGTTTTAGAAAACTGGTTATTATTTACATTCTGTCAACCATCCATTAAACAATTGAAGTAGTTATGTTATTGTTCACATTGATTACAATTAAGAGTCATCTGCATTGCGCTCAAGTCACATTACAATTTTTTATTGACACAAATTCTTTGCCGAATTATGTGCTTTGTTTTGTCGCTTAATTGTGATAATTATTTTTTTAGCTTTAATAATGATTTTGAAAGAAAATTCAGCGATGAAATTCCTTTAGAAGAGAACAATGAGCGTAGTTTCATGTCTGATGAACTCTTCTTAGGTTGTTAGAATATTTATTCTTTTTATTTATCTTTTATTTTATTTGTTCATATATATATATATATATATATATATATATATATATATATATATATATATATATATATATATATATATATATATATATATATATATATATATATATATATATATATATATATATATATATATATGTATATATATATATATATATATGTATGTATATATGTATATATATATATATATATATATATATATATATATATATATATATATATATATATATATATATATATATATATATATATATATATATATATATATATATATATTAATTTATTTATTATTTATTTTTTTCCAGCAGCTTTAAATTATTTTGGACTAAAGTGCTTGTTAGGAGTTTGTATCGCGAGAATATTCTTCCTTTTTTTTCCTCTTTTTTTCCTAAATGCGGAATTTTTTTCTGATTTTAGTGAGGTGTCGCACCATTTAAAAAGAAGACAAAAGAAAATTTATTCAAAAATGTTTTGGATGTTAAAAAACTTCAACATTTTTAACGTCGGAAGCATAATACTTTGAAATTTTAAAGCCATATTTCCAGACATTAAAACACATATTATTATCTATAATATAAATTGAATTTTTTAAAAAACCACCCATGCTTTTATAGTATATTCTACAGTCTTTGCTGTCAGCCTTTCGTGATATCTTATTTTTAAATAAAAATTGCATAATTTATATTTTATTACATTTTGAAGCTAATATATATTATAAAAGCAAAGACTACAATTTAATTTAAGTTTTTTAAAGACAAATTAAAGAAAAATCTTTATAACATGTATTTATTTAAAATTTACATGCCGCACTGAGAAAAAAATATAGTCAAAACAACTAGAATATGGTAAAATTTACCATGTTACCGGCTCCATGGAAACACCTAAAAGCTCGGTAATTTTTACCAAAGTCATTTGCTAAAATTAATAGTAAAATATCGTTTTATAATGTGTGTTAAAAATTAGTAAATGTGGTAAAATTTGGTAATTTTATCATGATACTCTTGATCACGGTATAAAAACCATTTATTCGATTTAATGTACTTTTCTTTTTGTTATTTTTACTAAATGTCTGGTAATAAGAACTTTTTGAAAGCCAAAGCTACAGGTAAACCGTTATCATATATGAACGGAAAAATTACCAAATGAAGGATTTAAATACCGTATTTTGGTTTTAATATCAAAATTATCTTGTTTTTTTCTTCTTCTTTTTTGTAACCAAAAGTGTTATTTCTATTCAGTACGGTAATTTCATCTGAATTTTTTTTTCTTCGCGTGTAATCTTTTAAAGCTTTTGTAATATCATGCAAAATTTTATTCTATATGGTCTAGCACACAAAAAAAAAACTTTTAAGTTTATAATAAGCTATTCAATATAGGTTAAAAACTATTTTATTTCGAATCATTCTCTTCATCATTTGTGGTAAAAATAATATTTTTACCTTTTGAAAAAGAAATAATTATTTTATTTTTTTAATTTATGAAGAGTTTATTTGCAATACTTTTATATTTAAACATACATGTAACGGGTTTTTTATTCAGGAGATTTTTGTATACTTCCTATTTGCATTTATTTTTAACTTATTTCATTAAAATGTTAACATGGGGGGCTGACATGGACGCAATGTTTAAAATATATCGCGCCGTGGTCCGTTTCAAACTTGACTATGGTATTTCTGCATACTCATCAGCCCGCCAATCTGTATTAAAATATCTCGATACCATCCATCACAAAGGACTAAGAATTTCATCAGGTGCATTCAGGACTTCACCTGTTGAGAGTCTTTATGTTTTATGTTCTGAACCTTCTCTGCATTTTCGTCGTTACAAGTTAACTCTGGACTATTATTTTAAAATAAAAACAAATCCTCTTCATCAACTCTACTCTTGTGTTTGCCATCCACAACTTCTTACTCACTTCTCTTCACGTCCATCTTACATTCCTTCATTTGGAATTAGAATCACCAACATTTTATGTGAACTTAACGTTTTAAATTTTGAGGTTTTTACTAACACAGACGCTATCCCACCATGGGTTAACCTTACAACTCGTGTTTTAAACGTTTTTAATAATTTGAGACGAACCCAACAATTTTTAGCCAAAGGTTTTACGAACATCGTCATCAGTATATGGATTTTACACCTATTTATACAGATGGATCGAAACATGATAACCATGTTGGCTGTTTACGAAAGTTCTAATATTTCCGAAAAATTTCTTCACGAAATTTCAATTTTCACTGCAGAATGCTATGCTATTTTGCTAGCGCTTAATTTTATTTCAAACTAAACAAAAAAGAAATGGATAATTTATACTGACTCTCGTAGATTTATATCTAGTGTTCCTTACGGTGGAAAAAATCCCATAATTCAAAAAATACGAAGCCAATTTATGAAAATGCACGTCCGAGGGTTCAACATATATTTTTGCTGGATACCCGCACATGTCTTGGAAATGACCGTGCTGATACCATAGCTAAAACTACTCATAACTTAAACAGTAATCTCTTGACATGCTTAGACCTTACACACATTTGTAAATCTTCAGTTCATCAGGCCTGGAAAAGCCATTGGAATACGCAAAATAATAATAAATTATATGAAATTTACTCTAATCTTGATAATTGTAAGACATTAACTGTTGATCGCAAAATCCAGACTATAATTAATAGACTACGTATCGGTCATACTCGTTTTACTCATATGCATTTACTGAAAGCCGAACCTGCACCCAGCTGTACTCTATGTCAAGTTGACATTTCAATTAAACACATATTAACTGACTGCAGACGATTCAAATATTTGAGGAAGAAACTTTTTGGCAGATTTTATCCCGATCTTTCATCCCTACTTAGTGACCCTATACATCACAGTCTCATAAAGTTCATCAAAACAATAGGACTGTATTCATTAATATAAGTAGAAGTGCAACTCTTTTACCTAGTGACTGGCGCAGTATAGCCACTTCTGGCTCTTGTGCCATTAAACTTTAACCAACCAACCAACCATTAAAATGTTAACCGATTGATACACGAACATAACTAAGTGTAAACCGGTTTCATCCGTCTAAAAACAATAATACCGTATAATATCAAACGATAATTAAGATTTTACATAGAATCTTATAGTGTGTCTAATAATTTGGCCAGGGACTGTATAATACTATAAATGTTTTTGAATTTATAAAACTTATCTTAAGATGGTTGTTATGTTTTGGTATCTTTGTTTTGAGAGTTTTATTTATAAGCTCTTCTTTTTTCCAGGTCACTGTCCTCTTATTGAAGTGCCTTTTATTCCTTTCACTCTTCTAAAATACAAACCAAAGTTATTACCCCTGTCAAAACTACTTGAAACTTTGCCCGTCATGGAGATTGAAGATATTTTTGATGATGACGTTATCGATTATTCTTTTCAAAATATCGATATCAGTTTGCTGTAAGTGATTAATCAATATTTGCACTATTAGAAATTTATCAGAAGAAAAGGCGAAATAATAATCTATTTAATTGTTATTTTACAATATTTAAACAAAAAAAGACAAATAACCATAAATAAGACGGTAATGAAAGTATTAACGTTGAGAAAAATTGCTTATTAACTATTTTTACCTTAAACGGTAAAACAACAATAATTTTATTGCATAAACTAAGCCCACATAATGAAGCAACTTAGTTCTTTACAACTGCTTATATATTATAGCCGAGAGGGCTAATCTGTCAATCCCATGACCGACAGAACGGGGGTTCGAGTCCCAGCGTTGACACCTCTATTCCCTTGAAGAAGCGCATGAAGAAGTTCCAGTGTCCTGCACTCTCTAATGCCCATTACCTAACGAGAAGCCTAGCTGCTGTGTTTAGTTAAATTTTTTTTTTTACGGTTTTGAAACCACGCTAGCTGTAAATGGTTAAAAAACCGTATAGTTTTGTATTTATGATTTTATATTTATAATAGCTGTAAACGGTTTCAAAACAGTGATGGGGAAAAATATTCTTACCGTAAACTTTACGGTTAATCGGATGGACAGACTCCTACCGATTATTTAACCATAATTTTAGAATGAAAATTTGAACAGCGTGGGGGAAAAAAACGCGAGAAGTTTTATTGATATTCGTGTTGCTTAAACGAATAAATATTGAGCCTTTTTATCAGTATGATTTTATCTTCTTTCTTTTTAATTCATAAATGCCTACAAAATATAACCTGTTTTTATTTTTTGCTTTATTTGAAAAGTGTTTTCGTGGAAATAAAAGAATAATAATTAAAAAAGGGAAAGTTTTATACTAATAAACTAAATAAATAAATAATCTTGAGAAATTGAAGTGGTGAGACTAAAATTTTCCTTCGCGTCAAAAATAAACAAATTGGATCACGGAAATGCACTTTACCCTGATTTGCCCTCTCGGCCACTGTGGTTTTTCTCGTCCTGTATTTTTCAAACGAATGAAGTATTTAATCAAGTAATAAACTAGTTATTACAACTGTAATATAAAAAATATAAATATATATTTCATAGCTACATACCATACAACTTCTCTTGAAAGTTTTATATAATTGTAATGATTCAAAACAACGTTAGTTTTAAATATTATTATTACCATTTTCAAAAATCAGTTTTTAGACTTGTCTTGTATATACGGCTACAATGTAAATTCTTGTAACTGTTAAATACTTGAATTCTATCTTTGGTAAATCATAGTAAACTAAATGCAATTTTTTTTATTTGAAATATGATTTTACAGAATTTTGTAATTTTCATTTTATTTTACTTTCTTATTTACCAAAATTTGAGCTGATTAGCAACCAATTTGCGCTTGTATCAAGAAAAGTATATAGCACGGAACGAAAAAAATTCATTTCCTCGTTTTTAATTATTGCAAAGCGATTTTTTTTAAAGATATATAATTAATATTTATAGAATATATGAGAAAAATAATATGTCGTGAGTTAATTTCTTTTCTGGTTTGACTTTAAATTTCTTTGATACTCAATAAATTAAGTTTTTTTCGTAACTGTTAATAATTTGCATTACGATTTAAAGTTGTTGCTCTTAAAAAAATCAAGAATCGGTTTTTTCCTTTCAATTTTTGAAGGGCATGAAACCCTATAAAATGTATCATAGTTATGTAAAACCAATATGAAAACCAGTTATGATAACCACTAATATTTCACATTAATGGCTATCAAATTATATATTTATGTTAAATTTGTTTTTCTAGAGAAAGCACAGAAGATTTGATTACGAAACAGCCATTTAGCGATGAGATAGAATTAAAGGAACTTCCCTTACCAGAAGTAAGATTTCTTACTATACTATCTTTTGATACTGTTAAAGTAATAAAAAAAATATATATAGGCGCAATTGTATTTCTTTTCTTTTTTTTTCATAATTGGAGTTTATAAAAAGCAAAAACTAAATGAATATCTAACATTTATTGACATTTTATTGACCGTATTATGATACAATGAAAATTGTGGCCTTCGTAAAATTCTTAGTTGCTGCTTTGGACGAAGTCATGTCCCATGAGAAGATAGGCGGGCTCATGGCCGTTGGGCTGACGGTAGCATTCGGAATGCATTGGGCCATGATCCCGCCTAGCATATTTAAGGTTTAAAGTCACCCCTTTGAACCATTGATTCCTAGGAACGTGAAGATCTGATCATCAGATCAAAAGTTATTCAAGGTTATCCTCTTTTTTTTCTCTCTTTTCTTTCTTTCTTTTTTTTTTTTGCTTATTGCACATATTAATAAGAAATTTTCAACACGTTTCAAATATTACCTTTTTTCTTACTTAGAAGAATAAGTGGATGGAATAGATGGAAGAAATTATTGACTTGGTCGCTTTAAAATTTTTTTATTTTATCATATTAAGGATGCTTTCATTTCTGTTCGTCAAGTTTCTATCAAAAGCAATAATGACAATGTTTTGAAAAAAGGTGTAAATTCCACCTCCTTTATATTCTAGAATAAATGTGCTCATTCAGACTAAACATATTTTTTATCGATGCTTTTAAGATTCTTGAACCTCAAAATAGGAGGAGGGAGGTTAAAGCCGCAATCTGGAAAATATGATCCCAATAATTTTGTCAGGAGAATGGTCGAAAGTTTAGATCCCTTAATATTATTTCCCCTTTTTCCATCTTTCATCATTTCGAATAAATCGTATATTTAATTTTTTTTTCTTCTCAAGAACTAATTGACTGAATGATTTTCTTTAAACTTTGTATTTTATTTTTTAAAACTGCGAAGATTAAGGAGGTTTATCATAAAATTCAATTTTTTTGCTTACTCTTAAACAAATCATAAATTAATCCAAACTTTCGACTATTCTCCTGCGCAAACTATGGGTAACATATTTGCCCCATCCCCCATATATTGAGAGCCAAGAATTCGAACCCGTTGAAAAAAAAATTACATTTAATCACGAGAAAAACCATGTTGGTGTCCGAATTAAGTTATTGTCTGCACTAATTGATTTCCACTCTTAAGGTTAAACCTTCAAACCGTTGAGTAGTATGTAAAAATCCGATCATTAGAGCAAAAGTTACTCGTTTTTTAGTTTATTTTAAGCACTTTATATACAACCAATACCGGTACAATCCAATTTATCTCAACAAAAATACTGATTCATATCGTTATTAATAACAAATTACACTTTGACCGCTGCTCTCAGAAGTTTATTCTCATAGCTCTGATGCCTGTTTGAACAGTGACAGAAAAAAATATGGAAAGTCACCTATTGTATTTGGCATGTAAAAAGGGAAGAACGTTCCCTGTGAACATACTGTAATGACCGCATTTGATTCATAGTTTTTTTTAAATCTTTGTTAAAAAGAAAAAGGAAAATGTGCAGGCTTGTCGCAAACTAGTAATAAAGTTAGACATTTTTTTTCGAACGGCAGGCTCAGAACTTTCGTTCTTCACCTAGAAAGATGCCGGAAGTATTACTCATTTAACGTTACCCAGTATACATCTGGGGGTACTGGATTGGAGATCGATCATTCTCTGATTCAGATCAAAATTACAATCTGTGGATGAATGAATTTGTCCTCCCTATAAACGGGTGCGACGTATATGTGACGTGTGTGTGGCTGAAGTCGGATTCTTGGCCATAGGATGGCGCCACTGAAATAATAAGAAACGCCCACTCTGCCTCAAATTAGCTCGGTTTCACCAAGCAGGCTTGCCCGTGTGGCAAGTGGCATTAGACACAACACAACAACAACGTTACCCAGTGGGCACCTGTGAAGTCCCGTAGGTGAGCAACATTAAGCACGCCACACTGTCAAACATACCCGTTTATATAGTTTGTCTAAGATAAGAACTGCTCCCGCCACAAAATCTGAGAGGCCGTCTGGTGCTCTGCAAACAAGAATGGGGCATTGAGGGTAGCTTCACTCTTACACAATAGACCGAAGAAATATATTCCATTTCTCTCTACCGACCCGAGCCGAAACCTCTCAAAAACATTGACCCCTCACCCCTATTTGATGTAGTGATACCTCGTTACCATAGTCTCCGCCACAGGTCCAGACGAATGTCTGGGAAGATCTTATTTTAGACAAACTATAGGGTGGGCCAAATTCACAGAGTAGAGGACAACACATAGAGAGAAATATCCATGCCCTGAGCAGGACCCGCAGCCATTGGCTTCGCACTCAGGCACGCTAACCGCTCGGCCACCATGCCGGCATATAGTTAGAAATAACAAAAGCGTTATCAAGCTCTAGCAAATTGATACCAAGGCTGGTCAGAGCAAAATAAGTTATTGTAATTTTCATAAATTACTTTACTTGACGTTACCGTTTTTTTAAAGCATAATTATGTTTTTTAAGACATAGTAAGAGATAAATAAAAATTATAAACCACGTTAATATATTTTTTAAAAGGGGGTAAATAGTTTGTCTTAATTTTTCTTTTTTGTTTGAAAATTGCAATCTACATCTAAATAGCAAATATTATAATTGTATCTATACGCTTAATAATCTTATTCAAGAGTATCTGGAAATCTTTTGGTCGCGGCAAAAAATACTAAATAAATAAATAAGTAAAAAATATATATATTTCCACGACTACAAGACATTTCAGCTTTGTCGTTATCATTACACAACCACATATTCTTTTTCTTGTAAGCTTTATTCATAGTCTTATTTTTTTCAGAAACCTCTCATTCATCCCATATAATAACTCTACCCTAATTGATTAATTACAAAATAATAATGATAAATATTTCCCTTTACAGTTTCCACTCAAAAAGAGCAGTGATTACGTAAGAGACATCGAAAATGTAACCTGGAATGATGACGAATTTATGGAATGTGTGCAGAATACTTCGGAAGATAATTTACCTTCAGCATGTTCAAGTCAAAATACTGCAAGGAAAAGTCAAGAGTTCAATAGTCTAGAAAAAAGTAGTTTTGAAATTTCTTTTGGTGAACGATGCATAGCCACTAAAACATTCTTGTCTCCTTCTCCTCACGCAAAGGATCATGAAGAAAACGAAACTTTGAAATCAGCATCGCAAAATGCGTGCAAAAAGCAGATTTCTCAAGAACAAACTGCTGATCATTTAAAATTGCAAAGCACTCATGAAAATAAGATCATCCTGAAACAAAGCTCTCCATACAATTCAAGCCCACAAAATGCCCTTGAAAACTATTCCATACAGAAACCGGTTATTGAGAAAGCTTTAGATCATTCAGATCTGCAAAATGCATGTGAAAACCGCATAATCCAGAAACCGGCTACTGGACAGGTTTCAAATGATTCTGAACAAAGTATATTTGAAAAGCACGGTATCCAAAATCCGGCAGCTGTGCAAGCTCCAGATCATTCAGAACTACAAAGTGCCTTTGGAAAGCAGATCTTCCAAATACAAAATACTTTAGATCATTCTGAATCGCAAAGTGCCTTTGAAAAGCAGATCTTCCATAAACAAAATACTTTAGATCATTCTGAATCGCAAAGTGCCTTTGGAAAGCAGATTTCCCCAAAACAAAATACTTTAGATCATTCTGAATCGCAAAGTGCCTTTGGAAAGCAGATTTCCCCAAAACAAAATACTTTAGATCATTCTGAATCGCAAAGTCAATTTGAAAAGCAAATTTTCGGGAAACAAAATACTCTAGGTCATTCTGAATCGCAAAGTGCCTTTGGAAAGCAGATCTTCCAAAAATCATATACAGAACTTGCATCAGATTGTTCAGAACTGCAAAGTTTAGGTGAATGGCAAGTCTTTTCGAAAACTTCCTCGCAGTCTGTAGAGCATCCAGAATTAAAAATTAAATATGAAAAACACGTTTTATCAAAACCGATTTCAATACAAACCCCAAAACATTCACAATTGTGCGAGAACAGTGAGATATCTCAAACTAAAAATGTAAATCTTTCAAATCCTTCGCTAAGCAAAGATATTAACGCTTTCCAGAATAAATTTAATTTGCGCGATTCCACAACCTCATGTCCTTTACTACACTCTGCAGATTTAAAAATTTGTTGCCAAACTTTGTTATCAAACAACGATCAATGTTACGATAGCAATTCAACTTCAGGTGATGAAGCAAAATGCTATTTACAAAAACTTTCAGACCTGAAACTAAAGGCTGCTGTTAAAAACCGATGCCTGGTCGATACTTCTACTGCATTCAGATCCAATAACAATAGAGAAAACAATATTGGAGAAGAAAATACAGTTTTTCACAATAATAAGGAAAGCAAAGGAGTTGCTTTTTGTACGAGTGGTGAGTCAGTCGCAAAAGATGTGAAATCATCCACTCCTAAACGAAATATTAGCAAGAGTGTTAACTTACTTTCATCTTTTTTAACGGCAAAAAGCATGAAAAATTTTCGAGTGGATTCTTTGCCATCACCTGTCCTTAAGGATAATTTCAAAAAACATTCTGGTAAGTTGTATTAACAGTATTATTAATCCATATGGTTGATAAATACAACAATCTGCCAAAAAATAAATTCTTATTTAAAGATTTGGGGCAGTATAAAAAAAGGCAAACCTATTAAAATCGCGTTTTTGTTATAAAAAAAATACTATGATTTTAAGCCACTCAATTGTGCCGGTAAGAGTAGGAGAAGGCACGTAAATTTCTTAAGTACCTCTCTGAAAACCATACTAAAGAATAATATGTTTTTTTTTTTTTTTTTTTTTAAAAAAACTCATTTAACTTTTAGAAGATTTGTGGTTTATCATTCTATTGCCTTTAACATTTTAATTTTTAATAGAAACTTATTTGTATCAATTATAGGTTTTTAGCTGTCTCTATTCTATTGGTTTGTTCGGAAAATAATTTTTTTTAAACAAAATGAAAAATATTTAATGAATAAATATTTTATTGAAAGTCCATTCAACCAAAAACTACTGTGTAGAATCAATCTGATCTTTTAACAGGTAATCCTAGCTATATCAGCTGTCAAAATATATAATACTTATGCAGCTTAAGGGTGAAGTTGGCTGTGAAAAAATGCAGTTAAATAATCTGTTAAGAAAAAATTAAATTACTTTTCGTCCAAACCAATATATGTTCAGATAAAATTTTAAGTAAAATATAATGCTTGTAAAATATAATGCTTAAAAGCTAAGATAAGTGATAAAACGCAAAAACGTTTTTAAACTTTGACTAATGTGTATTGAGATCAGAAAAGCAAAGCAAGGGATCAAAATCGTAGTAAAAAAAAATGTTTTTTTCCTTGAGTGAGAATAAAAGGTATTCACTTTTTGATATGAACAGTTTTCCCTTCTCACCAAACAGGTTGTTGTTGTCGTGGGTCAATAAGGCTCGAAGGGTGCGATTGTTCTTGTTTTCCAGTGGCCCCATCTGTGTCCAAGAGTGGGGCTTCTGTCACACTCGCTTATAGGGCGTACCCATTCATGCATCCATTCATTCATACATTGTCATTTTGACTTGAACCAGAGTACGATCAATTTCCAATCCAGTACCCCCATAAGTATAATTTGTTATGGGAATAGGGAGGACTTTGTGATTTTAAATTGCACCAGTCACCATTTACTACACTAGGAGTTACGACCGGCTTGATTTGAACTTCCGCTCACAGGAACGTGAGTCAAGCGCCCTATCAACTCGGCTATCTCGGCCCCACCAAAATGGTTATAATCTCTCTTTTGTTTTTATTGTCTCCACTAATATTTGCTGGTAAAGGGTTAATTTGTAAAAAAAAAATTAATTTGCGATTTTAAAGGCTGTAATCTTTTTTACTGCATCATTTAAAAGGATTCTAAATCCGTTACTGCTAAAGTGTAGAAACCAGTCATTCTACAGATTTAGCAGATAAACTAGGGTAAGTCATTAAAGTGCCCGAAAAAATTACCCAGATCGTCTGAAAACCAGCACATTACCTACTAGGAACTCGTTAAATTGAAGTTCTATAGAATGACAAATACTATTTATGTAAAGTATTAAAAAAACGTTCTGATGAGGTTATCATATAAATGATGTGCATTTCTCAAAAATAAAAATGTTGTTCTGAAAAAATAATAAGAGTGCCATTAAATAAATATTCAAAATGCGTAAAGAAAAATGAAAGTTGTACGAAACATAATTTATGCCTTTCTTATTAAGGGAAAAAAAAATTTCATATAATTTTCATATAATTGCAACTTAAAGTTTACATTCAAGTCACAATTATTTTCAATTTAGAAACAAATATTGCACAAAATATCCATTTCATCACCTTTACTAGCATGGCCATAGCAGATTTTATACTTTGCCGGTTTCTCATTTGACATTCTATAGAATGCCCAGGAAATGTGTGAAATTTAAATCGTTTCATACATGGCAGGGTAGTTTTAGGCATTTTATACAATGCCTTGGCATTCTATAGAATGCTGGATTTCAAACTTTGCCGATAACATATACACTAAGGATGGTCAATACAAAACACCCTGTGAATGAAAAAAATGGATAATACTTAATATGTTAGGATTTTTAAGATATATTTAAGAGTAAGATATATTTTAGGAAATTCAAAGTGAACATAAAAAAATATTGCACTTTGTTTATTCGACTTGTAAAATACAAACAGTTTTAGCATCAACTAAATTTTGCGTTTTTAGCCGCGACATCCTCGTCGACTATTTTGAGCAACCTTCAAAATGAACACCACCGTGACTCCATTGAACCAACGGCAAAACATGAATTTGCAGATTTACAAGTTGTTCTAAGTGGTATGAAATCCTTACATTAACTTTCATGCTTTATATTAAATCTTCATGCTTTAAATTATATTATTCTTTCATGCTTTAAATTACATTATTGCTTATATTATGCTTTATATTAACTGTATGTATTATTTGTGTATTATATTAACTGTACTATTTGATAACTATTAATTTAGTGACGTAATGCACGCATGCTACCACGTTAATGTTGTTCATTATATTTATCTGAATAAGAAATAATTAAATACTAAAAACGTACAATTGGGTACTTGCACTTCAAGACGAAGAAGGCAACCGATACTCAACCATGTGATCTATGACGTCAGCGCAAGCTGATAATTTATAAGCAAAATGGCGTGTTAAAGTTGAGCTAAGTTTATTCTTATATTTACTTAAAATTTTATCACGATTACAATAAAATACATTAGCAAATAATAAAAGTTAAGCAAAAGAAGTAGACGAGAAATATTTATTTGACAACAAATTTGATACGGATATGTATTTAATTAGCTTAACGTTAATTAACATTCTTCGTTACGTAGAGAAACTTAGATCAACTTTAATACGCCATTTTCTTGATAAAGATTTGCTGGCGCTGACGTCATTGGTCACATGAGTGGATGCTGGTTGTTTTCTTCTTCATATGGTGCAAGTACCTAATTAGCCGGGTTCGAATCCCAGCGATGGCTGGTCATTACGAATCCGCATCCGGCTGGCAGCGATCACAGTGCTGACGTGAAAGATCCTCAGTTTTTGACGGATCATGGGTTAGAGTCGCTTTGCTGCCAGGCTAGCCATGGGAGATTCTCATGGTCTTCTTCTCCATGTAACGCAAATGCGGTTTAGTTTTAACAAAAAGTCCTCAACGAAGGCATATTTTTCCCAATACTTGATACAGGAGCTCCCTTGTCTTCTGGCTTGAGTTCAAAATTACAAAACTACGGTGTTGAACATTGGTAGTCATGAACGCAAAAATTGTGTCTGCTGTTCAATGACGGTTATAAAATTAAATAAAAAAATATGGAAAGATATTTTTAAATGGAACCTCTATAATATGATTTGATTTAATGGCTGTAATCTGATATAATGGAATATATAGTAGTCTTAATAATTGTACACTGAAAAGCTAGATTAAAAAAAAAAATGTTACAGGGGACTATATGACTGTTGTGCGAATGTACGAGTGTTCTGCCATTCCTATTCTGAGCTACCTTCTGCAGTTTGGATTGTTTCCTCTGTCATTAACTGTTGCAGATGTACCTTCTTACCTTCTCAACCAGGAAGTGAAGAGATGTCGCGACAACAATATCAATCCAATGTCGAGTGGGTGACCATTTATTAAACCATTTCGTGACTAACTATCAGATACTTTTTTTAAGAATTATTATTTACTCTGTGTTGTAGGGTTTATTAAATGTAACTCTTTCAAGTAATTCTGATTGTAATTTTTTTATATATATAAAGGTGAGAAAGGAGACTATTACAGATACCTTCTAGCATTACACGGTCTTTTGAAATCTTTTGAACTTGTTCGTCATTTTGATGCGAAATTAGCTTTATCTTGCTTGATAGATTTTAAAAAATGCCACGCTTCCCTGATGAAAGGTAATTTATAATATTCGTTTAAATAATTTTTAATAGTTAGTATTTTAGTTAAACGCTTGAAGGTAGCTTGCATCCCCTATGCAGGTTAAAAATGCTTTCCTATATGTATTCAAAAATATCAAAGAGTGTAAGTGAATATTTGTTTCAATAGGGAGATTTCTCAAATTTACGTCAAATTTATTTCAGTACGCTCCCATACGTAAGGTTTCAAGTAATTCTAGTGCTCATGCTTCTAGTGCGCATGCGCAATTACTTGAACCTTGACTTCTAATTACTTCAACATTAACTTGCAATTACTTGAACCTTGACTTGCAATTACTTCAACATTGACTTGCAATTACTTGAACCTTGATTTTTTTTATTTTTTTTTTTTTTATAACCGTCGTTGAACAGCCGACCCAACTTAATGGATTTACGGCTACTAATGTTCAACTCCGTAGCCTTGTAATTTTGAACCCAATCCAGAAGACAAGGGAACTCCTGGATCGAGTATTGGGAGAAATTTGCCTTCGTGGAGGACTTTTTGATGGAGCTAACCCGCATTTGCGTTACATGGAGAGGAAGACCACGAGAACCTCCCACGGTTAGCCTGACGGCAAGGGGACTCTAACCCATGATCCGTCTACCACTGAGGATATTTCACGTCAGCACTGTGGTCAGTGCAAGCCGGATGCGGAATTCGTATCGACTGGGATTCGAACCCGGTTCGCCTCATTGGAAGGCGAACGCTCTATCCCCTGAGCCATCGCGGCTCGAACCTTGATTTTGCAGTTATTTGAGCTATTACTTTAACTATACTTGAACCTTGAAAACAACAACTTTTAATTCAGAAAAAACAAATAGTGAAAACAGCATACTTTTTTTCCCTAGGATTATCTCGCCACGTCGTAGTTAAAAAAAACTAATGCGTATCTTAGGTGTTTTTTTCCTTAGCATCCACGATAAAGCAGTTAGACTCTAAAATGTTATGTTTTTGAAACAGGAACTCTTCCACAGTTTTCCATCAGGTGGAACTTTAAACGGTTTCATTCCTGTTTCGTATTATCACTTTACTATACCTATACACTTAAATTTTATAACTGTAGCCATTCGAAAAAGGACAGATGCAAATTTCAGTTGTCTACTTGTAAAACAAATAGAACGTTGTTAACTCGCAAATAAATCAATCTTATCTTAAAACATCAAAAGTTGACACGCAAAAATGAAGTATAATGACTGCCATTAAGTTTTATTATCTATCTAAAAAATTCCTTCTTGAAAAAATTATTTTTTGCAACAAAATATTATTTTAAATAGGTTTTTTTCTGTCTTTCTTTTAGGTTGCTACGATGACCTTGTGAAACAACTAAATGATATTTTACCAGAATTATATGTCAATCACTTAATACACCCTAAACTCAAAACATTGTGTCAGTTTTTAAAGGAAAAGTACTATTTCTGTGAAGAAAATCGTCTTCATTTTAAAGTATGGTTAAATAAGTATTTCTAAATCAAAGCATTAAGCACTTTTTTTATTAAAATTATTAATTGATGATTCAGAAAATTCTCTGATACTCAGAGAACACTGAAAAGGTTTACATGTTTTGTCGCACAATTTGATTCGCTAAAAAATGTCATTTTGTTAGTGATCTATTCTCTTTAAAAATGTTTATTTGTTATACAAAATCAATTTAAAAACTTCAGAAAAGTACCGATTGCCGTTGAATCGTTATTTATAAATTTAAAAAAATCTGAAAATGTAAACAATTATCACGCAAATCAGAGCGTTTTTGATAATTCGGTAAAATTTACGCTGCGGCAAACATTAGCAATCTTACTCATAATTATACAAGTGTGTTCTTTTCTTTTAAAGAAATGTATTTTTCGTTTAAGAAATGTATAACTTTTCAAGTTGTCAAGTTGCTTATCTGTTATACATAATCAATTTAAAATCTTCTGAAAAGTACCGATTGCCGTTGAAATGTTATTAATAAATAAAAAAATTTTAAAATGTAAACAATTATAATGAAAATCATAACATTTTGGATAATTCGTGGGAATTCACGTTGCGACAAACATTTGCAATCCTACTCATAGTTATACAAGTGTTTTCTTTTTTTTTACTTTTAAGATATATTTAACTTTTCAAGCTGTCTATAATGCTAAATTCATGTTAAATATGTAAAAAAATTTGTAAATTATTTGTTAGATTAATTTCTGAATAATTCTTAGAACACAAATTAAATATAGTTTTATAATCCAAAAATGCATTTCCTTTGAAGTTGTGGGGATTCAATTTTGGACTATGTCAACCTTCATCTATCAAAAGGTACATCAAGACAGAATCAAGTTAACATGTCTTATATACTAGTGATTCGATATTTAATATTTGTAGTGGTAGTTACGCTACAAAGTAAAATTCAACTATGTAATTTTTTATGCTGTTGTTAAGTTATAATAAGTGACGTAAACTAAAAATATGTTTCTATTTCAATCATTTTTATCGGAAAATTTTGTTTCCCTTAATAAGAAGGGCATAAATTATGTTTTGTACAACTTTAATTTTTCTTTACTCATTTTGAACAAATTATTTTTAACGGCACTCTCATTATTTTTTCAAAGTAACATCTTTATTTTTGAAAAATGCACATCATTTACATTATAACCTCACCAGAACGTTATTTTCATACTTTGCCAAAATAGCATTCGTCATTCCATAGAATGCTTAGATATTATATACAATGCCTAGAAAAAGTATGTAATACTTCTTATATTTCATATCTTGCATAAAAATATCCGGCAATATATACAATGCCTAGGCATTCTATAGAATGCCGACGTTTCATACTTTGCCGGTAGCATATGCATTGCCTGGCATTTAATAATTTTCATATTTCATACTTTGCCTAAAATCATCAGACATTTTATTCAATTTTTAGGTGTTCTATAGAATGTCGGTATTTTGTGCTACATTGTCAGTAACCTGTACATTAAGGAACCTTTATTGTTTTTTTTTTTAATTTTTATTTATTTATTTATTTAATTATTAGTTATAATTATTAATTTTTTTGTATATAGACTCTTATTATTCTGAAAAGGAACTTGAATACGTTCTATACGTCACTAGAGAATGTTCTGAAAGATTCTCTCTCTCTCTCTACCTTTTTAGTCCCCGAGAGTGTTCTGTTGCAAGATTCAACTTCGGTATTTCGGTAAAATATCTTTCCTACATTTAATTTTTTAAAGCTTTGTTTAAAAATATTTATGTTATTAATTTAATTCCATTTTCATACATTGTTGCTTTTTTTCACATATTTTAAAAGCAGAAACTGTTTATGGCACAACTTTAAAAATTACTTAAAAGTCATCATAACACTTTGTGTTATGATGACTTTTACACATCATAACACAAGTGTTTGTTTTTAGATATAGTTTATACTGTTGTTTATTTAAGTTCCTGATTTCATCGAACCTCGATAATGGTTCGTCAGATTGATAATAATTTTAGTTTTACTTTCCACACCTAAATATATATATGTCGGGTTCTCAAAGTGCAATTTTCTATATTTGAAAGAATTCTAAAAATATCTACTTACCGTGGGAACAGTAATAACAAAACATAATTTTTTTTTATCATCTCTAAACTATTTCCCTAGTTTTAGAGATGATAAAAAAAATCTGCGATAAAATATGTACTTGCTTCTTTGTTGCAGAGAGGAAGATAAATCTGTTTTTGTAGTAAGTGCTTCATCCCTGTCAAAAGACATTCCTTGGAAAGATCTGACACTGGTCATCGAATATGAGTATGATTCTGATTCCATGTGGAAGAGAATGTGCGAAGAACAAAATGTTCCTCATCTGTTTGTCAAGTTAGCTCCTCTGCCTTTGAAAACATTTGATCAAATCAAATCCTATCATGCTTTAGGTAATTAATCATTTTCCATCGTTTTTTACATAGCTAGAGCATTTGCGTATTTTTGAGATAGCTTTTTCCTAGAACTTTAATATAGAAACTATTTCTTTCACGCTATCTTCCATTTTTTATTTTGAGAATAAATTTTTTTCGTTTCCTAAAATAGAGAATTTTAAGTTTTAGTACCGTTATTCTATATTTTTGACGTCAAAGCTAGAAAATATTGCCCATCAGAAGTTCAAAAGTGAAAGAAAATAAAAGAAAACATTATCAAATCCTGATAAATAAGGATTGGAGATGGCAAGATAAAAAATAACTCTTTCGATTCCCAGGAGAAGAGATGAAAAATGGTTATCAAAAACACCTCTAGCAATCAAACCGGTTTTAAAAGTTTTGATACAGCTTCAATAGTGAGCTGTCTGATTTTTATAACGTTTTGTTCTTGTACAGCTTAAATATAAATTCTTGTTCACTAATGTAGTTTCTTTATTGATTCTTATATTCTAAATACATATGCAACATAAAAAGCTTCTATTAATCTTTTTATGTTAGTTTCTTCGTTATAAAAGATCTCCTAATTTATTACTAATTATTTATTCAAATCGAACTGCTTTCTCACACTTTAAAAAACCACATCCTGTTTCTAAATCTATTTTTGGCCCAAGTATGCATAAATTTAAATAAAGATATTTTTCCCTTTAATCTTCAGGGGAATCGCGAGACCTATTGGATAAACCAATAGTAATTTCTAAGATTTCCCTCTCTTCCCTAAATAGAGACATTTTTGGATTTTACTTTGCAAGATTTTCCCTATCATATAATCGAGAGCACAACTTTTCGATATATATAACGTCGTTGCCGATTGGAAGGATTAAAACAGGTCTCCGGCAGGGAAGGAGGGTACAAAATTTATTTATTAGACAGGAGCAGTCATGGAAGTGTGTACGAAAAGTTGTGCTCTCGATTATGTGATAGGGAAAATCTTGCAAAGTAAAATCCAAAAATGTCTCTTTTTAGGGAAGAGAGGGAAATCTTAGAAATTACTATTGGTTTATCCAATAGGTCTCGCGATTCCCAGGTAGAGCAAAGGGAAAAATAACCCGCTTTTAATCAAATGCATGCCCGAGCCAATAATATATTTAAGAACAGGATGTGGCTTTTAAAAGTGTGAGAAAGTATTTCGATTAGAATATTTAATTAGGATAGCATAAAAAGATTAATAGAAGCTTTTTATGTTATATATATATATTAACGCTGTTGATTACGTACGTAATGCATTGCAGAATCAGTTTTTTCCCTGCTGTGTGAGAACAAAGTATTATAATTCATCACACAACTTAAAGGTTTTAAATATTTAAAAAAATTTTCAGAAATTCACATATTGTACAAAATTATTGAAGCCACGCATTTACTTTTATAAAATTTTATCAATGTTTATTTATTGTTAACCTTATTTATTGTTAATCTTATTTACAAATAGCAGCTATAATTTAAAAAAAAAAAATTGTTTATGTGAAAAATCTCAGGATTTGAACGTCATGCTGCATATATATTTTATTTGTCTTTTTTTTGGTTTTAACATAAAAAATCTATAACAGATTATTATTATTATTTACAGAACACATTGCGAATGAAAAAGGATGATATAGTAGTGTTCCATTTCTTTAAAAATAATAAATGTCAGCGCATAGTGTTTTGTAATGTATTTAAATTGTTTCTCAAAAACATTAACATGTAATAAAGTGCATGGATTAATATGTTGGGTTATTCACTCTAGTATTCAATTTCATTTATTTTTTAAAATTTAAATAGGCTTCATGCTTTAAAATAGTTAAAGCTTTGATAATATCATTTATTTCCTCATTATTATAAACATCAGTAAGTTGATTTGTTTATTTACACGTTATTTGATTATTCATTTTCAAATTATTGAAATTAGTTTTGAAATATTATTCATAAACCATGTATTTTGATCTCTATAAAATGCTGTTGCCTTTTCCAGAAAAATCCGTCTTTAATCAAAAGAAATTTACCATTATCGTTTCGTCTACCACTCCATCAGAGTTACATCTTCTTCCTTTGTTAAAATCAAAGTAAGTACCATTAATGATAAATCCAGGCTTTAAAATATTTTTCATGATTTACTTATTTGTGCATTTTTCTAAAAACACAGTCTAAAATTCATATAAACGAGAGCGATGCAGTTCATTTTACATTTGAGTGTTGGTAAAGGTAGAAGTGTAGACTTAAGTGCAGACTGATTAAATTGTAGATTTCAATAAGTCTACATTTACTGTCCCTGGTCATTAGACGCACTATAAGATTCTATGTGAAATCTTAATTATTATTTGATACTATACAGCTTTATTGTTTTTACGCGACTGAAACCGGTTTGCACTTGTTTACGTTCGCGTATCAATGGGTTAACATTATAATGCAATACGTTAAAAATAAATACAAACAGGAAAAATATGAAAAATATTCCGAATAAAAACCCATTACATGTATGTTTAAATATAAAAGTATTGCCTATAAACTCGTGCAAAACATCTCCTTATTAAAACACTACAGTGGGTCTAATCATTTGGTCTAATTATTATAATATACTAATATAATACCTGATATAGTAGATATTCTATATTTTTATAATATATCTTCTAATTTATCCAATCGTCACGTTTAAATAATATATTGTTTAATTTAACCAACTGATATACGAACGTAAACAAGTGCAAATCGGTTTCAGTCACGTGAAAACAAGAACAATCGCATCCTCTCTGCTTTTATGGCCGATGACAACAACAAAATAAGTTTTTATCTTACGTTGCCAACAAAACTCCCCTCTAACGTAATGTTTGAAGGAGGTCCATTATCTTTCAGAGGTACAATCTCTTTCTACATCCGGGATTATGGAGCATTTTTACCACATCTCTATTTTACGGACATCATGGTAGATGAGAGAACTGCTATCGTCTTACCGAAAGACCTTTCTTCCATCCATGCAGCAGAAAACGTCTATCATCAACTCACCTTCCTCTACCTCAAATATGAAATGTGTTGGATCATTATACTGGAGACCATGTAAGATCATTTTTGTCTTTTAGTTCTTTTTAATATACGGAGGAAAATACATAGAATCTAATAACTATGGTGTGATAGCTCGCCGAATAAGTTGCAATAATTCTGCTAGTTTGTATATATTATAATACAAATAACCGAAATGAGTGGACTTCCACCGTTATATGTTGACAATCACATAGTCGCTTTGGTAAATGTCCGAAATATGTACTAGGCCTAGTTAAGTGCCACTGCTCAGTATACATATAACCGGTATTCCGAACATTAATGTGTCTCTCTATCCTCAGCAGATATTAAAATATCGAATAAATATAATAATATCAGCGTATAAATTAATATCAGATCGAATATAACAAATATTTCGAACACTCATCAAACGACTATGTGATTGTTGACATTGGCCGGTGAAAGTCGACATTCTCTTGATTTCGGTCATTCACAGTAACATGTGCACTTTTTTTGTTTCATTTTATAACCGTCGTTGAACAGCCAACCCAATTTTCGGGGTTTACGACTACTAATGTTCAACTCCGTAGCCTTGTAGTTTTAAACCCTATCCAGAAGACAAGGAAACTTCTGAGTCTAGTATCGGGCGAAATTTTCCTTCGTGGAGAACTTTTTGATGGAACTGACCCGTATTTGCGTTACAAGGAGAGGAAAACCATGAAAACCGCCCGTGGTTAGCCTGATGGCCAGGGGACTCTAACCCATGACCCGCCTACCACTGAGAATATTTTACGTCAGCACCGTGTTCGGTGCAAGGTGGGTGCGGCACTCGTATTGACCAGCCTTCGGGATTCGAGTTCGATTCACCTCCTTGGAAGGCGAACACTCTATCCCCTGTGCCGCCACGGCTGAGCCACATTTTAAAGAAAGTATCTAACTATCAGTAATGCTTACACCAAACTCAAGCGAAATTATATAATTTATGAATTATTATTGCTTTTAAAAACGCCTGTTTCTGGGTATACCTTAAGTGAACTTTTTACATTTGAGTACGAATAGTGTGAATTTGTTGCAAAATGCATGCATGTTTTTATTTGTTTAATAAGGTTATTTATATTTATTTTTTAAACTATCAAGTATTAAGTAATTTTATAATTGTTATCTGTTTATGTTCTATTGATCGCAATTCCGAATTTATTTCAATATTCTCTCCGTGCTATGCATATCACATATTAATTTTATGTTGCGAATTCTCATTACAAGCAAGTACTTAATAGTCAGAGGGCAAAAAGAAGGAGGGAAAGGATTTCACCCTGAAAATTTTTTGCTCTAATGATTGGATACTCTCGAGCTAAGTGTCAATCTTAATGTCTCCAGGGGACAACTTCAAATATGCTAGTTAATTACTATTATTTAAGTTAATAAGCCATAAAAACGAAATTTTCCCGAGAAATATATAATTTTTTTACTTGTGTGGATTTCTGAAAATCAAAATAAGACAACAAAAAAATGGATCAAAAATTGGAGTGCTAGGAAGCTATATATATTTGGCGTAATCCCCCCCCCCCAAAAAAAAGCATGCAATATCGCCAAAGCAGAAGGAGTAATTTAAGATAGTCATAAACTAACTATGTGAGCCGTTGTGGCTCAGGGGATAGAGTGCTCGCCTCTCAATGTGGTGACTCGGGTTCGATCTCAGCGATAGCTAGTCGATTTGAATTCTGCACCCGGCTCGCACCGACTACAGTGCTGACGTAAAAATATCCTGAGTGATAGACGGATCATGGGTCATCAGGCTAGTCGTGGAAGGTTTTCGTGGTTTGCTCTCCATGGAACGCAAATGCGGGTTAGTCCCATGAAAAAGTCCACCACGAAGGCAAATTTTTCTCCCGATACTTGATCCAGTAGTACCCTTGTCTTCTGAATTGGGTTCAAAATTACAAAGCTACGGAGTTGAACATTAGTACCCGTAAACTCTAAATCGGTTTGGCTGTTCAACGATGGTTATAAAATAAAATAAAACTAACTGTGTGCTCGACAAAAGAGAAATAATTAGTGTTTACCCGTTGCTAAGCAGCCAAGTTGAGACAATAAAAAAAGAATGAAATAAAAACTGAAGCCTTTTCATTCATCGTTTTGTGTTTATTCGGGAATGCTTTTGTTTTAATAGTCAAGAGTTAATAGAAAAATATCTCAAAGTTTTTAGGCAACAGACATTTCTTTGAACGGATTTCAGCCCAAAAAGCAATGAATAAATTTAAATTATCCTAATATTGAAATCGATTCATAAATAGTTTATGACTTTCCAAGATTTAAAAATTTGAGCCTAAGGACTTTTTATATAACATTATTTGTATTGCTAAGTTGTTTTTACTTTTTCAAACATGAAGGTTTTATACTAAAACCAAATTTACATTAATTATTTTGATTACGTGCAGAGTTAGGTCCCAAAAAAATGGATGGTTTCTTGAAGAGATAATAATTATAATTGAGGAAATTAGTTAATGTTAAGTAACATTTTGAACATATTGAAATATGCATGCATAGGAATATAGTATGACTAATTTTGTGAAAATTCTTTTCATTCTGCCAAGCGTGTGAATTACGTTGCTTTCTTTAAATGATTTTCTTCGGATTTTTTTAAGTACTGTATAGTGCGAAAAAAAAAAAAAAAACGGACCCTGAATAACTTTTGATCTAATTACCGAATTTTCACGTTCTAGAACTCATTTTTAACGACTCGGGGGGTGACCTCAAATATGCTAATTACTAAGTGCAGATAATATTTTAAGTTATAAAATCCAAGGCAAAAATGTACTTTCTCTGAATAAACATGCCTTTTTTTCGACGGATTCAGATTTCTGTTCCACCAAAAATAGGGGTAGCCCCAATCTAGGAAATATGGTCCCAATAGTTTGGTCAGGAGAGCGCTCCAAAATTTGGACCCAAGAATGTTCAGGGCTCTGTTTAGAAGAAATTTGGGTCCGTTAACGGACCCTTCACAAAATATCTTTTCATAAAAACGGACCCTTCACAAAATATTTTAACTTAAAAACGGACCCTTCACAAAATGATTTTTCTTATAATCGGACCCTTCGCAAATTTATTTATCTTCATTATTGTTTTGTTAATCGAATAAACCCTTTCCAGGGCAGAAAACAAGAAAGATGGATGTAAACGAATTAAGTTATGTCTTCGGCAGACGCTTCTTCCTTTGTTCGTCCGAAATGAATATTCTGCGTTCAGCAGTATAGGCTAAATACCAAATATTTGTAAGTTGCATCGCTAATTTAGTAGCTGCAATTGCTGTTTATTTTTTAAAATGTAATTTTTTTAATTATAATTTTACAGTGTTGAGCATAATCTTGTATGTCTTTACAATTTAAAAACTCCTTGAAAAAGTTTTTTTGCAATAACGGACCCTATTTGCACAAATTCACAAAAGCGGACCCTGGTTGAAAGAATGCTGACTTAACGTTTATTTTATATTCACAAATTACGAGTAATTTTTTTCAAAATTTTACAAAAACGGACCTTTCAAAAAATGTCTGGACAGACACCTGATGTTCATTTTACGTATTTTGTGTATTTCGCCATATCTCGAGAAAACTTTTTAAGCGAATTGAAATTTTTTTACACTCAAATATAAAATCCGTTTATTCAAAAATAATTCCACGCTAGAAATACTTTTAGTACATATTTATTATTTTTTATCATTTTATTTAAGAGTGGTAGAAAACATTTTGAACTGTGGGGTATACGATTTTTTACACCATTTTAAAGAATATAATTTTACATGGCAAAATACAAAATTCGAGCGAAATCGGTCCAATGGTTGCTGAGAAATCGGATTTCAAGTATCTGACTTTTTTGAAATTCAATTTCTCAGGAAATATACCTGCTGTACAGTAATATAAATAAATAAACAACTAAATAAATGAAATCTTTTTTTTCTTTCCATGTTTTGAAAAAGTGACGTAGAAAATGTTTTGAAACTGTACTGGTCTGCATTCGAGCTGTGTAAAAAGTATGCCACTTGCAAATTTAAGGTATGTCTGTTTTTATTGTTTTATCTCTTTAAATCTTTGTGATTTTATGTCCGCCCTTAGTCATTATTGAGAAGTGTCAATTCTTATTTCTGAACACTACTGTTTAATTAAATAGATAGGGCTTTAAAAGTATATAAAATTTAAAATGTTTCACAAATTGTGTGTTAAGCACAACAGCATTTTTCCTTGTTAAGAAAGATATTTTCCCGTTCATTATCTTTCATTTTATATTATTACCACAAAAAATTCATTCCAGACAGTATGACAACTATGCATATTCTTAACATGACAAATGATAATACATGGAGAAAAATTTAAATGGGAAAAAAATACTATTGCATCCGCGTTGTATAATATTTAAAAATAAAAGATTGACGATCGCGGTAGCGTGAGAATTACAATAGCGATAGTAGCGGTACCCTTTCACGGTTATGAACTAACGGAAGAAATGTTCGCTGATTGAGTAAAACCGATTAACCAGTTCGTATGAGAGCATTTAAAATGAATATAAAGTCACGTTAAAAAGTAAACGTCTAGAACAGAAAAACGCGTTGTTATTATGATATTTATTTAGTGGCATAAGGTGATTTATCATCAAATGTTTGTTATTAGTCATGAACTTTAAATTTAAAATAACGCGAGTATTATTTTTAAGTAAATGAACTTTTAAAAATTAGCTAACTTCAAATGTTTAAAATTTAATATGTTTTTCGTGATTGAAAAAAATGCTTAAAAAAGTAAATTTAAAAATTCAATAAAGTTCGTTTTTTGTTAAGAAATCACTATTATTTATAAGTAGATAAACTAGACAAATATTTTATTTCATAGATTGTTTTTGCTCAGAATGTTATGGAAATGGCTGATCTAATTGAATGTATTCTTTCAACTACTGCAAGATCATCTTCAAAATTTAAATCTAGTTCTTCTTGTGGACTAACATTTGAAGAAGAAATGACGAAAGTAAATAATTTTCTGTACTTAACATTGAAGAAAAATTCTTTCTTTTATGATTACAACTTTTTTAAGAATAATTATTTTTACGCATTAGCCAGCTGACTAATAAAGCTTCAACGTTACGGAGCATTGCTGATGGACACTAACTATCATTGAAACTTATGAATGTTAAACTATGAAACTCGAGTTGAAAGATGATAACGGTAGAAAGTTATCTGAAAAAATTGAGGATAATATTATTGAGTATTAAAGATTTATTGTGTATTTGAGATCTTTAGCAAATGATTATGCAAATACAATCTTTCAAAAATACTTTTTTTTAATTTTCAATACTTCACGTCATTGATGGTGAGAAACAAATGACGCCTAGGAAATAAATTTTTGATCAAAAGTAAAACGTGTGTTTGATCCATTCAATGGAAGAATATCCTTAAATCTTTAGCGCTATTTATGTAGAGGGTGGCCGAAAAGTATGAAATATTTTAGATATTAATGTGTCGAGTAACTTCAGGAAATTAAGATCAAGTGGGAAGGGAAATGGTTAATGTCCATTTATTGTCATCTGTTACATTTTGAGGATCAATAAGTTTTGACAAATCAATATCGTTGAAAATCAGTTCTTCTCGAGAGTTACTTAGTGAGTATGGACCATACTGCAATAAAACAGTTTCTGTCTGCGTGAAAATTCGGTTTTTTTTTATCCTCCTGAAAATCATCATTTATGACCTTAAATTGTTCTTTCTCCCTGATATCCAGACATAAAATACACTTGTAAAATATTAAACCTTCTTCTTAACACTCGGTTTCATCCCCTGGAAGTTGCAGGCCAGTCATCAGTTTCAAGTTTGGTGAAGGATCAATCACATATGAAGATAGAGTTCGCGTTCATAAATCTTATTCTGAGGGGGGGGGGGGGTGGAAACGAATTTCAAGGTTAAAGACTTCTCAGGAGCAAGCTTATGATTGAGATCGCAAAAATAAAAAATGTGGACAAATGTCACACATATCTTTTTAGATCCTACAAAAATTTTCAAAAACAAATTTTTGATGTTAAGAAGGAAAAATTTGAAAATCGGGTTGGGCAAAATTCGTTCTTTTCCCCTCTCCAAATTCCTCCCCAATCACTACACTACCATCTCTCTAGAACTCCTCTTCTTCCACAACATTTTTCTTCGTTCTTCTTTATGCCTCCTCGTATTTTCTTTTGAAGTATTTTCAAAATATGAGTACCTCAGAAGGAGCATTTCAGATCTCGGAGGATTTCTGAAAATTCTCATTACTCAGACTTTTCAAAACGGTTTCTCTGGATCTGTAAATCTTGAGGCTTAATAGCCGACATGGAGACGCTAGTGTGGTGAAGTTTCTTTTGTGTATATATATATATATATATATATATATATATATATATATATAAGAGTATATAAGAATTTTCTCCCATCTGGCAGGAATGGGGACGTATATTTCCTTTGCGAGAAGATGAGTAGGGGATTATTTGGTAGCAGTTCTCAGACAGGAAATGTTAAAGCTCACTTGAATTAGAGAATTTTTTTTTTTTTTAAATTCAGATAAAAAAAAATTATTAATGTTTTTAAATTGTAAATTAAACTACAGAAATATAAGTAGAGTGAAAAATTGTCATTTTGGAAGAGTCCTTTCTTTTTGAAAAAGTGAGAGAGCTAAAGAAGTTCCTGCTTTACACACCCATCCCGTGAAGGCTTGACAGATGGACCAGCTCATTTTTCATTTTTCGGTGGTGAATGTAGCAGGTATGCAGTTGTGGTTGGACAAGAAGCATTCTTCCTCAGTTCAGACCAACTCTATGGTTCAGATAGGTACCATTTTTCCCCGGCTCACATCATCTTCACTGAGTAATAACTCCCGTCGCAGTCTATTGATTTTCCACGTAACTGATTTGTCAAAACTTAGTAATCTTGAAAAAGGAAGAAATTATGATAAAATTATGATTTTTGTAAAAAATGGACATTAACCGCTCTTCTCCTAGATCTTCGTGTATTTTTTTTTCCGATCTGACGCCTATTTCTTGGAATACATTCCATATTAAGCAATTTATTGCACCTTATTTTCTTTTATCGTTTTAAGCATCATCTCTTAACCAAAATTGAAAAAATTGTAGATGAAATTTAAGTAGGTTTGTGGAGAAAATATCGCAATAAAAAATTCGGGGTTCCATTCGAGATTTTAAATTTGCACGCCGTAGCACCTCAGTCACTCAGATTAAAGGGGTCAAGTTTGTTATCATTTGGTTATTTTTTTTAAAAAGTATTTCAGGGATATTCTTAGATTTTTAATTGGATGCTTGTTTCTCAAGATATTTGACCATTTCCATTCTTTTCGGACAACCTACAAATATTTTCTCATAATGAATTAAATAAACATTTTATTTACTCTAGTTAAAACACTAAATGATAAAAAAACGATCTAATTTTTTTTCCCAAGGTAAATGCCTAAAACATTATGTGACATATATAATTTAAGTATGCATAAATCTTCCAATATGTGGGTTTAGTCACGTACTGTGAGTAAAAAAATATAAAATGAAGTTATTTTAAAGAACTTTTTTTCTAATAGTTGAATCTTCACTTACTCTTAATGGCTCATAGGAAAAACCACAAAAATGCTAATTAATTAGTGAAGACAATATTTAATGTTACAATTTCAAGTACAAAATTAACTTTCTTTGAATTAGAATTTGTGTAATATTTTCTGCCTCTGTATACAGTCTTGAAAATTAAAAAAACAAAAATCGATGTCATTTAAATAATGTATAAATGCTTTCTTGAAATTAATTTTAAACTCAATGTTTATTTTTCAGAGAGCTTTTAATGCCTCAAATGTTTATTTATTATTTTTTATATACATAGGAAGAACTCTTTCTTGTATCTTTTCCATCATTGAATCCATTTGTGTAAGTAAAAATAAAACTTCATTGATCTAAATAAGAAATAAAAAATAAAGAAAATGTTCACGTAATCATTAAATTTTGCATAATATGATTTTTTTCCCTACTCTGTACTTTAATTTTTAATTCATCTTATTTTCGTTAAATATATACATTATTTGATGTTAATCAAAGGAATCCTTTCGTATTTTTTAGTTAGAGTTATTTTATTAAATACTTGTATCTTTTGTAGCAAATAAATCTGATAATTCTTTCATTGAAAACTTTTCTAAATAATGAAAACAGGAGTATTCAGAAAAAATAGACAGGAAAAAAAACGTATGAATAGCAAAAACGAAAAACTCTCGAAATTCAAATTCTTGAAATTCTCCACGATGGCTTGATCTAATGATTGGAATGAAACGTAAGAAACAAAAATCGGTGGTTAGAAGGCTCGCCTGCTTAATTTGTTTGCCACCTACAAAGCGATTTCAAAAATACCTTTCCGAACTCAATGCTATGCACAAAAATAAACTAATTAATGTGTAGTTAAAAAAAATGGAATAACTTCAGATCTAATGATAGAAATTTTCACGTACTGGGAGTCAACCGTGATAATTCAAAGTAACTTTAAAAAAATATACTGATTAGTTTGGTGTGCAGCCGATATATCAAGTAACAAAATGAGGTACACAAATATACTTCACCGATTAATCATGTTAATTCCCCCCCTCCCCGACAGAATCTGACTTTATGTCGAAATAACTTTTTGTTCATTAAAAAATAGGGAATCGATACAATCTAGAACATACGATTTGGGAAAAATCGGTTGAAAGTTTAAGTTTAACGTAACATAAATTTTGCTTTATGGGTATTTGGTTTTACTATACAAACGAATTTTTTAAGGCATAATTAAAAGCTCGTTTTAACAATGAAAAATTATAACTTAATGGTTTTGGAACTATAGACCACTCTTTTGACTAAACCAGGACAATAGTTTTTTAGAGCAGTAGTGGTTCTGGGAATAGAGCGTTCGCGTTCCAATAAGGTGACTCGATGGCTGGTCGATTCGAATTCCGCACTCGACTCGCACCGACCGCATTACGCAAATTGTCCTCAGTAAATTATCCTCAGTGGTAGGATGGATCGTGGATTAGAGTCCCCTTACCGTCAGGCTAACCGTCGGTGGTTATCGTGCTTTTTCTCTCTATGTAACGCAAATGCGGGCTATTTCTATCAAAAGAAGCCCTCCACGAAGGAAAAATGTCTCCCACTACTTGATCCAGGAGTTCCCTTGTCTTCTGGATTGGGCTCAAAATTACAAGGATACAGAGTTGAACATAGGCAGTCGTGAACTGAAAATTAGATCAACTGTTCAGGGACGGTTATATATATTCAGATTGCCACTCTCTTCTTGCTGTATGTATGTTTATATTCAGCAGCGAAGGTACGTTTTTCTGTCTAATTTGAAAACATAAAATAACCTCGGTCGCAGTCTATTGGCATTATAAAAGTATGTCCTCCCTTCAAACTATTGATTGAATCTGATTGATATACTATTGTTTTTTTTTATTTATCATGCTCAAACATTATTCAGAGTGTTTCCTTTATTTTTCTTATAGAATATTACTGTTATAACGACATTTTTCCTACTTCTCCCATCAGAGACATGCTGTTTCTGTTTATTCGTATTATTACTTACAAAATGTTCATGTTTCAGAGTGAACTTAATGCTGTCTGAAAACAGATTACCGACTCTACTTACTTTGGATTTTGCTCATTTAGCTGAAAGTTTTCCCAGTGTTCCTGAACGTTTCTTGAGAGTAAATCTATTAATATTTATTCGATTTAATCCTTTTATTCGGGAGTTTAATTACCATTCTTACCTACAACTCCAGATGTCAAAATGTTTGCAATTTAATGTTTAGTCATCACTTTATTTAGAAGTCTCCAAATAATAAATTATAAGTGTGTAAATATTTAGTTATATCTTCTAAAATAATGTTAGTTTTAAACGATTCAGGTTTTCAAAAAATATAAACCAAATTCGCAAAGTGTCCGATTGATTGTTTCTTTAAGATATACGCTGGAAATATTGTGTTTTTATGAAAAGAAATCTATTTTAAGACATTCTTTGAGTATTTTTGGATAAATATCTGCAGTTTTAGAAAATCTGACGCACATATTTTAAAATAAAACCAGTTTTTAACGAATCGCACTTTTCAACAAAAAAAAAAATGCTACATCTATTGTTTCTCTAATATGCACGCTAGAAATATGTTTTGCTCAAAATAGAAATAATTTAAAAATTTTTTTACAGTAATTTTAAATGTATGTGGGCATTGTCAGAAATTTTGAGGAGCATGTTTAGACATAAAACCAATTTTAAAGAACTCCAATTTTCAAAAGTTTTTAAAAAATTCGCTAAGTGTCCATTCTTTTGTTTCTTTAATATTTACGCTATAAATATCATGTATTTGGGCAAATTAAATCGATTTTCCAAATATTCTTTATGTATTTTTAGAGAAATATGGGCAGTGACTATTCACATATGTTATTGATATTCATAAAAAATAGTTTTTTCTGTGATTTAAAACATTTTACTTAATTCATCTTCAAATGTAGTTAAATTCACTATAAACTATGACAACTTACTTAGCTTTTTTAAGAGGGTCTTTTAAGTTATTAAACCTATTAGTTTTAGAAAAATTTGCCCCCCCCCTGTTCTGTTTAGTCCACGAACTTGGCAGGATTCTTTAAAATAACTTTTTAAAAACATGGAAAAGTTTTTGCGGTTTTAAGTATTTTCAATTGTTTCTCTTTCCAGTGTTTTCACTCCTCATTGAACAAGGAATGCATCTTTCCTGGAACACCTCAGTCTACCGTATCGAACACACCGTGTTCGAGTGAAGATGATGAACCCAGCCAATCCTCCTTTAATTTTTCTCCCAACCTTCAGGACACAAGCGAGTACGAGTCCGATGACAGAGGAATGGACGTGGAAGAAGTGAACCTGGACGTCCAGCGATTGTGCAACGAGCCATACATGGTAGACCGCAACTCAAATGACCCATTCCTGGAAGTTGATCTCGGGTCAAATGTATCTAGTGATGAATATAACGAGTCGAACTCATATCCTTCACCTTCTGAGGAAAGATGTCTCAAAATCGCTTCTTTAAATAAGATGGATGAATGTTTGGGTGGCCGTGACTTTTCACTCCAAGGCTTGAGTACATTTTCTGACACTCAAAGGAAACGTCATAATTTCGAGAACACTATCGAAAGTATTATGTCACCCGATCTGGTATCTCAAAAATCAAACCTTGATGTTTGTTTCTATCCAAACGATCCATTACTGTCATTTAAGCAGCACGCGAAAGAACCTGTTAAGCGGAAGTGCACCCCAGAAGACCCTGAATTGCTATGTCTGAAGAAGAGTTGCAGAGTTCAGAAAGGTATGCGTTCTAAAAGTGTGACCAAACGAGATCTGTACCTGCATTCACCGTCCGGCAGTTGTCACAGCCGTGAGCCAGTTTCTGAACAGACATTTTCGAGCGACCATTCACGTTTTTCTCATTACTTTTCACCCTTAAGACAATATGAAGCGAATAGACGATGTGGTGAGTGCAAACATCAAAATTAATTCAGCTTCAATATATGAAAGGATAAATGAAAAACATTATCCTTTCTTATATAAGCAATAAATTTCCTGTTGAGTCATTATTATTCAATTATATAAAATACTAACCACATTTTTGAACGTTTCTTAAAAATAAATATGTCCCTCGCACAGGATTCAGTTTTTCAAACATATCTATTGGACAAAACCACCAAAGTATTATGAATCCTAAAAGTATGCGACAAATTATGTGTATATAAATATTCCGAAATCAAGATAATGTCGACTTTCACGGGTGATATCAGCAATCACATAGTCGCTTTGGTATATGTCCAAAATATTTGTTATATCTGATTTGATATTAATTTATTCATTAATATTATTATATTTATCCGATATTTTAATGTCTGATGAAGATAGATAAAAACACCAGTGTTCGGAGTACCGTTTAAATGGTAGTAGCAGTTTCAAGTGGCACTTGACCTAAACAAAACATTGATGTGGGGCATACCGGGCAGTGGCCCAGAACCTTAAAAAAACATTAATATAGGGTATACCGGGCAATGCACTTAACTAGACCTAGCATATATTTCCGTCGTTTACCAAACCGACAATGTTATTGTCAGTATTCGCCGGGTGAAATCAACAACCACCAGTTTTTTTTCACAGTATGCACAGTAATATAGTCGCAAAAACGCCTTGTTTACTATCGTTATTTTGATTGTTTAATGTCACAAAGATATCATAAGTTTATTAAGTTAAGATTATAAGTTTCCGAAGCTTATATGACCAGCCCTTAGCCAATTAAATGTTTAATTTCCACAAAGACGCCGAAAACTTATGTTTGCTGTCTAATCCATGTTGCCTGGTTCGGGCTTTTTCTTAGAAAACCGAGTAAACATCTATGCATAATTCTTTGTATTGTTCTAAGCCTTAGAAGTTCAATTTGGTTTATAACTTTAGTTGTTCTTAACCTTAGCCTAGTGAGAGCCTGATTCCCATAAGTGAGGGAACTTCTTATTAACTGAAAACTTTTCTTTTTACATAAGATGACGTATTACTTTTTAGTAACATGCTATGTTTTTGAAAAAAACTTTAACAAGTTTTGAATCTCAGAATTTCTGCTTCTTCAAATAATGGGGCATAAAGCATTGCTTTATGCTCAAGCACTTTATATGCTAATAAAGGAAGCAATTAAGCTTGTATAAAACAGAGAGTTATGAGACTCCAAAGAATGATAGTTTTATAAATTAAACAAAATAAATTCTCAAGTTTAACATAGTGTTGACGTTATGCTAAACAAAATCATTATTAATACTAAGTTCATCCAGTTGGTCCAATGCCATGCATGTGCTCGAACTGTCCCATCTAATTAAAACAAGTGAATATTTGCAAGTCACGTCACGCAGGATCAGAAAATCAGGTTCGATCACACACGCGTGACGGCGTCTACAGGTATCCAATTAAATCTGATCCGAAAATCGATTCATAGTGAAAAGTTACCCAAGCTTTAAAGCTGTACCCTTAAAACCCATGCACAACCACGTGATTAGACAGAAGCATGTGATTAATTGCAAGCATCCAATTGGGCATTGTATCAATTAAAGTTCCTGTTATGTAGCTTAAAAAAATGTTCTTTAGTTATATTTTTTTAGGAAATATAACTTTTTTTTATAGACAATATTCGTTATTGTTATTACATTATTCATAATTAGATATAAATGTTATTCATTTTTAGATCCTTATACTTCTGCTTCTCAGAGTATTCCTTTGACTCCCAGGACAACTCGGAAGCTAGCATATGAAGGTGCACGAGGTCAAACTAGATTAGTATTCCTCTAATTACTATTGCTTTGTTAATTTATTGAGAGCATATAAAATTCGTTTGTATGCAATTCTGTTTGTTTGTTTTTTTATTTGGTATACAAAAACAACTACAACCCATTCACCCGAAATTTGGTGAGCATTTGGCTTCACCTCCTTGGACGCTGAGTTCATTTCAGCGCGGGAGTAAGAGGAGAGACAACCCTTAATGCGTAAAATTGACACAAACAGTCAATTCTTTTACACATTTCGTTACTCTAGCTAATTAAATACATTTGAAAATATATTTAATGTATTATATATATGTATTAAATATATTTAATGTTAAAAAAAATTCACATAAAGATTGCGCAATAAATATTTTTGTAATACGAGCGCCAAATAGCAACCTTCTTCAGGATTGTTCTCATCCTTCACCAAAAAATAGCAAAATAGTATAGACGGAGCCAAGTGCCAACCCCTGGTGAACGAACTATAGTTCTCTTGTTAATTTGTGTTTAACAATATATCTGTGGAACTTACTGAGGGAATCAAAAAACTTCCAATTGGATATCTTGAAGTGACGTAAGTGGGTATCTCGAGCCTAATTTGTTGTTAAAACGTGGCTTCGTTTAAGTTAGAAATGTTCTTTCCATTCTATTTCGAGTAAACTTACCCCGTCGAATATCAATTCTCTTAAGTTAGACATTTTATAAACCTTCACAATGATTTCAATTCTTTCACCAGATATTTCTTACTTAACAGAAAAACAGGCACGGATTCAAGTAGAACATAAACAAACCAATTATGCATTGAAGTTGCCAAGTACACAAAACGAAAATATATCACGTGTTACAATGAAATACATAAACGAACAATAATTTCAGCAAATTCAATACGCGATATGCTTGTATTTCACGTTAATTAGCATTCTAACTTATGCGGAAAAACTTAGCTCAACTTTGACTCGCTATTTTGTTTATTTTTCAATCAACTGGTACTGACGTCAAAGATCACATGTGTGGGTATGTTTGATTTTCTTCTTCTCGAAGTGCAAGTACTCAATAACAAAAATAGCTCTCCTGGATATAATTTGATTAAGAATTGTTTTTTACGCTAATTATACTCTGAATAAAGAAACGTAGCAAAGATTTTTTTTATATTTCATATAGTTTCAACAGTTATGTGTAAATAATAGCATTACTGGACTCCAAGTTCAGAAGACCTATGTCCCCAAATAAAAAAATCCGAGAATAATTTCCCTCTATTTACTTTTGAAGAGTGAAATTTAAGATAAAGGAGTTAACAGAAATTAGGTCTACAAATTGTGACATTATCAATATATATAACATGTATTCTAAATGTCCCCAGTGGTCTCATTGTTAAGACACGGTTCCCAGCAGATCACTGTGCGAGTGGGTGACCACTTGGATCAGTCTGCGTAGGGATCAAGGATGTGCGGTATGGGTCCTCATTAAACTGATCTACCGTAAAATGCTCGAACTTGCGTGCAGGTTGTCGGCTACTGAAGCGGGAGTTCCATCCCCTCTTATGATGGCATGTCTTCGGATCTTACTTAGGGATGTTTCCCATACTGTCGCCAAAAGCCCATTCTGCAGCTTTAGTGCGAATGAACTACAACTGTATTCTAAGTAACACATTAATTTTGCAAAGTAAACATTTTTAAAAGTCTTGGCAGATAAGGCTATAATAAACAATTCCAATAATTTTTATGCTGTAGGTTAAATCAATGTACATTAATAAAATACATTGAATTAAATTTTTTTACATTTACAATCTATAATTTAACACTTTTTTCCCTCACAATCTTTTCATGCTACTCAAGATTTTGAGGAATATGTTTTAACTATGCTGTTGTTTGAGCCACTTTCATCACATGCCAAAAACTTAAAGGATACATATCATTGTAGAAATATCCTTATAAATATTAACAAACTTTGATGACAATGGAAAGAATTCCAAATTGGTGCCTACTCAAATAGTCGATAAATTTTGACAACACATGGTCCGTGGAACATAAAAAACTAAAAGAAAAAAAATAGGCTGATACAAAAATACCGAAATTAATAAAAAGTTGATTAACTTAATTAGAATATAAACAAACATTTTAGAGATAAGATAAAAATTAAGTTTTATGAAATAAATTTTTAATAAATGTACACTTGATCACAGATAATGTTGCTTGAGATGAGTAATAAATGTACATAAGTGATTTAGCAGCTAATTTTATATTGCTTTCGTTCGCTTGATTGGTGTTTAATATATCAGTTTTAATACTTTATTTTAATAATAGTTGATGAAATGCTCCTGCTCATGATAGCTACGGGAATTTGTCTAAAATGAACCTCTCACACACAAGTGCAATAAATTTAGTTTATATCAAATAAAGTTATTGCCACCATCACAATCGTCTCAGAAAATTTTTACAGAGCGTGTTTTTCTTTGTCATATCTCAAAAACTATTAAATGAAATTTTTTTTAACAAGATGTTGATGTCTAAGATGAAAACTACTGTTTTGCGTAGCGTAATTCAGTTTAGTGAAAACTGATAGCTGTAGAATTGCGATTAATTTGAAATTAGAGTTTGAGAAAATGAATAATTAGTCTTAGTTTTTAAGTTAATAAATAAGTTATATCGGCGGTATTTAGGATTTTTCTGTGTAAAGTTGAAACCAATTGCAGCCTTTGACTGAAATTAAAAAAAAAATATTTAAAAAAAGCTGACATTTTCTAAAATTTTGGTGTATTCAATACTGAAAGGTAAAGAAATAATACGTATTTATTTATTTGGTGAACCTTAACCATTTTAATTTAATTTGGGGACTTGATGTTGAAACTGATATACACAATTGGCAAATATCATCTCCTGCTCTTTTCTTTAATTCATTTCTAAGAAATTATTTTTAAATTTAAAAGTTTAGTTATATTATTTTTTAAACTTATTTAGGTACATGTGGTATGTATATTTTCCTTTTGGTTGAGTTTTATAATTTGAAGGTACCTAGCCAGAAAAAATTAAAAAAAAAAGAGGTCATTTTCACATTAATTTATTAACGTTATTCCAATTTAGTTATTTTGTATTTGAAGTTTTTTCTTTATTCTGAATTTAATATATTTTTATAGGTTGCATTTAATAATTAAAAGAAAAAAATAAATCAAAATAACGCTTTTTCCGCGTGAATTCTAAATAGAAAACTGAATTGCATGAAGTTTATAAATACTTAAGAAATTCTTCTAGCTCAAGTAAAATACGAGTTTCACGATCTTCTAGTTGTATCATTTTCTTGGACATTTAACATGTAGAAGTGGTGTTTCGATGGTTACCGATATGACTAAAGAATGGATCCCCATTAAAAGTGTAAACATTTAAAACACGAGCCTTCTTTTAACATTTTAAAAGAAGCTGTCTTTGTTCCTTGAAAACATTATTGTAACTGCTGAAAACATATTGTCTACTGCTTATCATTTTTTTTTTTGTGCGCTGTTTTACTTACTGTTTTTTAGGCAGGTTAAGTTAAGATTTTACTGACATAATTAAATGGATTCTTATCTTTATGTGCTGCTTTTTAGCATTTCACGTTTACAGAAACCATAATTCTCTAACATTTATTATAGAGTTCTATAATCATTTACTATATTTTCAGTATTTACCCAACTAATCGGTTATTTAAAAAGTCTCTTTTTATATTGCAGTTAGCCAATTTTTAATTTATGTTCAGATATAAATATTCAATAACTGATGTAGTATACCTTTTATCTAACTAAGCATGATTACTTGTAATAGAGCTGCAAAATGAGTGAGCGAATTCTAATCTAATGCTATCAAACAAAAGATATGTTCATACAGGTAAGAAAAAGGGCTTTTTTTTTTTGCTTCAATCGTAATTTATTACTTTGATAAATTAAGATATGTTTTTTCAATAGGAATGGAGATTAAAGATATTCTTGTTTTCAATACGTTATTTTTTATGTTTCACGCTTAACTTAATATTTTGCTCTTCTATTTTAACCGGTACTTTACTTTTTATGCTCTTAATTTCTACTTTTATTTTTACTATGTTTAGTAAAGTAAAAAGTGTGCATACTTCATATTTTAAGCTTTACTTTTCATTTTATGGTTTACAACTATATACAATTCTTATTTTACTCTTTATATAAAATTTTGCACTCTATTTTACTTATATTTACTTTAATTTGATTCACGCAAGATTTAATATCGGGATGATTCACTAAAATATTTATACATTATTATTATTAAACATTATTCACTAATTTAATATTTTTTTTTAATGAAAAATAAGATCCTAATCGAAGATACGACAAAGAAAATTCTACTTAGTTATTTATGACCTAAAGAAAACATTTATTTAACGCTTTTTACTTGTAAAAGAGCTATAAAATGAGAAAGCAAGTTCTAATTTAATTCTATCACACAAAAATTATGTACATACATGCCAGCTAAAAAAAAAAAAAAAGTGAATTTTTATCTCTAATAGCTTTTTAACTATTAATTCGTTAAAATTAACGTGTTGTTAAATTAGGACATGATTTTTAAGAGTAAAAATATTCTTCTTTTCAATACCTTATTTCATGTTTTAGGGGTAAAGTAAAAAACACACACGAAATACATTTTAATTAAATTCACAAGAATCAGAAGATCAAATATAAAGTGTAAATAATAATAATAAAATTATTAGTATAAATAAAGTATAATAAAATATAAATTAACATTTTAATAAGTTAACTTGGCTGCCTTTACAGTTCTCAATAGCTTCATCTTCTTTCAATGGAACTTTCTCACTCAAATCTCCCAAGTTGACGTGAATTGTTCATCATAACATAAGGATTAGGATCGTTTAGATTTTAAATCAAATTTTTCTTCCATAATTAGGAATAATGCGTTGGAGACTAACGAACACGACAAGGATGGCATACGTTGAACATTTCATCTTCTAAATAGTTCTGCGACTTATCGATTTTGACAACCACTTTTCCAAGTCTATTTCTTTTAAGATCCTGTAATGAAAGTATACTATTTTACCTCTTTATAACATGCTATTACAATTCATAATGTTTGCAAAATTTCTAATTCTTATTTATAGAGTAGACGGGAAAAGGTAACTTCTGGAAAGTAAAGCCATACGAGACAACCATGCTGTGTGATTCAATGCCATGGTCAAATGCTTCCCCTCTACCATAGCTGAATAAGTTACTTTTAATCGTAATTATATCATTAAACATTTCAAAATTTTATGAACAAGTATACTCGAAAAATTATGTTTTTTCTTAACTGCAACATTAGTTTAATCATGATTTATTTGAAAACCATTTACTAAATTATGTAAGAACAATTAAACATGAATATGAGATGTATATACCAAACCATTACTGCAAAACATTTACTGTTAATCCATCAATTTGTAATGTTTTTTTTAAAACTAAAACAATTCTTTTTTAAGGGATAAAAATACGTGATTTATTTATTTTTGTTTGATTAAATGTAGTGATTTTTACTATGAGCATTATTTGTTCAAATGACTAAAAATTTTTGTATGTTTAACTAATTATTCACTAAATTTAATTCGATATATTTTTTCATAATACCTTGAAGGGACTTAATTTATGAAATTTAAAAACGATTCCCCCAACTAAACTCTAATCTCAGGTATCCACAATTTTTTCTAAAATTTGGTAGGCGAAATATAGTTTATTCTCATACTTTGATATTTGTGTTAATTAATTAAATTCTTTATTATCTCAATGACATCATCGACTCTATACGATAAGAAATAAAAAAAAAAATGACTGATTCCTTCACAGACGTATAGAAGGGTGTGAAAAAAGATTTCTATATAACAAGTTTAAGTCAATTCACTAACATTGTGCCTTTAATTTATTTTAAATAATTGTTTAATTATTGAGTTTAGATGTCAATACTGCTTCTCTTTTTGTTGATATCAACATTTTAAACAAAAAAAAAAAAATATTTATTCACGATTTGTTTCTTATCCATCCTTATTTACGTTAACATATGGATAAGTAACGAATTAGTTTTTTTCTGTTTCATATGCGTTACTTTTAAGCGCTTAATATTATGCATTATTTATAACTTTCTTATGCGTTAATTTAGCTCGTTTTCTTATCCTGCACATTAAACTTAATTTTGCGAGTTATTACACTTTTATTTGTGGTGTGACTTCTACGCGTTTAATATTTTACGTGTTACTTTTACTTACTTGTTACATGAATTATATTTTACGCTCTACTTTTTTTGTCGTTGCTTTTTTTCATATGAATTTTTACTTTTCTTATGCCTTACTTTTTCACTTTTACTTTCTTACACATTACTTTTTATTTTAAGCGTAATTATGTATTACGCTTTAATTTTCTTTAAGCGTTAGATGACAGTGCTAAGTTTTAACTTAACTCTTTTGAGCGTTAAATTTTATTTTTTACTTTTCTTAATATACACTTTTAATTTCATTTTTTTAAGCGTTACTTTTGCGTATTTTTTTCTCTTATGTGTTGTTTTTACTTTTTTTCGTTTTTCTCTACTCAATAGTTTACGCTTTCCTTTACTCTATATATTTCTTTTTTTTTTCTCAATGCGTTATACTTTTACGCATATTTTTTCGCGTTTATTTAAAAAAAAATACTTTAATTTTTTTGCTTTACTTCTATCGTATGCGTTTCTTAAGCGTTTATTTTATATTATATACTTGCGTTCATACGTTACTAAAGTTTACGCGTTACCTTTAAATTGAAAGAGTTTTTAAGTGCATGTTACTTTTAATTTCTTGTATTTTTTATACCTTCCTTTTCTTTATGCGTTTTCTATTCGTTTAATCTTCCTATTATTTTATTTTTATTATTCTATTACTTTTTAGCTTCATATTTTTCAAAGTGTTCCTTTTATTATGCGTTACTTTTACATGCCTTAGGCGTTGCTTTTGCGCATTTTTTTCCTCATGCGTTTTTTTGCACGTTTCTCTATTTCTTTCTTTACTCTATATTTCATGTTGCTTTTCTTTTACCTTTAAGCGAGTTGCTTTTATTTAAGCATTGATTTTCTTACGCATGACTTTAACGTGTCTATTTTAATTATACGTAATTTTCACTCGAATGCGTTTTTCATTACTTGCAAATTCTTTCTAAATAACGCATTACTTTTCTATCGCGTTTTTTCAGTGTAACTTTTTTATGCTTTATTTGCAAACTTCTTATTTTAAATATTATACTTCACTTTCTTAGTTACTTTTCGTGTTTACTGCTTTTATTTATCCTTAATGTTAAATTAACGCGTTCATTTTATTACGCATTACTTTTATCTTAACGCTTATATCATATTTTAGGCGTTACTTTTCATTGTTAATATTCTTAGGCGATACTTTAATTGTTTACTTTACATTATGTGTTATATTTAGTCTTCAGCTTGCTCCGTGTGACACATTAACTTTTACGCGTAGATATATATATATATATTTACTTTATTATTTTTACTTTTCTAGTGTCTTTTTTCTCATTAAATACATTCTAATATACGCGATTATATTTCTAACGCTTTATTTTTAGCTTTAGTATCCTTAAACAATTTATATTCTTCTAATGCGTTACTTTTACTTATCCTATACGTCATATTTACCAGTTTCATTTTGTAATGCAATTCTTAAACGCGTTATTTTATCTTGTGTTACTTTTACTTATATGAGTTGCTTTATTCTTTACTCCAGATTTTACGCTTTCTTTTACTCTATATTTTATGCATTTGCTTTTTTCTTATCATTTACCTTTTCTCATGCCACGTATATATTTTTCACGCTACTTTATTATGCGTTGCTTTTACTAGATTACTTTACTTAGGCCTTATTATTCTTTAAGTATTACTTTCCCTTAAGCGGAATTTTTTTCATGCGATATTTTGACTTTTCTGAAGCGTCAGATTTAAGAGTTCATTTTTATTTTGAATTCCCTTAACGAGTTTACTCGTTCTTTGCATTGTAATTTACGCGTTTTCTTTATGCGTTGCTTTTACGCGATTACTTATCTTATACGTTACTTTTAAATGTAAGCGTTTTTATATTTTACGCCTTTTTTTTTCTTTATGTGTTACTTTTGCTTTTATTCTATCATTATGCATTACTTATATGGGTTGCTTTTTTATATTCTTTACCGAATCCTTTACTGTACATTATACAGTGTTTTTTTCCTTATGCATTATATTTACGTTATAGGCCTTCTTAAGCTTTACTTTCTCCCGTTTATTTTTTTATGCATTATTTTTACCCGTCAAAATGTTTTTTTTTCTCTTTAATTTACACACTATCTACTTTATATGTCATTTTTTTTAATGCATAACTCTTTTATACGTTACTTCTATTTTTAAGCGTTGTTTTGGCACCTTTCTTAACGTGTTAATTTTTCTTACGCATAAAAATGTCATGTTTAACTGTTACTTATTTTGAACGTTGCTTCTATACCTTACTTTAAAGCGTTTCTTTACTTATATATGATTTTTTTACTTTTTATGCGTAGGTTTTACTTGTTTTCTTATGCGTTACTTTTTCTTTTATACGCTACTTTACACTATTATTTACCCTAAACTACATGATGTTCTTTACAATACATTTTACGTGCCATTTTTCTTTTTGAGTTACTTTTACGCATTACAATTATTTGTTACGTTATATTTTTAGATGGTACTTTTTCTTATACTTCAGACTTTATTTTTCGCACTTTACTTATAGTTATTTTAATCGTTATATTTAGACTCAACTTTTAATTTTTATACTCTTCAAACTTAGTTTACTTAACTTATTAACTTTGTACTTTTATTTACACTATTATTCATATCTACTTTACACGCATTTTACCATTCATTACACTTTATTTTACACGTTTTTTTTCTAGACTAGATTAAATTTATATTAAATAAAGATTTAATTCAAAATTTATATTATGTTTAACTTCACACTTTACGCTTCGTTTACAAGACGCTTTACTTTATACGATATTGTATTCTATTAACTTTTTTAACTCTATATTTTACTTAAGCTTTTTATTATATTTTGTAGGTTATGATTATTTTTTAAGCCTTACATTATCTTATATTATGCTGTTATTAACATTATTATTTTATATCTCTTTACACGTTTTACAATATTTGCAGTATAATTACATCATTTTATACTGCTTTACGTTTCTCTACATTTTACTTTATATTTAACGCTTTGCTTTACACTTTCATATCCTATGTACTTCACGCTATATATTACCCTTTACTTACTTCGCGCTTTATGCTTTACACTTTTCGCTATATTCATTACGTTACGTTATACTTTATCACGCTTAACTTTACTTTACTTTATACTTCTCCTTTTGCGATTTTACTTTACCCGGTACTTTACTTTTTAATACTCTTTATTCTTCATTATAATTTCTACTTCTTTAATTTACTCTATTATTTTTATTTTAAAGAGTAAAATATTTATTAAAGTAAAAAGTGTGCATACTTTATATCTTAAGCTTGACTTTATATTTTATCCATTACTACTATATACAATTCTTATTTTACTCCTTCTATTAAATTCTGCACTTTGAGTTTAATTTTCTTTTGGTGCTTTTTTTTACGTTACATTTTACGTTTTACTTTTCTTTAAGCGTTAACTTTTTCTTAGTCATATTAATTTTCTTATATATATTTTTTTCTTTTCTTATATGTTACTTGTAGTTTTTTTATGCGGTACTTATTCTTTTCGAGCTATATTTGTGTATTATTCAATTTTACGTGCTACTTTATATATAATATTTATGTTTTCTCTTTAATTTGTCTTGTTACTTTTCTTATGCGTTGCTTTAATATTATACTGTAGCGCCTGACTTTTCTTTAAGCTTTTACTTCTCTTGAGCAGAACTTTTACCCGTTACTTTTTTTAAGCTTTAATTTTAGGCGTTTTCTTATCTTATAAATTACTTGAACACGTAGCTCATCTTCATTCTTTACTCCTTACTTTAATGGCACTTCATAACTAACGATTTACTTTACTAAATTTACTTTCTATGCTTAACATTAACTTTTTGTGCTTAACTTTCATGTGTTTAATTTCGATCTGCGTTAGTTTTTACAATAATTTTTGCGTTAAGTTTATGCGTTTTTTTTATCGCTTGCGTTACCTTCAAGAACCGAAATTTCTTATGCGTTTATTTTTCTTTGTGTGTTATATTTACGCTTAACTTTCCTTTTGCTTTGTTTTTATCTTAACTAATTACTTTTATGCGTTATAACAAAATTCTACTTTTCTGCTTACGTAACATTTAAGCGTTTACTTTTTTATGCGTTATTTACTCGTTACATGCAATATTGCAAGCGTTACTTCTTTTTAAGCATTTTACTTTTACGTTACTTTAATTTTTCTCGTTTTATTTTGTCATGTTACTTTTCATGTTTTACTTTCTCATGTGTTGCTTTTTAATTTTTAGTAACTTTATAATTCTTCTTTTTAGTTTATTATCTATATATATATATTTCTCTTACACGGCGACAAAAAAAAAGCCTCATTACAACTCCCCGAATGGCAACGCTAGAAAATCGACCAATGATTGCCGCTAAAAATGTCACATGCCAAATCTAGCTGAGGTGGCTCAACATATAGCGCTTTTAAAAACGGAAACTGAAATAACGAGAGAGAGCATTCTCACCAAATGTGATCTATTCCGAAATTCACCCTATCAGGTTGTTCAATTCAGCTGCGGCAATCGCATACTATTAAGCTAGGCCGAAGTGAGTAGTCTTTGTCGATAGATCTTATACTTAAGTTTTTAACAAAGTTGTGAATCGATCATGGTCATTATTTTTAAACATAATGTTTTGTTTATGCAGGCTTTTCCATTACAATTCACTTATTTAAATTTTTGATAGAGTTAATTATAGCCAGAATTTTAACCTTTTTAAAGAGATATCAGTTTTAAAAATTTTATCTTAAGATTTTATACTATAGCACATTTCTAATAGGTTTAACGAATTACATGTCATTTATTTGAATTCAAATTTATTTTAATGACTTAGTATTTACTAAAAAGATGTAATTTAAAAAAAAAGTTGTTATGTGGATTTGAATGATTGTTTTGAACTCTTAGAATTTTGTGCATTTGCAATGTACCTAAATTAGTAGCGAATGAAGCGAGCTTGGTTTGCGCGTTTTTTTTTTAAGTATTTAATTTTCTTAATTCTCTCCTTCTACACATTTATTCTTTTCGTGAGTAACTTTTAATTTTTTATGCGTTATTTTTCCGAGTTTGCATTTTTTTCATTACTTCTATTTTTACTGGCCATGATATATTTCCCCCACTTTTCATCACGTACCTCATTTACTTTTTTAATTCTACTCATTTGTTTTTTTTTTTATTCATTACGTTATGCTTTACTTTTCTTTAAACGTAACGATTACGCGTTTACGTTACTTATGCATTAGATATGTCTTATGCGTTATGTTTGCAAGTTTACTTTTCTTGTTCATTAAAATTTTCTTTTGAGCTACTTTCACGCGTTCACTTTTTTTGTACGTAAATTTTACGTGTTACTTTTCTCTTCGGTTACTTCAATGCATCATACGCGTTATTGTTACGCATAACTTTACACGTTTACCATTTATTACGTATAAAATTGTTATTCATAAGTTTTCTTTCACACGTTCTTAAATTTTGCGAGTAACATTTTGAGGCGTTACTCTTATGTCCTATTTAATATTAAATGTTAATTTTTTAGACGTTGCACTTAGCGTTCTACGCTTTAATTTGTACCATTACTTGGGCGTTAAATTTACTTTTTTTGCGTTATTTTTACAAGTTTACTTTTCGTATTCATCACTTTTACTTGTCACTGTTCTTATTAATTTTATGCGTTACTTTTCTTTACTTTTACACGTTTATATCGTTGCCTTTTTGAGTTATAAATTCTCGCTATTTTGACGAGTTTCCTTTTTTAATGTGTTACTTTTTAGCATTTACTTATTTATGTGCTCTTTACTTTTTCTGCGTTCAGTTTACACATTCACTTAACATTAATCTTCAACGGGTTTAAATTACGCGAATGCTTTACATTATCTTGTTATTTTAAGCGTTACTTTTCTTATTCTACACTCTTTTTAGTGTAATTTTTACTTTATTTTTTGTGTGTTACATTTACGCTGTGTTTTCATAAATTTTTTACACTTTTGTCCATTTAAAGTTTCTAATTTTTTTGAGTGTCACATTTTCAAGCAAACTTTTCTTCTCTATTCCTTTTAAGCGTTTTACGTTTACTTTTATTATTTTAACGTTTAGTTTTTATACATTACTTTTACACGTAGGCATTATACGCACTGTATTTTACGCTTTAATTTTCATTATGCGTTACATTTAAGTGTTCTACGCTTTAATTTGTCGCATTACCTTTCTATGAATTTACTTTCCTTACATTCTAATTTCCAAACTTTTTATTGTGTATTTTATGCTTTAATGCGTTAAATTTTCTTACGCGTTAATTATATTTTTTCACCTATCATTTTTTTACATTTAATATTTTCTTTTATCTTTAATTTTTACTCTACTTTTATATTTATATGTTTCACATTACTCGTCAGATATTACGTTATACTTTGCGCTTGACTTTATGCTTTACATTATACTTTTTAAAATTTTTTACGTTTTACTTTACATTTTGCTCTTTAGTTTTATATTATACTTCACGTTTCACATAACCTTCTTACTTCTTTCTCTTTACTTTAAACTTTATATTTTTCACGTTATTTTAAATTTAGCTTACTCTTGGTCTTACATTAGTTTTAGTCAAAACTTAATCTTTACTCTATTTTTCTCCATAATTTATATTTTATAGTTTACTTTACATTTTACTTGACACGCATTTTATTTTACATTTAATTCTACGCTTACTTTTTAGTTTATTCAATTTTTACATTATGCTTTCCGTTTCTTTACTTTACTAGTTGTTTTCTTAACTTTACATTTTGTAATTTAATTTATACTCCAAATCCTATTTTACTTCATACTTTTATTTCACACTTTACTTTAAACTATGCCGTACTTTTTACTGTATTATATTTTAGATTTTTTTTTACTTTACTTTTTACTATGTTGTACATTTTATTATTATTTCTACTTTAAGCATTGTTTAAGCTTTATTTTATTTTCTACATGATAGTTTTTTTCTTATTTTTTGCTTTATATTATTCGATATTTAATGTTATATTTAACGCTTTTTTACACTTAACACTTATTTAACGCTTTTATATTATACTCTTCACTTGCTTTACTTGTTCTTACATATTTTATTAAGCTTTACTTTCTACTATGCTTTACTTTTCTATACTTCAATTTTTATACTTTTCGATTTTTACTTTAAGCTTTACTTTTACATTTTACGCATTCATTTAACTCTTTTTTAATTTACTTTTTATCTTACTCTCTTTATTTTATACGTTTTAACTTTTTCTTGATATTTCACATTTTATAACTCTCTATTCTTTGCTAAAATTTCTACTTAATATTTTAAGTTTTAATTCATTTTACGTTTTTCTTTTTACTTAACGCATATTCTACTTCATTAAATATTTTACTTATTTGCACCTTATATCTTCGCTTCACTTTATATTTTAATGCATTACTGTGCGCAATTTTCATTTTACGCTTTATTTTAAATTTTATTCTTGACATTATTATATGCTTAACTTTTTATTTTATTTAAGCCTAATTTATTATTTAGATGCTTCAGTATAACATTTGCATCAATAACTCACTAATTTAAGCTGTTTTCCACGCAAAATTAAACCGTATTCAAAAATACGACAAAAAGAATACTACTGATATATTTATGAACAAAACAGAAACATTTAGTTTATTTTACGATATTTAATTATATTTTTTTGCCCCATTTTAGGACTATATTAGAATGGTCAAGGTTTACCCGCAGCTCTATACATATAATTCTTCGCTACTTGGAGATTTAATTAGTAACTGTTTTATTTTAATTGGATAATGTACTATTTATTATAGAGATATTTCAATAAAACGTTTATTTATTTAATACTACAGGAGATTACTGACGTTTCATTATTACCATTGTTTGAAAACATCATTCTATATCAGGACGTTACAGTTAATATTGTTATTTATAATTCATTTATTAAATTTTTTTAACCTATTTCTCGCTAGTCTACGTCAAGATTTTAAATGCGTTCAGCAAAATAATTTATCATTTTAACTTACTTATATCGTGCATTTTTTCCCGCAATGGAAGTCCTTATTTTTTTTTTAAAATGGCTTTAACATGATTAGAAGGCCTCAACCACTTTTTGGTCTCAAACTACCGATTTTTTTTTTGTGCTTAAATTTTGACGAATATGTTGTAAGTCTTGAATGTAACTTTTAATTTTTTTAGTACACGAAATTATGTTTGCTATTAATATATCTCTTTATTTATATTATGTATTCTTTTTATTTTTTTGAAAACTTCTATAAATGCTGGTTAATATGAATACGAAAATTATATTAAACTCTTCTTTTATATCACTTACCTTTTAAAAGCTGTGATGTCGAATCATGGCTGAATTTCTTTTCATGAAGTTTTCGAAAGCTGAAAAAATATCAATATTTATTATTATTGCATTAATGCATCATTATAGGGATCTTCCATGCTTGATGCAAGGACATAACAGGGATGTGGATTTGTGATTTACTTATTTTTTTTCTGACAAGTAGCATACGTGATACGAGCAATGCTTACGTAAGCATTTAAATCATATCATTTTTCTTTAAGGCATTTAAATCAGAACTTTTTCTTAAAAAAATAAAAACAGACCTTCAGATGCCTGTATGACGAAAGGTCATTCTCCAGGTGGGCATTGGAAAAAAATGAAGCTATTTCAATCGTAATTTTTCCCTAAAGTGTAAACTAAAGTTAAGTATGAGTAAGTAAAAAATTGGACAAAAATTGCTTTTTTGCTACCATTTTTAAGAATTTCAAAAAATCAGCTAATATTTCTAAAGAATATTCTTCTCAAACTTTTATAAAATCAATTGAAATATTTACTTGTTTTATTCTTAGCAAAGTTGCATTGTTTAGTTAAGCCAAAAATTAGATTACTTCAGGAAAAGTCAAAATTAGAACAAGGTGTTGCGTTACTTTCTTCGGTATTCATTGTATAAGATTTGCTAATTTTTGGTGACAAGGAGAGAGGGGTGTGCAAAGTTGGGGAAAAAACATACTTTATTTGTATGTCTCCACATAAATCGAAAAATTTTCATATCTAAAGATGGTTCCTTATAGAGACAGAGTGCGTAGCCAAATCTTTTAACAAAAAATAAGCAGCTTTTAAGAACTTAAAAAATATTTTTAAGCACTATATACATTAACGAAATATCAAAATTATTTTTAAAGACTTTACATGATCATGATAAAATAACTAGCTTCTGACATAGAACTCTTTTTTTTGTTACTTACTCTTTTCTTGTCTTGAACTCTTTAAAGTTAAAACTAAAATTTGTTTATTTTCTCAATACGGTCTATGAGGAAAATATAAAAAACGAGAAAGTCCCTGATACTTCAACTTTTGTAAATATTTTGGAAGACGATATTTTTTTCTTTTTGAAACCGATTGAGATCTATTAATGAATTAGAGCACCTTTATTTTTTTAAAAGAACAACAAACTCTTGTGCTCTTTTTTGTTAAAAATTTAAAACCTTATAGTAAGGAACGATTATACCGACGTAATGAATTAGTAACCGTTGATTTGGTATAATTAGTTAATAACGCTTAACAATATGAAAAAATTTATATCAAAACTAGTAAACAATTTGCAAAAAATAACTTAAATACTTTGTTTAAGGGGCGTTAAAAATTTTTTTGATTGCTAAGTGGCTGGTAGAGAACCTAAGATCTGAACAAGTGAGTATTTTTTTCTCTCGTGTTGTCTTTTACACATTACCAACTTTAAGATCTTGCAAAGTATAGTTTTATACTTAATTATCACTCCCAGTTCCATTTATTCATGGCGTGTTTAAATATGTCACTAGTAAAAAAAATAGAAAATTAAATTACATAATTGGTATATTTAAAGGCAATATTTAAGACATTGTTTTAATGCTGTGATGGGTCAGGGGATAGAGCGCTCACCTTCCAATGAGGTGAACCAGGTTCGAATCCGCAGGTGACGACTGGTCGATTCGAATTTCGCACCCGGCTTGCATCGGCTACGTATGGTTTTCATCCTCACACCTGTGTTTGACACTCCCCCTCCCAATCGCTCAAAAGGAGGGGCTGGTTAGGGCATAGGGGTTAGTGTAAGATTACGGTCACTTGGCCCACCAATGACCAAGTATAAATTCCGCCAATGTGGGAATCGTAACTTGGCGGCACATAACCTAAAAATATAACACTTTTTCTCTTAAACGAATTGACTGAGCGAAATCGGAACTGCGAAATGATAGAGAAAAAATTAAGATCAAGATGAGGTGTGGAGAGACTGTAATGCGGTCCCTGTAACAGATTCATTACACTTTGGCAAAAAAATCGTTTGATTACTTAAGACAAAAAACAAAATTGAGTTTTATTACTATTAAATTCTAAATAAGAAATAAAATAAATAAAAATTCTATAAAATTCTGTTAAAAACATTCTAAAGTTTTAAATGCAGTTATTAAAATAACAGATTCTACAGCAGCAAATTTAATTAAATGTTCTAAAAAATAACTTTTGGTTATAAAATTAATTCATATTTATGATGTTTTAAATGTTAAATTCAATTTTTTTTGAATGTGAAATAGCATTTTTAAATTATGATACTTCAAAAAATATGACCATACTTAAATGGTGTTTCAAATTAATTATAAATAGAAATAGTATTTTATTTTAAGCACTTTATTTATTATAAAAAAAAATAAGAATTAAAAAAATTAAAAATTAATTTAGATTTTATGCGCGTACTTTGCTTGTATGAGAACTCCACTTTTACCATTCTAACTGAAACAAAACAAAGTTTAAAATAAAAAAAATTTGCCTTTGGTGAAAATAAAAAATATTTAATAGATATATTAGATGGTAAATAAAAAGTGTAAATTACTAGTTTATTCGATCTGCTAGGGGTAAAAAGCTTGTACTTCATCAACCAAACATATATGGCAGTATAAATGGTTGATTACATTTCCATCCAAAATAGTCTTTATTGGTCAATCCATACATTCATGCATTTCAACTATGTAGATTAAAATTTTTAAATAAGTGTAAAGAAACAGAAATCTCCGGGCCGCAGTAATTAACTATGCGAAAACTTATATGTTTATTAAGTTTTCTTGTGACATTGTACTTAAAGTATTTTACACAATTATGAAATAAGGTCGAAGAGAAATTTTTTGTTTCTGGAAAGTCATTCTTTGATGGTTTTGTTGTATTTTTCAGACAACTGAAAAATACAACAAAACCATCAAAAGCATTATTTTTTAATATTCTGCTATTTTTAATATATTGCTTAAACTTAATGCATTTGAATAAAATTATGCGTTTTAAATCGTGCATTTGCTATTTTTTTTTTGTCAGCATATTAATCGCTAAAAAAGTGTTTACAAATTATTTTTTTTTAAAAATTCTGCTTGTAATTTTTTAATATTTCTACAAGATTAAAAGAAATTATATTGTTTAACACATCCATTGTAGTTAAAAATATTTTTAATAGTATAAATTTAAAAGTATACAATGTTTCTTAAAACAAGAAATTCCTATAAAAATGCTTTTAAATAAAACCAACATTTATTTTTCAAAAATAAATATTGCATTTTAAAAAAATGTGCACAAACTTTTTGATTGTTGAAAATATAATTCTGCTAGTTCTTCTTGCTGTTTCAAACATCCTAAGTGTATGATCTAGTAATCTCTTTTTTCTAAATACCTTCCACAGTTCTCGGTTAAAAGGTTTATAACTAAAAATTTGTTGAAAAGATTGCAAGCGAACCTCTCAAATCTGAGGATGCTGTTTCTTTCCAGGGCTTAAGAGAATAAATAGAATGGCTAGTTCACTCCGCTCTTAGAGCTGAAGCTACGATTTCCCTCCTCATGACGTCACTGTGTCCACAGATCTCGTAGTTTGCAAGCAAAGATATTATGATAACTTTGCATCTTCTCTTTGTAAAAATAAGTTAAGACTTTTTCTGGTTATTAGCTTTCAAACTTTATGTAATTAAAACATTATTTCCGTTTATAAACATAGTTCAAAAAAACGTTCTTGGTCATTATATTAAAAAAATACCATTTAAAACTTATAAAAATATTTTACTAGTAGGCGAAAATGACACTATAAATACTTTATTTTAAAAAGTTCAGTTTTAACTTTAATTATTAAAAAAAATGAAAGCATATATCGACACTTTTTTATCTACATATTCTTTTATAATAATAAGTTGAGTTAAATTTAGAATCCCTGATTTTAAAATATGCCGTTAATAGCAATTTGTTCATACTTAATCATTAGGAAACATCAACCTTAAACGCAAATTACTGAAACAAAATAATAATTTAGGTTCATAATGACATTAGAAATTTTACAATTGTTTATAGATATTTAAATTTTAGATGATATAATTTATAGATATTTAAATTTAAGAGAATAAAATTTTTTAAAAAAATCATTAATATTTAGAATAACTACATTAAAAAATATGTTATGAAATTAGGAGAATTTCAACTATACACTATATATTTTATTTATACTTTTTACTAACGTTTTAATTTTCTTTGACTTTATCCATTTTTTAATTTTTTTCACCTGCCTATTTTTTTGAGTAACGAGGCGGTTTCTATTTAGATAACGAATTTTTATAAAAGTTTTTAACGATAGAAAAAATTTATTGCTGATTTATATTAACTGTGTCATTTCAGAATCCATTCTTTACATAGTTGCTCATTTACTTTAGGAAACACGCTGAAAATTATATTTTTTTCCTTTTGTTTTTCTATCAGAATTTTTGCAAGTTGCAATCGCGCAAACTGGCATTTCGTTAATAGTTTTAAATTTTTGTAAATTCACTGCAAAAACTGAGGAAAGTGATTATAGAAAATAACAAATGTCTTAGAATATGTCACAAAAAGAAATGCTCCAATATTAGTTAGAGCTAGTAAGGCCGAACGCTCTGTTTTTGAAGTAAAAGTGCGAGCTTTGCGCCAAAGTGACGTCACTAGAGAAAATCGGAGGATCGGCGTGGCGAGAGTTTCTTCAAAGGAGTGAACCAGCCCTTCTATTCTCTTTAACCCTGGTTTCTTTCTCTATATTTTGTTCTATATATTTCATTGTCAATAAACCCTTGGTGATAAATCGCGCCAAGCTAGTTTACCGGCTAAGCACTAAGGAATTACAGAGGCTTTGAGTAGAGGGGGGGGGGGCAGATGAAAACCTGACCCTAGGATGAAACAACTACGACAGCGCTCTGGCATTGACCCTAGAGCTGACGTTCGTTAATAAATTATTGAATTACAAATTAAAATGCCTATACAATCTTCAAGAAGATATTAACATAAAACCTATTAATTAGACAAGAACCAATACCAGAGCCGTGATGGCTCAGGGGATAGAGCTTTCGCCCTCCAATGAGGTGAATCGGGTTCAAATCCGATGGCTGGTCGATACAAATCCGCATCCGGCTTGCACCGACCACAGTGCTGATTTGATATATCCTATGCGGTAGACGGATCATAGGTTAGAATCCCCTTGCCGTCAAGCTAACCATGGGAGGTTTTTGTAGTCTCCCTCTCCATGTAACGCAAATGCGGGTTAGTTCCATCAAAAAGTCCTCCACTAAGGTAAATTTCTCCCCATACTTGATCTCGGAGTTCCCTTGCCTTTTGGATTGTGTTCAAAATTACAAGGATAAGGAGTGAAACATAAGTAGTCGTGAACCCAAAAATTGGGTCGGCTGTTCAACGACGGTTATAAGAAGTTACATAAAAGATCCTATACCATTTATGACATGAAAACAACAAATTTGTATTTTACCTTCAAACGTAAGATCTGATTGTGATACCTGATCGATAAACCACAAGTTTAAATTTCACCTCCAAACATTTGTCAATTCAAGGAAATCGTAAGACTAACGTAAATGTTTGCTTGCTCATCCACAAAACTAGTTTTGACTAAAACAAATTTCAGTCAATTTATTACTTAGAAACTACAATCTTGAATTTCGCACTCAAATGTTCGTCCATTATAGCAAATTATAGGAACCATTTAAAATCAATCAAAGCAAAGTTTACCTTAATTTTTCCCTAGAAACACAAAGTTTCAATTTCACCTCCAGAAGATAGCCTATTGAATAAAATTGTCATCACAGCAAAAGTTTTTTATTAGTTTTCATTACCCCATCAACCAAAATTAGGTTAAAGGAAAAAAAAACAAAAAAAAAACACCACAACATTTCAAATTACGGGTTGCAAAAACTGTTCGTCGTCGGATTGATTTTCATATCCTCTCTACAGGGCTCGAAAAACCGCCCGTCCTCGGCGGTCAAAAATTCCCCGCGGACAACAAATTTCTCGAATCCGACGTCCGCGCGGACGGCCATTTTCCCGTTAAAGTTCGTGATACATTTTCAATTTTTGTTATCTTACCAGAGTCTATCGCCTCATTTCTATAATGACCCTCTAATCTAGAAATACAGCAACATACTGCGCTTGGTGGAATTGATGTTTTTTTTTAAAGGAGTTTTTCAGTAATGAACTTACAAAAAAACACATTACGTACTGGTCTTAACAAGAAGCGTTAAACGCAATTATGAATATCTACCTAAATAGAAAACCCCTTTCTGATTTCTGATCACAAAACCTCTGTGAATCATTAGATTGATTGTGGAACTGGCAAGCGTCATATTTGATTCATTTAAAAAACGCAGTACCCTCGGATAAATTGACATTCCAGATAACTTGACCTTTGTCATTTAAATTATTTCAAAGAAGAAATAAATTATTTCATAAAATAAATACTAGGTTACTATTAGTAACCTAGTATTTCTTTTATAACTGTATAATGTTATCCTAGTATTTGTAATCTTAATAACTACTAATTCATTGTGCAATTTATATGACAAATGTTTGTAATAAATAAGAGAAAATTATATTTTTATTTATTTCGAAGTGACTGGTTAGTTTAAAAGGAGGACGGGTACATTGTTGGACAAGCCGTCCTCGGGGACGGTTAAAATTTCCGAGTTTTTTCGAGCCCTGCCTCTCTCTGTACGTGTTTCTAGGCGTCACAAAATTTTTTAATTCTTCCGCATTCACATTTATAAGAAAAATCACCGTCAAGACAGTAATTATAAGTTAATAAAAAAGAATATAAAAATACTTTAAATTATCATTATGTAAATACATCAAGAATGACTGCTAGTGAAAACAAAAGGAATTCTAAACAAATTATCAAACAGCAGTGGTCGCCATTGCAACGACACATGCGCACTGTTTACCATTACTCTTGAACACAGTTGAAAAGTGTAATGACTTCCAAATCAAGTGCGCACGCTATCAACCCCAAACCAAGACGCATTTTGCAATAATAAGTGCAATATAACTTTTGCGCTACATGACTTTCAAGGTAATTAGCGCAAGATAACTTTTGCCTTAGAAATTTGAATACAGCCTTTAAATATTCACTCATTGAAGGAAATTGTTATCCTAACAAAAAGTTTTGTTAAGCCAATCATCAACAAAAAAAAAAATGTTCAATATAAGTTTTAGTTAATTTATTACATAAAAACTGTAAAATTTAACTAAAAATTGTAGGAAACTGTTGGCGCAACAAAAATTTTTATTATTTCCCACCCAGAAAAAAAATATGGCTAAAACAAATTTTTGCAAATTCTTAATCTAGAAAGAAATTTTGCCTCAAAACATTAGCTCACTTCACAAAATTGTTAGAGCATACACTGCTTTAACGAAAAGTGACGTTAGCTCTCCCACCAGGAAAAGTATGGCCATTTCAAGTTTCTTAAAACGTACAGATATAAAAATTACGAAACTACAAATTTGAATTTCACCACCAAACGCTTAACTAATTTTAGGAAACGTTAGGCGTTTTTAAAGAGAAAAGCTTTGTAAAGCAAGTTTTAGGTAACTTTCGTCCTAGTTCAAAAGTTGTGGGAAATATTTAGCGTTGGTAATCTGACAAAAAGTTCCATTGATATTCCCTCCAAAAAATTATGACTAAAACGTTTCAGCTTAATTATGACCTAAAAGTGACAAATTAGAAGACTATACGTAAGTCCATTGTAGTGCAGTATTGCTTGACCCCAACATTGTTTGAAAATAATGGTGTTTTAGTGTCGCATGTTAACAAACAATGCTCATATCTAGAGACTGGATTAAAAATCTGAAGACAAGGAACCAAACTATCCGGGGACTTACTGGTCGTTATTTTAAACCAAATGCACACGTTATTTATAGACAAGATGCTTTTGAAGTATTCATACATAAGTAAATTATGATATATTAGTAAATTTGTGCTTAAATGTATTTTAATTTTTGTTATCACGCATCGCTCATAACCTTCCGCCCTCTTTGCCGGAAAAAAGAGAGCAAATCACAAATCCCTTTCCAAGTTTAGGTACTTTCGTTATATTTGAACGGCTAGAAAATTTATTGAAGCAGTAAAGAATAATTCTTACCAGACAAAATACTATTGATGAATCACAAAATACTATTCTCCATCCATCATAAAGACAACATCCTGTCCTATAAAATGCAAAGTAATCAATAACATATGAATAAAATATCAGCCTTTTAAAAGAATAATAAATTGACGACACATATAAATATATGGTCACTATTATTTATTTGTTCGAATAAAAAGTTTATAACAATACTATTATATGAGCCCAATTCTTTCCCATACCTCTTTCAACGAAAATTTTCCCGCTAGGTATAGGGGTGAATTATCATGCACCATTGACCACAGGGAGACTAAATATATATATATAAAATGTCACTTAAACAATTGCCTGCCACTCGTCACCTGACGCTATTTTTTCCACTAAAATTGTGCTTCAAGATCAGTGATTTCGATTTCTTGTACTGCGCAAGAACGATGTTATTTTCTCCGAAACTTTCATTCTACGCATTCTTGACTTTGCTGTTTATAATAAAACTTGCCTATACCAGAAAGCCCGCTTTGTAAAAACAAATGAATTTTAAAGCAGAGGATGCGTTTCTTGTTTTTCACTTGCGCCATTTATGGCCTAGAATGCGACTTCAGACACACACACATCACAGCCCTTTTAAAGGATGGACCCACTCATACATCCATCTAGACATCATAATTTTGACCTGAACCAGAGAATGATCCATCTCCAATTCAGTTCCCACAGAAATATGATTTTATATGGAAGATTTTGTGATCAGTTAGATTTAACGTGTACCAGTCACCATCGGGAGAGTTTTCGGCATTCGTGGATCGAACTCACGACCACTTGTACATGGTCCCAAACAGGCTATACCTGTCTCCCACGAATTCTCTCATTCGTGGACGTTACCAGATTTCTAAATATGATTTTAATGACGAATTGAACTTTTTTTTTTTTTTTTTTTTTAATCTTCTCCACTTGCGGTAATACGAAAAATCTAGATTTTCAGTGCTTAAAGTTTCTTTTGAGAATTAAATACAATTTCTTTATTAGAATTAAATGCTAAATTATTGTTTTTAACGACGCATTTATTCAGGCTCATTTCTTTGGTGTTTATTTTTATTATTTTCTTGATGGACTTTTTCTACTCATTGCTTTTTTTTTAAACTTTCGGATTTTTAGTTTTGTTTTAAGAATGAAGAATTTTTTTTCCGTCTCATCTTTTTCTATAATTTTGTAAACTGTGTTTATATAAGGGTATAGTATTTTTTAATTTGAGTTTCTACTAGAATTGTAGAACTGTTTTCTGTTATTCTATATTTCCAATTTTTTGTTTCAATAGACGTTAACATGATGCGCTTTTTAAGAGTGTAGTGTATCTGTCACTACGGAAATATAATTCCAGTTCGCTAGTATATAAGTCATGCTAAATCAATTCTATGGTGGGGTACCTTTTCATAGATGAAGGTTGACATTGTCGATAACTACTAACCCCCCCCCCCCATTTGGTGACCCTTGTGTTATTTTTATTTTTTAAATACACTATTGTCCGTTGTATTACTTTTTGGAATAACTACTTGAATTCGGTAATGTACAATTTTCCTCTCTTATTTAGTCAACTGCTTTGCTTGCACTACTTAAAATTTAAACTTAATGCTTAGTAATATCTTTTGTATTGTATTATATTAGACTGAAATTTTTTAAACATTATTGTAAAAGACTTGAATGAGTAGTGATTGAATTTTAATATACGGACCTTAAATGCTGTTGTATTTATTTCTTAGTATAATATTTATTTTTACTGTGAATATTTCCAGATAACCTCTAGTTATTGAATTGTTCTAATGCATATTTTTATATATATATATATATATATATATATATATATATATATATATATATATATATATATATATATATATATATATATATATATATATAAAACAGTTTAGTTTGTAAATTCTTGGATCTTCAACCAGTTGCTTAGTTTTTTGTTACAATGACTGATAAAGATGAAACGAGAACTGAAACTGAAATTCATAAAATTGGCCTTCGCTTACCTGGATTTTGGATTGATAAATTAAGTCTATATTTTACGCAGATTGAGGCTAATTTTAAATTATCACGGATTACTTCTGAATGTACTATGTATTGCTGTTTAATCTCTGTTCTTGATCAGCATATTATGCAAGTGATTGCAGACTTGGTTAGAAACCCAAATTTGGAAAAGCCTTACACGGCCGTTAATTATAGACTTTTTGCAGAATTTTCCTTGTCCGAGAGTAAAAGAATTCAAACGTTACTTCAGGACCTTGGATTGGGGGATTCTAAGCCGTCTGCCTTGTTGCGACATATGCGAGAATTGGCAGGATCTAATTTTGCAAATGAGGTTATTAAATCTATTTGGCTATCTCATTTACCCTCGTCTATTCAGTCTATTTTAAATGTTAGTAGGGAAGGTTTAGACACTTTATCAACTTTGGCCGATAAGATTTCTGAAGTAACTAGTTTCTCTGCAACTTCAAGTCGTCATGAAGTTGTAGATAGAGATTCACTTATAGATCAAACAGCTCAAATGTCTACGGATTTGGCAGAGTTGAAGAACGAAATAAAATTTATGCGTAGATATCGAAGTCTATCCCGTAGTCGTTTGCGTTCCAATTCAAATGTTTCGAAAAATTTAAAGTCTCGCACTTTTAAATGTGAAGCAGAGAGCCAAACTGACATAACGAAAATTTGTTGGTATCATGGGAAGTATGCCGAAAAAGCATACAAATGTATTGAGCCCTTGCAATTTTAATTTAAACTGATGAGCTCTACTATTAGTACGGTGGTTAATAGTAGTGAGAATTTAAAATTTAGCCACCGACTTTTTGTTTCGGATACCAAAACTAGGTTACTGTTCTTAGTCGATAGCGGATCTGATGTAAGTTTATTGCCATCAACATTTAAAGGTTGCAAGCCAACATCAAATTATGTGTTGCATGCTGCTAACGGCACTGCTATTAAAAAATTTGGTGTTAAACTTTTGTCGATCGATTTTAGTTTACATCGAAAATTTGATTTTACATTTATAATTGCGAATGTTTCAAAACCAATTTTAGGCGCAGATTTTTTAAGATATTTTGAGTTGTTAATCGATCTTAAAAATAGGAAATTAATTTATAGGAAAACTTCTTTAGCTCATCAATGTAAAATCTTTTCTTCCTCAATTCAAAGTGTTAAAACAATTTTTGGCAATACTAAATATCACGATTTAATTCAAGAATTTTCTGAAATTACCAGAGTTAGACCTAATTATCTTAAAATTAAGCACGATACAGTGCATTATATTAACACGATTGGTCCTCCGGTCACTTGAAAAGTTCGCAGATTTAATTCTGTTAAACTTCAAGCTGCCAAATCTGAATTTGATTACATGCTGCAACAGGGTATTTGTAGGCCATCCAAAAGTCCTTGGGCCAGCGCTTTACACACGGTTGCAAAAAGTAACTGATTGGCGACTTAAGGCGATTATAGAGCTTTAAATGCCTGTACTCGGCCTGATAAATATCCTTTACCAAATTTGCGGGATATTTCTCAAAATTTGTTTGGCAAGAAAGTATTTAGTTTTATAGATTTTGTTAAAGCATATAATCAAATCCCCGTAGCAGAGAAAGACATTGAGAAAACTGCAGTAATAACACCTTTTGGGTTATTCGAATTTTTGTATCTGCCTTACCGGTTGTGTAATGCACTTCAAACCTTCCAACGTTTTATTAACGACGGTATTTATATGGTTTAGATTTTGTATTTGCTCATATTGATGATATTCTCGAGGCAAGTGCAAACGAGGCAGAACATTTGTATCACTTACGTTTAATATTTGAACGTTTAAAACAGTATGGTTTAACAATTAATGCTTCTAAGTGTATTTTTGGATCTTTTGAAGTACCCTTCCTTGGACATTTAGTGAATGAGCATGGTGTTAAAACCCTTACCACATAAAGTAGATGCAATGGTTAATCATTCTAAATCCAAAACTCTAAAAGATTTAAGCAGGTTTCTTGGATGTTTAAATTTCTATATGAGATTTATTCCCAAAGCGACAGAATTGCATGCCGTTAAACTCTTTACTTGGGGGTAGTAAAAAAGGCGATAGTAAAACTATTAACTGGACTGCAGAGTTAGAAAATTCTTTCGAAAAATGCAAAGAAAGTATCGTAAACATTACTCAGCTATCTCACCCGGCATCTGATTGCCAGTTAGTGCTGTTTACGGACGCTAGTGACATTGCAGTAGCTGGCGCTTTACATGAAAAAACTGCATCTGGTTATATACTTTTATCCATTTTCCCCAAAAAGTTAAATAATGCCCAAGTTAAATATTCTGTGTATGACAAAGAACTTTTGGCTATTTATTTAACAATAGTTCATTTGTTGGAAGGAAGGATATTTCATGTTATAACTGATCATAAACCTTTGACACACGCCTTTGCCCAAAGTTTTGAAAAGTGCTCTCCAAGACGTTTACGACAACTAGAATTTATAGCACAGTTTACTTGTAACTTACGATATTTAGCAGGCGCAGAAAACTTGGTGGTAGACGCTTTGTCAAGGGTAGAAGAAATTGTTTTTCCTGACAAAATTGATTATGTGCAAGTTGCAGTTGAACAGTTGACTGATGAGGAATTGCAGGTATATATAAAGAATCCAGTTGTTACTAATCTTAAATTTAAATTAATTGTTTTGCCAAATTCTGATGTAAATTTGTATTTTGATGTCTCCCAAACTAGTGCTCGTTTGTATGTACCCATGAAATTTCGTAAAATGATTTTCGATTCTGTACATAATCTTGCACACATCAGTGCCCGATCTACTGTAAGACAGTTATGTAGTACATATGTTTGACCTTCAATTCGAAAAGACATTGTTCAGTGGTGTCGCACTTGTTAAAGTTGCCAAAAGGCTAAAATACATAGACATTTCTACATTGGGCGAAATTCCCGTGCCTAATGCTAGGTTCCAGCATGTGCATTTGGACTTGATTGGCCCTTTACCGATGTGTAGAGGATATAAGTACCGTTTGACTTTAATTGATCGGTTTACACAATGGGTTGAGGTGGTACCTTTGTAAGATATCACGGTAATATAGTGGCACGAGCAGTGTTTTTAATTCGGGGTTTGGGCTCCCTGTTAGAATTTCAAATGATCAGGGAAGACAACTGGATTCCTTCACTTTCAAGAAATTAGCACAAATTCTGTGTGTTGAAATTATACGTACAACTGCATACAATCCCAAGGCCAATGGGATGATTGAACGTGAATTGGATGATGAACTAGTGGTATCAGTTCATCGAATTCTATCACGGATATAATTCAGGTGGGGGAGTACTGTAGTGCATCTACCACTACGGAAATATAATTCCAATTCACTAGTATATAAGTCATGCTAAATCGATTCTATGGTGGGGTTACTTGTCATAGATGAAGGTTGACATTGTCGATAACTACTAGCCCCACAAGAGCATTTCTGATGATTTTATACTTTTTTCTATATAATATGGGGAAATAAAATTTTGTTTTTGAATTCAATCCTATTTGTCTGTTTGTCGTTTGCTTATATCATAACTGTCAGAAATACTGTTTTTATATATTTTTTATTTATATTTGTCTATCTTTATTATTTTATATTCTATAATTGTGATTTTAATTTATATTATTTTACAATAATTTTATTTTTTATATTTTACAATTTCATATTTTTTTATAAATGTATAAACGTTTGCTTTTTTATAGAAGTGTTTTTAGTATATTAAGAATGCTAATAATTACGATAAAAAATTTTAATAAGTATAGATGAAAATTAAGTAAAGTATTTTTATATTCTTACATTTTTTTATCCACTTAATGATCTCAATTCTTTTTATTAACTTAATATTTAGGAACTACTATTATAGTTTTTTCCTTCTTTATCATTACAATTTTTTTTAATAAGCGTTGATTACAATAATATGTTTATATCCAGATGCAGCACTTTGTTTTCTCCTGAAAATTGAGTAATATTAAAAAAAAAACGAAATTTACAGTTTTCGAGTGCATGAAACTTTTGCATATCAGTAATTTGTAGTTTCCAGCGTATTTCGGATTGTACAGTTTTTACTGTAATATGGATTTCTGATCATCTTTCTTTTATTTGCATTAATCTACTTATGAGCTATATGTCGGTTACTTATCTACTTATTTTTCATTTTTGAATAATGAAACTCTGAACAAATTTATTTTACACTGGATCAGTATTTCAGGGGAATTGAATTTATTTATTAAAGATTCTTTTCGAAATCAAGTTCAAAATCCCCTTAGTTATATCTTAATAGCTTAAAAATTTCTGAAGCACATAATTAAAATAATTACCAGAAATATGAAGCAGCACAAAACACTTTTCCATAAATCTAACTCTTCATAAAGACCTGCCCTACAAAATGCAAACAAAGGAGTAATTTATAAGCATTTTAAAAGGAACAATTATAAATAATGCTGTTTAATTTACAACACAGTTAATGCATATATGACTAATGTATTTCAGTATTATTTATTTGAAAGAAAAAATAAATACTGAATAACTTTGATTATATGAATCTCTACTTGCCATTCTTCTATCACAGTTAGTCCACTAAGCAAAAAATATAACTATTGCGAAACAACTTTTAGTTAATTTTTGTCCCTTAAACTCATAGTTATGCAACCGAACTCATTGCTCATCTTAACAACTCACCATCCTACCAACTTAAGGATCTACCAAACACAAGTTTCAGTTTAATCTTTAAATGTTAACTAACCCATAGTAAGAAAACGTTAGCAGGTGTTGGCCAAACAAACATTTTTGTTAGGACAAAAAAGGATTTAGCTAACTTTCGATCTAGTAGCCAAACATTAGAATTTCGAAACCAAACTTTAGTCCATTTCACAAAATGCCATCAGGCCACGTGAGTTCTACAAAAATTTTCGTTAGCTGAGACGCCAAGAAAAGATACGGCCAAATAAAATTTTTAGATTTTTTGACCTAGAAATCTCAAGATTGAATTTTATTCTAAAATGTAAGCCCTACACTACCAATGAAAAGATATAGGCAAAACAAGTTTTATCTGATGTTTAACATAGAAACCGTAACTTTGAAATTTGTCTTCAAATGTTAGCCCGTTGTTAGAAATCAATCAAGGAATAGCCTCAAAAATTGTTCGTGATCAAACCCACCTAAACAGGATTTACTAATTTTTGACATGAAATATAAAATTTCAAATTTTGCTATAAAAATAATAGTCCACTATGAAAAATCGTTAGCTTAAGTTTTCCTGATAGAAACTAGACAAGATCAGAGAATAATTTTCTCCAATTGACAGTTCATTATAGGAAATTTAATGTACAGTCAGCAAAAAAAAAAAAAAAGATATCACCCTGAATAATTTTCGTTCTAATGATCGGATTTTCACTAACTAAGTGTCAATCTTAATGGTTCCTGGGGGTGACCTCAAATATGCTAATTAGTTAGTGCTAACTATTAATTAAGTTACAAAATCAGACACGAAAACGTACTTTCTCTGAATAAACATTTTTATAAAACATATTTGGATTCTTAACCTTCAAAATATAGGGGGTAGCCGCAATCTGGGAAATATGGTCTCCATAGTTTGGTCAGGAGAGCGATTCAAAGTTTGGACCCCTTAATGTTAATTTCACTTTTTGCGTTTTCAGTCATATTTTAAAAACTAATGAAGCAATTCAAAAAAATATTGCACCAACTCATAAAACGCATTTACCCAAAGATAATTTCATGAAAAAAATAATTTTTAATAATTATTAATTATTTTTTATTATTTAATTAAAGAGAGGATAAAAAAATTTTGAATTATAAGGTATGGATTTTTTTATACTATATTAATCTACATGCTTTTTAATTGAAAAATCTAAAGTTTCAACTGTTTTTATTTATTAGAAAATGAGAAAAATTAAAATTAATTATTTTAAAAAAAATAATTTGGCGACAATGAAAAAATGATTAAATGGGGCGATTAATATTAAAATGAGATAAACTTACGAAGAACTTGATTTAGCGCGCGTGGCGTAAAATTTCATTCATATTTTTTTCGCTAATAATCGTTTGCTAATCTTTTTATTTTTATTTTTTTAAAACTATAAAATACAATGTTTCTTTTTTAGTCCTCTAAAAATCTATTTGAAATTAAGTAAAGAAATTTGAATAAAACATTTTATTGAATAAAAACATTTTATTCAACGAATGTCGAGTTTTATAAAAGCATGCTTTTGATAGAATATGATTATACACCAGATTCTGCTTATTTAATGTGATTATTTTTTAGTTTTTTTTTTCTCAATAACTGATACAATTACAATAATATACATACGTATGAATAGATTTGGAATAAAATATTTCTCAGTTTCTTTTATGTATTTTTTATGAATATTAATAAAAATACTTAGTAAACATATTTAAGCATATCTCACATCATTGCAAATTTCTCAACATCTTATATATCGTGTTAATCTTAAAAGTAATTTTTTACTTACCTGTCCGGAAGTGTTTCGCAGAACTATTTTACCAACTATTTAATTAAATTTTAGCATTTTTAAAAATTTTATTCTACTACATTTATTATTTCTTCATTAATACTAATCAATTTTTTTAGTACTTTAATTTAGATTTTCTTTAAAGTAAAGTTCCTTTTTACATTATAGTCAAGTTTTTTTTAAAAGAATTATTGTCTGCTAGCTAAGAATAAAGCCTTGTTAAGAAATTAAAAACACTCCGCTGTTTAAAATTATTTAATGCAAAACAGCTGATTATTTACTTAGCATACTATTTTTTTCGAAAAAAGAATATAAATCATTGATTGTCTTTTTTGTTTTGTTTCTTGTGACTTCAACATAGATTATCTAAAATAGTGTCCATGTTTTATAAGTCACTACAAAGAGTATAAAGATACCGAACATAAAAAGCTGTCAAATACGTAGCCAAAACTTTTAAGCGTCTTAAAATATCTCAGTATCTTAAATGATTATTTCTTTATGATTCCATGTAGATTTTTTTCCGGATAATATACTAAACTATTTTGTTTAATTTTTTACTTTAGCACGATTCCCAAGATATTATTGTAGTATAATTTGTAATCAGGAACACTGCATTCTTTGTTTAGCAGGAAACACTAAAAATTGAAATTAGTAAAAAGTTTCCGAAGCCGTGCGAATTTTAGAATCATCTGATTTAAAAAAATTCAATAAAAAATACGTAAATTTCCGAACTTATTTTGATTAAAAATAAAAAAATCATAAAAAACGTGGCAAGAATGCTAACATACTTTTTACAGAACTGTGAAAACCAGTTTTTGCTATATTTCGTCAAAAGAGGATAAGAATGATATTGCTCCAAGGGACCTACTCAATAATTTCGCTATTTCCAGAATGAAATCTGTTTGATCGAAACATATTTCCTTGAAAATAAAAACGCGGAAAAAATTAACTTTTATTATTTATCTAAGCTTATTCCATTCATTTAATGATAGCGGTATCAAGGTTAAGGATATGCGATGGAAGCCCCGTTTACTATTATACTATAAATGCGTTAAATCATGTTGCTTGAATAATTTATTTTAAGCTCATTATTTAATAATTTTAAGCAAATAAGGGTGTAAAAATAAACTCGATCAAAATACTCCGAAAGTATACCCTAAAACTTTGGAATCTATATATACAAAATACCTTTTCAAACAACTTCGAGTAGGACGGAAACGCTAACTTGTTTAAAATAGTTGTCCTTGTAACTATTTAATTTCGATTTCTGGTGCTAGGGGACATTCCATTTTCACATTCGACTTTTGAAATTTTAATTGCAAACGGAATTTTTTTATGTCCTTAAATTAAAATGTTAAGGCTTGCAGCAAAAAAAAAAAATTGTACTGCATTGATTTTTTTACAAAGTAGCGAATTATTATTTTTTCAATCTTAGAACCTGTGATTATAACTTAAGTAAAACTTATTTTAATATCGAGTGAAATAATTTAATATGTTGTGTAACTAAATAGATAATCCCAAGAAATTGAATCGAAAATATAAAAACTTCATTGATTTAAAAATTAATTGATGATGATAAAAATGGACATGTTTTGAGCGCAATAATAAAAGTCACAAATTCAAGCTTGTCAAGTTTTGAGAATGGGCGATTATATTTGAACGCTCGAAACATGTCGACTTTCACTTCCCTCTTCATATTTTTTGAAGCCAGTTGAGTTTTTATCATCAATTATACTGTTTTACATTTGGGTCTTGATCATTATTTTGATAAGGATTTTACACTCGTTAAAGTAAAAATATTCATTTTCATATTTTAACAGGATTTATGTGGTCCTTAAAAACATAAGAGCATCAATATTGTTAAAGTTATATTTAACTTTAAAATTAAAATTTTGAGACCAGATATTTTGAGTTAATGAAATTAAATATTTTATCCTTTTAAGTTTTCGTGCCCCCATTTCAGTATCTTAAGGACCTTACAAGCTCTGTTAAAAGAGAGTATCATATCAGATATATATAAGAAAACAAAAATAATCATAGTATCAGTATTTGGTGGTAAATGTAGCTTATCGTACTTGAAGAATATGCTGTGCGATATTTTATGGTGAATTTGCGAACGTAAGCTTCTAAATGTATCGAAGCATAAGGATGCTATTTGCTAATCATCTTTATCCAAAGAAAACCTTGTAATCTAAATATCTAGCAGAATGAAGCGATTTTTGAAACAATGAATCATACAATATGCAACATATTATTTCAATATCTTATTCTTAAACATAACATATTTCAATGATTTTAAAATACCACTAAACATTCAGCAATTCCTTGAGTTATAGAAAAAAGAAATATCGTAAATTATAGAAAAACTTGTGAATGTGCATTAGAATTACTATACAATATACATTCTATTTTTCAAGCACTTTTTTTTTCTTCAAACTTTCTTGCCTAGAAGACTCGATTAAAGCTGTAAAAATGATTATCCCTAAAATTTTGTATATAGCCATAATAAGTTATGTTAATTTGATTTTAGTAGGAAATCCTCGAATAAATATAGCAAAAACAACATAATCTAAATAATATCAGATAAAATGTTCATGTATTTAAATTCTAAAACTTAGAAAATCATAAATAATTTATAATCGATTTAAATTTTCTTTTCAAGGGAGATTGAAATTAAAAAAACTTTGCTTTCTGGACAGAAATCAGCTTAAAAATTGTCAATTGCCTAGAAACTTCGAGATATTTTCTATAAACTATTAATTAAACCTCTCTGAGTAATCACAGAACATTATTTCAATTTTTTTTCCAATCAGAGCTTGGTTGCTTAGCAACCTAGTAAAATTAAGCATTCTTCTTTTGAATTAGTCAATGGGTTATCTTAAAATATTCATTTGCGCTGGCGACTTTTTTTGGCGGTTTTCTGGACTATCGCCAAATATATAAACCTTTATTGCGACCCTATTTACCACCCATTTTTTTCAAACTTTTGTCTACCCCCCCTAATTCAAGTATCTGGATTCCAAATATGTAAAAAAAATATATGTTTATTCAAAGAAAGTACGTTTTTGTGTCTGATTTCGTAACTTAATTAATAGTTAGCACTAACTAATTAGCATATTTGAGGTCACCCCCAGGAACCATTAAGATTGACACTTAGTTCGTGAAAATCCGATCATTAGAACGAAAATTATTCAGGGTGATATCTTTTTTTTTTTGCTGACTGTACACGTTAAGCTCGAAAAAACATTTCGATACCCTTGCCGTCAAAAATGGATCTGGTAAAACAAGGTTTAGGCAACTCTTGAGCTATGAGCTTCAAACGCTAGCCAGTAAAATAAAATCTTAAGCTTAACGAAAAGTTAGTTTATCCACCAAAAAATTGGCCGAACTGTGTTTTAACTAATTCATTACCTATTTGATTAAAGATTCAAAACTTTAGCTCATTAATCATCAGCCAAGCAAATTAGTGATCTAGTAACCACAAGTTAAAATATTAACTTCAAACGTTAACCATTTGTAATTAAATTGTTAAGCACGTGTTAGCCAAATTTAAAGTTTTTTAGAAATTTATAATTAAAATGATATGGGCAAAACAAATTTCAGCTAATTTTTGATAAAGTAACCACTAGTCAAAATTGCAGGATATCGTCAGCTAAGCAAAAAATTTATTAGTTAATCTATCATAAAAAAAAAAAAATAAATAAATAAAAAGATGTTTTTTTTTTTTTTTTTGCTTACTTTTGACGAAGAAAATTTGAATTTCGCACCCAAACGTAAGCTCATTGTATAAAATCGTTAAGTGACGTCAGCACAAAAAAAAATTCGTTAGCAAAATTACCCAAACATTTTACTGCCAAAACATTTTTTAGCTCCAAAAATATTTCAGCTTATTTTTTAAACAACCGCAAGTTTGAATTTAACCATCAAACTTTAGACCGTTATGAAAAATTGTTGGTCAATGTTATTCAGACCCTCGAAAAAAGGTAATGTCAAAAACAAACTTTACTTATCTTTTGTCTTTGAAATATTGAATATTGTTGCCAAATGTTAAGGTCCTTGTATTATATCATTAGACCACCATACACATTTTTTAACCCACCATTTCTTTGTGTTTGGTTTAACACAAAGTAAAAATCAAAGCAAGTTCTGGCTAACCTTTGACAGAGAAACTACAAGTATGAACTTAACTTCGAAGCATTAGCTCTTTCTAAAACCAAATGCAAACAGCAGACATTGCCGACCAAAACTTTCGTTAGCTCATAAGCCAAAAATATTTCATATTATGAAATTTTGAATTATGAAATTTTGCAAGCTTATATTTTACCTAGCAATATCAGCGGCTCACAGATGAAAATTTAAATCGTATGTTAGCAAGACTAAAAGTTTCGTTAGTCAGCCAAAAGTTGCCAAACTAATTTTCAGATAATGCATTACTTATAAATCATAACTATAAACAGTTGCATCTTTCAACAAAAAATAAGCACCTTTTAAGCACTCAAAAAATATTTTGATGCAAAATAATTTTCAATGACTTAACATAATTATGATAAAATAACTAGTTTTTGACAAAGAATTTTCTTGATCACATTATCCATTATAAAAGGATCAAGAGATTTTTTGATTCGATATCTGATGGTGGAAAACGAAGCCTAAAATGTAGAATAATCTTGTAAAATGCTGCAGAGTTGCACATGCGAGTGCAATAATCTCATCGAACTCAGCTCAGTATACGCACATGCGGACCCGCAAATATTTCATCAAACATGTAAAATGATTGTCTATTTCTTACGCTACGGACTGACAGTAATACCGAAATATATTATGGTTGAATGACTTGGGAAAACGTTGAAACGAATTTTGGAAAACTTTTTTTCGGAAGTTGGAATACTGCTCCAAGCGTTAGCTCCTCGGCACGCAACCAGCAAATAATAGGTAATGGAGAAAAAAGGATTTGTGCTAATTCCTGACTTACAAATCAAAAATTTTTATGCTGCTTTCAAACACTACCACCTCACAGCCGGAAATCGTTCGCCTAACGAAAAAAAGATATTTTTGTGTCTTAAATAAGCACTACTTACTCATATTCTTTTTAACCTTTGTCAGAAAAAAAAGATAAATGAACAAAAAATTATTTTTCTTCCATTGATACTTTCGCTATATATTTTAGAACACTAAAATTTCTGAAGCATAATCAAATTCTTACCAGGACTAATAGTGTACCACAAAATATCGATGAAACATATGCCATGGCTCTACACGAAGACATTTACAACCAGTCCTGTAAAATGCAAAGAAAGAATAAGATTTCAAATGAAGATATCAACATTTCTAAATGGACATTTAAGTAAAAAGGATCATCGAGAATTTACGTGTCCGTAAGTATTTGTTATAAAAAAATTTATTATACGAGGGTTGCTATTTATATTTCTGGCCTTGGCAACAGTAAGTGTTGCTAGGCGACCTCAAACGATTTTAATCGAAAGTTTGATATTTATAAACATAAATTCAGCAGACGATTTACCATTATAGCTTCATTTGCGTTGTTGACAGTAAATTGAAAAAATCTTCTTTTTCAAAAAATGGAATTTTTGTGCCATTATTTTTCATAACTTTCGACGTGGATTGTCAAGACAAGAGTGCTTCGATGAACTTAATTCTTTATTCAGCGATAAAGGGCCATCCTACAGCACTGTAAAAAATTGGTATAACGAATTTAATCGTGGTCGATGTTCGATCCAGGATTCGTCCTGAGCGTGAAAAAAATTTGTTCGTGTTGGATCCCGCATAATCTGACAAACGGTCAAAAAAAGGATCGTGTCGATTAGTGCAAGGAAATGTTGGAAAAACACGTTCAAGGTACATCAAAGGCTGTGTATAACATCTTCACAGGTGACGAATCATGGATCTATGCATATGAGCCGGAAACAAAACAGCAATCAACTGTATGGGTCTTCCAAGACGAGGCAAAACCAACAAAAGTTGTTCGAGGAAGAAGCACATCGAAACAAATGATTGCCTGTTTCTTCGGCATTAACGGTCATGTGGCAACAGTGGCGTTAGAGTAACGCAGGATGGTCAATTCTGAATGGTACACGACCATTTGTTTGCCAGAAGTCATCGGAGAAATTCGAAAAAAAGCAGAAGAAGAGGCAAATCATTCTTCATCATGACAATGCGAGCTCTCACACATCGACTCAAACAAAGGCATTTCTGACGGAGCGAAAGATCGAGCTGATGGGTCATCCGCCGTACAGCCCTGATTTGGCACCCAATGACTTCTTCTTATTCCCACACATCAAAAATAAATTACGTGGACAACGATTTTCGACCCGCGAAGAAGCGGTTGATGCATTCAAAACGCATGTTTTGGAGTTACCTCAATCGGACTGGAAAAAGTGCTTTGAAAATTGGTTCAAACGCATTCAAAAGTGTATTGATCATCATGGAGAATATTTTGAAAAACAATAAAACCAATTTCGATCATACATATTTGTTTTTTCATTATTAGGCCAGAAATATAAATAGCTCCCCTCGTATGAAGCCCTTACACTCCTATACTTCTGACAACCAAAAGTAGGAAATCATTAACCAAAAAAAATATTTCTGTTAGCCCACCCATCAAACATTTCAATTAGAGAGTTTGACTTTTGCCTTTAAACGTTAGTTCTACTGAATAAAGTTTTTTAACAAACTAGTCCTAATAAATAGTGTTGACCCTTTAAACTAAATAAAACTAAAGCTAAATCAAGTTTTAAACAATGTTAGACCTAGAAACCAATGAAATTTTTTTTACACACGTAGCCAATAGTAGAAAATTGTTGGTCCAAAATTTTCTTAAAATGACTTTAAAAAAAAGAGCCTATTGTGGTATTATTTTATAAAGAGCCTTGAGTGCTGGGCCCAGAAATATTCCATGATAGTTCAAAAATCTGATTTCTTTTTAAAAAAATTCCGATATTCATAATTCTCCTGTCTCCATTTTATTTAAATTGTAAACATTCCATTATAGTTAAAATGTCCCCTTTCCTATAAAAATTTGCGAAAATTTTCATAATTCTTCTATCCTTATTATTAACCTACTTGTATTGTTTACATTCCAAAATAGTTAAAATTTCTCATTTCATATAAAAATTTGTGAAATTCTTCCTAATTCTTAAATCCCTATTTTACTTAAATTGTTAACAGTCCGTGATAGTTAAAATTTCTCATTTCATAAAGAAATTTGCGAACATTTTCGTATTTATTCTCTCCATATTTTATTTATATTGTAAATATACCGATATAGCTAAAATTTCTCATTTCATATAAAAATTTGAGAAAGTTTTCATAATTCTTCTATCCTTATTTTATTTAATTTGTTAACAATCCATTACAGTTAAAATTTTTCATATAATATAAAAATTTGTAAAAAGTTTCATAATTCTTCCATTTCTATTTTACTTAAAATGTTACCTTTCCACGATAGTTTAAAAATCTCATTTCTTCTCAAAATTTACAAAAATATTCATAATTCTTCTATCCAAATTATATTTAATTTGGTAATATTCCGTTATAGATAAAAATTTTTCTTATGATATAAAAATTTGATAAAAATTCTCACAATTCTTCCATTTCTATTTTACTTAAAATGTTAACAGTCCGTGATAGCTAAAAATCTCATTTCTTAAAAAAATTGCAAAAATAGTCATAAATCTTCTATCCCTATTTCCGTTAAATTCTTAACATTCGGTGATAGTTAATAGTACTCATTTCATATAAAATTAGCAAAAATTTTTATAATTCTTCATTTTTATTTAATTTAAATTGCTAACATTAAGTGATTGCTAACATTAAAATTTGTCATTTAGTATAATAATTTGCGAAAATTTTCATATTTCTTCTTTCCTTATTTTATTTAAATATACTTTTCTTTTACACGTTCTTATATTCAGCGAGTTATGTTTGCGAGTTAATATATTACGTGTTTATTTTTTTTTTAGACGTTGCACTTACGCTTTCTAAGCTTTGATTTGTTCCATTACTTGTGCGTTAAATTTACTTTTTATGCGTACAAGTTTACTTTTCATATTTATTACTTTTATGTGTCACTGTTCTTATTAACTTTGTGCGTTACTTTTACGCTTTTTTTACATATAAATACTCGCTATTTTTATGCGTTTCTTTTCTTAATGCGTTATTCTTTAGCGTTTACTTGTTAATGCGCTCTTTTACTTTTTCTGTGTTCGTTTTACACATTCACTTGGCATTAAACTTCAACGCGTTTACATTACCCAAATGATTTGCATTATCTTCTTATTTTACGCGCTATTTTTTTTTTTATTTTACACACTTTTTAAAGTATAGTTTTTACTTTATTTTTCATGCGTTACATTTACGCTCCTTTTTCCTTAATTTCTTACACCCCTGCCTATTTAAGGTTTAAAATTTTTTGAGTGTTACTATTTCTTTATGCATTGCTTTTAAGCGTTTTCTTTAATTTTACCCGTTACCTTTCTTTTTTTAATTATTTTTAAGCGTTTTACGTTTATTTTTATAGCGTTTATTTTTATGCATTACTTTTACTCGTACGCATTATACTGACTGCATTTTAGGTTTTTTCATTATGCGTTACATTTAAGTGCTCTACGCTTTAATTCGTCGCATTACTTTTCTATGAATTTACTTTCCTTATCCTTGTATATTTTATACATTAATGCGTTACATTTTCGTTTTTCTGAGTTTACTTTTCTTACGCGTTAATTTTATTTTTCGCACTACTTTTCTTTTCACTTTAATTAACACACTTTTTAATTTATATTTCACATTTTTTAATTCTTTAGTTTATACGCAACGTTTTACGCTTTCCTTTAAACTTCACTCCTTACTTTACTTCATACTTCTCGGTAAACGCTTTATATTTCTTTTCATTTTCTACTATACTTAACTTTTTTCTCTAATTTATATCTTACACTTTAATTTACTTTTTCGTTGTACTTTTTACTTAACTCACCTTTTACTTTACACGCGTTTTACTTTTCTTTCTACTAAATATTGTAAGCTATATATTTTTTGTTTAACACTTTACCTTATACTTAACGTTTTTTCTTCCCGCTTTACTTTACTTCACACTTATCATTTTTTTTACACTTAATAATTTCTATTATCTTTACTTTTCACAACTCTACTTTAATATTTCATATATTTCCCATTACTCTTCAGGTTTGACGTTAAACTTTGCGCTTGACTTTATGCTTTATATTATACTTTTTAAAAATTTTTTACGCTTAAATTTACATTTTACTCCTTAGTTTTATTTTATACTTTAAGCATCACTTCATTCATTATGCTTCACTTTATGATTTACGCTTTACCTTATATCTTACGCTGCAATTTATACTTCACGTTTTACTTAAGCATAAAATTTCCACATGACACGCATTTTATTTTCCATTTAATTCTACGCTTGGTTTTTAATTTATACTTTTTTTACATTATGCTTTTCATCTTTTACTTCACGCACTACTTTACTAGTAGTTTTCTTTACTTTACATTTTAGGATTTAATTTATACTCCACATTCTATTTTACTTCATGCTTTTATCTATGCTTGACGCTTCAATTTAATACTTTACTTTAAACTAGGCTGTATTTTTTACTATATTATATTTTAGTCTTCTTTTACTTTACTTTTTAGTATATTTTAGATTTTGTTATAATTTCTACCTTAAGCATTGCGTTATACTTCAAGCTTTATTTTATTCTCTACAGACAGTTTTTTATATTTTTTGCTTTATATTATTCAATATTTTAATTTTATATTTAACTTTTTATTTTATACTTTACAATATATTATACTCTTCACTTGAATTTACCTTCATTTGCTTTACACATTTTTCAATATTTTACACATTTTATTAAGCTATACTTTCTACTATGCTATACTTTTTTCTATACTTCAGTTTTTATACTTTTCGATTTTTACTTTAAGCTTTACTTTTATACTTTACGCTTTTATTTAACTCTTTATTTTTTCCTTACGCTTGACTGTTTTTAAATTTACTTTTCGCTTCACTTTATCTCACTCTTTACGTAACACTTGAAATTATACTTCATATTTTATACACTTTACATGTGCGCAATTTTTATTTTATGCTTCACTTCATTTTATGATCAACTTGTTTTGATTGCACATAATTTATTAGTTAGGCGCTTCAGTATAACATTTGTATCAATAATTCACTAATCTAATCTTTTTTCACGCAAAATTAAACCATATTAGAAGATACGACAAAAAGAATTCTACTGAACTATTTATAAATTAAACAGAAACATGTAGTTTATTTTACGATATTTAATTTCATTTTTTTTGCCACATTTTAGGACTCTATCAGAATGATCAAGACCCGCAGTTGAATACATTTAATTCTTCGCTACATTGAAATTTATTTAGTAACTGTTTTATTTTAATTGGATAATGTACTATTTTTTTTTTATCGAGATGATTCAATAAAACGTTTATTTATTTAATACTACAGGTATTTTAATCTCGAAATGGTTTTATTATCATTGTAAGAAAATATGACGTTACAGTTATCATTGTTATTTATAATTCACTTATTAAAATTTTTGAACCTATTTTTTCGTAAGTCTACGCGAAGATTTTTAATTCTTTCAACTAAAAAATTACTTTAATTTACTTATATCGTAAGTCCTTATTTTTTTAAAAATGGCTTTAACATGATTAGAAGGCCTTAAACATTTCTGGGCGAAAACTACTATTTTTTTCTTAAATAATCATTATGAAACATTTGCTAATTTTTGGTGACAAGGAGAGAGGGGTGTCCAAAAGTGGAAAAAAGTATAAATTTATTTTTACGTCTCCGCATAAATCGAAATATTTTCTTTTTTATTTCTAAAGATGGTTCATGATAGAGACAGGGCGCGTAGCCAAATCTTTCATCACAAAATAAGCACCTATTAAATACTTTTTAAGCACTTAAAAAATATTTTTAAGCACTATATACATTAGCAAAATGCCAAAATTATTTTTAAAGACTATACATGATAAAATAACTAGTTTCTGACAAAGAACTCTTTTCTTGATTATATTAACCACCATAAAAAGATAATGCGGTTTTTCAGTTTATTTCAGAGGGTGGACAATGAAGTCTGAATTTGAGAATATATTGCAAAATACAGCAGAGTTACACATGAGAAAGCAAGAATCTCAACGAACCTATTTCAGCATATGCACATGCGGACCCGCAAAAATTTCATCAAACAAGAAAAATGATTGGCGCTTTCATACGCTACGGACTGACAGTATACCGAAATATATTGTGGATGAATGAATTGGGACAACGTTGAATAGAACCATGTGAAAAGCACGCTTTTGCATAATGCGTGACGAAAATCGACATGGTAAAGAAAAAAAATCTCATTTTCGAAAAGAGTAAATTAAGCACTTTTAAAAAACACTCAATAAAAAAAAGCACCTATAAGAGCTTTTAGAAAAACAAAATCGAAAATAAGCACCTTTAAGTACTTTTTAAAAACGTTGCGTATCATGAGAGATTCGTGAAGATGACACTAACAATGCAAAATACCTATTTAAAAATTTTAACGTTACAAACTATTAGATTTAACATGTTTATATTAGAAAAATGTTATTCTCGTTGATAATTTTTTAACTGCTTCTGTACTATTCTCATCCTAATTACTTACATCTGAAAAAAAGTGTCAAACATTACAAGGAAGGAAATATTTTTAAAAAAATTAAAAAGTTTAAAACTAATACATTTTACCTTACCTTATTCGCTGAGTTAATGACTTCCTCAAATTGGAAAGATTAAATTGCTGCTACCTAATTTTTATTTAAAGTAGTTAAATATTTTCTTGAACCACTTTATTTTGAAAAAAAATTTGAAATTACAATTTATATCTACTTTATTTTTATGTTCAAACTAAATATTTTTTTATTTTCCCAATATGGCCTGAAAGGAAAATATAAAACACTACAACTTCCTAGATACTTCATTTTTTGTAAATATTTTGGGAGAAGGAATTTTTTTTCTTTTTGAAACCGATTAAAATCTATTTCTGAATTAGAACACCTTTATCTTTTTTCAAAGAACAAATTCTTGTGGTCTTTTTTGTTAAAAATTTATTACATTATATAAGGAACAATTATATCGACGAAAAGAATTAGTAACGTTTATGTGGGATAATTAGTTAACAACGCTTAATAGTAGGAAAAAATTTATACAAAACTAGTAAACAATTTGCAAAAAAAAAAAAAAAAAAAAAAAAAAGGTTAAATACTTTTTTTTGAAAGGGTGTCGAGATATTTTGCCAAGTGCCAGGTAGGGAATTAAGATCTGAATTTAAGATTGACCAATTAAATATTTTTTTTCTTTGCACCGGCACATTGCCAACTTTAAGCTTTTGCAAAGAATAGTCTTATACTTAATTGTCACTCTCAGCTCCAGTAATTCATGGCCTGTTTAAATATGTTACTAGTTAAAAAAAAATTAAAAGGAGATTGCACAACTTGTATATTTAAATTTCAATATGAAAGACATTGTTTTAATGCCGTGATGGCTCAGGGGATAGAGTTCACCTTCCAATGAGGTGAACAGGGTTCAAATCCTGGTGATGACTGGCCGATTCAAATTCTGCACCCAGCTCGCATCGACCCTAGGGCTGGCGTTCGTTAATAAATTTTTTTATTACAAATTAAAATGCTTATAAAATTTTCAAGAAGATATTAACACAAAATCTTTAAACTAGACAAGAACCAATACTAGAACCGTGATGGCTCAGGATAGAACTTTCGCCTTCCAAAGAGGTGAACCGGGTCCGAATCCCGGCGATGTCTGGTCGAAGCGAATCCGCATCCGACTTGCACCTACCACAGTGCTGACTTGATATATCGTAAGTGGTATGGTAGACGGATCATACGCTAGAGTCCTTTTGTCGAAAAGCTTACCGTGAGAGGTTTATTGTAGTCTTCCTCTCCATGTAACGCAAATGCGGGTTAGTTCCGTCAAAAATTCCTCCACGAAGGCAAATTCCTCCCAATACTCGATTCAGGAGTTCCCTTGTCTTTTGGATTGGATACCAAATTACAAGGCTAAGGAGTTAAATATTAGTAGTCGTAAATCCAAAAGTTGGATCAGCTGTTCAACGACGGTTTTATGAAAAAGAACCTATACCATTTATGACCTAAAAAAAAAAATTGTATTTTACCTTCAAACGTTAGCCTAAATCGTGATGCCTGATCGATAAACTATAAATTTAAATTTCACCTTCAAACATTTTGCTTTTCAAAGAAATCGTAAATTTTAACGTAAATTTTTGTTTGCCCATACAAAACTAGTTTTGACTAAAATTTTTTGATTTCGCATTTAAATGTTTACCATTTTAACAAATTATAGGAACCATCCAAAAGCAATCAAAGCAGAGTTTAACAAAAAAATTTCCTAGAAATACAGCTTCATTTTGTCGCAAAACACGGGCTTCAATTTCACCTCCAGAAGTTAGCCTATTGAAAGAAATTGTCACCCAAACGAAAGTCTTTATTAGCCCATCAACCAAAATTAGATTAAAGGAAAAATAAGCGTAAGATAACTTTCGCTTAGAAATTTGGAATACTGCCTTTAATTATTCCCCCACTGTAGGAAATCGTTATCCTAACAAAACGTTTCGTTAGGCAACCCATCAATAGAAGAAGTATGACCAAAATAAGTTTTAGCTAATTTATAACTTAAAAATTGTAAAATTTTACCAAAAATTGTAGGAAACTGTTGGCGCAACAAAAAGTTTCACTATCCCTCCCAGAAAAAAAATGGCTTAAACAAGTTTTTGGAATTTTTAATCTAGAAAGAAATTTTTCCTCTAAACATTGGCTCACTTGTCAAAGCATATACCTTGCTTTAACGAAACGTATCGTTAGTTCTCCCACCCGGAAAAGTTATTTCTTAAAATGTATCGACTTAAAAATTATGAAACCACACATTTGAATTTCTTTACAAAACGCTTAGCGAATCGTTATTCATACTAAAAGAAAACAAGTTTTAGGTAGTTTCATTCCAAGAAACTTTAAGGTTGAATTCTGTTGTAATTAGCTTTGGTTATCCGACAAAAAATTCCATTGATATTTCCGACAAAAAATTGTGGCTAAAAAGTTTCAGCTAAATTATGACCTAGAAATGACATAAGAATTTGACTAAACGTAAGTCCATTGTAGAATTCATTAAGTAAGTCCATTGGCCATCTCTTGATCACAACTGAAAATAATGGTCTTTTACTGTCGCATGTTAACAAAGCCTAACATAAGTAAATTATGATATATTAGTAAATTAGAGCTTGAATTAATTTAAATTTTTTGTTATCAGACATCGCCCATAACCTTATGCCCACTTTGCCCGAAAAAGTGAGCAAGTCACAAATCCTTTTCCGACATTTGGCGCTTTCGTTATATTTGAACGGCCGAAAAATTTATTGATGCAGTAGAATAAAATTCTTACCAGATCTATGATGAATCACAAAATACTATTCTCCATCATAGAAAGACAACATCCTGTCCTATAAAATACAGATTAATCAATAAGATATGAATGAAATATCAGCCTTTTAAAAGAATAATAATAAATTTACGATGAATATAGAATTACTGACGCGTGTACCAGAACGGTCCAGTGTAACTTGCCGGGAGGTGACCTGGGGTGGGACCTGACGTGCCCACGCATGTCGTTAATGTTTCTGTAACCATTCCATGATGACGTAAATACCACGTCGTCGGCGATTCTCTGACAAGAGCATTATGACGTGCGTGGCACGTCTTTCCAGCGCAAGTGGTTAAACAATTGCCTGCCATTAGCCACTACTTTTTTCCGCCAAAATTGCGCCATGTGCTCCAAAATCAGTGATTTTGACTTTTTGTACTCCGCAAGAAAGATGCTATTTTCTGAGAAATTTTCATTCTATGCATTCTTGTCTTAGCAGTTTATAATGAAACTAGCCCATACCAGAAAGCCAGCTTCGTGAAACAAAATTAATTTTAAAGCAGAGGGTGTGTTTCTTGTTTTTCAGTGGAGCAATCTATGCGACTTCAGACACACACATGCGTCATAGCCGTTTTAAAGGATGGACCCACTCATACATCCATCCAGAGATCATAATTTTGATCTGAACCAAGGAATGATCTATTTCCAATTCAGTTCCCCCAGAAATATGATTTGATATGGAAGACTGTGTGACCCGACAGATTTAACGTGCACCAGTCACCATTCACTACATCTTCGGCCGGATGGAATTGAACTCACGACCACTTGAACATGATGTCAACGCTCGACTAACTTTTATTCGTGGACGTTACAAGATAACTAAATATGATTTTAATGACGAAAAAACTATTTTTTTTATTTTCTCTACTTGTGACAATACGAAAAATCGAGATTTGCAGTGATAAGGGTTTCTTTTGAGAATTAAAAACAATTTCTTTATTAGAATTAAATTCTAAATTATTGTTTTTAACGGCGATTTTATTCAGGTGTATTTCTTATGGTTTCTTTTATTTTTTTGATAGACAATTTCTATAATTGCTTTTCTTTTAAATTTTCGGCTTTTTAGTTTTGCTTTAAGAATTATTCACTATTTTTTTCCGTTTCATCTTTTTCTATAATTTTTTAAACTGTGTTTATATAATGGCACAGTAATTTTAAATTGAGTTTCTACTAGAATTTTTTTTCTTTCGTTTTTTTTTTCTGTTATTCTTTATTTGTAATTTTTTTTCTTTCAATTGACATTTTTATTATGACGCATCATTTTTAAGAGCATTTCCGATGATTTTACTCTTTTATCATTTTACTTTTTTTCCTATATAATATGGAGAAATAAAATTTTGCTGCTTTTGAATTCAAAACGATCTATTTTTCTGCCTGTCTTTTGCTTTTTTCATAACTTTCAGAAATACTGTCAGTACAGTTTTTATACCTGCTTTATTTTGTTTTTGTTTTATTTCTATTTTTATTATTTTGCTATAATTGTAATTCTAATAAATATTTTTTCTGTTTCTTGCTCTTTTTTATTTAACAATTTCATTTTCTTTTATAAATGTTTAAACTTTTGCTTTTTTGTAGCAGTTTTTTAGTATATTAGGAACGCTAAAAACTACGGCTTAAGTTTTTAATAATAGATGAAAATTAAGTGAAGTATTTTTATATTTTGCTCTCCACTTAATGATTTCAATTCTTTTAATTAACCTAATATTTAGGGACAACTATTTAATAATAGTTAAAAAAAATTATAAGCGCTGATTACAATAATATGTTTATATTTAGAAGCAGCATTTTTTTTTCGCCAGAAAATTGTGAAAAATGTTTTTAAAAAAAAACGAGATTTACAGTTTTTGAATACAAGAAACTTTAGCATATCAGGAAATTGCAAATTCCAGCGTATTCCGGATTGCGCGGATTATACAGTTTTTACTGTCATATGGATTTTTGATCATCTTTCTTTCTTTTACAAGTTTTTTTTGCAAAGATCTATTTATAAGTTTTATGTCAGATAGGATTCTACTTATTTTTCACTTTTGAATAATGAAATGCTGAACAAATTTATTTTACACTGGATCAGTATTTCAGGGGAACTGAATTTCGTTATTAAAGATTAATTTCGAAATCAAGTTCAATTCTCATCAAATTTTAATTTTAATTTACGTTTGATACTATTTAAAAAAATATTTCACTAGATTTATCCCAATACTATGAGTTTTGTTTAGTATCTAATAAATTATACGATTCTAAACTAACTCGAATTTTATTAGACATTACTGGTTTAAAAAATTAAAGCTTAAATTTTATAAGATAAAAATGTTATTTATATACCATACTTAAATTTTAAATAAAATTACTTAGGTACAGAATTTTTTTTTTTTTTGTATTTTAGAAATGAGTCGTGTAGTGTACATGATATTATGAGAAATGCTTTACATAAATAATATGAACAGATATTTTAATCGTTTTAAATTTTCAATTTTTGAAATATTGACCCTATAAAAAGGCTACTGGCTGTTAACAAAGTATTACTAATTTTGTCCTATTTCGCTCAGCCAAAAAAAAAAAAAAAAAAAAAAAAAAAAAAAAAGCGTAAAAAGTTGGCAACTGACGATAATTTGAAGTTGAACATCACCAATTTAACCATTTAGATGTTTGTAAATCATTCAAGGACGCCATTTTATGATTCCTCAATTCTCAGCTTTCTCGATCAATTTTACAAACATGTCTTTCTTATTTTTCGTATTGATTCATTAATATTTTCAACTAGATATAAAACATAGTGTTAAATGCTTGGTTTAATTTAAAATTTTATAATGTGGTTTAATACCCATATTAAGAATGTTACAAAAATTAGAAAATAACATTTAATTTAAAAAAAATTATTTGTTAAAGTGTAAAATGGACTATGTTTAATGAGACAAAAAAGTTATTCACACTCTTTATCATTTTTAATAATTTGAAAAATAAAGTGTTAAATAAAGTAAAAGTTCAATACAACCAGTATGGAGTAAAACGAGAAATTCGATATTACGACAAATTTCCAAGTTGCTGAAAAAATTCTGTCATTGAAAATCAAAAAATATTTAGATGACAAAATAAAAATTACTACAGTTCCAGGCCAAATTATTAGACGCACTATACGATTCTATGTAAAATTTTAATTATCAGGTGATACTATACAGCTTTATTGTTTTTTACGTGGTTGAAACTGGATTGCACTTGTTTACGTTCGTGTATCAATTGATTAACATTGTAACGCAATACGTTAAAAATAAAAACAAATAGGAAGTATATGAAAAATCTCCTGAATAAAAGCCCATTACATGTATGTTTAAATGTAAAAGTCAGGGGTCTGTTTAGAAGAAATTTGGGTCCGTTAACGAACCCTTTACAAAATATCTTTTCATAAAAACGGAGCCTTCACAAAATAATTTATCTTTTAATCGGACCCTTCACAGATTTGTTTATCTTCATTATTGTTTTGTTAATCGAATAAACCCTTCCCGGGAAGGTGGGGGAGGAAAGACAGTTCGAGACAAACTAAGTTTCCCTAAGTTTGAATTCAAAATGTAATATTCTAAGAAAATATTTCTACTTTTACACAAACATGTGCGCATTCTTATTAATATTAAATCATAATTTTTTTGAGAATAAATAATTGATCAATTTATATTTATTCATAAAATTAAATAATAGAATATTCTGTAAATAGAATGTAATTTCTGACAATTTTTTAAATAAAATATTACAAATTTATGAATTGTTTAAGTTTACTTAATGCGTAACACATTAAAAGTGATACATTACTAAGTTGTGTTATTTAAAATATGTCAATCGAAATTATTAAAAATGTGAGTGATTTTGTTTCCATTATTCGTCCGAAATGAATATTCCGTGTTGAGCAGTATAGGCTAAATACCAAATATTTGTATGTTGCATCTCTAATTTACTAGGAGCAATTGTTGAGCAGAATCTTGTATCTATTTACAATTTAAAAACTTGAAAAGGTTTTTAGCAATTTTTGCGAAAACAGGACCCTTTTAAATTCAACAAATTCACAAAACGTACAAATTCACAAAAGCAGGACTCTGGATGAAAGAATGTGATTTAACGCTTATTCTATATTCAAAAATTATGAATATATTTCACAATTTTAGAAAAACAGGACCTATCACAAAATGTCGGGACAGACCCCTGAAAGCATTGCATATAAACTCGTGCAAAACATGCAATTATTAAAAAAAAAACTACAGTACGTCTAATAATTTGGCCTAATTATTATAATATACTAATTATAATACCTGATAAAATAAATTATCTATATTTATATAATATACCGTCTAATTTATCGAATCGTCGAATTTATACAGTATATCCTTTCAATAAAAAATTAGCACATTTTAAGTACTTTTAAAACATTCAAAAATTTTTTAAAACACAATATATATTAACAAAATGCAAAATAATTTTCAATGACTTTACATAATCATGATAAAATAACTAGTTTATGACAAATAACTCTTTTCTTGTTCACATTAACCATTATAAAATGATCAAAGATAAAGAGAGTTTTCGGTTCGATATCTGAAGGTAGAAAATGAAGCCTAAAATGTAGAATATCTTGCAAAATGCTGCAGAGTTGAACATGCGAGTGCAATAATCTGACCGAACCCGCTCAGTACACACATGCGGACCCGCAAATATTTCATCAAACATGTAAAATGATTGGCTCTTTCTTAGGCTACGGACTGACAGTAATACCGAAAGATATCGTGGTTGAATGAATAGGTAAAACGTTGAATAGAACCATGTGAAAAGCACGATTTTGCATAATACGTGGCGAAAATCGACATGGTAAAGAAGAAAAATCTCATTTTAGAAAAGAGAAAATTAAGCACTTTTAAAAAACCCCCAATAAAAAAAGCACCTATAAGGGCTTTTAAAAAACTAAAATAAATACCCTTAAGCACTTTTTAAAAACGCTACGCACCATGTTAAATATTGCCCTCCAAAATCAGCTCATTATAATAAATCTTAAGCAAACCAATAATTCGACAAAGAATAGATAATGGCCAAAACGAATTTTGGATAACTTTTTTTCGGAAGTTTGAATAACTAGTTTTTGACAAAGAATTTTCTTGATCACATTATCCATTATAAAATGATCAAGAGATTTTTTGATTCGATATCTGATGGTGGAAAACGAAGCCTAAAATGTAGAATAATCTTGTAAAATGCTGCAGAGTTGCACATGCGAGTGCAATAATCTCATCGAACTCAGCTCAGTATACGCACATGCGGACCCGCAAATATTTCATCAAACATGTAAAATGATTGTCTATTTCTTACGCTACGGACTGACAGTAATACCGAAATATATTATGGTTGAATGAATTGGGAAAACGTTGAAACGAATTTTGGAAAACTTTTTTTCGGAAGTTGGAATACTGCTCCAAGCGTTAGCTCCTCGGCACGCAACCAGCAAATAATAGGTAATGGAGAAAAAAGGATTTGTGCTAATTCTTGACTTACAAATCACACGTTTTTATGCTGTTTTCAAACACTACCACCTCACAGCCGGAAATCGTTCGCCTAACGAAAAAAAGATATTTTTGTGTCTTAAATAAGCACTACTTACTCATATTCTTTTTACCCTTTGTCAGAAAAAAAAGATAAACGAACAAAAAATTCTTTTCCTTCCATTGATACTTTCGCTATATATTTTAGAAAACTACAATTTCTGAAGCATAATCAAATTCTTACCAGAACTAATAGTGTACCACAAAATACCGATGAAATCTATGCCATGACTCTTCACGAAGACCTTTACAACGTGTTCTGTAAACTGCAAAGAAAGAATAAGATTTCAAATGAAATTATCATCATTTCGAAACGGACATTTAAATAGAAAGGATTACTGAAAATTTACATGTGTGTCAGTATTTGTTATAGAAAAATTTGATTATATGAAGCCTTACACTCCTATACCTCTGAATACCAAAATTAGTCCACTAAGAAAAACAAGTTTTAGTTAATTTATGACATAAAAGAAATATGAAAATTTTCTTTTCAGTGGTTAACCCGTAGTAGAAAATCATTAAGCTAAAAAAATATTTCTGTTAGCCTACCCTTCAAACGCTAGTTCTACTGAATCAATTTTTTAACGCACGTTAGTCCTAATAAATAGTGTGATACTTTAAACTAAATAAAACTCAAGCTTAATCAAGTTTAAACCTAACAGCTTTGATTTAAATACCAATGAAATTTTTTTTGACACACGTAGCCCATAGTAGAAAATTGTTGGTTCAAAATTTTTTTAAAATCACATAAAAAAAAAATTACAAAAAAGCCGATCGTGGTATCGTTTTAATGTGGTATGTTCATTGTTAAGAGCTTGGGAGCTAACTTTCGAACAAGAACAAACAAATATTTAAATTCTTCAACCAAACGTAAGACCAGTAAACATTTTCGTTTCTTATACACCAAAAGAAGTTATGGCTGAAGCAAATAAAAATTTTCTTATTTCTTATATCTCTATTTTACTTAAATTAAAAACATCCCGTTATAGTTAAAATTTCTCACAGTATATAAATTTTTCCTAATTCTTCTCTCCCTTCTTTACTTAAACTTTTAATATTCCATGATCATTAAAATTTCTCACATCAAAAAAGAAAATGCAGGAAATTTCATCTATCCCTCTTGTGCTTAAATTGTTAACATTTCGTGAGAGTTAAAATTTCTCATTTCATATAAAATTTTGCGAAAATTTTCATAATTCCTCTATCCCTATTCTACTTTGAATGCCAACATTCCATGATAATTAAAATTTCTCATTTCATATAAAATTTTGCGAAACCCTATTTTACTTAAATTATTAGCATTCCTGATAGTTAAAATTTCTCATCTCATACAAAAATTTACCTAATTCTTCTATCCCTCTTTTACTTAAAATCTTTACATTCCGTGATAGTTACAATTTCTCATTTCATATAACATATTGTGAAAATTTTTAATAATTCCTCTATCCGAATTTTACTTAAAATGCCTTAAACTTATTTTACTAACATTTCTTGATAGTTAAAATTTCTAGTTTCATACAAAAATTTGCGAAAATCTTCCTTAATTCCTCTATCCCTATTTCACTTAAATTAGCTAATATAGATTGTTACAGTTTCTATATTCATATAAAAAATAGCGAAAATTTTCATAATTCTAATGTCCGTATTTTATTCAAATTGTTAACATTTCGTGATAGTTAAAATTTCTTATTTCAAATAAAAATGTGCGAAATGTTTCTTACTTCATCTATCCCTATTTTACTTAAAATGTTAACATTACGTGATAATTAAAATTTCTCATTTTATATAAAAAATTTCCGAGAATTTTAATAATTCTTCGATCCATATTTTATTTAAAAAAAAAGTTTTGGCTAAATTATGACCTAGAAGAATGACCTGAAGACTAGAGGCTTATTTGTAGCTTTAAACTAAATTTACACATAATTTATATACGAGATGCGTTTGAAATATTCTTAACATAAATGTTACGGACGGGGGGAGTGTAGTAGAAGCTTCAAAGCACAGTCTAGGGTTGCGTTTAAAGCTTTTATTATGACAAAAAACACTTAAATGATAATACAAAATAATTAGAGCTGGAACATCTTAAAGAGCTCTCTACCCGTAGCCGTTCCGTGAGTGGGCTTACTTACAGGTGGCGCTGCAACACTCCTGACATAGTCGGTCTTCGACTAATTGCTTTAAAGATAAATATTAAACATCACAATAAAAAGAAAATATTGATGGCAGAAATATTTTGACAATTGAAATATAAAACAATAATAAATTTATGAAAATTTAAATCTAAAATAATTCTAAATATATTCAATTTTAATATTTGATTTATGCAATAAAATCCAAAATGAAAATAATACATTTTTAAAAAAAATCTAAAGTCTGTGTAAAAGTTCTTGCACAATTGAAAAGTTCATAGTTCATATGGAAAAAAAAAGGAAAAAGTTTATGGATCTTCCCATGGTTTCATTAATAAGTCTGCTTTTTTCAACACATCAGCAATTTTAGTGACAAGTTGTTGAGAGTTAACTTCAGTTTTCTTAAATTTCTGTAACAATTCAGTGGCAGTCATAGGTTTATGAGATAAATACCGACGAATAGCTTCTTCAGTAATACCATCCATGCAGAGAGTTCACACTACTGGATCCAGACATGAGATTGTCTGATTTGGGTTTCTTATTTGATGCCAAAGATTCATTCAATTTTCGCTTAGTTCCTTTAGAATGTTCAAGTTGTACGATTTGTTTTTGCATGTCAAGTGGAACTACTAAAAGTTCTTGGTCGTTGACTATTTTGTAAAGCACATTGTTTTTCAATGTATAATCAGGTGCTGAAGAATTAGTTGCTTTATACTTGCTGTAAACTCATCATTGATCTGTGCTTCTCTGATATTCTGTGTTGTTTCGTTGCATTGTATTACCATAACTGGATATCGGCTAAGAGCATCTACATGTTTACCTGCCCTATGGAGTATTTCGTAATCAAAATCTTCTAAGAAGAGTGCCCACCGTTCTATTTTGGGTGATAGATCTTTTTTTGTCATTGTCTTTTGGAACGCCTGGCAATCTGTATATATTTGGAATTTTGTGCCTATGAGATAGTATCGAAATTTTTTTAATGCTGTAACTATCGCTAAAACTTCCAATTCGTAGCTGGAATATTTCTCTCCTTGGGGAGAAGTTTTACGACTCATGTACTGTATGGGATGGAAATTGTTATCAGAGTCCTGTAAAAGGAGTATAGCACCAAATCCTTTAGCACTGGCATCACAGTGGAGTTGTAATGGAGCACTTTGTTGATAAAGATGCAAAACAGGTTCGGATGATAAAATTTGTTTCAGAGAAATGAAAGCCTGTTTTTGTGCAGGGCCAAAAATAAACTTAATTTTGTCTCGTAAGAGGTCGCTTAAAGGTCTTGCAATTAGTGCATAGTCTTTAATAAATTTTCTGAAATATCCGGTTAGTCCTAAAAATGATTGAACATGTTGAGTTGTTTTGGGTTCTGGAAAGTTCATGACGGCGGTTGTTTTAGTTGCTGAAGGGCGAATGGTGTTTTGCTCAATAATGTGGTCAAGAAAAGTTATCCTATGCTGTAGAAAATTGCACTTTTTGAAATTAAATTCTACACCATAACTAGAAGCTACCTCGAATACTTTTTTGAGTTTTACAATTCCTTCACTCTTATTTTTAGAAGACTCTATGATATCGTCCATATAAATTATAACAGTACCATCATTTAAAAGATCTTTGAAAATAATTTGAATGTATTTTTGGAATACTGAGGGAGAGTTACACAAGCCAAAAGGAACTTTGTTAAATTTGTATTGTCCGGTTGGTGTTACGAAGCTGGTAAATTTGCGACTGTCAGGTTCAATTGAAACATGGAAAAAACCGTTCCTAAGGTCAAGGTTGGAAAATAACACTGCTCCTTGAAGTTTATCAAAAATGTCATCAATGAGTGGTAATGGGAATCTCTGTTTAATTGTTTTGGAATTAAGAGCGCGATAATCTACGCATATTCTTGTTGACTGATCTTTTTTTCTTAACAAGAACCAAAGGTGCAGCGTAATCGGACGAAATTTCGGAAATAATTCCATCGGTAAGCCATTGCTCAATTTGGTTTTCAACGATAATTTTTTCTGTTTGGATTAGCCTTCTTGGTCGTAACGCGATAGGTTTAACGTCAGAAAGAATCATTTTCATTTGTAAATTGGTATCTTTAATTTTGTTTGGTTTATAAGATTTAATAAGTTGTTCAATTTCGGTACGCGTACCGGATTCTAAATGAGATAAATCAATATCGGTGTAAATTATATTTATATTAGATAAACAATAATCCGTATTTTCAATAAACGCATTTTTAATCTCTTTATTTTCCCGATTTGAAGAATTAAAATCGTTTGTTTCTGTTTCGGAAGACGAAAAAATATCGGTTTCGATTTGTTTATTTACATCGGAAAGAGCACTCTGATCACGTGATTTGGCAGTTTCCGCTTTCCTATTACGCGCAGACGTCATTGACTCATTCATTTGTTTTTCAAATAAATTTTGTGTAGAAGTACTTTTGCATTCGCTTAACAAATTTAAGGTTTCAGTTTCAGAAGGGAGTGGTTCATTAGTATTCTCAATCTCATAGACAGACTGACCTTCACTTAACTGACGCCAAGGCATTACACCCTCGTTAGATCTATTTTTAGAAACTGGGGGAGAAAAATGTTCCATTTCCGAAGTAATTTGATTTTCTTTTTTAGACATTGAGTTTAAATTAGAAGTATTTTGTTGTTCGTTTTTATGCAAAGGAAATGTAGTTTTAGAATAAGGAGAAATTATATTTTCTTTTGAAATTCGATCATATTCTTTTTTTGCTTCATTTAAATCATCCAAAATATTTGGGGGAATTATTAAATCACAATAAAGATTTTTACAAACAGCTGCCGTTACTGTTACGGGATTTTCACGAAAGCTTGGAAGCGCTAATTTTATTTTTGAAAGTTCAGTTTGCACTTCATTTCCGAAAGCACAAGTTAATTGAACAGTTCCGACACTTTTTGTTTTGGAGGGAATTAAGTGTTCTCGGACGCAAATAATATTGGCTCCCGAATCAACTAAGGATTGAACGACTAGTTTATCATTAACGAAATTTTTTTTCATATTGTAATTCATGCTTAGATTCATTAAATATTTTAGCTTCGACTTTGCAAACAGGGTCTCGATTTGAATTAATTTCGTTTCTGTGAAAGCTTTCGCGCGGATTATTTCGTGATTTTGTAGAATTTCTCTCATGTGAATTACGATTAGAGCTTTGAAATGAGTTTTTTTTTTTTGCTTGTTGTCGAACGGTTGTTGACGATAGTTTTTTATTTCGACAAAAGATTTCCGTTTCGAAACAAAATATACATCGCATTCTTTCGCGAGTTCGGTTGGTTTAAACCAAGTTTCGTTTTGGCGTATCGCAATATGTTGTTGCGTTTCACGATCGAGGGTAGAAAACAATTTATCGGCTATCATTAATTCGCACAAGCTTTTAAAATCATTAACGTTACGAAGTTTACAATAGTATTCAAAAGCGCTTGTCAATCTTGACGAAAATTGTACGCGTGACTCATTAGGTAATCGTTGACATCTTCGGAAATTAATTAAGCATTCCTGGAGCGTTGGCTGAAATTCTCGTAATATAATATTTTTAACTTTTTCGTAATCCTGAAGTTCATTCTCCGAAATGTAAAGTAAAATACTATTCGCTTTTTCACCGAGAATATTTATTAATATTTCCGATTTGAATTCTGGCGGAACATTTTTGGTTGTAAACGCGCGTTCTAAAGAATGAAAGAATAAGTTTAAATTTTCGGGTTTAGTAGGAATAGGCATACTAAGTGTTTTAACTGATTTAATTAGGCTTTTGAGATCTAAAGATGATGTTCTAATTATCGCGTCCGTGTTTTCGGAATTATTTTGATTTGAGCCGGAGTTAATTGATGCTAATTCGATTTCTTTTTCGATTTGGGCTAACTTGATTTTTTCTTTTCGCATTGTTCTGCTTCTTTTCTCGATTGTTCTGCTTTTCTTGATTGTTCTGCCTCTTTTCTTTCTTCGACGATTAAATAAATCATATGTTTAACAAATTCTGGTTCATTTTTGAACGTATCAGTTTTTTTTCTATAAGTTCTTTTAAAGAAATAATAGTAGCATTTTCTGGAACAACTATTCTTAATTCCTTGACGGCATTAATTAAATCTTCATTTTTAGTATTTCGATACATGCTTGATAATAAAAAGGATTGATCCTACCTGGTTTGAAGATAACGGTGTTTGATGATGACGTTGATATTTGGTGTTTTCGCTTATATAAGCTATCCGTTTGTTGATATATAAGTATTCACAAGTGGTATTATAGGTACGTCACAACTGTTTCACACGATGATAGGAATTCACTAGTCCACGTTTATCGTTGTTGACGTTGGATGCGATGACTTAGGTAGCAGAGAAGTATCAAACTCTTAGTTCGTTAAATGTCGATGAAGAGATTTCTTAATTATGAATGGGAAATTGGTCACACAGGCGGCAGAATTGGCCCTTGTTGTAGAAGATATTTCTTTAGGCGGGGAAATTTGCCTTTTGAGTTGTTGATTTTTCGCTGCAGAAGATATTTAGATCTGGAAATGTACCTTAGGCGGTGGGATTGGCCTTTTGAAGTTGAATTTTTTCAGCAGTAGTTCGTTGTTTTCAAAGCGGGAGAATTGGCTTTTCATTTCAGGCGGGAGAATTGGCCTGCGTAGATAAAATTGTTCGAAGATATTTTGAAGTATGCGGCGGGGTTATTGGCCGACTCATGAAGTATAGTTATTGCGCCTTTTGTTTTGCTTTCAATTTCAAGCATCAGGTTCTACGATGACTGGGCCGAGCACCCATGTTACGGACGGGGAGTGTCGTAGAAGCTTCAAATCACAGTCTAGGGTTGCGTTTAAAGCTTTTATTATGACAAAAAACACTTAAATGACATGACAAAATAATTAGAGCTGGCTTATGCAACATAAATAAGTCATGATATATTAGTAAATTTTATCTTAAAATAATTTCCATTTTTGTTATCAGACATCGTTCAGAACCTTCCTCCCACTTTTCCTGAATAAGTGAGCCAATCCCAAATCTCTTTTCGGCTTTAGGTATTTTCGTTATATTTGAACGACCCGAAAATTTATTGAAGTACTAGGTATAATTCTTACCAGAGGTATCATGACTCATAAAATACTTTTTTCTATCATAAAAACTACATCCTGTCCTATAAAATACAAAGTAGTAAACAAGATATGAATAAAATATCAGCCATTCACTGCTATTTATTTTTTGGAATAAATTTTTTTGTTACAAAACTATTAGGTGCGTCCAATTCTTCCCTGTACCTCTGTCAACCAAAGTTTATCTTCTAAATGTAGGAATGAATCATAAGTAGTCACCAGCCACAGCGAGACTAAAATAGCGATTAAACAAATACCTCGCTTTTGCCACCTGACGCTACACTTTCCGACAAAGTTGCGCCATGAGCTTCTAAATATGTGATTTCGAATTCTTGTATTACACAAGAAAGATTCTATTTTCACAGGAACTTTCATTCCACGTGTTCTTCTTGTTGTTGTTTCTAATGCGACTTGTCTATACCAGCAAGCTTGATGGGTGAATCTAAGCGAATTTTAAAGCAGAGGGTGCGTTCCTTGTTTTTCAGTGGTGGCATCTATGGCCAAAAGTAACTTTAGATGCACACGTCACAGCCCGTTTAAAGGGTGGATCCTTTTATACTTTAACAGATCATATTTTTGACTTGAATGAGAGTTCCCCCAGAAGTATGGTTCTTTATGGAAAAATGGAGGATTTAGTGACTCGACAGATTTAACGTGCACCAGTCACCATTTACTTTACCGGCCGGCTGGAATCGAACTCACGACCACTTTGACATGGGTCCAAACTCTGTCAAACAGGCTATCCTGGGCTCTCACACATTCTTTCATTCGTGAAGGTTACAAGATTACTAAACAAGATTTTAATAACGAATAAAACTATATTTTCTCTATGTTCTCCACTTGCAGCAATATAAAAAACAGAGATTTACAGTGATAAAAGTTTGTTTTGAAAATTAAAAACAATTATTTTATTATAATGAAATTTTAAATTATAGTTTTTAATGGCAATTTTGAGTTTTTTTTTTTTTTTGATGAACTTTTTCTATCTTTCTAACTTTTCGCTTTTTTCTAACATTTTCGGCTTTTAAGTTTTATTTTAAGAATTAAAAACTTTTTTTCATTTTTCTTTTTCTATAATTTTTCACGTTTGTTTAATATTTTTATGTTTGTTCACTGTCTGCTTTTGTTGTTAGTCTACTAGAATATTTTTTGTTTGAGGGCTAGTTTTTTCCGAAATTGTGTTAATATGAAAAACTGAGATTTTTAGAACTGTTTGTTTTTTCTGTTATTCTTTATTTGTAATTTTTTGTTTCTATTGACGTTTTTATTACGACGTGGTATTGTTTCAAGAGCATTTCTGATGATTTTGTTCTTTTATCGCTACTTTTTCCTATGTAATATGGAGAAATGCAATTTTGCTTTTCAATTTAAAACTATCTATTTTTCTTTGCTTTTTTCATAACTGTTAGCATCATTTTTGTATCTGCTTTAAAATTGTTTTTGTTTTATTCCTGTCTATCTTTATTATTTTGCTATAAGTGGTGATTCTTATAAACATTTTTTCTATTTCTAACGTTTTTTTAATTTTGCCGTTTCGTTTTTTAATAAATGTATGATTTTTTATAGTTTATGATGTACGCTAACATGAAACACTGATAATTTGCTCGAAAAGTTTTAATAAATATAGATGAAAATTAAGTAAGGTATTTACTTTGCTTACTTTTTTTTCTCCACTTAATGATTTAAAGATTAAAATGTAAGCTCGTTGCAGGAAACTGTTAACTCTACACTATCGATCAAAAGATATAGCCAAAACTAAGTTTTAGATGATTTTTACTATAGAAAATTTTAAATTTGCCTTCTAATTTTAGCTCATAGTTAGAAATCAGTAATAACAGTCTCAAAAAATATTCGTGATCAAAACCACAAAAACAGGTTTGATCAATTTTTGACATTAAAACTACAACTTTGAATTTTGTTTATAAACTATAGACTATTATGGAAAATCATTAGCTTAAGTTTTTCGGACAGAAATTAGACAAAATAAGAAAACAATTCTTTTCAGAATGACAGTTCATTAAAGGAAATTTTATGTCCAAGTTAGCTCGACAAAATATTTCGATAGCCCAGCCGTCAAAAACAGCTCTGTTTATAAAAGGTTTTTGGCAACTCTAGAACTATGAACTTCAAACATTAACCCGTTAAAGAAAATCTCAAGCTTAACCAAAGATTTTCTGTAGTTCATAAAAAAAAAATAAAAAAAAATTGACGAAATGTGCAACTAATTTGTTAAATAGAAATCAAAATCAATTTTTACTAAAAAAAATTAAAACTGAGATGCTTGCCTCAAATAAATAAATTAAATTAAATTTAAAAAATATACCAAAACTTCTTTGATCAATCTTAAGTTATGATATAAATAACTTAAAGTACAGCATAGTTGTAAAATTTTATTAGGTTACTGAGGTGAAATACATTATTGTAAATTAGCCTTAAGGAATATTTATATTGTTTCTCTTCATATTTTACTTCATTTTAAAAAGCAAAGGTGAAATAAGGGATGAAAATAAATAAAAACAAATGTAATGAAAAGAAAAGCAGTGGTGTCTGACTGAGTGGTGTGTATAAATAATTCATTATTAATTTAAAATAAATATATTTATTATTATCAAAATCTTGCTTTAAACAGAAAAAATAATTTGATTATATTAAATCCTAGTGGTACAGTACAATTAATTATGTATTTTGGTGCCGCACATAAAACATCAAAAGTGTATCTTGAACTTTTATGCAAATCAAAATTAGATATGTTTTTACATATTTGTGCAAGATTACCTATTTTGTTATAGTTTACTTTAATTATTATTCTTTACATTTTCTATTAATAGTGTGAATTTAAAAAAAAAAAAAAGAAAAAAAAACTGTACTTTGTTACAGATTCCCTTACCACGGTTGAAAATTTCAAATGATGTTGCCCTTCATTTAACAGCCTATAACTTATTGAAAACTGATATTTTTAAGCTAAAAATCATTATTTCTAGATCTTTAATTTTTTACCTTGGAAATGATATCTAGTTTACTTAATATTAAAAGTTTGGACATCTGGTTGCCCAACTTGAAATCTGTCCCTGTACAGTGCAGAACAAAAAAAGAACAAAGTTTTGTTTTCCTTCTTTCTAATAAACAAATATAAATATTAAAAAAAATCTATTCTGGGTTTATATATCATTTAACACGTTTTCCATACATTCCTTGGTGTTTGCTAGCTTTTTAGGGTAAAAAGACAAACAATTTCAGAAATATCAAAATAAAAGTTATCATGAAATTCAGAAAATCAGCATCAGCAACAATTGTAACAATTTTGCTATTAGCGATTGGTTGGGTTTGCTGAGAAAAATAATTCATTGGACAAAAGCTTTCAGAAAAAGAGTGCAAGATAAAATCTCAAATTAAATTATAACCAATTAGTTTTTGGGAGAATTTTATAAAGTTAAAAAACTAAAACATTTTGAATAATTTTGTTAAAAGAAAAAAATACCCCCAATGCATCAGAACAAACTTGAACAATTAATGAATCCAGCCCGCAGAATAAAAGAATTTTTAAAAAAAAAAAAAAAAAAAAAAAACTCTACTTTTATAAACAGAAGCAAATATCCTAATCCTTTCTTCCACATTTTTGCCTTTCTTAAACTGCATAGTCCCATAATTTCCAAAGAGGTAAAAGATTTCTCCATTCATTTCCCAACATAAAAGAGCTTGAAATGGCATTCTAATTTAGCAGGGTAATTAAGAAAATTTTAATGCAAAAAAAGTATTGCTGAGTTGATGATATTTCAATTTTTTACGATAAATTTATGTCTAAATAAAAGTGGATATAATGGATGGTAAAATAACTTAAATTAAGAAAAAAAATTCCAGCTTTTCTTTGAAATTCCCTGGTTTTACCAGGTATTTATCTAAATTTCCCTGACTTTACCAGGTTTTTTCCAGTATAAAAAAATTCCCTGATAATTCCAGGTGGGTGGCCACCCTGATTTAAATGCAGCTCAGCCCTATTCTGTGTAAATTCTTTTGATGACTGACTGAATAGACATTGGATAGCCAATCGAGTTTGATGGAGATTGTAAGCTGCATCATACGCCCGTTTTGAATTCACAAGTACGCCCGTTTTGAATTCACAAGTTCATACATGAAATATGATTTGAAAGATAGGCTTTTTTTCAACATTACATGAATTGTGATTGAATCATTTATATTTCGTGGAAGACAGTCTGCGATCTTGTGCAAGTTATTGGGTACGTTGACAATAGATCCTTTTATCCCTAACTGGTGATCAACAGCCAGTTCTCGTATTTGCATGAAAGGGGTTCGGAGAGTCACCATTCGTTGTTTGGTAGGTTTCAACTCTCTCAACCACTTTGGTACTTTTGTGGGAGACAGGCTTCAAGCTTGCGTTTGCGAACGGAATCCTTTCGTTTTTTCCGTTTTTGTATAACGCTTAAGGTATACCTGTCTACGCTCTTTGGCTCTTTCAGCCTTGGCAATTTTTTTTCTTTTCTTTTTTAAAGCTTCACCTCTGACTTTTGGGACCGTGTCAATTTGTTTGTACCCTTTTTATTTGTGATATTCACTTGAATTAGTATTGATAAGTATGCAGTTTAAACTGTAGGTTAGAATTTCGGATTCTTAATTTAATTTCTTAATTTGACGGGGTGAAGTTTCGCCCTCTACTTCGCGCTCCCGTGATATTTCCGGCTGGACTGTTCAGTAGTAAAGCGTAAATAAGAATAAAACTAATTCATTTCTTTTGCCGGGAAAACATTTTATTTCTCATTTTACACACCAGATGGCAGTATCGGGAAATTTCAAGGAAATTGTAGATAGTTTGTTTATTTTGAACTAGATGTCAGCACTAATCAAATACGTGTATTTGTGATATGTTAAAAAATAGGCACTTTCATGACCGTTTTCTTGAAAATTAACCGATCGATAAGGGGTTAAATATAAAAAACAAAAATATCTTTCAAATGATTAAATTCTCTTTTATTCACAACTCAAGAAGTATTTATGAGATCTCTCTGGTCCCATATCTCAAAAATAAACTCACCAAATTAATGCATAACAAAATAAAAAGCGAAAACAAGAATTCTAAAAAAATTATCAAACAGCAGCGGACGCCATAGCAACGCATGTGCACTTTTTACTATTACTCTTGATTATTGTACTTGAAAAGTGAGGACGCCATGAAATCCAAACCAAGACCCATTTTGCCAATGGGCAAAAATAAGCAGTGTACCAAAACGAAAAATTAATGGAGAAATTGTACTCACTCGTTTAAGAGAAACGTAAAAAAATCAAACAATTATTGACGCCAATGGTACTAAATTTTGGTATTAAGAACTAAATGAAATTTTTAAAAAAGCTATATATTTTTAAACTATTAAGCAAAATTAATGGAGAAATGCCTCTTATTACTTTAGAAGAAACGTAAAAAATCGACACCATTCATGCTTAATTTTGATTCTAGACACTACTGGTATTATGATAACTGGGCAGTATTAATAGGTATTAAATGTACGAATAGATAAGGCATCAATACTGGGCAGTTTTAATATGGAAACTGTGGAAAAAAAATATTTTAGGGGGGGTAAGGGATCGGAGAAAATTTTGTGATGGTGGTAAATTTTGACTATCATGAGTTGACCCCGAGCAACAGCATCATGCCAAATGATTCTAAATAGAGTTTTGTTTTATTTTGATGGAATGAAATGTAAAAACTTGTTTTGCTAATCTGATGACGTAAAGCTACTGGGAAGCTTAATATGAAATCATCGTGAGAATGGATCAGCTTAGCGGGTCTTTGAAGCTTGGCAATTAAGAACGTTTCCTCGCATACGTTTAATTGTTCTCTTAACAAGCAAAAATATAGATGAAAGCCGAAGCTCTTATAGCAAAGATATTTTTGCTTGACGTGTAAAACAAAATTGTATTAGGATTATTAGATGGATTTACGATTAAATTTATAAATAGACGACGTCGTCAAAAATTTCAGAAAATGACTATTCAGTTTGTGCAAGAATTAAATGTTATGTCCAAACAAAACGATCGACCTGAACAAAAGTAATTAATTATATTATGCTTTTTTTTTATAATATATTTTACAAATTCTGTATATTTTACTAAAATAATACTTGGTTAAAAAAAAATTTTTTTTCGTTTTCTATAACTCGTATTAGTTTTTAATTCACATAACCTACTATGAAAAACATACGAACCTTCAAATAAAAAAAAAAATTTTTAAAAATTTTTTTTCAACTGTAAAAATTAGTTATCGAATTCGAGCTTTGTACTATATTTAACAGAATAAATTCGAGGTTGTGAACAGCTGTAGTTTGTACTTTATTGTTGGTACTCTCTTGGTTGTATTTATTGCACTTGGTTGTAATGTTTACATGTTTTAATATCTATAATTATTAAATCTAATTATGTAAAAAAGTTTTGTTTAACATTGTCTTCAAATATTTACCTAATTTGGTTATGAAATTTTTGTGTGAATGTACTGTCTATGTACGATTGCGTTATGATCTTAATTTATAATTAAAAATGCAATGAATGAAGAAAAAGAAGCAGTCATTTAAAATATTACCATTCTTTTTTTGAATAGTTGAAGTAAATGAAATAATTATAAGTGGATTTTTTAAGTAAAGTTGCATAGTGCTTTTTCTACAAATTCTACTTCACTCTTTTTATGTTGTTTTACTTGTCAGATTGTAAATATGTTAACAGTTATAAGCATTTTAGTGTTTTTATACAGTAAAATAACATTTGGAATAATTTTTTTTTTAATATTATAGGATATATTGAATATTTTTTACGAATGAAAACTCCAAATTTTAAACCATATTTATCTACTTAAAGAATAATATTGCTGTCTTAAACTTTATCTAGATGCGTACAACTGTTTCCTCTGCAAAACTAATTATATATATTAGTTAATAATTCCTTTTTAAAATACTAACGATGTAAAGCATTTTTCATAAAAGAGTGGTAAAGTTTACAAGATTGTTGTGTTGTAGTTTTCCATAGTCACCACTTTTAATATTGTTTTAAATTTTTTTTTCAAAAATGAAGTAATTAGTTATGCATATTAGTGGGCTCGCAATATTATTTTAGCTAGAAAGAAAACATCCGATCAAAATATGTCGGATCATAAGGAAGATAGATAGGATGAAAAACATCAAAACCAGTACCTGATTAAACAAGGAGGAGTTTTTAAATCACATTTAAAAGCCACTCTTTCTTTCCTACGGCATTCAAACATGTTTTAATTTTTCAGTAAGTGTCTTCTTCAATTTGATAGATTTTTTTTCTCTCCGCTGATCTGTTAGTTATGTTAATGTGATATACTATTTTGTTTCAATTTTAAGAAGACATATACAATTAGAAAATTATATACACTGTAATGGAATAATCTGTGTACGTAATTGTTTGTTAGTTAATTTTTCAAGGTGTTCCGAAATTACCACTCTTAATATAAAATTTTGAAATCTTTGTCAAAATTGAAGTAAAAATTAACGAATTAGTGTTCGTCAATTAATATATTAGTCAAGAAAGAAGCAAAAAACACTATAAGAGTTCAGTGAATCACTATAAACGGAGAGGAGTTGAAACATGATTTTTATGAATATTTCCAAGCTTTATCAGACAATCAAACTGGCTTCGTTTTTATTTTTCTCTCTTTGCTAGAAATGTGACGAAGTTTAATGATGCATTACTTTATTCTCTAATTCTTAATTTATCTCCCAATAAAGATCAATCTGCATCTCCAAATTTGTTAAGTTATTTTGTTTCTACTTTTGAAAAGGTTACTAAAAAGCAATATACTAAGAGTGGTCATTTCAAGCACCCAATATATATATATATATATATATATATATATATATATATATATATATATATATATATATATATATATATATATATATATATATATATATATATATATATATATATATATATAAGAATTTATTTTTAGGTTTCAAGTTTTTTGAAGCATAAGCTCATATTCAGTCTCTGGCATAGTCGGAAACTCTGTCAGATGACAGAAAAGTGTTATTTTATGATTTTGAATGGACTTGTCAAACACCTAGTGTTACGTTATTTTAAGACTATTTCCAGTATAATTGTTGCGTGCTGAAACAGTTAGTATATTTCCATTTATTGTTTAATATCTTTTATATTAATTTAAATATATTTAATCAAAAGTGACACTGAATATAAAAATATTATATTAATAAAATATTATAATTTTTTATATTATTATAATAATAAGAAATTCAACAGAAATCAGTTACAAGGCCCCTAAAATTTTTATAAAAAGAAACACTGAAAAATTAGGACATATATTTATTTATGCAAAAATATCACATTTTTTACAATAATACAGGTTATGGAATAATTTATTTTCTTTAATTTATTTTAATTTAGTTTTGAATAAAGTTAACCAGCAAAAAGGCAAATGAAAATTAGTTCGTTATAGTTTATTATAAGCCATGACCCATGATTGATTAAATAATAAATTCATAAGTTATAAGTTAAATTTTTTTCACTGGAATGAATAAATATAGTTAGAGTAATAAAATATAAAAACCAACTTTCGTACTAGAAAACCTATTAATTTAAAATGGTAAACCTTCATTACGAATAGAATTTATATGAAGTTCAAAAATTCTGATTTTATATATATATATATATATATATCGTTAAAAGCAGTTTTATTGCGAGTGAAGCAAACTTGAAATTTTGCACGTGATGCTTTTATGGAGTGCGTTTTGCAATCTTTTTGGAGATCTTAAGAGAGCTGGAATCTCCAATACGTTATTAAAAAAACGGTTACATGACTGATGTGTAAAATTTTAAAATTGCTATGTATAAAACAGTTAAGAAAGAAAAATAAAGATGGAACTTTTTACTTACAGTGTTTATCCTTCAAAAGCAACAGTTCCAAAGAAAAGGATTCAGGCAATGATTCAAAGACCAAAAGAGGGGTAGAGTTGATGTCTTCCCAGAGAAGACCAAGACAGTCCAGGATATGATCGGCGGAAGCCCGATGTAGAAGGCAGAGGGGGTAGGTTTTAGTTCCTTCAGAAAATAGCACACCTTTTAGATGGCCGGTAGCTAGGCGGGAGAGGGTGGTGCAGACTCTCCTTTCAAAGGGAAGAGTCAAAGAAACTCCAGGCTTATTTCCTTTGTACCAATGGTGGGTGGGAGGAATCAGTCAGTCCCTGAGTAGCTGGGATTTCTTCTGAGAGTAAGGTTCAAGATAGGTGAGATCAGAAGAGGTAGAGTGCGGTTGGCAGCAACCATCTTTAGCCAGGCTGTCCGTTAAGTCGTTGCTACAGTGACCAAAGTGAGAAGGAATCCACTGCAGGTGAATATTTTGCTGAAAGGAAATGAGTTTTTATTTGCTCAGGATGTAAATTTTGGTTTTGTCGCCAAAATGGGTCCAGTTGTTGAGATGTTCCAGGGAGCTGCGGCTATCAGTGAGTATCGAAAGGACTTCAAAACAAAAGTCACATGACAAGTTCCATCCGCCTGTTGATAGTAAGAAGTTCACTTCTGAAAACGAGTAGCTTTAAAAGCTGAAATATAGTAAATTAGAAATCAACCGTTTCTTTCTGATCACAGGAAACATGAAAATGAATTGAACAGAAAATGTGAATATTTGAATCGATAAAAGCAAGGACTGAAAACCAGTATGATAATGAAAATCACATTAGAGGGAAAAAATTTGAAAGAAATTGAATTGGAGTGCTGTGAAAAATTTGAGATAAAAACTAGAAAACAAAATAAAAATTAATTCGGAAAAATTTGGTAGACACATTGAATGACAAGCTTTGAAAAAAAGAATAAAAAACTGAAAAACGTAAAAAAATTTAAAACCAATGGAAAAAAAATAAAGAAAAAAAATAGAAAAACGAAAAGACGAAAAAAATGGAACGTAGAATTCGTCACTTTTAAAAAAAAGAAAAAAAGAGAAAAAAAAGAAAATTACAAAAAACGAGGTGTCAAAGCATGAATGGTTGCACGATTCATGCATGTCACGGATCGAAAAAACTGGATGAAGAATTGGAAAACTGAATACACTGATAAAAAATTGTAAGACATACTGACATTGAAACATTTAATGAAATAGCTTATTGACACATTCGACAATAAGTTGAAACAATAAATAAATAAACAAACTATATATGAGTTGGAAAGCAATGAAACTAATAAAAGAAAAAAAGTACGAAAAGGGATGACAAAACATGACCAGACACTTGAAGTATAAACAAACAAAAAAAAAATGGTAAACACATTGTAAAAAAACTAGAAAAAAAAGGAGGAAAAATAAAGTTAAGTAATGAAAAAAATAACTTGAAAATTTGAAAGAAAAAAAAAAAAACTTGAAAATTAGAAACAAGAGGGAAAAACTGAAAAATACCAGTGCAAAAGTCACGGATAGAATTTATCAGATGTAATAAAAAATAGAAAGTTAAAATTTAAAGAAAAATTAGAATTAAAATTTAAAGAAAAATTAGAATAAACTGTAAAACAAGGTATTGCGAAAAAAATAGATGATGAAAAACACTCAAAAAAATTTAACACACTGGAAAAAAAAGTATTAAACACGGAAAGAAAACTAATGGAAAATACTTACAAATAGGAATTGAAAACACACCGAATAGTAAGGTAAAACACAATGCAAGAAATGGAAATAAAAGTAAAACACATTAAAAAAAACCAATGGAAAACACACTGATAAAAAAAATCAGCTGAAAACACACCGAAAAACACAATAGAGAGCACACACACAAAAAAAAAGCCCAATAAAAACACAACGAGAGAATACCATTGGAAATTACACTGACAAAACTACATTGAAAAAACCAGATGGACAACACTTGGACCAGATGGACAAAAAAAAAAAATAAAAAAAATAAAAAAAAAATAACACTCGAAAAAACTTATGAATCTATTAAAAGAAAAACGTTTGTTGAAAAAATAGATGAGAAAATAACTATAAAAAATTTGAAAACTTTAGAAAAAGATGAAAAACAGAATCAAACAAAGCAGAGATGGAAGAGCTTTGGGAAAAAATTTAAAACAGTGAAAAGACGAACCACACGATACAAAATTTGTAACATTTCAAAAAAGAGGGAAGATGACGAAATAGGGATGGATCTTCAAATGCACTCGCGATAATCTAAATTGTCATCAACTGAAAAAGACTTTAAAAAACAAAATGGAAAAAACACACTAAAAAATGGAAAAATCGGAAATACGCAATGAAAAAAAAACACAATGTAAAATAGAAAAAAACACACTAGAAAAATCGGAGAAACACAATGGAAAAAATAGAAAAACAGAACGGAAAAATGAAGAAATGTGAAAAACACAATAGAAAAAAAATCGTAAAAATAACAGAGCAGAAAAAACACAATGAAAAAAATAGGGAAAACACAATGAAAAAAATAGGGAAAGCACAATTGAAAAAGCAGAATTTAGTAAACACATTAGAAAAACTCGAAACAAAAATTAACGATAAAAAAATTAGAAAGCATTGAAAAAAAATATAGAAAAAATACGAATAAAAAAAACATAAGAATCACACAATGGAAATATCAAAAATAGGAAAATGAAACTCAATTGTAAAAACACAATGGAAAGTAGAAAAAAACACAATGGAAAAAAAACAGAACGGAAAAGATAAAAAAAGAACGTGAAAAATGGAAAAACACAAAAGAAAAAAGAAGAAAAAAAACACCGGAAATAATCGAAAATTCACGCAGGGAAAAAAAGAAAAACACAATGGAAAAAAAAACACAATGGAAAGTAGAAAAAAAACACAATGGAAAGTAGAAAAAAAACACAATGGAAAAAAAACAGAACGGAAAAGATAAAAAAAGAACGTGAAAAATGGAAAAACATAAAAGAAAAAAAACACCGGAAATAATCGAAAATTCACGCAGGAAAAAAAAGAAAAACACAATGGAAAAAAAAAACACAGGAAAAAATTTAAGAAACACAATGAAAAAAATAGAGAAAGCACAATGGAAAAAGCAGAATTTAGTAAACACAATGGAAAAAGTAGAGACAAAAATTAACAATGGAAAAAAATACGAATAAATATAAGAATCACACAATGGAAAATATCAAAATTTGGAAAATCAATATCGATATAAAAAATTCAATATCAAAAGTAGGAAAATGAATCTCAATGGAAAAAAATACAATGGAAAAATGAAAAAAAAAAAAAAAAACAATGGAAAAATCGGAAAAACGCAATGAAAAAAAACAGAATGGAAAATACGAAGAACACTGTAAAAAATTTGAGAAACACAATGGAAAAATTTGAAAAACAAAATGGAAAAAACACGATGGAAAAAAAAAATGGAAAAATCAAATAAACGCAATGGAAAAAAAATGGAAAAAAATGAAAAAACACAATAAAAAAAAAAAAAAATGAAAAAAAAGTGGAAAAAATTCAAAAAACAAAATGTAAAAAGTCGGAAAAAAAAGAATAGAAAAAACAAAATAGAAAAAATAGAGAAATCACAATGGAAAATGCAATATGTAACACGATGAAAAAAATTTTTTTAAAAAAATGAAAAAAATAAAAATGGAAAAAATATAAATAGAAAAATGAAAAAATCAAAAATGTAAAAAAAATTAGAAAGAATTGTAGAAAAATGTAGAAAAAAATACGAAGAAAAAAATAAAAGAATCACACAATGAAAATATCAAAAATTGGAAAATGAATATCAATCTCAAAAATTGGAAAATGAATATAAATGGAAAAAATGAAAGAAAAAAAAATCGCCCTGGAAAAAATTAAAACAACAAAATGGAAAAAAAACAATGGAAAAATTGGAAAAACGTAATTGAAAGAAATGAAAAAAACACAATGGAAAATGGAAGAAAACACACTGGAAAAATCGGAGGAACAAAATGGAAAAACCTCGCTGAAAAAAAAAAAAAAAAGAAAAATACGATAGAAAAAAACAATGGAAAAATTTAAAAAAAAAAACGCAATGGAAAAAACGAAACAAAAAAAAACTATACAAAATACACAATGGAAAAAATAGAGAAAGCATAATGGAAAAAAAAACAAGATAAAATTTAGAAAAAATAAACATAAAAAATTAGATAAAAATTAGAAAGCAATGGAAAAAATATGTAGAAAAAAATACGAAGGATAAAATATAAGAATCACACAATGGGAAAAAAATGAAGGAAAAACATAATGGAAAAATTGAAATAGAAAAAAATAAATAAATAAATAAAATGCATCAATGGAAAACAAAAATTAGAAAATAAACAAACAAACAAAAAAAAATGGAAAAGAAACAAAAGTAAATAAAACGTAGAAAAAGCAACATGGAAAAAAAAGTTAAGAAAAGTGTTAAAATACATGGTCAAACTCAGTGGATTAAGTCTTAGAACACAAAAAAAAGAAGTAACAAAAGTATGGAAACACAAACGCAATGAGATGACGGAACGACCGAATTTCATCGCATGTAATCTAAGGCAAACGTAGGAATTTTGCGACTTTACCAGCGGGAATGTGTGACCGGATCCCTCGAACCAGCTGAAAATGTACCAACCGGAAAAAAACCAGAACAAAATTTTGCCTTTTTTTTTTTACCCGAATAAAAAACGCATTATTAGATTAGCTATACGATTACTTTGAATATCTTACCAAATATAACTTACCTTATAATTAAGTAACAAATAAATAACTTACCTTATAATTAAGTATTATTACTAAGCTTACCTTTATAAAGAACACTATCATTCTTGAATAAATAGAACCTAACATTTTTTAAGCTAGTAAAACTTACCTATAGTTTATCTTACCTTACCATTAATGACTCCTAGATAGATCTTTACAAGGCTTCTTGCTCATTTTTAATTGATATCCTGAGGGAAAATTTAAGATCATTAAATTGCAATCATTACATTTTAATGACATAAGAACAATATAATTATTGTATTTCAATGGAGTATTTTCGACTCCCCCTTCTTAATTTTCCTAACATTTGGAAGACTAAGATGTCAGAGTCGAGAATCTCTATCAAAATAATTAGCAGATTAACAGAATTGCTCAGATAAAGTGCAGAAGATTCAAGTGTTTTCCTCATTTTCCCTAGGTAACTAGCACGTAAACGGCTTCATGTTAAAGTACAAAAGTTTGTTTCTTGCATTCTATCAGCTAATTTGTTGGCTAATATTTATTGAATTGATTCTAAAAATCAGTAAATGACATTATGAATTTTTTTATTTAATTGTAATAATAATTTTTAATACGGTTTTTAAAGTGATTGATTCTATCAACTATTGTAGTGATTGTTGCAACTTAAAGTGTTTTAAGTTTTCAATAAGTTTTTTTAAGGTGTCTATATAAACAGTAATCTGAAAGTGACGAATTCAGACTATATAGAGGATGTCTAACTAAAACCCAGGAAAATGTCTAACTTTTGTTGTGTTACTTCAGCTTTTGACAAACGTTTTTTCTTGCCCCCTTTTGTTTTGTGTTCGAAACTCTAGGTACCCACCTCGCTGAGACTTTTCGATATTCCAAATCGTCATGAATTATGCTTTGCATACTTCCATAACTCATCTTTGTCATAGCACTAATTTCTCGAACTTTCCTTCGTCAGTCATTATGAATAAGGTCTGCAGTCTGTCAACAATTACTAATTTAAAGTAACAGAAACGTTGTTTTTACAGAAGAAAGTTTAGAATAAAAAATGTATAAAAATTCTAGATTGTAAAAGTAATATTTTTTAATTGTAATATTATAGACGATATTCTCGTATTTTGTAGACTGAAAAATGGGATTTCAAATTTCGTAAATCATTACACAAGTTAAAATTCGTAAATAAATTAAACGTTAATTCGTTAAAATCGCAAAATCCGTGCAAAACTCCCAAAATAAAGATCACGAATAACTTGAATAGGACTCTTTAAGAAAGAGATACTCAAATATGTGTATGTAAAATATGGTGTTCCTTAAAGAAAAAACATGTAAGAAAGAACATTTCTAGACCGCACTATCTTTTTAACTTTCGAGATTTCTGAATTTTTTGTTCGTTGTAAAAATCACGATTATTTCTTTCCTCTCTGATGCAAAGAAAGACATATTTCAAAAAAAGAAACATTTTTCCAAAATTTATGCAGAGAGGAAAACCAAAATTTGTCTCTTCCCAAATGAAAAATCTTTCTGCAAAAACTCTAACATTTTACGCTGCGACATTGTCGCCAAGTCGCCGAAATTCTGCCACGGGGATCGTCTCATGCTATTAACTAAGTCCCATTTATATTTTATTCATCGACGTAAATTCAGAATCCATTCAATTTTGGTTTTAAAAAAATTGCTGTATTTTGTAAAATGTCCCTTAAGCAAAACATGAAATTATTAAATCTGGATCAGTCGCAGAATTTTAGTCTTTAATGTGCTATATTAAGAAAGACTGAAATTAAGAAAAACAATTATAGAGTTTTTACTAACCAATTACATGCATTCAAAACGTTATTATTTACATTAACTGAAATAGAAATATATATATTGCCAACACAAGACCAAAACTTTGTTGCTAATTCAGTTAACTAAGTGAAGAGACATACCACTCTAACACAACCTATTGAAATATTCTGATTGCGTACGTAAACATCTGATTACTAAATCAAAAGTTAAGTAGTTTGGTGTTTTATATTCTGCAATGCGTTTGACTTACTTTCGTCCTGTGATAACTCTTTATTTTCCCTCCCAAATTTAAATTTCAATTCAACCACTTGAGCTAGAAAGACGTATTTCACCCGTCAAAGTGCTTTTGACACAAAATTGCCAGTAACGTGCTGTAGACGTCAACAGCAATCATGGCAGACTTTCGTGGATCGTACCGAACAAATAGATATGATTATTCCGTTTTTTAACAACATCGTATTTTTAACGCCTCTCCATCGACTATGAATCAAACATATCTATGAATTTTTTCCTAATGCAACTAGTTAAAAAAAACGATTTTTAAAAATTCATTGTCTTGAGTACATTATCCATAGTTGCTAACTTGTACGGCCGTTGAGATATAATTTTCATACTGTTAGCAACATTAGTGTTTTGGTGTATTAAATCTTGATGTTTAAGGTTTCAAAAAACTACCAAGGCCAATCAAGAATTTAAAAAAAAATATGTGCTTAGACATGTCTTAATAGTTTTGATTAAAGAAAATTCTAACGAATTTAATTGTTTTACTACATTTTTGTAAAAATCTTTTTCAACGATCGAGCAAGTTAGCAGATATGATTATCGTCAAATGAAAAATATCTAACTTACCTATTTTAGAAAAAAGACAATCTTTTTAGTGTTTTCTGAAGATTTTCTGCAGTCTTCATCTCTGTGTATTAGTAGCAGACACAAAGCTATTCACTCTCGAGGATAAAATCAATTAACACGGTTTTATTAGTTGAATTGAGTATTTTAGTGAACTAAAATGAATCTAAAATATTTATTAGTTTTACCTGAAAAAAAAAACTGACATTAGAGCCTGCAATGAAATAAAAACTTTAATAACTATTGTATTCATTTTTAAAGAGGTAATAAGTAGACATATGACTATGTTGAAATTAAAAACAATTATTTTCTATTAAATTTGGAGATTGAAAAGAAAGGAAGAAATATTGAAAAACTTTTTTGTAATCAATGTTAAAAAGAAAATGTAACCATAAAATTAAAATGGAGATAAAAAATTGAGCTATAGCAAAATAATATCTTAGTAGTTCTAATACATATAAATCAAATTACCCTTTGTTATACATTAAAAAAGAAAAATACAAACCTTTAATGTTGAAATTTGATAACATGCGTTTGGTTTTAAATTAGCTCAATCCATTTTTAAAATTTTAAACAAAAGCAGAGAAAAAATTTTAAGGGTTTTAGATTTAGGGTACTTAAATCTTTTTTCTTCTTTAGAGAATAAACAAGTCTAACTCGAATAATTATAACATATTTCAAAAATGATATTAAAAAAATATTCTTTCAAGTGGATTGAGTCAATTTTAAACCAAATCTTTAAACTGTTTTTGACAATCAAAATTTTTTTTCTCATTTAAAGCAGGAATTAAAACGGATATTACAAGCACACTTAAAAAAGCTAAAACTAAAATTCAAGCTACAAAACATGCATTTCATCAGAAAATATTTTTTGCCTACACATTTACTTTTTCAATTCTTTTTTTAATAGTAAAATAGTTTAACTTAATTTGTGAAATATTTGCGTTGTGCGAAGCATGCGTTTCGAATACAAAAAAACTTGTACTATTACGATTAATACCACTGTGATTCGAACGTTAAATTAGTAAAAAAAAAATTCTGTTTATAAATCGAGAGGAAATAGAAAAATTTGTCCAGAATTCTTCAAGAAATTTCTATTAAAATATTCGGTTTCGCTAAACGTTCGTTTGAATGTTTATTTGATTGTGTATTATTATCTTAGATAAACAGCTTATCCACAAATAATAGTGTAGAAAGAAAATTTACTATTTTTAAGTTTCCATTGAACCTAGAACTCAGAAGACATTCAAATCTCTTCATTATCCATATTTACTTAATGTATTGCCTTCTGTTTTATGACATAAAACAGACTTTCTCGAATCAATCAAGTTAGCTTAGCATTCAGAGAAGTCTTTTCATAGATTAATAAAATAGGTAGACTGTTGAACTTTGACAGCCCTTTTGGCATCTGGGAATAGACTGCCCAAAATACAAAAATGACCATAGCTTACAGGGTTGAGGCTACTACGAAAAAAAAAAAATTGTTTTAAAAACGAAATATTAAAAAAAGAATTTTTTTTTTTATATTCTTGCAGTATTAAATTTCCTATCAAAATGTTTAGACACTTAAATTGAATGTACCAATAAATATAAAGCATTAGTAGTAGGCGCAAGCTTGGTGATGAATATTTTATTTCGGAATTAAATTTACATTTTAATCATCGGAGGGGATGAACGTTTTCTATAAAGTACAATCACATTAACAATATTCCGATTTTGATTAACTTATGCGTTATGTTAATTGGAATATATATATATATATATATATATATATATATATATATATATATATAGGTTGGATAATACTTAGATGAGGGGAGTGAGGTAAAACCGGTACATCTATTTTAGGGAAATTAGTTATGTCTTTTGCGGACAAACTGTAAATTACACTTTACTAATCAATAAGAAGGTCCTACCATATTGGCTTCTTGTTGATGGCCGTCAGTGTAGATAAGTTTGTTTTATTATGTTAACTCTCTAATGTTCCCTCGTTTTTAAGCAGTCCTTATTTATTGATGACAACAATAATGAAATTTATTTTTAGTCTTGCATATTATATGCTTACTGAGGACCTTAACAATACGGATTTAGCGCGATTGTTAATAATGCACTGTTCCGTTTCGTACTACCGGTGCCTTCTTTCTTGATATGCTGAGCCCACAAAAGCTGCATTGCAGCAGAAGATAAATACATTCAAAGCTGAACAAAGGCTTTACGGGTTTCAGGACAAAATATTTTGTGAGTCCTATCCTCAACGCCCAAAAAGCCTGATTTTCATATTTTGTAGAGTTTTTGAAGACCCTTTATACAAAATTTACATTTACATATAGGTATTCTCGGATATTTTTTTTTCTCTTTTTTCAAAAAAAAAAAAAATAAATAAATAAATAAACCTAATAAAAAAAATTTTTTGTACAGAGTTCTGCTTGGGTCCTCAGCTGCTATGGGACAATTTTTCCTCTCTTTCATCTCCCTTCGAGTACGACCTTGACTACCATAACATGTAAATTACATTCATAATTTTTTAAACTTGTCTTACAAAATAGAAATTAGTGGGGTAAAACCGGACGGTTTAATTTTTTTTTCTTTCTTTTTTTGAAAAAAAAATCCTTTATAAAGAAAGTAGAAAATCTATGACTTTTTGAGATTGATATGGACAATGAATGACTATTTTCGTTAAATAAGACAATTTCAAGACTGAGCTGTTTAGCTCCTACTGCCCTTCGAATCTTAGCTTCCTAGTTTTAACCCTCCATTCCAAATATATAAATTGGATACTAATTAGATTCACATTATATTTTTTAACATTTGGTTTCTGTGGAGTCATTCTTTTATTGGTGCATACATGCTCATAATGATCAAACTTTATTTTCTTAATTAAAACGCATGAAAAATATTTTATGTTTAGAATTTAAAATTAAAACACGTCTCTGTGATAATTTATATATCTTTTTTTATAACTCAATTGAGTTAAATACTTACGATATTATTTGACGAATTGTAAAATAAAAGTTTTGAAAACTAAAAACTTGTGTTTTTTATTTTTAAATCTGAGAGCGAAATGCTTTCGCTAAAAATATTCAATTTTACAACTAAAAATTATTCAAAATATGACAATTTTTGCAAATAAGTTAAGCGCAATTGACAGAAATCTCTTTATATTTAAGAAAAATAAAGTTATTTCCGCTGTTAAGGATAATTTTCGCTAAGCGTGCCCTCTACTACCTAACTCAAAAACAATTAAATAAAACAATATGAAATTCAGCATATTTCTAGAGATTAAAAAAAATACATTCTGATATCAAGTTGTTATTAATGCAGTCAATGTTATTATTAATAAAACTTTTTTTCTTGCGAAGCGTTATTTAGTTTAGCAAAGCTATTAGCAGGGGAGTTAAAAATTTTTATATATTTATTTATTTCATTATGTTTATTTTTCTTCGAAGCCTCGTACTTTAAAGACTAAAAATGCGTAACACGTCTTATTTCATTTTCATTTCTTATTACTTTTTAGAGTAAGTAAATAGTATATATTGACCGATTTTCCGATATAAATAAAAAACGAACGAAATGAAATACAAATGAGCAAAAAACGAAACAAACGAAATAAAAATTGAATAATTAAAATTTTTTTGTAACCATGTTCTCTTAGGAATAAAGAAAAAAAAATAATTTAAAATTTTAAAATTAGCGTCAAAGTTATTAAATTTTAAAATGCTTTTCCTGTTTTATATTATCTCGAAAAGTTGATAAAAACTTACTATTTTTTCTGTCTTGGATAGAACCAAACTTATTTATTAGCTATTCATTTAAAATAGCAATAGCACGCAAGTAAAAAAACCATATAGTTTATAAGAAAATAAAATAATAAAATTGATAATTTTTGTCAAACCCACCGACAACCAATTAACGTTAATAATTCTTTTTATTTTTTATTTTTTATGATTAAGGGGCAAAGTGGTCTTTCGGGGGATGTTTGCCTCAGGGTGGGGGGTGTTGGTTTGCGCGAACAGTCTAATCCGATTTTATCAGTCTATGGGTAATTTTAAGCCCCTGAACTGAATGCTAGGCTAACAAACACATTTTTAGATGCTTTCTATTTATTAAATACAAAAAAATATAATAAGTAAAGAAAAAATACTTCCTAGTAGAAGCATAAACAAACATATACGACTTTACTATGTGTCAGGACAGTAGTTTATCTCATAATAATAGCTCCTAAGCATAACATAGCATAACACATGAAAACTCCTAACAATAAATAGAAAGTTTTAAAAGTAATAAATTCTAAATTTGCATAGCTGTGATCTCAGTTGAATACAGAAAACTTTGAAATATAAATAAAAAAATAAAATATTTTTTGAAAGCAAGTCATAGTTTGATTGAAACCATAATCAAAAATAGTACTTTTACAACTTTCTATTTAGGTGTTAAAAACTAACAACAAAACAAGCTAAGCTAAAGAAAAATTTTCTCAATCGAAGAATAAAAAATTTTAATAGAAAAATATAAGAATAAATGGAAAGTTTCAAAATGTATAGTTGTTTTTTTTTTTCATTAACCCTTCAGAGGATAATTTTTTCGTTTTCCAAAAGCATAATTGTTTTATTTCCTCACTCAAAGAAAATTTTCACCATGTGTCCATTAAGTACAAATAAAAATTAAATAGAAATAAAACAGAGGATGAGCCTCTCCAGACTTATGTGTATTAATTTGCTTTAGAATTCTTATTTCTATATTTTGTATATCTGGGCCATATAACTTTGAAACTTTCATTTTAAAACAATATTTTAAGACAAATTTGGAGAAAGCTTTCTTCTTTAATCAATAACACATTTAAGATATACATATTTATAATGCATATTATATACATAACTCATCTACATTTATGTATTTACATTACACAATATTGTAAACACACAAGTTTTAGAACAAGATGATTCAAAATGTAAGTAATCATACTTTGATTAGCCATGAAAGAATTTAAGCAGCTTTTTCAAATCCACTAAGAAAATAACATACGTTTATTTAAATCAATTATTAAAATTTTACCTTCTAAATTTTTTTATTTCGTAAAATGCACAATAAATGTATAAAATAGAATATTTTTTGCCAAATCATTAATCGCATCAATTTAAGATAAACATTTTATAATAATAAATATAGAGAAATTTTAGGGACACATTCAGTTAAATTAATTGAAAAAGTTAAATATTTTTTTTCTTATATATATTTTTTTTTCGCTTAAAGTTTAAAAATTAAAAAAAAAAAAAATTATCATGCATCTTTAATTACTCCCATAAATGCAAAAGCTGTAATTAGGCATTTAAATAACGAAGGAGCTCTACCTTCTACATTTAAAATTAGATCGAAAATGTTATTTTCCTTCGCACATACAGAAGGTAAGGTACTAGTTTATTTATAAATTATATGAAACAAAACTTCGTAAACAAATCAATGTATTTAAAATGGTATGATTAAATACTTAGTTGAATAAAATATATCTAAATGGTTTTGTTGTGTATTGTGTGTGATAATTGAATAATCATTCAATTATCATACTCAATCAAAAGAATTGTTTTTCAATTTTCAGAGAATCCCTCATGTTAGAAAAAGTAGAGATTGTATTTTTTTTTTTCCAAAAAGAAAAAAAATAAGTTTTATAAATGTAAAGCAAAGTTAAAGGTCACACCAGGCAGAGGGTGACTAAATAAAAAAAAATTGCGATTAAGAAACTGCCAATTAATGGACTCATTTTTTTTCACAGAAAATGCAATTATTTTAAACTTATTTTGAAATAAATAAGTTTTATGTTTATCATTAAATATTAATTTTATGTTGCATTATGAGATCAAATACTCAAAGAAACCTAAATTTTATAAGTTGAAAACGCTTTATGCTTTAATTTAACGTAATGATTTTTGAATATGATAACTTGAATGGATTAACGATACAATGCTTTAATTTAACGTAAGTCTATTTAGAGAGGTCAGAAAAAATAAACCCTGTAATGTTTTCATATTTTAAAAAACGCCTCAAATGAAATACTCTAAATAAATATCGATCGTTTTTTATATTCCTAAGAATTTTAAATTTTTTAAAAGTTGAATGGCCTCTGGCTGATAATTTAGCCATATAATTATAAACAAAGAAAAAAACTATAATAATATAGAAATTGCTTGAAAACTATAATAATATGAGTAGTTAGGCTTTTTTATTTTTTAGAGCATATTCACATTTAAGTTATTAAAAAGTTTTCGATTCAATTATTTAGTTTGATTTTTTTATTAATTAATTTTTAAAGACAGTCTCTAGATTTGTCTCTAAAATGAAATTTCATGTTTTCATTTTATTAGTTTTGAAACATTACATCAGTATATCAGTATCACAAAAATCCATACTTTAACATGTTCACAATTTATAAATACATAAATTAAAAAATTATAAATAGAAAGTTTCTGCACTTAATAAAATAAATAAAATAAAATAAATAAAATAAAAAAGAGCTTCTTTAAGCTCTTTTTTTTATTTTCTGCTTCCAAGAGGAAAGAATTATTTTCTTAGAAGCAAAAGGAATTTCATTACCTGAATAAATATGAAATTTTTTTTTTGAAAAATGTGCGTTAATGGACAGTATATAATTCATAATTTTGTCTCAGCGTACATGATGTGCTTTTACTTAATTTCTAACTTAGATTTTTTTTCTCGAGCAGATTAAGTTGGACAGAAATTTGAAGCGTGTTTTAGAACACGTGAACTGACTGCCATGATTCTGTTACAAAATTCTTTAAATTCACAGAAACTTTCGATTATTTAAAAAAAAAGGGTATTAAATTTTGGTTTCGGGCAACATTCCACGTTCTCTTATGATATGAAAATACTTACCTTACCCAAAAAACAAAATTTATAAAGCAATGACAATTTTTAGATGAATTGGTTCTATGTTGTCTGGCTGAGCAAATTAACCACCACTCATTAAAACACATATACTTCAAATATTACTAACTAAATATTTCTGATAAAAAAGAACATGCGTATAGGAAAAGAAAATTCCTTCCAAAGGTATTTGATTTTCCATTCATAAAAAAAACAATAATGATACAGTTTCGGAAATGCAATAGAAAGCTCTAAAAATTAAAGTACATTGGAAAAAGCAGCGCATATTAATTCTTATCCTTTTAAAATGCATTAAAATTCTGACCTCAAAAAAAGTTTTAAACAAAGCAGATCTGCTGAATTGTTCTTTTTAAATAAGTAAAATTGGATAATGAAGCAACTCTCTTAATTTCTATTTTTTAGACACCCAAAATGAATATACCAATATTTCATACAAAAGTTAAGATATTTAAAAATTTTTTTAGATGTCTGTATAACAATTTTTGAAAGGATTGATGCAGTTACTTTTAAGAATGTCATCTTTTGTAATCCAATTTTCTCTTAGAAAAAATTAACTCAAAAATTTCTCTAAAATGAAATACTCAGTCACACTTTGCCTTAAAGAGAAAAAATACCGTCCATCTTCCTTTTCATGCAAAAAAAATGTTATAGAGATCTAAAAATAATGGAAATCAATTTCGAAAGTATATGAAGGAAGTTCTCAATAATTGACAGCATGTTTTAGCAACTTAGCCCTCAAAATTTTTCCACTTACAAATTTAAGAATTATTCTTTAAAAAAAAATGAAAAATAGTAAAATTTCAATGATCTGCGGAAAAAATATATAGAAAAAGTTCCAAGTGGCATCAATCAAAATGAACGCCAGACATTGCAAACATAAAAGAAGATGGACGTCACTGGGGCACCCGGGTGCGTGAAGCTCCGTATTTGCTTAAATCTACAATTTTTATTTATTCACATCAAATTTTTTTTCATGAAACAATTTTTTCTTTGAATTTAGAAATCTCTAAAGTTTCAAATTTATAAAAACTTTTAAAAATCTGAAATATCTTCATTCAGGTATTCTTGAAATCTTAAAAATTACTTTTAATTCGTAAAGAAATGTGTGATTTTTTTCTTTCAAGAATTCGATATTTGAAAACAATTCGAAATATAAATTTAAAAAAAGAAATACTTTACACAAAAAAAACGTAGTGTAGATTTAAACAAACCCCCTGGGGAAAAGAATTTTTGAGGCAGTTTTATTTTTAAGCAGAAATATTTAATATAGCTTTGTCAATTTGTTGTTTTAAATATATAACTTTTGAGTCTCGATAAAGAGCTCTCGTTTTAAATATGTAACATGTTAGAATTCCGGTTTTGGGACTGCACCCAAAGACTAATTACTTAAAAATCAATAACCCTAATAAAATACAGATCATGAATTCCGTGTCATACACTCATCACTGTCACCTACAGATGTTTTTAATATTTCCTCTCTCCGAATTTTGTCTTCTGAGTTCGATTCAAAATTTCCAGGTTTTATAGTTACCTTATCCATAAAAACTTATCAAATCACGATGTGTGATGAAGTAAAAAAATCGTGAGCATAATTCGTCGTTAATATAATTCATCACATGCATGGTAAAAAGTTCACATTTGAACATTGCATTAACCGGATTAGAATTTCGTAAGCTTTAAATGAGAAAATACATTTAAATACTTGTAATCCATTAAAATAGAAATTAAAATATTAGACAATCACATTATAACTTCAGTAAGAAAATAATTTCTTCGTTAAACTTTATAAAAGACAGGAAATTTATTGTGCCTTTTCAAGAAAATGTCAAGCAATGCTTAGTTACACAACTCAGGGAACAATAAGCAGTAAAATGAAATACATGTTAAAAACCAAATTAATGAAAAATAAATAAAATCTACGAAGAAAATGTAAAAAGACAATTATGGACTAAAAATGGAAACAAACGATAAAAAAATTGATAAAATTAAATACCTAAATTAAAAATTAAAAAAAAAACATGTCATAAAATAACTCGGATCATTAAAAAATAAAATATGCATGAAAAAAAAATCACTATTTAAAAAAAAGGAAACATGTAAAGGAAAGTGAAAACTAAAAAAGAAAGTGAGAAATGCAAAAGTTAGTGAGTGATATGTGCAAAAGGAAGAAAACAGGAAAATTATGAATATAAAATAAAATTTGACCCTCCCCCATAATTTAATAATATGCATCAATAAGAAAGCAAATCTAAGAGAAAGAAAATTTTTGTGTCTCGCAAAGGAAAAAATATAAAACTGTCTAATGTGCTCACCTGTATACAATGAATTAGAATGAAATTGGAATTACTACAGACCCCCCGCTAAACAAGTGGAACATCGCAGAACAAACGTATGAAAATACTACTTAATGAAAACACCATCGAGAAATCTCACTGTTTGCTTTAGGGTAGAATGCTCTTCGATGATATACTCATCGAGTAGTGTGTCCAAACACTTGACCTCCGATATTCCGCATTGATTGATATTCCCAATTTTATAACCATTCTCATTGCATGCGGAAAAAATCATGGATGCGAACAAGAACCTGATTGGTGAGTTTTTTACGGGTAAATGTATTTCACCAATCAGGTTCTTATCCGCATCGCTGAAGTCGCATGCAGTGAGAACGGTCCGTTTGTGTTTACATAAGATAATCCAGGCTGCTCCTGCAAAAACACAAAAACATCTTCACATTTAGAATTACTTTGTTTTCTTCCTTTTGAAAAACAACCATGAATTTTAAACTCAATGAATTTTAAGGAAAAGTAAAAAGGTAAATTTATATTGCATTTAAAGTCTAAATATTATTTTGAGTTCATTGAGAAGACCGTGTAACTCCATCACTTCATTCATTGTTAGAGAAATGAAATTTTTCAAGGACATTCTCAATTCCATGTTAGAAACCCTCCTTATTTTTCTCATGCATTCGACACAAGCAATAATTCTCGATTAAACATACCTCAATTTGATTTCCCCCACATCCTTAGGTTGGATTTAACTCAAAAGTTATTTAGAACATTTTAGAGTTCCACTGTTGCTGCATCTCACCCTTTCTCACATAAGCAGTAACTTCTCCATAATTTCATTTTTGAAACCATTGTTATTCGTGTTGTTCTTTTTAATTAATTTGCCACCACCGCTTTCCTGTTAACCATGGCGATTCTCATACTTTGTGTGCTGATAAACAAATTGGATTGGAAAGAAAATGGCTTTTAGAGATTGAATAATTATGTATGCTGAAGTATCTAATTTTGTGGCGTAGAATTTTTCTTTTTTTATAAATAATGAAAAACCATAAGCTGCGGTATTAAAATTAAATCTAGAATAAGAACTGACAGTTTTCTTGCGCAACAATTTTAAGCCATACTATTTTTTCGCTAAAAGTTTTTCTTAAAAAAACAATAAATAAAAAACAACTACCACTCTTAAAATAATATTTAAAAAAGTTAGAGCAATTCAACACATCTCTCTGTCGTTTGTATAGTTAGTTCATCTTCCGATCTAGAAATCTTAAAACCTAAGATGTCTGAATCGAGAACAAAGATATACTCGTTCAGTTAGTAGACATTTAGGTACTTCTTGCAAGGGAATATTCAATGCAATATTGTATGGTAGAAAAATTTAGATATTAATTTTTAACCCTTTACTCGTTTGAAGTGAGAAAAAATTAAACTACAATATCTGGTATAAAGGCAACAATAGTGCGTTGGTGAAAAAATAAGCGAGGTAGGAAATATTGTAAGAAAGGGTATTAAACTAATAAAATAAAACAAAATTTAAGCATGTTTTTATTCTTAATTTTTTTTCTTCCTTTGTGTTAAAGTTAAATAATTTTAATTAAGTGAATGAAAATTTCTGCTAAACAACTATGAAAACGAATGAAATTTATTTTCATAATAGCAACCAATCATCTAAACTAAATTGCCAGGACAGCAATTAATATAAACTTATAAATGTTTACAGAAGTTGAAACATTATAATGAAATTAACTGATGCTCATACATATTATTTAAAATTTATGTGCGTTTTTTTTAATTCTCTCAATCTAATAGTAAAGTAAAACATATCGGCAATCACCCGCTGTGGGCCGGAAGGGGAAAGTCATGAAGGTTAAGGCTCAGCAATTAAATAACCTACAGCATGACTAAGGCAATGCGATTAGCTTAGCTTTCAGGCAGCCCTTAATTTCGAGACAAGCTTATATCCATCGATCTGAAGTTGGACGTACAGCAAGCATCCGCTGGGGATCGAATCTCATTCCTTCACAATGACAGTTCAGTTTTTTAACCACTCAGCCATTGCGACTCAACCTAATGTATGCCTTAATTTTTCAATAATATGTGAAATCTATTAAAACATTATTTTAAAAATATTTCTATTTCAAAACTATTTTATTAGATAAATCAAATATATATATTATGCATAAATATTAATAACTAATAGAAATTTTTTTCTGTACATTGTCGAAAAACAAGTTGGCGGCGTAGTTAAGACGAAGGGAATCCACGGGGTCCTCCCAAATCGAAAATTTTAAATAACAATACAAAAAAAATTACATTTAGAGTCAGAATAGTATGACGTTCAACTTTGGGGAACATTATAAGTAACTTTTTAAAATTGTACTTGCTTAAATATTTAGTAAAAGAAGAGTACTATGCTTCCAAATTAAATTTAGAGTTAATTAAATTATTTAAATGATAAAACAATTTAAAAAGAGAAAGATTGTAAACAAATTACATTCCGTATTTTTGTTTATAAGGGTCAAAAATTCAGGTACAAAACTAACATTTTCCAAAAAGTGAGGATCATTCCCATCTAAGCAGCTTAGTTTAAGGTTTTTTTATTATTTAAGAAAATTTAGATATTAATTAAATTTAATGTTAGGTCATTTTTATTATATCCACAATGAACAAATGCTTATTCAGTCCACTCTATGTCTCAAGTAAGGGATACATAAACACTGAACACTATTAATAAATTTTGACTATCAGTAAACAATTAGACTAATTAGTCCAATAAAGAGCTTATGTTAAGTGAAAAAGATAATTATTTTAATATAAAAGAAAAGGAGATGAAGTTTAATGTTTTTAAACTACAAAGCCCTTTTTTAATTGTCTATTTTATGGATGGTTTATAGACCATCCATAAAATGGATGGTAAAATCCAAGACAAGCCAAAGTTAAAAACTTCTATGATTAAATATTTATACTTTCAGTTGATAATGTAGTCTTTCGAATGTAAAATGACTACATTAATAATACTGAATATGCAGCTATTTATGGAAGGATTACAAATAATTTAACTCAAATTTATACTGTAAAGTACAAAACTTGTGTTTGCTATTAATTCATTTTTGGAACCGTCTCTAAAAAACACATGGAAGTACTAATTGGTTAAAAATGTATTAAATCTAGTTTATATAGAAATAATTTCGATTTTAAATTTTAAAAGAGAAGACAAACCATAGGATGTGTTCACGATTGAATGCAAACATTTGACTAAAAAATCATGAGAAATACATATAGTTGCATACCAAGTGACATTACATAATGTTTTAATAAAAAAACTAAGATTAATGTCAAAAACAAACAAGCATTTAAATTGTATTTCGAAAAGACATTCTATAATAGTTTTGTTATATATTAAGTTTGAAATGATAAAGATAGATTGATTTAATTTTTAATTAACTGGTAAATTTTTGGATGACTAAAATTCTCAATATTTAAACTATATATTTAGATAATTTAAACTTGAAACCCATATAAATCTTTTAACAAGAAAACAGCAAATCAAAATTAATTTTACTCTAATTCGACATATTAAATATTTGCACTACTTTTAGAAATAAACCCAAAATAAGATCGATTAGAAAAAAGTAAATTCAAATAAACATCCATCATATCAAGCAACACTGACTTATTTATCACATCTTTATGCCTATACTAATAAAAAATACCTTCTATAAAATCAAAATGACCAAAGTGAAAATTTAAATTAAAATGCAGCTTTAAGAACGGAATCAGTTTTCCTTCAAATCTGACTTACTTTAATGCTAGATAAAATATTAAAACTCGTTTCATCACTGGGCAATGTAGCAATTTATGGAAATTAAACTTAATTAAAAAGTGAGAACATTTAACTGGAAATTGTACCTGAAAAAGTTTTTTTTTTAAAAACTTAGTCATTGCTGTTTTTAAAATTTATAATTGTAAGTTTTTCTTTTATATTAAATGAAGTTTCTGAAAAGTTCTGCTAAGCTTTTTTCGAATTCGTTTAATTGATAATATAACTATTAGCTCAAATCTAAAGACATATTTTGTAAATTCTTTTTTACTAATTTGCGATTTATCCAAGCTAGTTCACTTGCAGACCAAGGTATAAATGCTTCATTACAAATCCGGGTTTGTTGACTTAAATAAACCTATGCTTTTTTTTTTTTTTTTTTTTTTTTTTAAATCATCAATTTAAACGTTTACAAAGCATTTTACTATAAGAGTGTTTAAACTCTATGTTGATTTTAATTGTATAAGACATTTTGCAAATATATAGCTGTTTTAACAAATTTCAATAAGCAATATTTCATTACTAGGTTACTTAGTGTGTAAAAAACAACAGCACATTTGAAAAAGCATTTTAGAACATTTATAAAAAGCATTTAGAAAAGCATACTTATTTTTTCGAAATTTTCTGAATAAAAAGTAAAGAATGAAATGAAAATTTAATAGTTTCGTATAGTGATACATCTGCAAGAAGTAGGCATCTACTAAGAGTTTTTTTTTCTTCAAAAAAAGGTGATGTTAAAAGAATGATTCAAAAAGGAACGACGTTAATAAAAGTCCTACCCATTCATTATCTTCATAAACAATAATTAAAACAATAATTAACTTATTATTTTAATACTGGAGATATTTTTCTGACTCACGAAGTTTATTCAATTTCAAGAGAAATTATCCTTTTTGGCATAAAAATCTTTTTCTTTTAAACTGCCTTTTCCTTTTTTATTATAAATGAGTAAACTAAGTTATTCTAAACAGAAATGTTTGTCAACCTGCGGTTAGTTTGAGTAACACAAATTTGCCATTTAAAAAGTAAAGGAGAAAAAAAAAAAAAAAAAAAAAAAACTAGATCAATGAAATAAATTTTTTCGGTTGTTTTAGTCTTCTTTTCGGTAGTTAATAATGATACACTTCCATTCCATTTTTAATAATATAATATCATGCATTTTTATGCCCTTACATAATTACATTAATATTTAGTTTTAAAGTAACAAATTGATGCAATCAATAAATTTCTTTAATTGCACCAATTTCTCACAGATCACAGAGCTTATATGAAGATCTATTTAAAAAGTTTAATAATTAAAGCAATATTTAACTTTACGTGTTTGCAATAAAATATTATCATGAGTGATCTCATTTGAATAAAAATAAAAAAAAACTGTTCTTTAAAATATATTTTAGCCTAAAATTTTGAAGAATAATTTTTTTCGATTCCGAAATTATTTTCACTTGTAAAAGATCTACTTCAGAAATATAGATAAGCAACCATTAGACGATTTAAACTTTTATGACCGTTTTTATTTTAATAATAAGCGCAAGGATCAAAACTACAGCACTCAATTCTTTTTTTATTTTTAATGATTTTTATGGCAACAGCTCTAAAATAAACTGCCGTTATTTTTGATGAGTTGAAAATTGGAAGTATGTGAATGTAATTTTTCAAAAAATAATTATTTTTTTCAATTAAGATAATCGAAAAGTAATTTTTTTAAAAACATAAATATAATTTAAGTTACAAAATTAAGCAACAATTAAAAGACATGTAAACATAACCATTCTAAAAATATTTTCTTTAACATATGGAAAAAAAGAATTAGTTTTAAAAATTATTATCTTAAGTAAATTTATAAATATCAATATAACGTTTCTAAATAATAAAAAATCTATACCAATTAAAAGTACCGAATTGAAATTAGTCGTAATAAATAACTCATTTTGTAATTTTTGACAAGTGGGAAAATCAATGTAACAATTTATCAAATTAAGGTACATTTTTCAGATTAGCAGGATCTAGTCTAAGTACTATTGCAGTCGTAATTATCGTTTAAAGAACACCATCAATTCAAAAGGAGCTGTCAAAAGATAGGTTATTTCAAGGGCTGTCTGTGTGTAAAAATAACTGCAGAAATTAATTGATAGTACATGATTTTTGATGGACTTTTTTAAATTCTCTATTAGAAAATCATGACCCAAAAAAGTTAACATTTGTTGTTGTCTTAAGCTATTAAAGCACTGGGGTGTGGGGGTGATTGTTCTCGTTTTCCATCTATGACCAAGAATTCGACTTCTACATTCATATGTCACACCCGTTCATAGGGCGGACTCATTCCTTCATCCACAGTTCGTAATAATGACCTGAACCAACGAATGATTAATCTCCAATCCAGCACCCTCAGAGGCATAATTTGTTAAGAGAACATGGGAGACTTTGTGACCCGACAGATTTAACGTGCACAAGTCACCATTTACTACACGGGGAGTCTTCGGCCGGCTGGATTCGAACGCCCGTTCTCATGAACATGAGTACAGCGCCATATTTACTTAGCACAAATTCAGCTTTACTAAAATTTTATGATTTCAAATTTCGAATAACTTATTGGAAATTTCAGGAATTTCGTTTTTTAATATATTACTATTTAAAGCTCAAAATAGCCATTTGTAGACACCCCAATTTTACAGAAATATTTACAACTATATATTTCGTATCCTAATTTAAAATACTTGACTATAAACAATTCGTAACTATTAAACTTATTTTTTTTCTATCACTTGTATTATTTTCAGATTGCATAGACTTAAAAATGAGGATAATTACGAGTAAAAAAAATAAAATTCTAAACCGGGTATAGAAGAGATTTTGTAAGAATCGGAAACATAAAATTAAGTGAGTTGGGATTTGTTTCAATAAATTTCAAAGTACTTGTTTAAAAACAGGATAAACCCTTTTTGAAAATATGTTTATATAAGTATAATTTGCCTTTGCAATAGGAATGACAGCTCCTGCAATTGTTTAAGTTAATTGTATAAAAATAATCAAAAAGAAAAAAAAGGAAATTGTTTATGCTTTTCTTTCACCTCCTTCGAGCTATCTATGTTGTTTTACTCAACCATCAATAGGTCATTCACAAGAACTCTAAATCACTCTTAATGAATGATTAATTTATTTATTTTATGTTTTAATTATAGCAGCATAAATTTTCTTTAGGGACATTAATTTTTCAAATTTTAATAACCATCGTGAAGCAATGCGTCCTAAAGAGAACCTTTACGTTTTCCCTTTAAACAAATTCTATAATTTTATTTTATAATTCTTTATGTTACATATATATAAAGTAAAAACTTCTATTTGATTATTGGTTTCTTTTTGACGCTCCACTGATCATCGATAGAAAATGCTTACCATATTTACAGCAGTTGAAAAACCAATCAACTGCTCATTGTTGCAGTTTTTATAGTAATTTAATATAACGTCTCGGTTATGTGTGAAACAAGACAATTACATTTGGGTTATTTTTATTTTTTCTAGCAATATGACCAATACCTTAAAACACAAACCAGATACTTTAGCAAGACAGTCAACCGCTGTTATGATTACACATTAAACCCATTGTGCTGAGACACATGGACATGAAGAAAAAAAAAATCACTTAAATCAGAATATCGCATTTCTTTTGGCAATATGACTAACTTAGGAATGGTTTAAAATGCTTTTACATTAGTTAATATTTCAGTTTTAATCATTAGGGAAATATTGAGTTAAAAGAGTGGAAGCACATTTAAACAAAACACCAGTTACTCTTTTGAAAATATGGCCAATTAATCATATAAAAGGTTTTTTGATTGAAAAAGTTTTATAAAAAGTTTAAAAATAAACCTGAACCATTGATCAATGGGATACCTGACGTAGTGAGGATTTCAAGCTCCTAATTGGTTTTTGAAACGCGGCTTTTGTTTACTTTAGCAACTGTTCTATCTATTCTGTTTCGAGAAAGCCAAGCCCTTCAAGTATCAATTCTCTGAAGTGACACATTTTATATTCTTTCACGAAGATCCTTTCACAAAGATTTCAATTCTTTCGCTATTTATTTTTTAAATAACACAAAGATAGGCACGAAGCTATTTAGTAACTAATTATGCATAGAAGACTAAAACTAATTTTGCATAAACTAATTAAGCATCGAAGATATATTAACAATAAAATACATATACAAAGCATTACTTCGAAATGCAGTATGCACTATCAGTCAATTCTAACCATTATTATTTCATTCTCATAATTTACGTGAAAAATATTTGATTTCAAAAGTTAGATAATCCAAAAATATTTTTAAACATTTTTGCATATTATTTGTAAGTTTGAGTTTTAAAATAGTGGTTAAAATGTTTTTCAGAGTTAAGTAACTGTCATTAAAGTGTTGTAAAAATATTTGCTTTGGAAAACCAAATTTTCCAAAGAAAGAATTTAAAATCAATAATCATGAACTATTCATGATAAGGATTTTTTGAAGTTGATTTTAGCATTTGCGTACAATTTTACATAAAAATAAATTTTAAAACATGACAGTAAAAATGGCAATTATAACAGTACATGATTAGTCTTCAATTATTTAATTGGAAAAAAACTTTATTCAATAAAATTAGAGAAAGTTACTGATTCGAAATTTTTTTAAAAATAATGGTTTAACAATTTTTAAAACTAATATGCATATTTGAAGTGTTTTTTGTTAAGCATTGAGTGCACTTATATAATAAAACTGAATATTTACCAGCTCTATAAAATCATATAAATGATATGGCTTCAAAATTGGCAATAATAATTTTATAATTAAATCTAAAACAAAATATTTGTTCGATTATACAAACTTTTCATAAATTTTTTAAAGTTAAACTCCTGTTCATCACAATTTCTACTTATAAACAACTTTAAAAGTTACAAAATAAATTTATTTTTTAATATGCTTGAAATTCATCTACGAGAAATATTAACCAGCTTCATTTCATAGATAATTTGATACTTATTAAAAAAAATATTAAAAAAAATTTTTTATCTGTTACAGCAATCTAATAAATTAACCGGTATAACCACTATACCTCTGTATAAACAGGTATTAAATTACTTAGATTCAATTTAAATGATTAAATACCCGTTTAAGAGTAGTTCAGGAGTGGACTTCTCTTACTGACCTCCCCACAGGAATAAAGGATAGATCTATTCCTTATTTCTCATGATTTCATTATTTCTTCATTGACCATAAAAATGTCTTTAAAAATAATCACGATTCTAGGCTCTCTAGTAAATGACACAATTGCCCTCGGTTCTATCGGTAGCTCAGTCTTCTTAACTGAGCATCTGAGTTCAATATTAAAATGAAGATGGACGTCTAAATGTTGAGAATCAAAATTTGCTCTTTTACCGAAAGCAAAAGGACTAAAGAAACGTCTGATAAATATAAAAGTTTCGATTTCAATCAATATAAATATAACAACAGTAAATAAGTATTAATATTAAGTTTTTAAGAATGACATTGGCTATCACGTCCAATATAATTCTATATTCTATATTATTATTTTGTATTGAATTTAATTTCACTTGGCTATTCTTAACGACTTTTTACACTTTATTTGCCGAAATAATTTTTAAACCAACGTGGCTTATTAACAGAAAGAGAAAAAATATTTTCTGCCATAGACTCGTGAAAGAAATGTTTTTTTTCTAAAGTAAAAAAATAAGAATTTTGAAGCTAAAAGGGTCAAATTACAGAACAGTTCTTTAGTGAAGTCTTAAAATACGTGGACTGGAAATTTTATTAAGAAATAGAAATTTATTTTGAAAAAAAGAGCTTACTTAGTTCAAAAAAGTTTATGTTTACTGAATCAAGAACTTCAAAATTTTCTTTTAAAAAAAGGCTTTAACGTTAAACGCATACAAAGAATTACATTTAAAAAAATATACTACCCCTTCTATTTAAAATCAATGCACTTTGATCACATTATTCTTTTAGTTCTTTTTTATTTTCATTTTTAAAGCAGAAAGATTTATAATTTTTTAATAATTTGAGTATTCTTGCAATCAAACTTCAGGATTTTGTTAAACGTCATGAGAATTTTGCAAACACATTTTCAAAGGAAAATCTTCAGTTAACGGGTATTTCAGTTGAGAAATTACTATGGGAATAATGAGTTAGCGAAATTAATTATTCAACTATTTATTTATTCTGGAAAAACTTGGTATTTAAGAGTGTCAGATAAATAAATAGTTTTATCGTGATAAAGATCACCGTTGTCTAGCATACACTCATTTAAGCAAAATTTTGAGTATTGATACCAAAAATAGATCTAATATTTTGCCAAATTAAAGTATAAAAATTGTGTTAAAAAGTTTGACAGTTGAATAGATTGCTTAGAAAAATGTCAACCCAAAAATCTTTTTGATTGGTTTCCAGTTTTCCAGTAAAGGGAATGACATAATTTTTTCCTTTGAAACTAAAGCTCCACTCTGCTTTTAAAGGCGCTCTATATTTTCGTAACAAAGACTTATAAATTAGAAAATAGTAGGTTCCACTTTTGAAAAATATTATCATAATATCCTAAAATTGTACTATTCATTGAAGTTAAATACAGAGATCTAATTAGACATATTTCACTAATCAATCAACCATTTGATTCAATGTTTTTTCATTACTGAATTTGAATCATTAATTGTAGTTTCAAATGAATCATTGATGATTTCATGATTTAAGTCTATAATTGTAGTTTCAAATGAAAATTTTAAAAAATATTTGTTTAAAGCATTGAAAAGGCTTCCCAATTTCATCATATTCTTCGAGCAAAACATTTTTTTTCAAAGATTTAGAATAGTTTTAATTCATTTTAAGCAACTCTATTATTTATATAAAATTTACTTCGTTAAAAATATAACTTTAATCGAAAATTTCGCAATTTCAATTATTATTACGAATTCTAAACATTGGAATCTCACTCACTTATTTGTAACTGTTTAGAAAAGAAACCATATATTTATGGTGCAAATTATTTATAAAAAAAAAAGATTACAGAATACATAATTTCTGCTACTTTCAAATTTTACTTGACGATACAAAAAAAAGTTTATAACGTGTAAAATGCTTGAAAAAAAGCCACACACTAGTAAAAAAAAATATTTAAAATTTTTTTAGTAGAAGTCTGTAAAATAATTTTTTAGTATTAGAAAATGTTAACAAAAAAACTAGAAGTGATGCATAAAGTTACTATCATCGGGAAAAATTAAAATATTGTCATCGGTAAAATATAAATAATAAGATAATTAAAGTAACTATTCAATATAGTACAATACACTAAAAAAAAATGATTTTTCAGTTCCTTTTTCTGTTGAAGAGAAATACAATGCATGCAAAATAAAAGATAAATCACTAAGATAATCACTATCATACAATATTCTAAGACAATTTGCTTTCTTTTCTTCTTTTTTTATTTTTATTTTATTTTATTTTTTTTTCTAGTTAAAAAATTTTTTTATTTGTTTTTTTTTTACATTTTATTCTTTTTTTGTTCTTTTTTTTTTTTTTTTTTAAAAACTTTTTTTTCTTAATTTTTTTTCTTTATTTTTTTTTTTTTTTTTTTTTTTTTTTTTTTTTTAGCAAACCGTTTTGTTTACAAAATAATTTGTTACACACAATTACAATCTGAAAAACATAAAAATAGCAATGGAATTACAAGAATATCGCATAATTCAATGGAGACAGGTAATAATTAAAAATTAGGCTGTTGAACTCCTAGTTCATAAAATTTTGAAAACAGAATGAAAACGTGCTTTAATTAATGACATTTTGTTTGAAAAAACTTCTAAATAACAGCATAAATGAACAAACAAAATGAAATAGGTTTCAAAAAAGTAAAAAAATTATACACTATAAAATTAAAAAGAATTCTTTTACTAAAAATAGTAAAAATGAATATAGTATATATTTTTAAAAAAATCATATTATAATGGGTATATTGCAAAGCATACTTGCTTATGCAAAATTTATGAGAGATATTGAAATGAGATAACTATAAATTAATAACGTGAATAAGTATAAACGTATTCCAAAATATGCAATATGTAAGAATATGGCAGTCAATCAAAGAAATTCTTTAAAAAATACATTTAAAGAAATAAATATTTAAAAAACATAAATATCATTTAGAATTAAAAACTTCACAACCTTTTTTTTTAACGAGGCGAAATAAGGTTCTTTAATGGAATGAACTAACTACAATTAAGTGATTTAAGTAGATACAAAACATTACATTCAAAACATATAAGAATATAAATTCAGGCTGTAAACAGTTTTTTTTAAAGACAATGTTAGAGAAATAAAAAAAAGTAAAAAATAATTTTAAATAAAAAACTCTAAGCCGAATTATTATTATTTTTTTTTTTTTTTTTTTTTTTTGATGTGGTGAAACATTTTCTGTTATTAAAAATAATTATAACTACTTTATAAATATATGATATTATTGCGTGATTGACAACATGTTTTGAGCAAAGTCCGTAAGTCCTTAAGTAACTCCTTTAAGTTAATATAAAATGTTAAAAATAACTTTTAATTTGTCCAAAAAAAAAAAAAAGAAATTTTTGTTTAAAAAGGAAACTAATTTGCTACTAAATGAATAATGTCAACATTTTTCTAGTGAATAAGAAAAACAATAAATAACAAAATCAGAATATGACAGGAGAGCATAAATATATTTAAAACAGAAATGGGTGTAATTACTGAAGCAATAACATGCAAGTTTTGTAAGTCTAGATGCCATAACATGGAGTTCTGCAAATCTGGATGCATTAATAAGAAAGTTCTGTATGTTGGTTAGCTGTCTAATGTTTTTCAATCACCCCCATGTTATTTAGTTCATTAGCTCTATTCTATGCCATAAATGGGTTTACATTGTTATTTGGAGGAAAATGTTAGGTTAAAGAGAAAATACTTGACGTAGGAGTTGGGTCAAAGCTACTTTTATCAGATAATCCAGTAAATCTTGTCAAAAAACTATCTGGTCAACCATATTCTGGTTGCTATAGTGCAATTCCTAAAACAATGTGGCAATCGATTCAGGGAAGCATTAACTGTCCTGATTCTACTTGCCACTTGGATGATTCACTTTAGTTACCTCATATTCTAGTGTAACTGATATGGCACAGTTCCTGGAACAATGTGGTATTCTATTCAGAATATCCAGATTCTACTTGCCACTTGGGTGATTTACTTTAGTTACTCCAGATTCTAGTTGGTATAGTACAAGCCCTGGAACAATGCGGCATATTTAGGGTAACATTATGTAACTGTCCAGATTCCACCTGCTACTTGGGTGATTCATTTTAGTAACACCATATTATAGTTTCTATGGTACAACTCCTGGAACAATGTGGCATTCTATTCAGAAGAACATTATGTAACTGTCCAGATTTTATTTGCCACTTAGGGGATTCTCTTGCACCATATTCTAGTTATGGTACAATTCCTGGAACAATGTGGCTTTAAATTTAAGGTAATATTATATAACTGTCCAGATTCCACTTGCCCCATGGGTGATTCACTTTAGTTCCACCATATTCTAGTTGTTATGGTACAATTCTTGGAACATTGTGGCATTCTATTCAGAAGAACATTATGTAACTGTCCAGATTCTACTTGTCACTTGGGTGATTCACTATTATCAGTTTTAAAATGTCTTTTACATCAAATATCTGTTTTCCGAAGAAAATGATCGAGTCAACATTTATTTAGCTTCAGTCGATTTTATTATTTAAATATCAAATAAGATATCAAGAAATTTTTTTAACAAGTATTTTGCAGAACTATTTTTCCTTGAGAACAAATATCACTGGAGGCCTGCTTAGAATAGGATTTGGAAAGACAATATATCAACCCTTTGTGTTGAGAAACTTTCTGAATGGTTGAACAAAACAAAAGTTTTACTAATCATATTCTTTTCGCCAATTTATTAGGGAAACAAGAACTTCCTCTTTTCGAATGTTCTTGATTAATGTTTTAATGTTTTTTTAAATCTGGATATTTTAGAGTGAAAATCCTTAAGCTGTGGCAAGAATCTTCCCGTTGTCGATAAATTTCTTGGGCATCTCAGACGTGAAGGGGCAAGGTATTGTGCTACATTGTTGAACAACAGATCCAAACGACATAAATATTTTACTATCTTTGTTTTCTTCTTTGTTTCTGAGAAGTTTATTCTCTACGCATAGCTTTTATTTGAGTTAGATTACGTATCCTTTCACTATTTTATTAACACAATCTTTCTAATCAAAAGATTACTTCATCTTGTTTCAATGGTAAAAGCGATGGTCAATAGTTTCAATGGCTGACACTGCTCTAAATGGTTCACGTAACTCTCTTTTTCCAAATGATAAAGATAAGTTGACTAGTATTTTCCATTTTTTTTTCTTTGCACAACTAAGATTAATTAATCCTGGATGAAGAGCTGAAATTTCTTTGGGCATTACCACTTTTTGTATCTCATTACTACACGGCCTATCATCATTCGCTTAATTTGGTGAGATTCATTTTAAAATCATTCCACCAATATATTATAAGTGCTCAGTTGTCCATCTTCCTATATATTAGAAGCTTCTTTCTTTTGATTCTAGTATCCAGGATTCTTTTGAACTGGAATAACTAAAATCGATAGAAATTTTTTCAAAAGTTTTGTATGCTGCTTAGCTAAGTGACAAATGTTTTATTAAATTACGAGAAACAAAATGTATTTGTCCATATTTCAATTGCTATGATACACTTCCTGTGGAACCACGAGCCGTTTATTTTAGTGAAACAATAAGAAACTGTCCAAATTCTAGTTGTAATGATGTAATTCCTGTCGGACTAGGCGGCATTTAATTTAGAGGAACAATTGAGAAAATGCAGAATTCGCTTTGTAGAGTTTTTCTTCCTTTTATAATTTGTAAAATATTTTTATTTTTTCGTATTCAGTAGTACTTGTATAGATGCGGCTTCTATTCATTTATTTTGAGTCTTTAGATTTAAATTTTTTTCCTATTGATGAAATTCTCAATTGATTTCCGTTTTAATTATTTTTAATGAGTGGTGTAATTAGAAGAATTTTTGTCTTTAAATTTTTAACTCTTTCTTTAGATGATGCCATCCAGATGTTGATTAATATTTTTTACTGGCGTGGATACCTTTCAACGAAAGAGTTCCATCTGAACTAAAAATGAAGGCATGGAATCGATACGTTTCTCAGGCATTGCACAAGTAAGGGGACAGTACTTTGCAAAATTATTTATTATCTGTCCTTTTCAGTCCTTAAATCTTTTCCTCTTTATAAAATTTTCTACTTAACTCTTCAATTCCTCTTAAAGTTTCTTCTTAATTTCAAAAGTGCGTGAAAGAAATTTAAAAATGTGTTACCTTTTACCTCAAGCTTCTTTCTGGGTGATCTTTAATCTCAATGGTTAATGTAAATGAAAATTTTTAAGTAAAAGATCAAAACTTGGAACACAAATGAACAAATATCGCCGAAATGTTTCTTAGGTACTCAGGGATCAGTCCAGTTCGAAGTTTTTCAAGTGCAATTATCTCGACAATAAAAATGATTCAGTTAGTATCATCGTTTTCTTTATAATCTAAGGCACTTAATAACCAAAAATGAGTTCCAGTAGAAATCATCACTTACTAAAACACGCAGATCATCAGTTTCCTTGTCTTTGTTAATAAATCTACTTTCTAATTGCTTTCAAACTTTCAAAATTTTTTATAATATTTTATTTTCAAACTATTTTGCTGATATAGTTTCAGGAGTTGATGCTGCTTTGGGTTTTTCTTGTTCTCCTCTGTGGTGTTAGTGAATTTTTCATCATATGAAATGTATATCGATGGCTCGTTGCATAAAGCAGTTTTATTTTCACAAAATCTGCAGCATCATAACCCAACTCAAAGGTAATTTAAAGCTGCTTGATTTAACAATGGCATATTTGGGGGTGATCGTGCAGTTCAGTCTAAGGTTTCAGATTTCACAAAATGTTAATTTATTTTCTATGAAAAAAATAACATTTTTTTTAAGAATGACAAACAATACCACAGCTTCTACTTAAAATAATCAACATACATCAAATTTCATCCCCAAAAAATTATTTTCTGGCATTTTTTCAATTAAGTAATTAAAACCACATTTAAGTATAGAACTACAAATATTCCTGGCGTTAAAATATATTTTAGAAGGAACATCTTAGTGGCCAAAGAAATAAAGATTAAAACCTGAAGTAGGAAATTTTTTTTGTGGCAATTTTCCCAAATTTAAGTATATTTTAAAACTTTAAAGTAAATTTAAATAGTTCAAAAAAAAGTACAAAAAACCTACGACAAGATGCCATGATTGCCTAAAACAAGATTCTCAGTTTCAATTAAATTATAATTTGTTTAGTTTGCCAGAATTTCTCGATTCAGATTCAATAGCACCAAAAGATTAATTAGATAAATGCCATTAGTTAAATAGTGACCAAATGAAGAAATGAAAAATAAATTTTTTTTAATCCAAAATTATATTTGGAGATTTTCTATGATAAGAAAAAGTTTCAATTTCCATCTATTTTAAATATAAAAAATTTTTAACATTAAACAGAAAACCACTAAATCTAACCAAAAAAAATTTGTTTTATAAAAAAAATAATTACAATTTCTCAAACTAATGAAAATATATTTTTCAATTAATATATTTTAAGTGGAAAATTATTTAATAAACATAAATATGCATGAACAGTTAATTAGAATTTAAAGGCAATTTTTCACATAAAAACGTAACGACCATACAGTTTGCATATTAAGTATGAATTTTTTTTTCATATTTTGATACATTTTTTAAAACTTTTGTTATAAATTGTTTTGTTTATTTTTATTTTTATTTTGTTTTTATGTTTTTTATAATTTTTATACAAACTGTTGGATCTATTAATTGGCAAAATTGAATCTGCCATTTATGCTTGTCAGATTAATATAATCAAAACGCGATAAAGATTGCCGATGTCTAGCTTACGCTCATTAAGGCTTAATTTTGAGTGTTGGCACTAAAAATAGTTCCAATATTTTATTAAAGTGAATTAAAAAATTAAGTTTATTAGGGATTACTTTATTAAGAAACAGGTTTGTTAGATATAAGTCAACCCCAAAACCATTTTGATTGGCTTCCAGTTTTTCCTCAAATGGAATGACATGTTCTTTCTACAACTAAAGCTCCACTCTAATTTTATTAATTTTTTTCCTTCTACTTTTATCAATTTCATGACAAATACTTAAAATTAAAAAAATAGTAGGTTCCACTTTTGAAAAACGTCCTCTTAATAACATCAAATGGTACTGTCAATTAAATTTAAATACTGAAATCTAAATATGCATAATTCACTAATCAATAATCCATTCGATTCACTGTTTTTTTTTATTGATTGATTTTAGAATTTGATTCGAGTTAATAGTTTCAAATCATATTTTCTAGAAAGAGAAGAGTAGAGCATTTAAAAATACTCGTAAATTTTATGATATTCTTTGAATAAAAAATTCAATGATAGAATTATAAACAACTATAATTTATATAAAAGCTTATTTTGTAAAAAAATATATCTTTTACCTGAAATTCTTTAGTTCAAATTTTTATCACGGGCTCTACACAATACAACTCACTCAATTAACTATAAATGTTGAGAAAAAGTATAAATACTGGTGCAAAGATGAACATTTAAAAAAAATATTTATTTAAAATATATTATTTCTGCTATTTTCAAAATTTTTCTTTTTACAATGTAAGTTTAAAAACTGCAAAAGGCTTGAAAAGTAATGAATCACAAAATAAAATAGAAAATTATAGGTACTTAAAAAAATATTTTAGAAGTCTTCGAAATAACTTTAATATTAAAAAAATATTAAAAAAATCTTGAAATGGTGTATAAAATTTTAAAAAAAATATTTTCATCGTTTAAATAAAAAGAATAAAATAATGACAGTAATTTTTCAACACAATACTGTACACTAAATATAAAACTAAATGATATAAAAGCTGTAAACTCTTTAAAATGAAGACACATACAATGGATGCAAAATAAAAATAATGCAAAATACAATAACAGACAGTTTGCTTTTCCTTTTGTAAATTTTTTTCTATTTCTATTTATTTTTATTTCCAAGTTTTTTTTCTTTTTCCAAGATTTTTTTTTATTTATTCTTTTTCTAATAATTTTTTTAAAAATTTTTTTCACATTTTTTTAATACTTTTTAGCAAACTGTAATGTTGTTTAGATTATGATTGGGTACTAACAAGAACAATCTTAAAAACATAAAAATTACAAAGAAATTACAAGATTTTCATGGAGGTCAAATAGTTGAATGTATAAAAATAATGAATATTAGCTAAATAGTTACACTGATAGTTCAATAAATTTAGATAATGAAATTGTTCGTCTTTCTATAAAAGAGCATTTCAAATCTTAAAAAAAATCTAAATAATAGCATATTTCAATAAAATGGAATACGGTTACCATTAATATTTTATAAATATTATAAAATTTTGACATTTAAAATATGCAAAAAATTCCATTCAGTCCTTCAACAAAATTTTTAAAAAAAACACATATAAGGAAATAAAAAAAAAGTAAAATAATTTGGAATAAAAAATTATGCCCCATCTTTTTTTTCTTCATACGATGGGGTGGAATGGATTTTCCAACGGAATGAACTAACTAAAACAAGTGATTTAAATAGATATAAAAACAATTCATTTAAAATATGTAAGAAAATCCATTCAGTCCGTCAACAAAATTTAAAAAAAAAAAACACATTTAAGGAAATAAAAAAAAAGTAAAATAATTTGGAATAAAAAATTATGCCCCATCTTTTTTTTTTCTTACGATGGGGTGGAATGGATTTTCCAACGGAATGAACTAACTAAAACAAGTGATTTAAATAGATATAAAAACATTACATTTAAAATATGTAAGAAATTCCATTCAGTCCGTCAACAAAATTTTAAAAAAAAACACATTTAAGGAAATAAAAAAAAAGTAAAATAATTTGGAATAAAAAATTATGCCCCATCTTTTTTTTTTTCTTACGATGGGGTGGAATGGATTTTCCAACGGAATGAACTAACTAAAACAAGTGATTTAAATAGATATAAAAACAATTCATTTAAAATATGTAAGAAATTCCATTCAGTCCGTCAACAAAATTTAAAAAAAAAAACACATTTAAGGAAATAAAAAAAAAGTAAAATAATTTGGAATAAAAAATTATGCCCCATCTTTTTTTTTTCTTACGATGGGGTGGAATGGATTTTCCAACGGAATGAACTAACTAAAACAAGTGATTTAAATAGATATAAAAACAATACATTTAAAATATGTAAGAAATTCCATTCAGTCCGTCAACAAAATTAAAAAAAGAAAAAAACACATTTAAGGAAATAAAAAAAAAAAAGTAAAATAATTTGGAATAAGAAATTATGCCCCATCTTTTTTTTTTCATACGATGGGGTGGAATGGATTTTCCAACGGAATGAACTAACTAAAACAAGTGATTTAAATAGATATAAAAACATTACATTTAAAATATGTAAGAAATTCCATTCAGTCCGTCAACAAAATTTTAAAAAAAAAACACATTTAAGGAAATAAAAAAAAAGTAAAATAATTTGGAATAAAAAATTATGCCCCATCTTTTTTTTTTCTTACGATGGGGTGGAATGGATTTTCCAACGGAATGAACTAACTAAAACAAGTGATTTAAATAGATATAAAAACATTACATTTAAAATATGTAAGAAATTCCATTCAGTCCGTCAACAAAATTTAAAAAAAAAAACACATTTAAGGAAATAAAAAAAAAGTAAAATAATTTGGAATAAAAAATTATGCCCCATCTTTTTTTTTTCTTACGATGGGGTGGAATGGATTTTCCAACGGAATGAACTAACTAAAACAAGTGATTTAAATAGATATAAAAACAATACATTTAAAATATGTAAGAAATTCCATTCAGTCCGTCAACAAAATTAAAAAAAGAAAAAAACACATTTAAGGAAATAAAAAAAAAAAGTAAAATAATTTGGAATAAGAAATTATGCCCCATCTTTTTTTTTTCATACGATGGGGTGGAATGGAATTTCTTAACGGAATGAGCTAACAAAAAGTAAATGATTTAAATAGATATAAAAATAAACTATGCTCCCCCCCCCCCCCGTTTTTTCTTTTGACGGGGTGGAATGGATATTCTTTTTTTAAAAGTAAGTATTGGATTTAAATATAAAATGTTTATATTATCTATTAATCTGTGGAAAAAAAAGAAATTTAAAAAAAATTTGCTACTAAAAGAATAATATTAACAGTTTTCTCTACTAACTTAGTACACATGCCTCCATAAAAATTAAACGTTTTACAAAATATCCCTTAAAATTTACATAGAAAACACTTTAAAAGAAAGCACTTCAAGATTACAAGCATTAAAAAAAAAGAATGTTATAAATTAACTAAAGCATATTGTTCTGTAATTTTTTAAATAGTCGAATTTTTTTTAATAATCCCCATTTTATTTAGTTCGTTGCTTCTGTTATTTGGCATCAATTGTTCGGTATGGTGAAGACACTTGACGTGTGGGAGTTGGGTCAAAGCTGCTTTTATCAGATAATCAAGCAAAACTTGAGAGAACTCTTTAGTATTTTGTAAAATGTCATTTACGTCAAAAGTCTGTTTTTCAGTGAAAATAATTGAGTTAACATTTGTTTGAGCTTTAACAGTTTTAATTTCTTAAAGATCAAATAAAATGATCGGATTCAGCAAAAGTTTTACTAATCATAATCTTTTCTCCAACTTATTAAGGAAACAATAAATTCCTTATCGTTTCTCTAAATACTCTTCATCGAAAATTGTATGTTTTGACTGACTAATTTCAATTGTTTTTAAAGATGGATATTTTATAGAGTCAAACCTAAAGCTGTGGCAAAAATCCCCTCATTGACAATCAAATTTTTGGACATCTCACACACAATTGGGTATACAGTAATGTGCTACATTGTAGAACTACAGATTCAAACGACTAAAATAACTTGGTAAATATATTTTTTTTTCTTTGTTTCTGAAATTATAGTATATTTCGTACTCATCCAATGGATACAATCACATTAACTGTCTTTTCAATCAAAAGATAATCACTTTATTTTCTTTCAAAGGAATTCAGGCTATTTGCAACAACTTAATCTGCCACAACTTCCAAATTAATTTTTGTCTGATATGCTGTTATAATATTGGCCTAGAATTAAGGGTAGAAATCTTGTTTTCATATTTTTTAAGACTTTTTAAACTGGAAATTTCAGAGTGAAAATTCAAAAACTGAGCTCAATAGCTCAATAGTTGGTCAAAAAGACCCTTGGACGTTGATGACGTGAATGGTAAAATGCCGTGTCCACTTTTTCGAAGCAATAAAAATAATTGGACTAGCAACTTTGGTTCTATTTTCTTTGCAAAGCTAAGATTTATTATTTCTGGATGGCAGAACCACATTTTGAGCTCCTACTTTTGGACATTATCGATTTCATGTCACTGTACCATTCAGTTTACACAATCTTCTCGCTTCACTTTGTTTCATTCAAATTAAAACTGGAACTATTGACAATTTAACTGTCTCAACTTCTGTTTTTGATATATTCTTGGTTCTCTTTCCTCCAGGTCTATCAGTGGGATGGATTACTTTGACTAATCTATTCTAAATGCTCAGAATTCCGTATTTCTAATCAATAAAATCTTCTTTCTTCTTAGATATTTTCTTTTATACCAAATGGTATCCTCAATTAGAGATTTTAAAGTAAAAGCTCGAAAGCTGCGCCACAAATCCGTAGGTCATCGTATAGTTTTTTTAGAAATTGTACGCGTAAAAGAAATGGTACTCTGGTAAACTGAGTTAGCTCACTCTTTCAAAAAACATATTTTGGGGAGCATTTTTTTTTCTGATTAAGAGCATTTTTGTTCTGGTAGAGTTACTGAAATTTGAATTCTTTTATCACTTTAAAACTCTTTTTTCAACTGCCTTTTTAATCGGTCTTGTTATGAATCGCATCATTTAGTTTCAGTCAAACTAAAACTGCAAATACTAATAATTTAGGTGTCACTGTTTCTATTTCTGACTTATGTAGATGTAGTTCCGGTAAAACCATCTGGCATTTATTTGAGAGAAAGATTAAGTAATTTTCCATATTCTTGTCGCTATTGTGCAATTCCCAGAACAATGCGGTATTCAGTTCAAGGGAACATTATATAACTCTCGAGATTCTACTTGACACAAAGTGGATTCACTTTAGTTAAACCATATTCAGTTGCTATGGTGCAATTTCAGAAACAGATTCCACCTGCCACTTGGGTGATTCACTTTAGTCACACCATATTCTAGTTGCTATGGTGCCACTTCTGAGACAATGTGGCATTTTATACTGAAGAACATTATGTGACAGTCCAAGTTCTACTTGCCACTTAGGTGGTTCACTTGCACCATATTCTAGTTGATATGGTACAATTCCTAAATCAAGGTGGCAATTTATTCAGAATAACATTAAGAAACTTTAATGTATGTATGTAACTGTCCAGATTCTACTTGCCACATAGGTGATTCATTTGCACCATATTCTAGTTGGTATGGTACAATTCATGTAACAATGTGGCATTACATTTGGGGTAATATTATGTAACTGTCCAGATTCCACCTGCGACTTGGTTGATTCACTTTAGTTCACCATATTCTAGTTGCTATGGTGCCAGTTTTGGGACAATGTGGCATTCTATACTGAAGCACATTATGTAACTGTTCAAATTGTACTTGCCACTTAGGTTATTTCCTTGCACCATATTCAAGTTGCTATGGTACAATTCCTGGAACAATGTGACATTAAATGTAGGGAAATTTTATGTAACTATCCAGATTCACTTGCACCATATTCTAATTGCTATGGTACAATTCCTGGAATGACGAGGCTTTCAATTTAGGTTAATATTATGTAAATGTTCAGATTCCACCTGACACTTGAGTGATTCACTTAAGTTACACCACATTCTAGTTGCTATGGTGCAATTCTTTTAACAATACGGCATTCTATTTAGAAGACATTATGTAACTGTTCAAATTCTACTTGCCACCTAGGTAATTCACTTGCACCATATTCTAGTTGCTGAGGTACAGTTCCTGGAATAATGACGCTTTTAATTTAGGGTAATATGTAAATGTTCAGATTCCTCCTGCCACTTGGTTGATTAAATTTAGTCACACCATATTCTAGTTGCTATGGTGCCAGTTCTGGGACGATGTGGCATTCTATACTGAAGAACATTATGTAACTGTCCAAGTTCTACTTGCCACTTAGGTGGTTCACTTGCATCATATTCTAGTTGCTAATCTACAATTCATATAACAATGCGGCATGATATTTGGGGTAATAATATGAAACTGTCCAGATTCCACCTGCGACTTGGTTGTTTCACTTTAGTTCATTATATTCTAGTTGCTATGGTACAATTCTTGGAACATTGTGGCATTAAGTTTTGGGTAAAATTATGTAACTGTCCAGATTCCACCTGCCACTAGGGTGATTCACTTCAGTTAAATCAGATTCTAGTTGCTATGTGGCCAGTTCTGGAAGAATGTGGCATTCTATACTGAAGAACATTATGTAACTGTTCAGATTCTATTTGCCACATAGGTGATACATTTGCACCATATTTTAGTTGCTATGGTACAATTCCTTGAACAATGTGACATTAAATGTGGGGAAATATTATATAACTATCCAGATTCACTTGCACCATATTCTAATTGCTATGATACAATTCCTGGAATGACGAGGCTTTCAATTTAGGGCAATATTATGTAAATGTTCAGATTCCACCTGACACTTGGGTGATTCACTTAAGTTACACCACATTCTAGTTGCTATGGTGCAATTCTTTTAACAATACGGCATTCTGTTTAGAAGAACATTATGTAACTGTCCAAATTCTACTTGCCACCTAGGTAATTCACTTGCACCATATTCTAGTTGCTGTGGTACAGTTCCTGGAATAATGACGCTTTTAATTTAGGGTAATATTATGTAAATGTTCAGATTCCTCCTGCCACTTGGTTGATTCACTTTAGTCACACCATATTCTAGTTGCTATGGCGCCAGTTCTGGGACAATGTGGCATTCTATAATGAAATACATTATGTAACTGTCCAAGTTCTACTTGCCACTTAGGTGGTTCACTTGCACCATATTCTAGTTGATATGGTACAATTCCTAAATTAAGGTGGCAATTTATTCAGAATAACATTAAGAAACTTTAATGTACGTATGTAACTGTCCAGATTCTACTTGCCACATAGGTGATTCATTTGCACCATATTCTAGTTGGTATGGTACAATTCATGTAACAATGTGGCATTACATTGGGGTAATATTATGTAACTGTCCAGATTCCACCTGCGACTTGGTTGATTCACTTTAGTTCACCATATTCTAGTTGCTATGGTGCCAGTTCTGGGACAATGTGGCATTCTATACTGAAGAACATTATGTAACTGTCTAAGTTCTACTTGCCAGTTAGGTGGTTCACTTGCATCATATTCTAGTTGCTATGGTACAATTCTTGGAACAATGTGGCATTAAATTTTGGGTAAAATTATGTAACTGTCCAGATTCCACCTGCCACTAGGGTGATTCACTTCAGTTACATCATATTCTAGTTGCTATGTGGCCAGTTCTGGAACAATGTGGCATTCTACACTGAAGAACATTATGTAACTGTTCAGATTCTATTTGCCACATAGGTGATACATTTGCACCATATTTTAGTTGCTATGGTGAAATTCCTGGAATAATGAGGCATTCAATTTAGGGTAATATTATGTAAATGTCCAGAATTTACCTGACACTCGAGTGATTCACTTTAGCTACACCATATTTAGTTGCTATGGTGAAATACCAGGAACAATGTGGCATTCTATTCAGAAGAACATTATGTAACTGTCTAGATTATACTTGCCACTTAGGTTATGCACTTGCACCATATTCTAGTTGCTATTGTGCAATTCCTTTAACAATGAGGCTTTTAATTTAGGGTAATATCATGTAACTGTCCAGATTCCACCTGCGACTTGGTTGATTCACTTTAGTTCACTATATTCTAGTTGCTATGATGCCAGTTTTGGGACAATGTGGAATTCTATACTGAAGAACGTTATGTAACTGTTCAAATTCTACTTGCCACTTAGGTTATTTCCTTGCACCATATTCTAGTTGCTATGGTGCATTTCCTGGAACAATGTGACATTAAATGTAGGGAAATATTATGTAACTATCCAGATTCACTTGCACCATATTCTAATTGCTATGGTACAATTCCTGGAATGACGAGGCTTTCAATTTAGGGTAATATTATGTAAATGTTCAGATTCCACCTGACACTTGGGTGATTCACTTAAGTTACATTACATTCTAGTTGCTATGGTGCAATTCTTTTAACAATACGGCATTCTATTTAGAAGAACATTATGTAACTGTCCAAATTCTACTTGCCACCTAGGTAATTCACTTGCACCATATTCTAGTTGATATGGTACAATTTCTGGAACAATGTGGTATTCTATTCAGAGGAACTTTATGTAACTGTCCAGATTCTACTTGCCCCTTAAATAAATCACTTGCATCATATTATAGTTGCTATGGTACAATTTTTGAAACAAGGTTGAATTCTATTTAGGGGAACATTATGTAACTGCCTAGATTCTATTCGCCCCTTGGGTGATTCACTTTATTTTCACCTTATTCTAGTACTGTAGCACAGTCACTGAACAAGTAAGCTTTCTTCATATGTAATAGTCTACTTCATTTCATATTCTACTACAACTGTCACAGTTCATTTCTATATTAGCTTTAATTGTTGATCAATTGAGGAATTGCTAAATCCTTTGTATCTATTTTCTGCCTCAAATATTTTGTGAAACATTTTTTAATTTTTTCACTGACAGTACTAATCGTGTAGATGCCTCCCCTATTCGCCCTTGTTAAAATCTCGAATTTCAAAATTTTTCCTATTAATAAAATTCTCCTTTCAATTTATTCTAATTTCTATTATTCTTAGGTACCTGGAAGAAATTTAGAATATGTTTCCTTTTATTATCAAGCATCTTTCTAGGTGATTTGCAATCTCAATTTTCAATGTAACTGGAAATTTTAAGAAATAGTTCAAATTTGGAGCATAAATGAATAAATATCGCCAAAATGTTTAGGCATCGCACACTTAAGGGATTGGTACAGTTCGAAGTTTTTAAAGTGCTATCTTGCTGTTTTTTAAAGATAAAAGGGGTTTAGTGCCTTCGTTTTCTTTTTTAGTTAAGGCACTTAATAACTGAAATTAATTTCCAGTAGACATTATCACTAAATTGCACAATTCTTTGAATCGGTAAGGCCATCAGTATTCCTTAATCTTTTAACTAAGCTGTTTTCTTATTGTGTTACGAGACTTTCAGAAGTTTTTATCAATTTCTTTTCGAGCTTGTTTTGTCCAAAGCGTTTGAAAAATTTTATTTGACGTTTCTTTGTGATTATACTATTCTTGTCATTTCGCACATTCAATGTCAAACTGCAGAGGTTGTATTGAATTCCTCGTCAGGAGGGTCGCATGTCGATAAGTCCTTACATAAAACAGTTATTTTCAGAATATCTGCAGCTATGTGACCCAACTCGAAGTAATGCATATTTGGGAGAGATCATGAAGTTCAAAACTTTCATTTTTTCACAAAATGTTCATTAGCTTGTTCATAGCATGAGGAAAGTAACTTTTTTTTTTAAGAATAATAATCAATATCACTGCTTCTACTTAAAATAGTCACAATACATCAACATTTTATTCTAAAAGAAATTATTTACTTGAATTTTATTATTTTTTTTCATTTAAGAAATTAAAACCATATTCATTAAGTAATTAAACCACACTATAAAAAATACAATCAGATCTTATTTCACAAGACTCTAAGAAAATAGAAGAACTGAAATAGGTATTTAGTGTACAGTTTGTGTGTATTATTTTTTTAAGCATTAAAAAACTTTAAGCATACAAGTGAAACAGACACTACATTTTTAATTCTTTAAAAAACCCTCATTAAAAGAAACTATTTACTTTTCCAGATAAATTTTTTCTTACATATATACAAAAACTATAAAAAATTATATATAAAAAAAACAAAAAAAAATTAATTTTAAGAAAATAATATTTAAAACAAATTATATGAATATTTTATAAATTATTCAAATAATTTTTGGTTAATGAATCTGGTCTTTGCCACCAGTTTTGACACTTTCAATCTCAGGTTATTTAATTAAGTTATTATATTTATAAATTTACAGTTATCATTTCAAAAACAAATTAAATCTTTCAAATCATCAATATTTAGAAATTGCATTCATCGCTTATATATTTTAAAACTGAGAAATTTTTCCAATTTCAAAATAAAGAGAACAGTTTTGTTGCTGTATTAAAAGGACAATATTCAAATACAGTGGAAACTAATCTGTCCTTTTCAATTTATATAATTTTTTCAATGATAGTCTTTTATGAAATGTTTATTTAGGAGACAGATATTTTTTTAAATAAATTACTTTCACTGCAAAATAATGTGAAAATACGTTTTTGCAGTTTTGCTTTTAAATACTTACCTTTGTAATGAGCAAAATGTCATCCTTCGCAGAAATAAGAAGCCACCAAAACGATTATGGATATCCCACCTCACTTCGTTTTCTTTTAAAAATAATGAATAAATAAGGAGTTGCTTCTAAAAATAAACTATCATGCCATATTCAAATTTATGCCTCTTATGAGCAACGCTAGATCGGTCTTTATCAAAGTTAACACTTAGATTAATAGCTAAAATAAATTTTTTAAGAGCTCACACGAATATATTTTGCATTCAGCAATTATAATATGCAAACTGTTCTGTCTAGTAATTGTAAGTAACAAATAAATATAATGATACACTGCAAAAAATACAATTCAATCTCATCTCATAAATCTCACAGAAAGTAAAAATAAAAATTTAGTGTGTAACATACGTGTATAGATATATATATTTTAATCTTAAGAAAGCTTAGAACATAAAAGTTACATAAACACTATTTATTCATTCTTTAAAAGAACATAAAATAAATTTGGTCTAGTAATTTGAAGTAACAAATAAATTGATACACTATGAAAATATACAATTCAGTCTTATCTCATAAATCTCTTTCTCAAAAAAAGAACTGAAATTTTTATCAACAACGTGTATAATTGTTTTTTAATTTTAAAAAAGCTTAAAACATAAAAGTGTCGTGAACACTATTTTTTTAATCTTTAAAAGAACATAAAATAAATGTTTCATTTTTCAAATCATTTTTTTTAACATAATTTACTATAAAAATTAAATTACAATTAAAAAATTAAAAAAAAACAATTATATTATATTTAAGTCTATTTAAAACAAATGGCATTATTATATTAATAGTTTAAAAATTGTTCACATAATTATTTTTACGGAACATTATCTTTGGCATCAGTTTTTGATAGTTTTCTTATAAACTTTTTTTTTTCGTTTTCTATCATCGAAATATTTAGTTTTATCATTGAGTGAGAATAACAAAAAAAATTCTGTGATCCGTTAACACAATCCCCCAAACATATAAAAAAAATTTTAAATAGGCAACAAACAAGAATATGAATATCCAATTTCCGCAAACTGCTCAATACTTCATTTTCTTTTGAAAATATATAAATATGGAGTTCTTGTAAAAAAAATTGTTAAAGAACTATCATGCATGACTCAAATTTTTGCTTGCTATGAGTATCGCTAGACATATTAATCACGAGCAATTAAAAAGCAATTAGTTAAAAGAACAAGAAGTTAATACATATATGAAGCAAGCATATATCTTTTAATAGTAGTAAGAACTTTAGATTTTAAATATATAGTGGCAGGAAAGGAAAACAGAAGATCCATCGTGTGCAATCGTTGAAATGTTAATAAAGTAACTATGGGCATAATCTTAAATATGTAAGTTTTGAAAAAGAAAGTTCAACAAAATGAAAAAAAGACTTCTAAATAAATCCAAAACAATTTTACACAGCTCAAAAATTAGCTAATTTAAGTTGCTTATTACTGATATACTTATAAATTGATAGTTACGTGTATGCTTCTAAAATTTAAAACTTTATAGCTGAAAACGAAGAACTCATTCTATTCAAATGAAGTAAGCGTATAAGAGAAAATGCTTTCCGTTAAAAATTTAGATCATACTGGAATGTTTTTCCATCTGTTTTTCTAATTGTTTGGAATCAATTAGCAACTAAATAAATCTTCTAGTGGCTGAAAATACCCTTTCTCTTACGACAGACCTTATCTAGTCGAACATTTCGAGTTATTTTACTACAGAATTTTCAATACGAAATTTCAAACATGATTTTTTACTATAAACGATTTATAATAATGATTAAAATGGTTGCTGGAATCAAAGTCATTTTTATAGTTGGACACTCGACATCGTAACTTCATACACAAACTTGACAGCTTTTCCTGCCTAATTGAAAACGGAGAATTTCGAATCTAAAACAATTAAAAAAACGACATGATTTATTTAGTCTTAAATATTTTATGTACCATGAATATTAATTGTTCTTAAGATTTTATACTGGAAGTAAATGTTTTAGATATTAATATATATCTGTCTTTTCCCAATTATTAATGGAATTCAGAATATTCTTCTTCATTGTTCACTTAGTTTCATAAAATACTTGAGGCATCAAACTCGAGATGTTTCGGAATTATAAGATATCTGCTTTTTGAAAAAAATATACATTTGAATAAAAAATTGATTGGCTTACGTTTCTCATTTATTAATTTTATTTCTTTATGATTATATAACTATTTCGCTACAGAAATCTGAGAAATTTTTCAGTTTTCAAAAAACTATATTTAGCAGCATTTTTTTCTAATTTACTATTTTATAATACTTGATATAACCTTTCTTAATAGTTTCTGTGCATACTAGAGAGCGCTGGATCAACGAAAAGGCGAACATTTCTTTGTGTCAATTAAAAATCTTTGAACCTTATCACGATTTATTGGAAATGACTTCTCATTATTCATAATTGAAGAATATTATTGCGATATTTTAAAGATTTAAATTTTACTATATTGTAAAAAGTTATTTAAAAGATTCGTTAATAACGCATTTTTTTCTATTATATTTTATATACATAATTATACCTGTACATAAAAGTCCAAATAAATGTAAATTTTTTTTTTTTTTTTAAATTAAAAAAAACTGCTTTTAAATATGGGTATCATACATTAAATCAACTTTATTGCGTCGAAATTGAAACGAAAAAGGACTGCTTATTTTTATTTCTTTACTATTATTCTTTATTTTCGTTTTTTCTTTATTATTAGAAAAAAAAAATTAAACTCCTTAAAATAACTATAATATCCAAAATTATTATTATAATTTTTCTTTAAAAAAAAAATAAAATTAAGACGGATTTCAAGCATACATAAAAAAACCAAGTGCTACCAACATGTTTATTTGGGAGTGAAGAGCAGGAAAAGCTACGGATGTAAAAATATTTGCATAAAATAAAAATACTTTTATCATTTTTGATCCACGAACTCGCATCTAAAATACCAACTTTAAACATTGTGTTTTAAATTATTTATAACAACATCAAATTAAATTGCGAGAAACATATAGATCATAAATTTATTTTATGTGCTATTTAAAATAAAATTAATACCTCTTCGGTAGGCCATAGTAGTCAAAGTTTTTAATTAATTCTTTAAGTTGTTCTTAATTTCCGTATTTTTACGGAAACTCAATTTCTTCAAAACATATATTTTGTTTTAAAAAATATGTAAATGATGAAGGAAAATATAACCATGATTTTTTAATTTCATCACGAGATTTAGCTTCAAAATCACCTTTTTGTGATCTTTTTTTCATTTTATTTTTATTTATTCCCTATTTCTTCAAGTTCTGAGACTAATCATATACTGATATATTGATTAAAAGAATAAATGTTGATATTAATCATACTGTTTAATATGATATATTTAATTAAAGAAATGGTGGCAAAAACTAAGTTTGACACCAAAATCAAATTGAAAGCATGTACACATTAAATATTACGCAATTTTCTTTAAATAACCATACATTTTTTATTAAATTTATCAGCTCTTAGGTTATAAGTATATTTGACTATTTAAACAAGTTATTTCAGCCATTATATGATAAATAAATAGTAAATTTCATGATAAAACGTTACTTCTCTAGCGAAGGAATTACTTTTAATAGAATATTGTGGAAAGACAAACTAAAGTAAGTTTGAAGAAATGTCACGGTATTGATTCACAGATTTCTACACGAGAAACAAAACTGCTTTTCAGAATTGATTAAATTCTTTCTTAAATTATTTTTATAGGCAAACATGCAAAATAAGAAAGAAAAAAAATTTAGGCCTACAGTTGACTTCATTTAAAGATTATTCGAAAAAGTTTACATTGTAGTTTCCTTAAGTAGACGATTTATTAAAATTATGTTTCAAAAGAGGTAATGAATAAAAGAAATTGTTTGGCAGACTTAAAAAACCAGTATAAGTATTGATTTCAGATAAACACCAAATAAAATATTAATTTTCCTAAAAAATCAACTCACCACACATACAGAAACTTTAAAGAATAAAATATATTTACAAAAAAAATAATAATAATACTTTAATTCTTTATAACTAAGAGTACAGACATTTTCAATTTTATATATGCTTCCACTCTTTATAATAAAAACTGAATAACTTACTATTACTGAATTGAACTTAACATTAAAAAAACTAACTGAACTAAAAAAAACTAAAGCATCTATAAAGCATCAAAGGTATCCTCAAGCATAATTTTTTTTTAAATATTTAAAATATATTCTCATTATAATAATTATTACACATTTATATATAAAGTTAAATGTAAATGAAAAATCTTATTTAAACTATTGATGATTGGATCAAAATCCTATGAGGAATAGAAAAAGCAAATATTAATTCTGTTAGCGTTCTAAAAAGAAACCAATAATGCACAAAAAAAAAAAAAAAAAAAAAAAAAAAAAAAAAACTAAATTTAAAATAAAAATTTTACATTTTCTTAAATTTTTTTATGTAAATTAGTAGAAAATTTGAAACATTTCATTAAATGCAAATATTTAATGATAACTCTAAATATATCAAATTGTTCCCTTTCAGTTAAGAAAAGTTTTACCTTAAACTACATCTATTTGACTTTTAAATAAAGCATTCGATGAAAACAAATGCAGATTGAAATAACAAAAATGTGTAATTAAAATAACAAAAATAAATACTAAAAATGTGTGTAAACATTTAAAAGAAAAAATATTAAATATTGCTGAAGATTTATACTAAAAATTTTAGATAATAATTAAAGAAAATGTTTACTTTTGAACTAAATATGAATAAGAAAATAATTCAATAATTGATCCAACGAAATATTTTTTCAAAATGATTAAGATAAACTACATTCAAACTTTTTTTTGCGAGAATTTATATTATATCTGTGTTACCAAAACATCGCCTAACAAATTGCACTTGAAATTTTTAGAAGGACCTTAACTTAAAAAATATATGTATGGATTAACTTACGTTAATTAAGAACAAGCTTTGAAGTAAGGCTTATGCTACATTCTCTTGAAAGATTGTTAGTAGAATACTAACATTTTAAAAGATACACCGGTAGAAATTTCCAATAAGTTTTATAAATTTAAACCTTTAATTTTGGGAATTATCAAAAACGTAACGAATTTAAAATAACTGTACACATACAGGCTCCAAAACTAATATATTGCCCAACATGCTCGAGGCAAGTAAAAATTCCGCTCACACTTATTAATCCTCCTATGTACGAGAGGATATGGAAATAAAGAGATTTCGAAGCATTTGTCATGCTAACCATATATTTTCTATATTGCGATTTTTTTTATCCCTTTAAATTAATGTCTGCGCACGCGCTATGAAGCTTAAATAACGGTGAGGTAAAACTAGCACCGCTAAGCAAAATTCCTAAAATTTAATCAGTAAAACCGAAAAGTACCGATTAAGCACTCTATAAATTTTGACAAAAACGCTAATATGCCTTATTGGAGGCGTATAAAACTAATATAAGATTAATATGAGGAATGCTCGTACTCATATACTCGTATTTGACATTTCGCTGAATTGTATGTAAACGAGAAACTTATAACTGACATAGGAAATAAAGAAAATTTCTAAGTCGTTCTTATTTCTATTAAAAAAAATAAGTTTACTCTTCTCTTTGTTTCGTGAAAAAAAATAATAAATATAAAAATTGCAGTATGAGAGGGAGTTTGATTTTGTAACGCTACGTTAACATGCACTTGAATGGAATTCGACAATGTGATTTTTTTGTTTACAAATTGCTTAAATTTCACTTTAACTTAATATTCTTACTTCTTTTCACTGTATTTTTTCAATAAAAAGATTGCGTGGAGCCATCAGTAACAAGATTCTTTAAATGAAAAGTTTAAAGCTTACACCAAAACATGCAAAATGCTCAGTCTAGTTTATTATTTATATTGTTTTGTTATATCTTTTTATTTTTCAATTTAAACTCATTGTCAAAAAGGAATATGCGTCAAATTTTAAGTCTTTTCAAGATTTGAATCCTGGAATGAAAGGAGGCTATCCCCAAGAATTCTATATACTAGTTTGTATATCATACATTTTAGATTAATGTTTCATTATTCAAGATAGCAAATATGTAAAACACATGCAATTTTAAAATAATTGAGTTATCAATTAAAAAAATACATGATGTGTACTTATTAGAAATTCTGGTAACGGACCTGGTAGTGATAGTGTTACGCTTGATCAGACATAGACAAAAAGTATCACAGACAGCCAAGAAATAAATGGAACTAACTATAGATTTATATTAAGGCTCAATTTATATCAAGTAATATCCATATTTAATGTTTATTTTATAATTCTTCAGCATTTAAGTGTTCTCAATGGTTTATTACAATCTAAAAATTTAAATCATGAACTTCTGAACGTATAGCGCAGTCAATTAAACATATCAAAAGTTGACATTTTACTGAATATTATTACTTGAATGCAAGAAAATTCTTAGTCCATCAAGTTAATACTTAATTAAAAAAAGAAAAAAAATTGAATTGACATTTCGATTAAAACAGCCTCCCTTTAAAAATTAAAAAAATACAAATGGTTGCTCATAATTTAAAGATCCTACTTGATATTCTTATGGAATACATAGCTGGAGCGAAAATCAATAAGTATTAAATTTTAAAATCCTTCATAATTTATGACTAAATTATAAATTTTATTATAATTCCTTAAAAGTTTATTTTCATTCATCATTGATCTTAGTTTAAAAGAACAACAATGTTGATCAGTTATTAATTACAGTACAATTTATTAAAGGTGGTAAATTGGTTGAAAATTATTAAAATTTGACTCGAACTACCATAAAATTTTTATTAATAGTTTGTGGACCACCAACCGATATAATACGATATTATAGTTTTCATTTTTGATTATGTTTTTTTTTTCTGTGTTTACCCAAAATATATTTCATTACAATTTGAACATTACACATTCCCCGCATTATCATTTCTTCAAATTTACTTGATTAACATTTATTTGAAAAAAAATATAGAGATACGTAAATGGACCGGGTTAATAATAACTTTTAGTTACCTTTGATAATAACTTCAACATTTAATAACTTAACCTGGTAATAATTTTATTCTTTGGCCAGTGATTAAATTTTCTCAAATTCCACATCTAATGTAAAAACAACATACAACACTTTATTATAAAAACTTATTAAATAATATTTGTTAAGGTGATCATTCGGAAAGAAATATTTCTGTTATTTATCATAAACCCTTTTACGAGATTGTATTATAAATTTCCTAAAACTCTCAGCTGTAAAATTCTCAACTATGACTTAAGTCGGGCTTCATTTTTGAATCATTCTTTTAGGATAGCAAAAAAAAACTTTTTTTTAACGCAGAAAAAATTTTTTTGCCATATCGATCAGAATTTTCACAGAATAGTTAATAAATTTTAGGATTGAATATCCGCCTCCCTTTTAAATGTTTTCAAATTTATTTTTTCAAATTAGTCTCCGATGTGATTCACATTACTTAATTTGATCCTCATTAAATGAACTAAATATAAAAATTTAGTTTTGAACCAGTGAATACAAATACTAAAAGATAAGATAGCAAGCACACAGTAATTGCTTAAAAATTATGTCCTAATTTTTTTTTACAAAATATTAAACCCAATGTACATTTTTTTCTTTTTTCTGCAATGCATCCCCGAAAAAAAAATCGTGGCCTAAGTTTAAAATTTGTACTAAAACAAAAATTGGTTTAAAATTATTTTATTAAGGATAATTTTCTAAAAATTTAACACAGTAAAAAAAGAAAGAAAAAAACAGATTAAACATTAACATTGGCCACTGAATGTCAGATCGACGACCGAAACATTGTCACTGAATATATAAATAAGTTAGAGGTCATTTTCATGCCCATGTCAGATGTAATTCTTGAAATAGTAAAAACTTAAATTAATTAAAATGATTTTGAGTAAAATTGAGAAATATATGGATTAACCCCATTTGCAATTAAAACATTGTAAATAATTTTAAAAAAATGTGCGGTAAATAATCTAATTAAATGTTTTTAAAATTTCTTAAAACTTAGTCAACATTTATTCTCGATACTACCTACAAAAGTTATTAGCAATTTTTTAGACCACGATAATTTTTTCTTAAATTTAATAACATTTTGAGTTAATGTAGTATTTAATTGTAAAAGAACAACAAAAGATTTAATTTGTTTTCACCAGCTGTCTTATAAATAACCAATTTCATTGCAAGTAATCGATTTCAGAAAATGCAAGTGATTGAACTTAAAAAATGCAAGTGAACTAACCATAATAAACTGATAAGAAAGAAACTTCTCTTCTAAAGGAAAATTTTTATATCTAAATATTTTTTAAACAAAAGCAATAAGAAATACTTATTATAAATGATTTTCTGTGTACAGCTTTACATATAAACTCAATTTTCTAGTTGGTAGGAGAGAAAATTAAATGAAATAAATATTTTTGTTTTAGGATTAACTCATAAAATTATAAATGAAATCGTAAACAATTTTGAGTGTTTAGTTATATGAAGAATAAAAAAAGGCTTCTCTTCAACTTCTAAATTCTAGTCAAGTTTGTTTAGTGCTGTTTTAATAGATGCTAAACAAAAATTGTTAATATTCGATACTTTAATAATAGATACTTTTAAAAAAAGCTCACATTGCCCAGTGAAATAGTGCAATCGCAATATTAATAAACATCAAACGTATATTTGGTATGCAACTAAGTAACATCTATTTTAAAAGGAAGAATTTGGATGTTAATGTCTATCTCTATATTATAACTCCAGAATCCTCTGTGCTAGTGTTCTGAAATTCATATAGTTGCAAGGAGAAGGTTTAGTTCTCTATCCTGAAAATCGCACAAAAATTTACTTAGTCCGGTCAAAACAGAAGTTTAAAAAATAAATCCTACTCGGTATTTGATTCAGTTTTTTTTAAAATTTAAATTAAATTTAAAAGAGAATATCAGTGGGATATTTGCTAGCTTAAAACATTAATCAAAATAGGAATTTTTTCAAGGTTTTTAATGTTGATATTCTACGAATTTATATGTAATGATTCTATTATCAACGTGTTCAGCACGTAAGGGTTACGTCACCACTTTAGTATTTCTAAATTTACTGAAACCACCTTCTCTTGTAGTTACTCCTTTAAAACGTGTTCTATAAGGCTAAGTTAAGTAAAATCAAGAGTAATTGAAAATACAAATAAATTATGTACGAAAAAGCAAAACTAATTAAAAATTAGTACTAATTTACTTAAGGGAACCGTATAAAAACACCATACTATTCTTGACGCTAATAAAGTGTAATTTTGGTAAAAGTATAATGGTAATTCATGTTGCTTAAAGTGCCATGTATATTAATATGGGAACCGAGGTATTTATCATAGATACCACGGTAATTCGTTTGTAACAGCCCCTTGAGAGGGATAAACACGAGGAAAATTACTTGGTTCTGTTAAATTTTGATTATCACGAGTTAACCATCAACAATATTACGCCATATGACACTCAAATCCAGATAATCTTTATTTTAGAAAGATAAATTTTTGAAAAATGTGTTTTGCTTAAGCTAATAGCATGAAGTCAAAGCAGAAGACAATAATAAATATATATTTTAAAAAAATAAAATTATTTTGACTTAATTTTATGAGCGTCTATCATCCGGGTTTGTATATGATTTCATAGTGTTAATCGACCCCCAACAATTGAATATTAAACTACTTTTTTTTCATGCGTATTTAGGAGATGTTCCTGTTCTAAGACAAAGCCTCCGTAGAAACAGAGTTAAAAAAACTACCGAAGTCTTAAAGCGCGTAGAGCATTTTATACTTTCAAAATGTTCTTCAGAAGGGCCTTTCCAAAACTCGTAAGCACCATTTTCCCTTCATATCACATGGAATCGTTTAAAAAATTTTAACTTTAAATTAATCATTATAATTAACTTGATGAAAATAAAATTAACGATAGGATTTAATTTAATTTAGGCTTACAAGCAAAAGAGGCAGAAGCGACCACTGCTAAGCTCAAACAGCATGCCCAAGCTTTAAAAAGCAAAAAAAAAAAAAAAAAAAAAACTAAAGAATTTCATAAATTTAAATCTTAAAGTAAAATAAAGCTTCCCGCAACAGACCATTGTGAGCCACAGGGGTTAAAAAATTTTGACTCCATTATTTGCCGATTAGCAGCATGATTGTGGCAATCAGGCCAGCAATACGAACTTATTTTTTAGATAAGTTTGTACCCAATGATCTGAAATTGAGTTAGGATCTAACCTTAGTTCATAACTTATCTAAATATTATTGAGATAATAAAAGAGAAACTTTTAATCGTGAAGGGGGAACCGTGATGGTTCTGAAAATATAGCGCTCCTTTCCACTAAGGTGAACCAGGTTCGAATCCCAGGGTTGGCTGATCGAAATGAATTTCGCTCCCTCCTTGCACCGACCATTTTGCTGGCATAAAATATTTTGAGCGGTTCACAGATCATAGATTAGATTCCCCTTGCCGTCGGGATGACCTTCGGAAGATTTCGTGGTTTTTCTCTCCAAGTAACGCAAATGCGGGTTAGTTGCGTCAAAACATTCTCCACAAAGGCTAGTTTTCCCCCAATCCTTAATCCAGAACATTTTTGTCTTCTAGAACCATCATTGTTGTAAACCCAGAATTGTGCCGGCTGCTTAACGCCGGTAAGAATATAAAATTGTGAAGGGTAACTTTCCTTTCTGATATTGGGCCGGCAAATAGGCATGAAGACTTATCTTATTCACAGGGAAAATGTGCCTTTCCATAGCGAAAAACAGATTTTGATCACAGAAAAATATCTCACGCTTTCAGATGGGTCTTTTTTTTTAAAAAAAAAACTCTTCTCAACTGTACTTACAGTAATTATTCATAATTTTCTAATAAGTGTACATCATTAAACGCTTCCTTGATTTTCCTAATTCATCTCAGTTTCGTATATTAATTATTATTCCAAGAAAATTCTGGTGCAGCAGAAATTTGATCTATTAAGTTTTGTTTTCAACTTGACGAAAGAAAATATTCTACTTTAATTAGCAATCTGCCAAGCTTTGTTTGGGATGTTTTTTGTTGGCTTGATGGTTATTTTTCACTAGGAAAAAAGTTATAACTTGAACCTTTTCATGCATGGGAATTTTCAGATTTTAGTCAAACATCACCTCTAAGCAACTACAATCGAATAAAGAATTATATTTCAATTTTATATTACTTTAAGAGCAGTGGTAGCTTAAAAAGAGATGAAACGTTTACATTTTAATGGTTTTTAATTTTTTGTAATGAATAGTAACAGGAAAGGGTTTAGTGGTTTGTTAATGTTCCTTCATATTTAATATTTATTATTAAATTTTTTATATTTAACACTTTTTTGTAAAAATGGCAAGAGAAGCCGTTAAAAATAAGCATAGAGGATTGGGAAAGTCAATTTTCCAGATTATCATTATTTTCTTAGGAATTTTGGTAAAATTTTTCTCACCCTATTGCGTCATCAATAACCATTAGAACTATTACAAGTATCTAAAACACAAAATTTGCTAATAGTTTATTCTTGACAGAATTCTAGGTCAGAAAATGTAAAATTTTTGTTCAAACTCAGAATTTTTGCAATTAATCTCTGCTGCTCTGTCACTTTAGAGTTAAATCCAGGTTTAAAAATTAAAGGATGTGATTCAGTAAAAGTTCGATATAACGAGTACGGTTTATCAAGAGAAGTCCGCTATTGCATCAAAGTTCCAAATCATCGTCAAAATACTAATATTAAAGGTGTGGAAATTAAATGTTTATAACGAGTTAAAAATTACTCGCCGTTTGATATTGCGACAATTTTGCTTTTAGGAAAATACAATTGTCTGCAAGAAACTCTTCCTTTAGATACGTTTGGTTACACCAAGCAGGCTTGCTGTATTAGCAAGTGACATTAAATGCATCAACTTTCAGCTGCTTCAGAGAGTAATATATAGAAAAATGGTTTAAATTGGATATATTATTAATTTTTAATATCGATGCAGAAAGGCGAAAAACTAATATAGTTTCTTTCATACAAATTTAAACATTTTATTTTATAAATGTATGAACGACCATCAGCTAAAATATATTTTGCCTAACAAAAGGCAAGTTCTGCTATTATTAGAAATTCTGTTTCAGACTTAAAAAGAATGCGCTTTTTGTTAACGAAATATCTATCACATATCTTAATTTTCTTTCTAGACTATTTACTAAAGTAAACATTCTCTGCTATCAATGGCATCAAGAGGTATTGCCTTTATTTTATTTTTGTAAAAAACTTACGATTTGGAAACTTCTGGCTCAAACATATCGTATGTCTGTCTTGCATAACACACAAAGTGAATTCAGTTTACAAAATTATATGGAAACTAGTCTACTCTTTAGATTATTTTAAATCAAAATACTTGTACACAATAAAAGAAAAAAAGATGTTAACATGTCAATTACATTATTTAGTCATTTTTTTTTCTATTTTAATATAAAAATATATTTTCTTATTAGTGACACTCCTATCTGCTAATTTGAATTGTCATTATAACGAACTTTTATTGTATTTTCAAATTTTAGAATGGTGACCTTTTATTAGAATCGCTATTGCGGTAAAAAAATTACAAAAATACGCTACCCTGTTTTTCTCCATTAGAAGTTCATAAAATGGAGCTTGTATCGAAAGCATGGAAAAAATAAGGTATTGCACTCTTAAGTAACGCAACTCAAACTTGAGTTATGTACAAATTGGCCATCCAAAAATCTTTCAATGAATGCGATTTTGAGAATTAAATGTTACATTGAATAAATTTCAAATTTAATAACGTTTCCATTATTGAATAAATTTCTAATCTTATAAAATTCGTACAGTATTAGTTTAGAACATCAACAAAAGTAAGTTTTAGATTCGTATCAGAATCTTTCTCGGAGTCGTGCAATGAAAGAGGCTTATTGTGAAATTCTGTTAGAAGACCCATCAATTCTTCTATTGTTCTAATTGTAATAAACAAAAAAGATTCGAAAGATTATTTTTTGCAGCTTGTTGAATATAACGCTAAATAATTAAAGAAAGAATTTAAATTTAATTAACTATGGGTTTCATCCACACCAACATGTGAAGTTTGAGAAATATTAGTTAACTAAAAACGAAATATAGCCAATAGTATACAGCCAATAGCTATATATAACCAATAGAATTTCTTCAAAAATTATTAGCATGACCATTTGTCAATCTGACATCTTTTCAAATCATTTGTTTGTAGTGGTGTACATTTTTTTTTAATTATAATGTATCAAATCAGAATCATGCATTAGAGTTTTAGCTAAAGATTAGAGCTTAACTAAAAGAAAAATATTTTGTGAAAGGGCGGAAATTCTGTAGTATTTGGAGGGTATGGGTTGTGAATCTTACAATTCTAATCTAAGTTTTTTTTCTTCAGTATTTCTATTTATATTTTTTTCTACCTATTTTGTTCCCTAGTGGCTTGTCTTTCTTTCACAATAAGCACTTTCATTTTTAGGGTTTCTAACATATAATTAACCCCTTTCTTCCTTCTTATCCCTTGCTTCATTCTTTGTCCCTTTCTCCCAAAAAAATAGGTTACCATTTTAGCATCATTCAGAAAGAAAAAAACTTTTTTGTATGTTTTTAAAATCACACTCATTTATTGAAGTGTGAATAATTCACAGCCTTTTATGTAGCTTGTATAAAGTGATGCGTATCATAACTACTCATTTACTAATTTTTTCATAGAACAATTTCATAATCTCACTTTTACATAGTCAAGTCGTGAATTCAATTCGAAAATTACTTTCAAAAGTCTTGATTGAAAGTTTTAATTTTTTTTAGGAACAGAAACCCTTTAAAATGTTGAGATGCTTTGAGGAATTGAAATTTTAAGATATGTTAGACACCAAGATAAAAAAAAAATGTATTTTACGTGTATTTACTGTAGTTTTAAATGAATGTAAATAATTAAACAAATGAGCACTTTTGAGAAAAACACATGATAAAAAACTGGTTTTAAGAGTTTAACAAGAAAAAAAATGCTTGAAAATAGTTCCTCAAAAAATTTCATTTTAGCCAATTTATAACTTTTCGAACCTTTTAATTTCGGATTCTTTTTTTCTTTTTTTTGTATTAGCCTTTCTCGTGCTAATAAAAAGCTTTTCAAAATAGTTCTCAAGCTTTAGAAAAAAAGCTTTAAGTAAAAACATGTTTGTGAGACATAGATGGAACATTTAAATGGATGCTTTAAAATAATTTTATTATTATTTTCCGTTTATTTCTTTTAGTTTAATACGCATTACTTTATTCCACTACAACATAAATTTTGATCTAATCTGAAGGGGTAAAACTTTTTTCCTCTTCTTTCCCCGAAAAATTCTATTTCCCCATAAATGATGAAATGGAGTTACTAGATCGGAACAACTACTAGCAAAAAGATATTTAGACATTATAAATACAATATAAATTTACCTAAGCGCGTGTGTAATGCAATTTTAAATTTAAAGTTCATGGTTTAAAAAAAACAAGATGTTAATAGGTGAAAAGATTAAGAGAGGAAATAAGAAAGAGTTGAAAAATGCAATGTTTGAAACTTAAATGTATAACAAAGTTAAGCCTTTAATTTAAAAAATAAAAAAGTTGATTTAGTAAAATGATTTCACCACTGAGTCTACTTATACCTCTTACGAAATGTCATACAATTTAACACACAATACACACTACCACTCATTTTTTCAATACTTTTTAGTAAAGAAATACACAACGAAAAATTATTGCATGATTGTAATATTTTATTCAAATAACGAAACATTCACATTCTTTAGGTTCATCAACTCCGGGATTTTACTTTAAAAATAACTAGTGATTCAGTGATCTTTGACGCAACACACTCTAAGCTTTACATGAGTTATTCCAAAACATTCAGTTGCACTGAATCTACACAGAAGATCAACATTCATAGATTTCTCGTGCACCTCTTTGAATTTTCTTCGAATCATCAAACAGGGCTCTGTAGTCTAGCCATACCTATTCTGATGCCCTTTTTTCTTATTGAATAATATTTTCTACAATAAACTCAAATTTTGTTATTTTCGAATGAATCAATTTTTTGACCAATGGAGAACTTTATAAAGCCAAGCACAGGTGGCGAAAGCTGTTAAAATTCGTAATAAGTCTTCTTAGTTCTGATTTACTTTTAAACCTTATCTTAAAAACCATGTCTTTATATAATATTGTAGTGCTTGTACTGTTTACAATATGAGTTGTTTACCATTCAATTTATAAATCAATTTAACTTCAGCTCTAGATATAAAAGAAACTTTATACCGTGACATTTGTTTACTTAAAATGATTTATGGATCTTGACCTTAGAGTTGAAAGAATACAGAAAAAAAATCCTTGCAAATTTAAAGACAAAACTCAATATTAAAACTCACTGGAATATCAATCCTGCTCGAACATCGAACATAACATAAGCAGATGAATACACCGGGAATTTTTGAAATTCTGTTAGAATCTTGTTTACATTTAGTTCCTTATCTATAGCATGCCACACGAAGTTGCTGTGACATCATTTAAAGTCCATTTTTAGAGAATTGTTATACCAAATATTACTTTACAAATCATTGCAGAACTCTATCAATACTTTAAAAAAACATATGGCATTTTAATAATTCAATAACGTACTTTTTCCTTACAGATCATGAGGGCAATCCTTCTGAATTTAGTGTTGGCCATTCATGCCGTTAAGTGTTTTTCTTGCTGACACACAGCGTTTCCAGACGGTGACAAAGTCTGCCTAGTTCCCCTTAGTTCCATCACTTCATGAATTAGACTGGATGTTCTTAACATATTTCGTTTGGAAATCACACAAATATAATAACAAAATGGACTTTATTTTCCTGTTATGAGGTTTTCCAAAACGCCAAGAACGAGAATGCCTTTTTGGTATCCAACATGCCAAAGAGATTAACAATGATAAACTCAACATATCAGCTTGCCTCTCAACCTTCAAGCTATAACCAGTTTTAATCACCTTAGACATTTTTCCAAAGGGTATTTGGGCAATATAAGACATTACTTCAAAGGATGATATTTTTTAATCCATTTGTTTAGCATTGTCCACTGATGAGTACTTTATAGTTTTTAAGAATCAAAGATTTTTTCCATGCAGGATATAAACGATAGTTTGCAGTCGAAACATACATTTATACTTAAAAATTCCTTTTCCACAATCTCTAGAATCCAGTTTTGCTTCATTTCGAAGCTTACGCTTTACCAATATCATTCGAGTAGTTTGTAATATGTGAAGCATATAAACACTTTTTGTTTCACAGCTGCTACGCTCATAAACGGTAGTTCTAACCATTTTCACGGCCAACGCACAGCCCAGAAATAAATGGAAACGGTTAGACAAAAACAACAGCTAGAAAAAATATAAAGTATATCACCATGAATAACTTTTGTTCAGATAATAGCAACTTACGAGTGTTAAAAAACAATCTTAATGGTTTAAAGGGTTGTCCTCAAGCACGCTAATTAATAATAACTATTAAATAAGTAACAAATTCAATCAAAAAATATACTTTATCTGAAAAAAACATACCTTTGAACAAATTTAGATTTCTGATTATCAAAATAAAACAGATGGGGGCGGGATGACATCTTGAAATTATAGTCTCAATGGTTCAGTGAGGAAAACAGTGGAAAGTTTGGGCTCCTTAATGTTTACGTTTTCTGCCATATCGAGAACTTTTTTTAAAGGAGGGAAATAACATTTGCATTCGATTATATAATTCATTTATCCAAATATCCATATGAAAGCCTTTTTTAATCATTATTTGTTAAATTTTTTAATAACTGATGAACCAGTAGTAGTATTTTCTTTAATTAACAGTGGACTAGAACTGCAAAAAGGGCTATTGGCGGGAGTTAGAAAAACATCAGCGAACATCATTCGAAGACATACAATCACGATTTGAAGCCTGTGCAGAGAGGATGGCGCCCCACGCTGACCTCCGAGCTAAGTCGAGCACTTTATGGTAGAACAGTTTAATGAGGACCGATGCCTCTCACTCTTGGTCCTTCCTCAGGATGATCTATGTATATATAGTCACTCACCCGCTCACTGAACGTTGCCAGTGATGTTCGACTTCAGTGATCTACTACTAAAAATTTACAAATACAATTCAGAAATTTTGTTTTCTATTCGCCCGATTTAGTTAAAATTTTGAATGTTGTTATTTTAAATAGCTTGATTTAAGATTATGTGGAAAAGATTAATAATATGTAATTAAAAAATATATAAAAAGGCTAAGAAACTTAAACTATCGATTCCCTTGCTGAATCGACAATGAGAACAATATTTTTTAGTTCGTGGCTATTCTACCCCCCCCCCCCCCATATTTTTATGATTAAAAAATTTTACTCCGTCGAAAAAAAAGACATGTTTATGAAAAGAAAATCTTATTGTAACGGATTCCGAAACTTAGAAAGTTTTAATATTTGAGATCAACCTTTACGACCATTAAGACAGGTTTTTACTACCTAAAAATCCGATAATAAAAGCAAAAGTTATCCAGTGTGATTTCATGACTTGCCATACCAAATTACGCAAAACAAGAAATAATGTAATCGGAGTTGTATTGAAATTTATGAGTGGTAGGTTTCATGAAATAGCGGCCAAAATAAATCACCAATCGATTTTCTGGGGATTAACTATATTTTAAATTCTTTTCAAATTCAGCGAAATTTTAGATGAGATAGATAATGTGATGACGAGTTTAGGTGTGCCCAGATGAAAAGAAACTACAGTTATTTGTAAGGGAACTTTATTACTAATATTATTATTACAGTTCATTTAGAGCAATAAATAATCGCTCAGACCATTGGATGGTTAATTACCAGTTTTCCACGATTTTCTGTACTTCTTTGACACAGGTGACTTTCCAGATAATATTTGTAAATGGATGGAGATATAAGACTCAAATGGAGAGAGATCAGGGTTGTCTAAGGGATGCTTCTAGACAATTCATCGTAATTATACGAAAAGTTTGATGCTTTTTTTGACTACGTGTAGCCTGTCATTTTTCTGGAGGCATTACACCATTTAAAAGCCTCCGTTGTTCTTTGTGGTAAGGATACGAGATGAGTAGACAGATTTGGCTAATCAAATAAGAGTCACTCCATAGCGTGTATATTAAGCCTGAATCTACTTATGGATTCTTTGAGCTGTGTTTTAGCTCATTATTCTCTTTTCAAATCGTGATTTTTACCCTGGTCATTTGCTTTACATGGCGTAGAGGCGTTATTGATTTCAGTCTGAAGAACCGAGATCAGAGTATAGAGCATTCGTCTTTCAAAGAGGTGTAGCAGTGTATTAATTTTAATCTGAAGAACCGAGATCAGGGTATAGGGCATTCGTCTTTCAAAGAGGTGACCCAGGTTCGAATCTCAGTGAGGGTTAGTCGATTTGAAATTTGCTTCCACCTAGCTATGACTTCAGTGCTGATGTAAAATATCCTCAGTTGTAGACGGATCAAGGTTTAGAGTGTTCTTTGTCGTCGGGTTAATCGTAGGAGGCTTTCGTGATTTTCCTCATCATGCAGGTTAGTTCCACCAAAGATTTTTGAAGGCTAATTTGTTTCAATGCTCGTTTTAACCATTTCCTCGCCTTTTGGATAGGGTTAAAAATTACAAGTCTAAGAAACTGAAGATGCATGGTCGCAAAACTAAAAATGGGTCGGCTGACCCACGCCGTTTAAAATACAAACTAAAAGCATCAAACAAATATTTTTAAAGTATCTTTAAAGTTCTGCAGTTGGAACTTTTTAAATAAAATATTTTCTCAGAGTTCACATTGACAATTCGTATTCCACTTTAAAATATGTTATGACGCTTCTCTTTAATCAATTGAAAGTGTGTTGCTATTGCCCATTCTATTCGAGCTTTCTTTAATTTTGCAATTCTATTTGGCTAATTTACTAGTGATTTTTCTAACATAAAACTCTTCAAACTTATCATCTTTTATGACAGTTAGCGGAGGATTTAGAATTTTGGAGCTGTTTTGTAGTCAAAAACAATAGGAATAGCAGGGATTCTGGTGACTAGCTGGCTAACAAGAGGTAAACCAAGTTTCCTTTTGTGTAAATATAATCTGCCAATAAACAGAGCTTCCAGATTTTAAAGCAGATGTTGTGAAAAATTTGAGCAGTTTAGACGAGACAGTCCTTGGTTACATCCACGAGCTTGTTGTGTTCGTTCGTAAAAACGAGCAAAATTAAATATAGCGAATCTATAAAAGTATGTTAGATTCTTGCCAGTTACTTAATGGTAAATCCAAATATTTGGTTAAATTTGATCGGAATATCAATAGTTATGTCCGAAAAATCGAAAAGTGATATATTTGTGGCCGCTAATGTAAAATATATTAAGAAAATGTTAATACAAACATGATAATACTTACCCACAATAACAAATGGTTTTACATCCCTTACAACTCAATTGATCCCAATCGAAGTATAGGCTTACAATCCCTGACCAAATTATATTAGACGAATTATAAGATTCTATGCTGAATCTTAATTATCAGGTGATACTGCACAGCTTTATTGTTTCTACGCGACTGAAACAGGTTTGTACTACTTTATGTTCGTGTATAAATTGGATAAATTAAGTATATTACATAAATATAGAAAATTTATTATATCAGGTATTATGTTAATATATTATGATAGTTAGACCAAATTATTCGACGCACATTAGTCATGCGTCTCTTCAGACATTTGTGAAAGGTCCTGTTTTTGTAAAATTGTGAAAAAACTATTCATAGTTTTTGTATAATATAAAATAAGAGTTTAGTCACATTCTTTCAACCAGGCTCCTGCTTTTGCGAATTAGTACAAATAGAGTCCTGTTATTGCAAAAATTGCTAAACACCTCTTCAATAAGTTTTTAAATTGTAAAAAGATACAAGATTCTGCTCAACAATTGCTGCTACTAAACTAGAGATGCAACTTACAAATATTTGGTATTAGCCTATACAGCTCAACACAGAATATTCCTTTCGGACGAATAATGGAAACAAAATCACTCACATTTTTAATAATTTCAATTGACATATTTTAAATAACAGAACTTAATAATGTATCACTTTTAATGTGTTACGCATTAAGTAAACTTAAACAGTTCTTAAATTTATAATATTTTATTTAAAAAATTACCAGAAATTAAATTTTATTTACATAATATTCTATTCATTATATAAATAAATATAAATTGATCAAATATTTATTTACAATTAAAAATTATGATTTAATATTAATAAAATGCGCACACGATGTTTGTTAAAGTAGAAATATTTTTTTAGAATACAACATTTGGAATTTAAACTTACGGAAACTTAGTTTGTCTTGAACCGTCTTTCTTCCCCCCCCCCCCCAGGGAAAGGTTTATTCGATAAATAAAACAATAATGAAGATAAGCAAATTTGTGAAGGGTCCGATTAAAAAATAAATTATTTTGTGAAGGGTCCGTTTTTATGAAAAGATATTTTGTGAAGGGTCCGTTAATGGACCAAAATTTCTTCTAAACACACCCCTGGTAGTGTTTTAATAATTGCATGTTTTGCACGAGTTTATATGCAATACATTTATATTTAAAAACACATGTAATGGGTTTTTATTCAGGAAATTTTTTTATATACTTCCTATTTGTATTTACTTTTAATGTACTGCATTACGATGTTAATCAATTGATACAGGGGCGTAAACAAGAGGAAACCGGTTTCAACTGCGTAAAAACATTACATCTGTATAATATCACCTGATAATTAAGAATTTACATAGAATCTTAGAGTGCGTCTAATAATTAGGCCAAGGACTGTAAAATCCTCAGACGAAAAATAATTCACAGCAAAACTTGAGAAGCTATAAATTTTCCACTATTTTTTTTTACCGACATGGTCTTATGTTGTTGTTGAAGTTGTTGGAATTCGTTAGCGTCGCACTAGAGCTGCACAACGCGACGGTCTGGGGAAACATCCCTGAGGATGATCCGAAGACATGCCATCACAATTTTGATCCTCTGCAGAGAGAATGACACCCCTGCTTCGGCAGCCCGACGACCTGCACGCGCAGTTGAGCATTTTACGGTAGAACAGTTTAACGAGGACCAATACCGCACACCCTCGGTCCCTACGCAGGCTGATCCAAGTGGTCACTCAACCGCACAGTGACCGCAGCCAGTGATGCTTAATTTCGGTGACCTGCTGGGAACCATGTCTTAACAATATGTCCACTGCGGGAGACTCGATCTTATGACCCTCAAAAGAATGCAAATATCTGTAAAAATGGCCCTAATAGTTTTGTCAAGATAGCGGAAGAAAATTGGGAGTAGAAAAGAAACAAGAGGCGGAGACAGCAAAATGACCTATTGTAGGGGATAAATAAGCTGACATTTTGGTCAGTAAGTGATGGATTTGTGACCTTATTTATCGAAACTTAACCAAAACTTTCTTTATATTATTATTATCATCCTTTCGCATGATTTAAATCATTTAATTCTTTTATTTAAATAATTGATTTAAGTCAGCAATGATTTCTTTTAAGAAAATCCTTGATTAAAATTTTTTATTTTTTTTAAAATTAAATTACTAATATTAAATAAATCATCAAGCGGAAAATATTTTTATTAATATTATTTAAGATGTGATTCTTTTTATGGTCTGATTTCATTGATAATGATTATATCCAAATAATGAAAAGAGAATGTAATTAAACTAAATATTTTTAAATAAACTATTAACTAAAATTAGTGGATAAAAGTGGCTTGAACTCGTTAAATCATAATTTCCATTAGCTCTGTGTAAAATAATTTGTTGACAATAAATATATTTGAAATTTACTATTTTTTTTTTTTTGTTTTTTTTTTTTTTTGTTTATTTGATTACAAGTGCAATTAAATCTTTTTAGAAACGTAGTTATTGTAATATCAATAATTAAGTTTTTTATTTTCTTTAATACATACTGATCTAAACGAATTTATCCTTCATTGACTATTCATCTGACAAATTGCCTCCATATCTTTTAAAATTTTAAGATGTTTAGCTTAAACAAAAATAACTATGAATTTAATTTTTTCATTGATCAGTTTCCAATAATTAATAACATTTTATAGAAATATTTACTTTTTTTAGCTCTATTCATTGACTTCAAATTATAATAAAAAATTAAAAAAAGGTAAAAATTAAAAAAATTTAAAAAAAAAATCAAATTTTTGCATTTATTATTCTTTTCTTAATTTATGCCAACTCTTTTTATTATAGACTTAACCAGAGAAAAACGTCTAAGCAAATATTTTGGTCAAAGGTTTTCAATGACTTTGTTGTGATTATCAAGAAACGGGATAGACATAAAAGTAAATACCTAATAGAAAGGAAAACGAAGTGAATGAAATCAACATCTATGTCAAAGTTCTCTAACTATAGTAATTTTTTTCTTTGAGTGTTTGCATTTTTAGTAAGGAGAATGTTACCGTAAAAACAATGATCAGATCGCAGCATAAACTTTCTCCTGATTTGTCATTAATATTCATCCATAGCTTCGCTTATATAGACATTCGCTTTATGACAAGATATGATAAACCTTAAATATCACAAGTCTCTGATGATTATTCAAGAATCGTTTTCTATCAATTTAAAACAATGATTGCTAAAAAACATTTTTGTGGAAAATGAATTTTTCGTGAATATCTTAAATAATACGTATTTTCCATTACATAAAAACCAAACTTTTTACAAAGAAGAAAAATGATTAAAAATTGTACTCATCCATTTCCGGGTCAGGCCCATTTTTCAACCAGATTTGATACCAGGATTCGCAAGACACCATCCTGCCTTGCCTTCAGGATTTGCACAAAATCATTCCGGAAAAAACAATCCTGACTTCCAACCAGGGTTTTCAAAAGTCATTCCGCAAGAAAGTATCCAATCTTCTTTTAGTCTGCAAGAAACAGGGTCAAATATTATAAACCAATATAAATAAGATTAAAACCAATAAATAAAACAAGCATCACCAATAAAAGAACAACTGTGCAACTTTGAATCGCTGGAAAAAGGTAGATATAAGCTGAACAGATAAAAAAACCGGATATTTATTTAGAAATTTTTTCTTTTATTTTAAATCGGTTTTACATTTGCTTTATTTAAAGATAAAGGTCCCAAATTTAAAATAAATAACCTTTAGTTATTTTAACCTTTAGTTATTAAACCTTTAGTTATTTCCAGAAGACAAGGAAACTTCTGGAAAAAGTATTGGGAGAATTTTTGCCTTCGTGGAGGGCTTTTTGATGGAACTAACCCGCATTTGCGTTACACGGAGAGGAAGACCAAGAGACCCTCCCACGGTTAGTCAGTCGGCAAAGGGGATATTAACCCATGACCTGTCGTCTACCACTGAGAATATTTCACGTTAAAACTGTGGTCGGTGCTAGCCGGATGCGGATTCATATCGACCAGATATCGCTGGGATTCGAAACTGGTTTACCTCATTCGAAGGGGAACGCTCTATCCCCTAAGCCATCACGACTCGAGTACAGGTGTTTGTTTGGATTGGAGATTGATAAAACAATCCTTAAAACTTCAAAATTTGTAATTGTCAAAGCCTCCAGAAACTAGCTATATACAGCACTTAATAACAGTAAAACGAAGGCTTCAAAGCTCCCGACGTTTCAACGGTGAACTAACTCACTGGAGCCTCACATGCAGTCCATAGTAGTTTGGCCTGGCTACAATAAGTCATTGTGGCCCTTTACCCATTTATCGCGTAATTAAGGTACATGTGGTGTTGAGTCCTTAGGTAATTAATACCCAATCAAAATACCCAAGGATGATTCAGAGTGTAAATAGAAAATAAATAGGAAAATAATAATAGGGAAATAAATACTTTCTAAACGAAAGTAGTCATAAATAAATTTAACGCTTTATCATATATGTATTACAAAACTAAGTCAAAAAATTAATTGCCAATATATTGTGGATATTTCAACTTCGTATTCAATATAAATAGAATTATGTATAAAATTCAATGCTTATTAAAATATTTATTTTGTTTTCACTTCAACTCTATATTCAGTATGAATATTGTCATATATACAATTCTTTGTTAGTATGCCCAATTAAAAGTTTGCACTATATATAACTCTACTGTGCGAGACACGATCCTTTTTTTATAAGTTTGGCGATGAATTCGGGGAGCATTCTACACGATTCTATAAGATTCTTGCATAATTCCGTCAGATGGCACTCAGGGGATAGAGCTTTCGACTTCCATTAAGGTGAACCGGGTTCGAATCCCGGCAATAGATGGTTAATGCGAAATCCGCATTCGGCTCGCACCGACCACAGTGCTGACGTGAAATATCTATATAGATTTACAAATTTGTAACAATACTCTTTCAATTAAGTATTATTTCAAAAATGATGAAAATTATTAAAAATGACAGATAAGTTGCAATAATTATACAGTCCTAAAGTAAGTATCTTAAGAACTAATTATTTAGTAATAAAATAATAGCAAGTGAGAATAAAAATAAATAAAAAGCTTTTATGCCAAGAAAATGGAGCTTTGAATATAACATGCTTTTTAACAGAGTACAGTAAAACCTGTTTTTGTGCGGTGAATAGGGACCGCATAAAAAAATCGCACAAAAAAATCGCACAAAAATAAAATCGCACAAAAACAAAATCGCATAAAAAAGGACCGCACAAAAAGAGGTTTTACTGTTTCAGGGTGCGTAGCCAAATCTTCGAATCAAAAATAAGCACTTTTTAAAAACTTTTCAAGCACTTTACAAAAATTTTCAAGCAATCAAAAAATTCACATTCAATCAATGATATTATTAAAAAACAAAAACATTTTTAAACTGTTTTAGAGTTAAAAAAACCCAAAAACAAACGGACGTAAATCGAAACTATCAGTTCTTTCCCACATCACTGCTCCAATCCGAGTGAATTCAACTTGACCCTGAAAAGTACCCTTACCCCCTACGTCAAAAAAGTGTTAGAAGTAAAAATAAAATAAACAAGAATAAAATTAAAAAGAAAAACATTTCATAAGAATCTGATATTCTCTCTCCGAATTGGCGCACTCGGGTTTCGGTTTTAGTGTGCGCGCATGCGCAAGTCACAACGTCGGTACGACATGAAGTCGGCGTGAATGATCCCGTAGCAATACCCATTTTTCGTGAAATGCATGGGATCCACCAGATATCACTGAAGAAAAAAAAAATGATCCGTGAAAAAAGTACTTTTTAAAAACGCCAGCTGAAAAAAGCACCTTTAAAAGCTTTTAAAAACGAAATCCCCCCCAAAAAGCACCTTTAAGCACTTTTTACAAACGCTACGCACCCTGTGTTTAGCATTAAATAAAATATTATATATTAAAAAATAAATTTAAAATTTTTTTTTTAAAAAAAGCACACTAGAATTTTTTTAAACACAAAAATAGATTTTTTAAACCCGGTCAACGCCTTTTACAAAACTAATTTTTTTAAACCGCTCAACGCTGATTATAAGCAGCATTAATGTCTTAAATTTGGATTGAGAATATAGTTTAATGACCCTAGCGGTCAGACGCGAATATGCTACAACCAAACGAAAGGTTAAATAAAAATCCAACAATGTTAACAATGATTTCGCAAGTCTTTAAAAAGTATGGCTCTTTCCTACAGGATTTTAAAATGCCCTTTCTTACAATTAAAAGCAGTTCTATAATAAAATCAATATCTCCATACTTTAAAGACATACATAAGTATTTTATAGAGAGAAAAAAAATTGCTATTAGAAATCGATTTTATAACACCAAAGAATTATTTCTAAACTAAACAATAATTGCGCTCTTTTAAAAAAAATTATTGGTAACTAAAATTATAATGACATCTGTTGTCTTTATAAACTCAAAATCAGGTCATCTTTTTAATCTTTTTTAATTTTTATCCATTCATAATGCTCATTAGATAATTAAAAAAAAGTTTTGCTACAAATTGTTTAAAGCAAGTATCAATAACTGAATCGTGTGATTACTATTTATTTGAAAAAGAATTTAAAAAAGTGAATAGCACTAAGCAGCTTCATCATAATTTAAAATTAAGAAAGAAAAACAAGAAATGATCACGTCCTTATAAAAAAAAATCGGGTTGAATTTAAATAAACACAAAAGTTTTAAATTTATGAAAATATGTAAAAATCATTAATAAACGAAAATGTGAGCAAATTTAAATTCAAAATCTAATGAATTTACCAAATAACATTGCAAAATTTAATGACATTTTAAAATGATACTTATACTAAATAATTGAAAAATGAAAATAAATAATTATTACTGATATTAACACGTTGAATACTATTGGGGTCACAGGTGACCCATGGGTGAAAGCCTTTATATAGCAAGACGGAAAAGAGAAAAAACTGGTACATACAACTGCATTTATTTCGAAAAAAATAAAATATCTGTAACTACCAAGATTTATTTTATGATACTATCATATATATAAAACTGCTTATTTTCCGAGATAAAGTAGAAATTAGTGAATAGTTTTAAAAACAAATTAGTTAACTCCTCCCAAAAACCAGTTATAACTGAAAAGGTCTTACTACCAGCCTTTCCTTTTTTCCGTCTCGCTTTCACTCTGTGGTGACCGGTACTGAATTTGTTCGTAGCGCCAAGGGGGTTACCGGTGACCGGTGAAGTCAAGATTATGAGAAAAACATAATCCGAGTATATTTTTAATATTTTTTTTTTTAATATTATTATCGTTACTTAAATGGTTCAAAGAAATTAATGCAATACCAGGGGTCTGTTTAGAAGAAATTTGGGTCCGTTAACGGACCCTTCACAAAATATTTTAATTTAAAAACGGACCCTTCACAAAATAATTTATCTTTTAATCGGACCCTTCACAAATTTGTTTATCTTCATTATTGTTTTGTTAATTGAATAAACCCTTCCCAGGGCAGAAAACAAGAAAGATGGATGTAAACGAATTAAGTTTTGTCTTCCGCAGACGATTCTTCCATTATTCGTTCAAAATTAATTTCTGCGTTCAGCAGTATAGGCTAAATACCAAATATTTGTATGTTGCATCTCTAATTTAGTACAGCAGCAATTGCTGTTTATTTTTTAAAATTTAATTTTTTTAATTATAATTTTACAGTGTTGTGCATAATCTTGTATGTCTTTACACTTTAAAAGCTCCTTGAAAAAGTTTTTTTTTGGCAATAACGGACCCTATTTGCACAAATTCACCAAAACGGACCCTGGTTGAGAGAATGTGAGTAATTTTTTCACAGTTTCACGAAAACCGGACCTTTCACAAAATGTCTGGGCAGACCCCTGAATACATACTGAGAAAATGATTTCGGCCAGACGAGCAAGCCACGTAAAATTAGCGTGGAATTCAACGCGTTGATAGCGATACAATAAAAGCTGAACTTTTTTTTTATATTTTACAGATAAATGAAAAAAGTATATTACTATGCAACAGTATATAGGACAATAATTCGAAATTGAAATTTTTAATTAATTAATTCAAATTAATTTCATAAATTATACTTTTGTATCAGTTTCCTCACATTTTATATTAACGTACAGTATAAGAAATAGTATAAGGAAGTATATAGTATAATGAAGTATACAGTATAAGCAAGTAGCATAGTAACTATAGCAGAAAAATGAAGACAAGGTAAAGGTAATAGTTGTCAAGGGACTTATCGATATCTATCGTAAAACACGTTGTTTTATAAATTGCATGATTGCACAATGTAAATTACTCTCAATTGTTAAATTATATATATAATATTATAAATATTAAATTATATACTCAATTGTTCAATTACATATATTGTTCAATTATATTGTATAAAAGTTCTTTCAATTGCATGATATAAATGACTATTCTATACTCAAACATGTCACGTCAATGTATACAATGCATAAAAATAATTAAAATCATTTGTTTATCGTTTGCTACAAGACAGTAGCAAAAGAAAAAAATTTTAAAAATTTAAATACGCAAAAATAATTATGAATTATTTCGGGAAGAGGCATTAATTTCAAATAAAATTTTCCATAGTTTTCGAATATCTATGTTCTGTTGTAAGTTATGAAAAAAAAAAATTATCCCTATGGAAAAAGCCTGTTTGCATCTAAGAGCAAACCAAATGAATGCCAAGCTATCAAATATCATCGCCAACGCTTGTAACGAAGTTGCTCAGTCTTCTTTTTGCTTGCTTTTTTAAATCGTGTGAAATTAGGGAAAAAAATTCTTGAATAATCAATTAACAAGTAATAAGAATTAATAAAAATGGTATCTAAATATAGTAACAAATCTACGCCACTACTGTTCGCATTTAAAGAAACTCATGAAAAAATAACAAATATTGTTTATTTGCAGACGAAATTCTTTAAAAGCGAAACAAAAGTAAAAAAATTTTATTATCTCGTATTTGATTTGTTAAAGGTAATTTGATTTGTCAGCATCAGATGTGCCATTTTTAGTGGTCCAATCAAATTCAATACTCTTGAAACAACATAAGAGTTGTTTCTTTTCCAAGCAGGAATGTTCCCCTAATTTATCAAAATATATCACCAAGTCTAGGATTCCAGTAAGACTATCAAATTGTAACCTTTCTTAATAATTCTGGGATATATATCGTAAAAGATAGCAGGAATTAAATTTCTGCCGAACGTGTTTAACTTTTAAAAGCTTTTATATTGTTTTGAAAGCATAACTTGTATAATTTGGTAGCTTAATAAAACGAAACTATACTCAGTCGCGGATGATTACTTAAATCCTATACAGCAATGGTCTTTCCTTAACTAGCAATGGAGTATAAACATCTTTAATGCAAACAAAAATTGAAGTGTGGTCTGGGTAAATAAAAGAAATCAGAAATATGGAGTTAAGTGTTGCAACAAAAAAATGTCCCGAATAAATACATGATGATAAGCAAGCTGGGTTTTTTTTTTCTAATTTCCGATAGCGCAAAACACCAGCTTCTTATTTCCACAAGTATTTTTCAAATAATATAAATTTAATTAATTTTACGAGTTCTTCTTGACTAAATTTTTCATAATTACTACCATTCTAATCAAAAGAATCTTATCTCTGCATTTGACATGTTATTATGCGAACTATAAGGAACATTACACATCGTATAGACGTAAAATATCTTCAGTGGTAGAGGGATCGTGGGTATCGAATACCCACTCATGCTGTCGGGCTAACCTTACGAGGTTTTTATTGTTTTTTCTCTCCGTGTAACTCAAAAGCATGAGTTCAATCAAAAAGTCCTAAACGAAGGCTAGATTCTTCTAAAGCTTGATTCAAGAGTCTCTTCTGTGTTGTGATAAAAACTGCAAGTGAAAACTGATAGTCGCAAAATTAGAATTGAGTCGGGTGTTTAACACACCAGTTAAAAAATAAATTCTTATTTTATTAGTTCAATCCGGAAAAAAATATTTTCACTTTTATTAATTTTATTTAGCTGACTTTACAATCTTCTGTAACACTATGAACAAACCGGTGTGTTATTAATGTTTCAAAAATGACTTCTTTCTTCAAGGAACCTTTGTTTCGATCCCCCATGAGAAAAGAAAACTCCAAAAACAAAATGAAATAGAAAGAAACTGAAATTCAACTTAAAATTTATTTAAAATTAAACTCAGGTCTAAATAATTTATGAATAGGAAAATTCTTTAAGAGTAAAAAATAAAGAAATGAAAAATGTTCTTTATCTCAATTTTCAGCTTTTCAAAATGATCATAAAAAAAAAAAAACTTTTAAAAAATCAACTACAATCTAGTCAAATTCAAACAGAGTGCTTAATCAGATTTTTCAACAAAAAATAAGCACTTTTTAAGTACTTTTTATTATTTTTTAATCTCTTTCCATAAAAAAAATCATACTTAGGTTATGTGCAGAAATAATTATTTTTTTCTATTGTTTACAGTTCTTAATCATAAAATAAATACTTTTCAAAAACGTTACATAATCATGATAAAAATAATTCGGATAAATATTGCCAGAGAATTTGTGAAAATCATGCATTTTATGTAATTTAGAACGACAATTGAGAAGACAAAAATCTCTTTTTAAAAGATAGAAAATTAAGCACATACCGAACATATCTACAGTGTTCTTTACGTCTAAATTTTAAAGCGCGTCAAGTTTGCTTATAAAATTGGTAATACCCTCTCCATTTTGGTTTTTAAGTAACTTTCACTCACTCACGTTAGGCAGATTTTAAAAATGGGTGTATGTTTTTGAGAGCTTGAAATATACCGATTGTTATATTTAATTTCTATGTTTTTGAAGAGAATTAAGTTTTTAATTAGGGAAATCATCATTTTATTATAAATGTATGCCTTTTTATAATTTAGTTCAACATATTGTAATTAAATTATTTGCCCTTTTTTCCATTGGCATTTAACTTTCAATAATTTTCTAATAGCAATAGCAACCAAATTATTATAAAACAAATAATTGATTGGATCGAAATATTAAGATTTTAAAAGTTAATGGTGGTTAACAAAAACGTGACAACTCTCTAAGATTCCCAAGGAACCCTCTATAAATTCTCTATTTTTTATCAACCTATTAGAATAAGTATTTAAAACTATTGATAAACTTTCAAACAAGAGATATATTTATACACAATCAAATCAACTCTTCAGACCACCTGCATCAAGGACGATGTTACTTTCTCATTTTCCTAACTCTGCTGTAATTTTATAACTAGAGTTGAACAAGTGACCCAATTCTGAGTGTGGGACTATCAATACTTAACTCTGTAGAATTTTAATTTTAAACTCGACCCAGAAGACAAGAAAACTCCTGAATCTAGCATTGGGACAAACTAGACTTCGTGGAGTACTTTTTTATACAACTGAAACGCATCTGCGTTATATGGAGAGGAAACCTCCCATGGTTAGACCAACGGTAAGGCGAATCTATCCCACGATCCACCCGTGAACCACTGAGGACATTTTACGTCAGTACTATAGTCGGTGCGAGCCATGAGCAGAATTTGTATCGACCAGCCACCTTAGGATTCGAACCAGGGTCACCTCCATTAGGAGGAAAACAATCCATACTATTAGCATCTCAAACTCTGCTGTAATCACTCACGTTGAACAGCTGACTCAATTTTGAGTTTCCGACTATCCATGTTCAACTGTTTAGCTTTTTAATTTCAAACTTAATCCAGAAGGTCGGGAAACTCCTGGATCAAGTATTGAGAGAGTTTTGCCTTTTTAGAGGACTTTTTTGATAGAACTAACAGCAATTGCATAACATGGGGAAAACCTTCCACGGTTAGCCTGACAGCAAAAGGACTGTAAACCATGATCCGTTAACCACTGAGGAAATTTTACATCAGCACTATGCTCGGGTCGAGCTGGGTACGGATTCGTATCAAACAAACTCTTACTCTGTTGCACCATTGTAGTGCTAATCGTGCTCCGTTTTTTTCAGCAATAAAACACTTAGCATGCCAGAAGATGTAATTTTCTATAGCAATTTTTATTGATTTTTCATTTTTTTTCGATCTGTCTATTGTGTGTAATTATAGAGCATAAAAATCGGTGGTTAGTTATCAAACCTGATCTTTTTTTAAAACAACCAATAAGCAAAAACTAAAAAGTTATTCGATTACATAGAGCAAAAAATAAATAGATGAAGGAAAAACCGTTTAAAAAATAGAATTCATATCAGTATATTTTTAACAAGATTAATAATGATAAATTACAAAATTTGAAATTTGTGTAAACGAATTTAATAAGTTCTAATTATTTTCTGTTTGCGGAAGTATTACTTAGAGATATGGCGAAAATGACAAAAATATCATTAAAGATGGTAACTTTTTAAATTCTTCCTTGAATTTTATTAAATGTTAAGCTTTTAATAACATAAAAGCTTGAAGTAGCGATACAGCGCGGAATCCAAACGATACTGTGTACTTCAGATAGCAAAACCGCACTTGTTAACATTGACATAAACTAATTCTGGTGGAAAAAAAAAACAAGGAAATAAATTAACAAAAATATTACCAGAGTAACAAGGAACGGTGGAAATATTTTTATCCAGAAAATAAACAGTCGTTATCTAAAAATTTCGAATGTCTAACGACTATAAATCAAAGCATCTAATGATGATAATAGTGATCACGAAAAACTCAAAACGTATTTCTTTATAAAGAAAAAAAAATATGCTCAATGCTTTTAAAGCTTCAAGAGTAAAATAGCTTTTTAAAGACAGGCTTAAGTTAAAACAAATATAAAAACATAACAAATTATCGTAAAAATAGCAGTAAATAAATAATAGTTAAAATAATATTAGTTATACATAGGTTAATACAGAAAATTAAGAATAAAAGATTACTTACATTGAAATGAAAGATTAAACAAGCTATCACAAGCAAGTTATTCTGAACAAAAGACAACAAGAAAACTGAAATAGAAAAAGCTTTTCAGAATACTGAACATCAAAAAAGAAATCAAAAAAGAGTGACGCAACAGAGCAATCGTCTAAATAAATTAAATCGCAATTCTAAACCTAGTTATTAAATAAACGAAAATAAAAACAAATAGAAATGCAAATATATAAATTGAAATTGAATTGAACGAAAATTGAAACTTGCTAGATAAATCCAAACATTACCTTTAATCTTCTCTAATTTTCAAAAATCTAATATATGACGCTCTTTCAGATTATACAAGAACAAATAATAAAATTTAAAAACTAGAATGCATTGAATTCGAATTAACCTCACTCCACTAGAAGAGAGAGAATACTACTTCGGTTTTCTAGTGTTGTTAATAATCTTGAACTGTTTCCCCCTAATTTGCTATTTGGAATGCTCCGAACTAAAGTCGCCAATTTAAAATTCGCTGATTAAAAAAAGTTTGAAGTAAATGTTACGTCGAATTTTGATATCCAGATTTTCTTTAAGTATCTTTAAATAAGATGAGAAGTTTTTTGCAGTTTAAAATTCTGACATAAATCAGAACTAGATACGAGAACGAAATAATTTATTACGCATTTGAATCGTTTAGTCCAAAACATAATGATGTATTTTATTAAAACAGATGATTTTACATTGGTTATGATTTTCAAAATAATTTTATTTATTTCAATTTTTAGACCCTTGTCTTTGAAGAAAACAAAAAATATCCAAATTTTTTTCGAAGTTTTTTTTCACCCTATGATTTTGTCACTACGTTTTAGTTAACTTGCTTTCATGCCTATGATGACGTACCTTAAAATCAAACTTCGTCTCATTTCCGTCAGACTAGATTGATCTAATCTCATTCGTATCGCCAAACCTCATGCTAGTTTGAATCGTTATGCTATTTCAACGCATAAAATTTATCGTCATTTTGAAACCTAACTGAATTTATCGTCAATAGAAGTTTCAACCTGCTTCCAACTAACTAATGTGTTCAAATGTTATCTTATAACTAATGACAATCCAATTATTTTAAAATATAGTTTGATCCTAAAAGCAGGGTCGAAAGTTATATTCTTTCGTGTTAATTTTACATATTTCTCGGCATCTCGAGATTTTTTAAGCTAATTGAAAAGCGTTTGAACTCAAATATTAAATTGTTTTAATCTAGGAAGTCCAAGCGGAAAATAACTTTTTTACGCTTTTTTTATTATTTTATATAATAATCGTAAAAAAAAAATGACACAAATTTTTACGAATGTAATTTTTGATGTCAAAACACAAAAGGTGAATAAAATTAGTTTCATAGTTTTTGAGTCACGAAATAATTCGATTAGTTTAATATGTTATCAGAATATGGCAAAATAATTAAAATTAACGTAATGATATGCAAACTTTTGATCGCTCTCTGGTTCAAACCATTGAGAAATATTTTTGTTTTTCTGATTGCGGCTATCCCCATACCTTAATGATCAAAAATCTCAGAATCCATATATAAAAAAAGGTGCGTTTATTCAAGAAAAGAACGTTTTTGAGTATGATTTCCAAACTTAAAATATCGTCGGCACTCATTAGTTTGCATATTTGTGGTTAAATTTGTATATAAGGCTAGGTTGTCTGTAGTGTAGGACACATATATTGGACCGAATATTGCATAGAACCACATTTTATACTGCCTGCAGAGTGGAGGAGAATGTTATTAATTATAAAGGGCCACATATTATATAGGATATAATATAAAGCTACATATCATATAAATGCTCTATATAATTATGAGCTATATATAATTATGAGTTATAGCACTCCATACTATAATAGCTAATAAAGTCGTAACAACTACGGTGCTGAGGTATAATAACTTCAAAGGTATACCGTTAAAAGTTAAAATCACTTTGGCATCAGGTTAAACGTAAGAGGTTTCCGTAATTTTTGCTTCAATGCAATACTATAGACAGCAGTGTCTAATCGATCACGATGTTGACGTAAAATATCATCAGTGGTAAATGGATTTTATTTTAAAACTCCTTGCCACTTTTCGTAGTTTTCCTCCCGTCGTAAAGCAAATCCTGGTTAGTTCCATCAATAGGGCCTTCTAGAAGGTTAATTTGTTTCAATGTTCCAAAAGTTCCCTTATATTCAGGGTTGGGTTTTTATTTCACCGCTGCGGAATTGAACATTGATAGATGTAAACCCGTAAATGGCTTTAGATTTTAATTTATTATGTTTTTATCTATTTTAAAATATATTGACTAATATTGAAATGAGCCATTTTGAGAAAATAACTTAAAATTGGGAAGTTAAAAAGATTCAAAACTATTAAAATCACAATAAATATAAAATTTTGTATTCACATAATAATAGTGCCAGCTGCATAAAAAAAAAAAAAAATTGCCCTTCTGTAATTAATTGATGAAAATTATGTATTTGTCACCAATTCATACAATTTTTAACTGAATTAATATAAAAAGAACATAATTCCTTGTTCTGTAATTTCTGCAACTACCTTGTTCTGAAATTACGAGTAAATTTTTTTTTTTTAAGTTATACAAGTTTTAACATTTTAATAAATTAATCTTATTGAAATAACCTATATAAGATTGAATAACTTTGCATCTGTTAATACGTGATAATTATTCAATCATAACCATTTAATAACCAATAATATACGATAAAACTTCCACCAAATTTTGTTGTAAATTATAAAAAAAAAACATTGTTAAAGAAAAAACTAATAAAAAAATAAAAAACAATTAAATCTCAAATCTAGGCAAAGTTATAAAATAAATGAAACGAAAAAACAAATAGGAAACAAAAAATGCCTTATTATAAATAGCAAAGAAAATTGAAACTTACTTGTTAAATCCTAACTATTACTTTCAATTTTCTAAAAATATAAGCTCTTGCAGACAGCTTATAAAAAAACTTAAAGTAATAAACGCAGATTTAGCATTTTTCTACTAGCATTTATCGAAGTGAATAAAATTTACCGACTCCACTGGGAGAGAGAAGACTACTCATCTATTTTCTAAAAAAATATTTCAATTCCGTTTTAGTTTTCCAGGGTTGCTAGAATCTTAATATTGTAATTTCACATTTGCAATGTTCCAATCTAAAGTCGCCAATTTAAAATCCCCGATTAATATAAAACTTGAGTTGAATGATACTTAAAATTTTTGCATTTTGATTTTCTTAAAGAGTATTAAAATGTGTTGAAAAGGCTTTGTTATTCTAAAAAATGCTGACAAAGATCAGACCTAGAAACAGCACATTTAATTTACAATTTTAATTATATAGTCGAAAGCATAATAATGTATTTTATTAAAAGAAATGATTTTGTATAGGTTTACGATTTTTGAAATAGTTATTTTTTTATCTCGAATTTTTAAACCGTTGTTTCGAACAAAACAATATCAAAACTTCTTTTCAAATCTACAGTCCCTGTCCAAATTATAAGAAGCACTCTAAGATTCTGTGTAAAATCTTAAACATAAAGTGATTATACAGCATTATTATTTTAATGCGACTGAAATCGGTTTGCACTTGTTAACGTTCGTGTATCAATGGGTTAAATTAGACGATATATAATTTAAATTCGACGATTGGATAAATTAGACAATATATTATATAAATATAGAATAATTATTTTATCAGTTATTATATCAGTATATTATAATAATCAGACAAAATTATTAGACGCACTGTGTTTTAATAATTGCATGTTTTGCACTTTTATATTTAAACGTACTTGTAATGGGTTTTTATTCAGAAGATTTTTTATATACTCCCTATTTGTATTTATTTTTAACGTATTGCATTACAATGTTAACCAATTGATATACGAGCGTAAACAAGTGCAAACCAGTTTCAGTCGCATAAAAACAATAAAGCTGTATAGTATCATTTGATAATTAAGATTTTACTTAGAATCTTGTAGTGCGTCTAATAATTTGGCCTGGGACTGTAGGAAAATTTCATTTTGATCTAAAATTCTAAATTTCTTTGAAGATATTTTTTTACGGAATCATTTTGTTACTACCTTTTAATTAACTTGTTTCCGTGCCTGTAAGGATAGAAAGTTAAGATCAAAAATTCGTAAACTTTCCGATTGACTAGAGCGCTTAAATTTAATTCAGAGCACCTAACTTTATCCTGGTTTGATTTGTTTCCTGTCTATATTTTATGACTAAAATGAGTTTATTGTCAATAAAATTTCCTCCATTTCCCGACTAATTAAAATGCTCAGATGTTATCGTAAACTTTATGCAGAATAAGTATACAAGTTCCAATCGTTTCACTAAATAAATTAATTCTCAAAATATAGTTTGGAGTAGAGAACGGGCGAGAAAGTTAACACTCTTTAATGATGTTGTTGCTGACATATGCCATTAAGGCAGAGGGGGTGTTCTTGTTTTCCAGTGGCACCATCTATGGCCAAGACTCTTTAATGTTAATTGAACTTTTTGCGTATTTCGTCATATCTGAAGAACTTTTTAACGAACCGAAATTTTTTTAACACAAAACTAAAGTTTGTTTAATCAATTATAGTTAAAAAAAAATACAAATAATTTTTCACAAGTATTTCTTATTTATTATTATTTTATTTAATAATAGTAAAAAAAAATATAAATTGTAAAAGTTTACATCATATCTAAAACATATAATTTTAAATGGCAAAATACAAGAAATGAACAAAATCGGTCGAAGAGTGTTTGAGCTGCGGTATTCAAATGGTGTTCCGCAGACTTTTAGGGGTTCCGTGGAAAGATTCCAGGAGTTCCATGAGTTGGGACATTTTTTTGCAACCAGTAAGGGTTTTTGAAAACTGATATAGGTTTGTATCCAACCAATAATGCCATATTTGTTTAATATTAGTGTTTTTTTTATGAAATTTGTATAAAATTTTAATAAAAAAAGAATTAAAAAAAATATATTTTTCTAATAACAATACAATGAACAAATTTCTGAAAAAAATATAAAATTACAAATTGCATCAGTATTTCTCATCGAACTTTCAAAATGAATAAACAAAATCAAGAAGAATTTTCTCTAAAAACCCAGGCCTGAAGAATAAATAGAAGGGCTGCTCGCTCAACTTGGCTCCGCAATCATCACGTGGTATTCGACGATACTATTTCGCTATTTTTGGGAGAAGGTTGCTATTTGGCGATTGTATAGCAAAAAAATTTATTTCACAAACTTTATGTGCATTTTTACCATTAAATATTTCATAAATTTGATGATATTTCCCGCCATCTTTTGTGATATTTCTCTCTTTTGAGTGAATAGTTTGTCGTTTTTTGAGACATTTTGCTGGGGAAACAGCAGTTTTTTAATTTAAAATATATTTAATTAGCTAGAGAAACGAAAGGCATAATAGCAGATGGTAAAGCGAAGTAAGTGACTGAAAAAGAATTTGCTGTTTCCGTTTGGCGCGCATTAAAGGTTGTCTCAATTTCAAGCGCGGAGATGTCTCTCTTCTTACTCCCGCGCTGAAATGAACTCTGCGTCCGAGGCGGTGGAGCTAAGTGCCAACTCCTAGTTGGTGAACGAACTATAGGTCACTACTTGAAGAAACTCGTGCAGCTCCAGATTTCTTCTTTAAAAATAAAATAATTTGCATTGCATTCTTTTTTTAAACTTATACCAATGCATTCATTGTTTTCCTCTATTTTGAGGCAATTTTCTTCTCTTATTGCAAAAATTTAACTGTAGTTGTAGCAGCTCCAGTGTACATAATTATTGTCTTTGTTTTTACAAAGTTTAGTTTTGTAGATTGGCAACGCGGGTTTTGAAAAAAAGAAGAATAAAAGTTTGTTTTGTGATTCTATTTTGTGTTCTCTAATTATAAACCGGTGACCTGGAAGTGATTAATTATATTCTCTAATTATATAGTAGTCAAATATCACCGGCAAGAATCCCTGTGGCAGAATTTTTTCGGACGTTTTGCGACATACCTCTCTAATACTTATAAAGCAATAGATGCCTGAATATAAATTATATAAATGAACAAAAACAATTGGATCAAATATAATAATTTTTTTAATCTAATATTATGGGCGATATTCTCGCTTTTGTCGAAAGATAACACACTAATTATTTCCTTTTTCGCATTTTGTAATTCATCATCACATTAAAAAAATAAAAATAAAAGAATTGTGAAACCTGTAGCAGTAACTATCGATAAAAAAAAGATCGACGGCGAAATCACGCGAATCGGAACCTTATAAAAGGAATTACTAAATTCGTGTTTTCATTTCGAGATTCAGTTGTTGTAATAAATAATATCGGATATTAAAAGCTATGTGCAAATCAATAGCAATAACTGCAATAATAAATAATAACTACATAATGCAGTAATAACTGCATAATAGAACAAAAGTTTCTACAGAAAACTAAAACCAAATTTTTTACTTCATTATTCTTTTTTTTTTTTTTTTCACTATTCTCAAATGAGAAAAAAAAGCATTTTTTCCCCATCCGATGCGCGAGAAAGGCATCTTTTGAATCTGGAGGAAAGATAAAATCTTTCGAAAATTTCTGTAGAAAAGAAAAACAAATTTTGTATATTTATTAAAGGTAAAATATAAGAACTCTGTAACGTTCTGCGACAATGTCGCCGTGTCGCTACGGGGGCAAGAATTATTATAAAACACAAAATGAGAACGTAATTTTCCATGTTTTAACTCAAAAGCTGACATCAAATGTATTAAAAAAATTTCGGCGAATAAAAAATATATGTATATATTTTTTTGTTCAGACTGTTTAAGAATTTTTATAAATTATTGAAATAGATACCATCTTGTAATTTAAAACAGAAAAAAGGGCGAAAAAATGCACAAAGAAAATAAAATACTGAACTTATTAATACCTAAAAAATTTTCCAATTTCATAATGAATGTATTTTTTTACACATTATTAACAATATTTTTGTTTTAATCATAACGCCTTCATTTTCAATATTTAATTTCATTTATATATGCTTAAAGATTATTTTTTTAGTAATTAGCATTTAAAAGTTTTGTTTCTTAGTGATAATGAAGTATAAAAAAATGTAATTAAATTTAATGTAATTTAAATGACATCTCAAATTATAAACTATTGCTACAGAGCAATATGTATAACAATGAAAGTGCCTTTATTATGCTTTCTTTTATTTGACAGCAAAAGTTCAAATTAGAAAACGATAATGAAACGATGACCACTATTGAGAAATTTTTTCCAACTTTAAAATGTTATTCTTTAATACTTTAAGAAAATGTGTGAAGACTATATTTTTGAACAGGAATATTTTGTTAGCAGAGTAAAGTTTGATAACTATTGTCAGAAAAGTGTCGAACATTCGACTTATTTCTTACAGAAAATATAAACAAAAAAGTTTTAATATTCTTTAGTTGTGATTTTTGAGATCTGTGTGCGGCGTGACGTCATGAGGTCATGAATCTTAGCTTCAGTTTTGAGTAAGGAATGAACCACCCCTTATATTCTCTCATTATAGCCCTTATTCCTCCATTTATTTTAGCCGTGCTAAAAACCAGTCTCACAGTCTATTACAGTTCTTTTTTAAAAACCATACTTGAGCTTATTTTATTCATTCCCATCTTATACGGCAAAAACTACTAAACTTAACTTATACGGCAAAAACGCAATCGCTGCAAATGCCTAATATAAATCTTAATTTTGAAGACTTATTGATGAAACAACAAAAAAAATTTTATTCACGTGAAATATTTCTGAATCAGTTCATAATTATTATTATTATTATTTTTTTTTTTTTTTGTTGCATATTTACACTTGTTTGTGAATGTTTTTTAAAAGTCGTGGTTCCGCGCCAAAAGAAAGTAGAAACCACACTGTATATTTCATATTTTCTTTGAGGCGTGTTTTAATAGTTTTTGTTACTTTTCAATTGTACAAGGTCCTTTTAAGTCGCCGTATTGTTGTATTAGTGCCCTACGTATTGTTGTACTATAATACAGAGTATTATTGTCCTTACGCTAAACGCTCGGAACCTTTTTGGTATAAGAAGTTCGATTCCCCCCTTGAAGCTGGCTTGTAATACAATTCTATAATTTATGATGTTTTTTTTATTTGGTTGTTAATGTCAAACTAAAGCTACACTAATTACTTTGTATTACCGTTGTTGAACAGTCGACCCAATTTTAGGTTTACGACTACTAATGTTCAACTCCGCAGCCTTGTAATTTTGAACCAATCCAGAAGACAAGGAAACTCTTGGATCAGTACTCCCAGAGATATGATTTGTTACGGGAACATGGAGAACTTTGAGACTCGACAGATTTAACGTGCACCAGTCACGATTTACTACACGGAGAGTCTACGATCTGCGGGGCAACCATGCTATCCCAGCCCTACACTAATTACTAAATGATCTGGTGAAAATGCTTGAACACACTATACTATCACTATTTATATGAGGACGGCAGATGGTGATGGAAATTATCAGGTCACCTTCCAGACCGTACGTGAATTTTTTCTGACTTTGAAATTGATGCGATTTTTATAAACATTACATTTGACTCGATTCCGAACAATTAAATCAGCTGCTCTATACGATGCATCGAAGCCCGCTTCTGGCCGTTGTAAAGTCTCTACTCTCCACACCAACAGGGAAGTATCTATTCTTTAATTTGACTAAGAATTATCGATTAATAAGTCAAAGAATTAGGAAAATTATGTAAAAGATTATTAAAGTAAGGGTGTACTGAGTCCTAAAATGTTGATATGTAAGAGTACTGTATAACATTTGATAGTACTTTCATTCATGTCACGCTAGAATACACGATGAGCTATAAGCGATGGACTGGGAAACATCCCTGAAGGTGATCCGGTGACAATATGCATACGTCACATCCCGTTTTACAGGAAGAACACATTCACACAATATCCATCAATCCGTCGATCGTAATTTTGACCGGAACAAGAGCAAGATCGAACTCTGTCCTAGTTACCATAGAGGTATTTATTTGTTATGGCAACTTGGAGGACTTTGTGACCCTAACAGATTTAGCTTGCACCAGTCACTATTTTGTACGCGGAGAGTCTTCAGCTGGCGGAGATCGGACTCACGACTTCTCGAACATGGGCCTAACGCCTAACCAACCAGGCTATCCTGGCCATATACCCGTTGAAAATTACATTTCTTGTTAAAACTCGGATTTATGACCCGATAGATTATAAAAACCAAAACCGATAGGATATAAACCGATAGGATATAAAACCCGAAAACTATATAAAATCTTATAATTTTCTATAGAAAAAATATTTTGCAAGGTATAGTTCGAAAGGAATTTACAACGCACCTACATAAATATGAACGTCTATGTTAGTTTAATTTTTTTAAACTAAATTTTAAAAAATTAATCTAAAAAAATTTGTGATGAATGTTGGGATTTATAATGATCGACGTTAAACTTAGTTGAAGTTGAGACATCTGCTAATTGGGAACTTTATAATTAACTTATTTTTCATTTCACTTAACTTTTCAATAGCATTTAATAACGTAGCGTCTGTTAAATGAAGGATATTTTCAAAATATTTTCAATAAAAAAAAGACAGTATTGAATGAAAAATATTTTAAATATCAGGATTTAACTATTAATCATCCGATAACTATAAACGTAATTAAAGTGTCATGAGATATACTTTACAGGGGTCTGTTTAGAAGAAATTTGGGTCCATTAACGGACCCTTCACAAAATATCTTATAAAAACGGAGCCTTCACGAAATAATTTATCTTTTAATCTTCACAAATTTGTTTATCTTCATTATTGGTTTGTTAATGAAATAAACCCTTCCCGTAGGGGAAAAGAAAGACTGTTGGAGACGAATTAAGTTTCCTAAATTCCAAATGTAGTATTCTAGAAGAGTATTTCTACTTTTACCAACATCGTGCGCGCATTCTCATTAATATTAAATAATATTTTTTTTTGTAAAACAATAATAGATCAATTTATTTATTCATAATATTAATTAATAGAATATTATGTAAATAAATATTACATCTGGCAATTTTTTAAACAAAATATTATAAATTTAAGAATTGTTTAAGTTTACTTAATGCGTACCACATTAAAAGTAATACATTACTAAGTTGTGTTATTTAAAATATGTCAATTGAAGTTATTAAAAATGTGAGAGATTTTGTTTCCATTATTCAGCCGAAATTAATATTCCGTGTTGAGCAGTATAGGCTAAATACCAAATATTTGTATGTTGTATCTCTAATTTAGTAGCAGCAGTTGTTGAGCAAAATCTTGAATCTATTTTCAATTTAAAAATTTCTTGAAAAGTTTTTTGCAGTAACAGGACCCTATTTGCACAAATTCAAAATAGCAAGACCCAGGTTGAAAGAATGTGACTTAACGCTTATTTTATATTCACAAATTATAAATAGTTTTTTCATTACTTTACAAAAACAGGACCTTTCACAAAATGTCTGGACAGACTCTTGCTTTATTACTATCTCATAAATTTTTATGCAGTTGGTGAGTTTATCATATTACCGATGTTGAACAGAAGATTCATATACCGGATTTGCTGTCCTTAATGTTGTGATTCTACCTCAGAATCCAATTAATTTTGAAAGTTCAAAAGATATTTTATGTGTTAGGTCATGCAACAAATATGCAAATTTTCTTTCTTGAAAAACTTGTTGAGAGAAATTAACGTGTATTTGTGATACACGAAGAAGAAAACTATGAAACATTCGCAAGGTGAGCCCGGTAGTTGAAGAACTTCAACCAGATTTGTAGGAAATTTAATTTATTGAGCTAATGGTCAAAAGAGCTGGTTTTATTAAAAAATACAGTTTTAACTTACTGATGACTAATTATAAAATACAACATGCTTATTTTCAATAAAAGTAAATCATATTAAAGTAAATCAATTCATGCGGCAAATGTAATAAAATATTTCCAAAATTTTCTAGATGTTTCCAATAGATGATTTATGTAAAAAGAGTGTTTTTTTTTTTTCGTTTTAAAATGAAATCTACCTTCTAAAAATTTATTTTTCCATTTCTATTTTTATCAAAAACGATATATCATCTTTGTTTTAATATGTATTTTCATTTTCTATTAAATTAATCTTTAATAATTTTTTTTTAAAAATTATTAATAGCATTAGAATAATTAATGTGTATTAATAGAATATTTGCAAGAAAATATTTTTATTTTGTTTGCAACTGCTGTTATGTAGTCAGAAATGGTGGCAACTAACTTATAACCAGCCCCGGACAAACATCTATATGATTTTTTTTTAATTTGCAAGTTTAAAATCTATTTAGCATTTTGGCTATTATAGTTGGCGCGAAAGATCACGATACGGAAATATTCCCCTTCTAACTTGTGCTAAATATCCTTTCAGAATACTTAGTGCAAAGTAGTAGTCACCATTTTTGTTATTAAGTAAGATTAGAATTTTTAACTACTGTAAGATAAGATACAATACAATATAAAGTAAAAATCATTCATTTAAAATGCTTTTATACATTCTTAAAAAATTCAAATGTGAATCAAACATCCGCGTAGCATATAGCGCGGGAGAATCTTTAGACGAATGCAAACTAGGCTTAACAGAAAGAAATTATACATTATAAAATCAATTATACAGAACTCAGAGATTTAAAAATTAGATATAATCATCCTTATTATACAATTAAAAGCATACATACATATATAGCGGTGACTTTTTGCTTCAATTGATCCACGTTGTAAATTAAATTGATATCTTGCCATGGCATTCCAAATTATAAACGAACTACAGGCAATATTCTACTTGGCGTTACTTGATATCTAAAGTTCGCCAAGTGCCGACCGTTTTCGAAAGAGAAATTCTTTCTCGCATGAAGTGAAAGTTTGCTCCAAGATTTTTAAATTTAAATTACATCTTTTATATTGTACACACATGAACGCTTGATTCGGTGTTAACCCGGAATAAAGTGTGACCTTTGCAAAAATTTTTATGGGTTGTTCAACATCTTATTTGGAGAGATATTACACCACAGTTTTTACAAAGTCAAAAATTTGTTGAATAGTTGTCCCCATTTTTAGTGTTGAGGTATTATAAAAATTGTAACATTTAGTCACATTTTTTATTCACTTTTTCATTGATATATTTTTTTTATACATTATTCTTTTCATGTGCATTAGAATGAATTGATTGCTTCATTGAAAAAACATTATGTTTAAAAACAAGAACATTTTTAGTAATATATTCACGCTAATTCTTTCGTTATTTAGTCAAATTTATATAATTGTTTGCACGATAACTAAAGTTTTTTACTTAAAATAAAATTCAATTTACTTCAGCATCAAAAATAGTGACAACTATTTATCACACTATTTTACAATGTACAAATACAAATAATAAAAACATATTGAATTTGTTTATAGGATGAAAGCAAATTACTATGAGACTGACACAAATGTATCGTATTTTTTTCAGTTAGCTTTGAATTTTATTCATAATAATTATATTCACTTCAAACAAACATTTCAAATTTTGTATTTATTTAATTATCCTATTCATTAAGTTCAAATAGTTTTCAGTATTAAATTTCTGAATATCCTTCTCTTTAACGGATTCCTTTCTGTCCCAAAGAGCCTCTGTGACCCATCGGTATCACTCACTTAACGCTCGGTACCTCGGTTGAAGTAGCATAGGTTTGAATCCTCCCCGCAACACAGGCTGTATCTTCTTGCTGGTCTTACTTGAATTGTACTATTTGTTTTTGTACTTGACAAAGGCTTATTTATGCAGTTAAGCAATCAAGTTTGTATATATACAATAAATAAATCTCTGTCTCAAAGATTTACGTGATTCTGCTCAAGATGTCCTGCAGTTACTTCAGCTAGATTATTAAGAAACTGATGGAATACTTGGCTTTTCGGTTCATTTTATCAATAGTTTTAAGGTAATTCGGAATAGGGTTGTGCCAAATAAATACGGGCGTTACAAAGCACTGCATATCCGGTAAAATTGGCTGGGTCCAGATTCTTGACACTGGCTGTGTCTTCAGACTAAAAAACTAGGCCGAGGTACCTGCTACCAGGTAAAAAATTCCCTTTGATGGATTCGGGTAATAAAAGGATACTAAATATCTGGCTGTGTACCGAGTAGGTACTAGGTCGCTCTAGAGCTGCACAATGGACTATTGGCGGCGGTCTGGAAAACATTCCTGAAGATGTTCCGAAGATCGCACTTGCCATCGCACTTGGATACCGAGTCATTTACATTATAAAATATGTACGGAATTTTGCTAAAAATCTGATTGGAAAAAATTATTGCGTCATGCTTTCTAAAATGAAAGGGGCAAAATCCATTTTTTAATGATGACATAAAAAATCATTTTTAACCATGCGTGAATGGTTAATTGATTTTAAAAAATACGAGAGAGAAATGAATTGTAAATATCATGTTCCCATATATTACTATTTAATTTATAAATCATGCTAAATGGGATATTTTATCTTAATAGCTCAATGTTTCAAGAAAAAATTATTACCTTAGTTACTTTTTATTCCGCTTCTATCTAAAAGTTTGCCCCCAAAACAAAACAAAAAAATAGTTTTTCCGATGCGTTGAGTATTTTAATCTTTCTTTTTTATTTGAATAAATTATATTATTTTTTAATACCATAGAGATAGCAAAGACTATTCAAGCACACCATGAGATATGATTCAATAGAGGATACGACACGAACCAACCAACCCTACTTTTAAAACAAATTAAATTCATTTTCGGAAATTAATTTTCGAATCATAAATTTTTTGGTTCTCAAAAAATAAAAAACAAATTATTTTGTCCTCGTGAATCAAGACGGCAGGTGGTGCTAAAATCGCAATGTAATATGAGACAGTTTGTTAAAGTCTGCGTTGACCTACATTTAAAGGGTTCTACTATCAACTTATAATATTCGCAGTACCAAATACAAAGGAATGTAGTAATTCATCTAAGATCAGTTGTCGGAAGTAGCACACTACAAGTAGTGTAGCATGCTACATTTTAAAAAATGTAGTGTAGTGAGTAGTACGATTAAAACAGTTTGTAGCAATTCTACTTTTAACGTTAGTTTAGTAAAGATACACAGATCTAATGCTACTCATTTTTCGCATTTGATGGATACAAGTCTTCGCAGGTCCATCAATGGATGCGATGACAGTGTGACTGCAGCTGAACGTTAACAAAAATTACGTATCTGGAATCGTGTATAACTAATATTTAAACTAGTCATTACGAAAAACAGATAATTAATCACTTTGGTTACACATTCGAATGCACACTTTTGAAACATTGATGTTATTTAAAAGGAAAGGGAACATATTTTTGATGTGTACTTAAATTTCTTAGAGGAATAGCATTAAACAATTAAAAAATTTTAAGTATTTGATAATTTTGTATTTTTTAAATTAAATATTCGGTGTCGGAGAAATAAAAAGTTAAATGAACAAATTCGAAAAAAAATAATAATATTTTGGAATAACACTTACTCATGTGAACATGAATAAATACTTGTAAGAAAAAAATTCTTGTTTAATATAAGCCATTTTTTTCATTAAAAACTATTTTGAACATAAGTGTAAATTACTTTGTCTAGCTAAGTTCGGTTCCTTTAAGACATTTCGAAAGTAGGTACTACATATAAAAAAAAAAAAGTAGTTAACTACAAAAATAAATAAGTTTTTCCAACTACTGGATGAGATAAGCCTTTTACAGTGAAGAAAATTTATCACGATTGGTAAGATCATAAATAATCAAATCGATGAATGATTTTTTACATTATTTGAAAACCAATAATAAATGAAGAAAATAAGGTTTAAATTTGGAAAAAAAATTCATTTTACAGGGTTTTATTTCTTCAGACAATATCGTAATATTAAGAGGACATTAATTAATATGCAATGACCACTAAAAATTATCGTAGGAGTTATTGTTCTATTGGATATCATAGTAGCGAGACTGCATCAGGGTGCGTAGCCAAACCTTTCAACAAAAGCACCCTTTAAGTAAGAATATTTTATAGCACTATAAAATATTTTTAAGCACTATATACATTAACAAAATAATTTTAAAAGACTTTACATGATCATGATAAAATAACTAGTCTCTGACAAAGAACTCTTTTTTTTTTTTATTATATTAGCATCCATAAAAAGATAGAGAGATTTTTTAGTTCGAAAAATTAGGGGGTGAAAAATGAAACCTGAAATTGAGAATATCTTTCAAAAAACAGCAGATTTGCACATGAGAGTGCAAGAATCTCACCAAACCCAGCTCAGTAGACGCACATGCGGACTCGCAAGTATTTCATCGAAGATGTAAAACTATTGGCGCTAACGATTGGAAATAGATTGAATTGTGAAAACGTTGAATAGAACAATGTGAAAAGCACTCTTTTGCATAATACATAACGAAAATCAACTGATTTTCGAAAAGGGAAAACCAAGCACTTTTTAAAAACACCCAATGAAAAAAGCACCTTTAAGGGCTTTTAAAAAACGAAAATCGAAATTAAGGAACTTTAAGCACTATTTGAAAACGCTACGCACCATGTGTATATATTTTAGGACATTTTCTAAAGCGAATGTCAGCATTCACCGGTGGAAGTCAACAATCACCAATTCCGGTCATTCACAGTATCATATATATATATATATATTTAGAAAAAGCTATAAAACCTTGTTCTTTTATTTATGCTTTTTACCTTACAATTATGAGACACTGTTTACAAGACTTATTATGTTTACAAGACTTAACCGATTCTCTAGAGAGTAGGTTGTTGAAGAATGACAAAAAAGTCAATGCAATTGCAGGCAAGTTCATCAAATTGTGAAAATTTCCAACATTTTAGTCTTCACTGTTAAAATAATTTATGATAAACTATTAATAATACAGTAAATCTTGAACATATGTAAAAATAAAAATAAATATATAATTGTGTGTTTGCAGAACAGCACTTCATCAGGGGACACACTGTCTGCAAACACACAGGAGCCTTTCTGTTGTTAGTGACTGAAGCCAAAACTAACAATGCCCCAAGGCCCCCTAATGAAAATACAAGCAAAAAATAAAATAATTACCACATTTAAAATCACTATAAATTTGCAAAAGATTCACACACAAAATTTTACAAGAATAAAATGGAATGAAACGCCTCCAAATCACATTATAAATAATCAAAGCAAGAAACAGTTAATATGAGTAAAAAAATAAACCAAATAAGTAGCACAAAAAATTAAGTGCTGACACCTGGAATTTGCAGACAGTGTGTCCCCTGCTGTTCTGCAAACACACAATCATATATTTATTTTTATTTTTAGATATGTTCAAGATTTACTGCATTATTAATAGTTTATTAAATTACAAATTTGGTTTTAGCTGCCTTGTGCGCTGTTCCAATTTGATTTGGTAAAGTAATGGTTAAGTGTTTGTCTTATCTACCTTTTATCAATTTTGAGTTTGATATTTAATTTTTGAAATAATTTATGATTCTATGTTTTATTATTGTTTTAATAAAATCCTTACCTTATAAAATCCTTATGTTGTAAGTTTGAATGCTTTTGTCCAATTTGTTAAATTTTTCATTATGGCAAAACGAATTACAGGAATCAGGATTCAAGTCATTAGCATAAACTTCCTAATTTGGGACCGAGTTTGATAATTATAACTCAATATTAAAGGGAGTTACACTGTCTTGAAATTCTAGCCGTTACACGCCATTTTATTCCGTTATGCGTTCTTCAACGAAGAAAGATGATTGCCTTTATATATAAAAATACATTACGCAGGCTAAACTAATATAAAGTAATATATAAGTTCATTTTCCGGGAGTTTTTTCCTGTTTTTACGCCCTATTCCCACTTTCCCGAATAAAAATTTTTTTTTTTTATTTATAGTTCCCCCTAAAATATTGAAAAACACATTACATAAAAAATATAATGCAAAATTAACAACAAAAAAAAATTAAAAAAAAGAAAATTTTTAAAAATTTTCCACAGCCGGGATTCCAACCCGCGCCGACTCGCTCCAGGCGTCAGTTACTAGCATGTGGTCTTAATCACTGGACCACGCTTACACGGAGATCGTGCTACTGCATGGCTTCAAAAGCAGTCTCCCCATCAGTTGAACAATGGACTTTGGAGGCCCATTGCGCCCCCCCCCCCCTAATTCACTTATAAATATTTCCTTTGGCAGAGGGGTTCCGAACATGGAACCCTAATTAAGGACCGAGTTTGATAATTATAACTTAATAAAGGGAGTTGAAACCCCGGGAGTTACGCGGTCTTGAAATTTGAGCGGTTACGCGCCATTTTTTTATTTTTTTTATTCCATTATGCGTTCATCAACGAAGAAAGATGATTGCTTTTATATATAGAAATACATTACGCAGGCTAAACTAATATAAAGTAATATATAATATAAGTTCATTTTCCGGGAGATTTTTCCTGTTTTTACGCCCTATTCCCACTTTCCCGAATAAAAAAAAATATTTTTTATATATAGTTCCCTCTAAAATATCGAAAAACACATTAAATAAATAATATAATGCAAAATTAACAAAATAAATAAAAAATTAAAAAAACCACAGCCGATAATCGAACTCGCGTCCCTTCACTCCAGCCAACAGCTACAAGCACGTGGTCTTGATCGTTGGAGCACGCTTACACGGGGAGCGAGCTCATGCGTGGCTTCAAAAGCCCTCTCCTGGTCAGTTGTACAGTGGAGTTTGGGGGCCCATTGCGCCGCCCCCCTAATTCACTTATAAATATGTCCTTTGACAGAGGGGTTTGGCACACGGAACTCTAATTTGCGACCGAATTTGATAATTATAACTTAAAATTAAAGGGAGTTACGGGGTCTTGAAATTTGAGCAAATTTCGCGCCATTTTATTTTATTCTTTATTCCATTATGCGTTCTTCAACGAAGAAAGATGATTGTTTTTATATATAGAAATACATTACGCAGGCTAAACTAATAAAAAGTAATATATGGTAATAGTTAATTTTTCGGGAGATTTTTCCTGTTTTTTGTGCCCTATTATTCCCACTTTCCCAAATAAAAAAAATTATTTTTTATATATAGTTCCCTCCCTCTAAAATATCGAAAAACACATTAAATAAATAATATAACGCAAAATTAACAAAAGAAATAAAATAAAAAAATTTAAAAATTGTCCACAGCCGGGTTTCGAACTCGCGGCCCCTCACTCCAGGAGTCAGCTAATAGCACGTGGTCTTGACCGTTCGACCACGCTTACACGGGGAGCGCGCTCCTGCGTGGCTTCAAAAGCTCTCTCCCAATCAGTTGAACAGTGTAGTTTGAGGGCCCATTGCGCCCCCATCCCCCGAATTCACTTATAAATATGTCCTCCGGCAGAGGGGTTCGGTACATGGAACCTTAATTTGGGACCGGTTTTGATAATTATGACTTAATATTAAAGGGAGTCACGGGGTCTTGAAATTTGAGCAAATTATGCGCCATTTTATTTTATTCTTTATTCCATTATGCTTTCTCCAGTGAAGAAAGATGATTGTTTTTATATATAGAAATACATTACCCAGGCTAAACTAATAAAAAGTAATATATGGTAATAGTTCATTTTTCGGGAGATTTTTCTTGTTTTTCGCGCCCTATTATACCCACTTTGTCAAATAAAAAAAATTATGCTTCAAAAATAGTTCCCTCACTCTAAAATATCGAAAAACACATTAAATAAATAATATAATGCAAAATTAACAAAAGAAATAAAAAAAATAAAAATATTTAAAAATTTTCCACAGCTGCGATTCCAACTCGCGTACCCTCGCTCCAGGCGTAAGCTACTAGCACCTGGTCTTGACCATTCGACAACGCTTACACGGGGAGCGTGCTCCTGTGTGGCTTCAAAAGCATTCTCCTGGTCAGTTGAACAATGGACTTTGGAGGCCCATTGCGCCCCCCCCCCTAATTCACTTATAAATACTTCCTTTGGCAGAGGGGATCAGCACATGGAACCCTAATTTGGGAGCGAATTTGATAGTTATAACTTAAAATTAAAGGGAGTTACGGGGTCTTGAAATTTGAGCAAATTACGCGCCATTTTATTTTATTCTTTATTCCATTATGCGTTCTTCAACGAAGAAAGATGATTGTTTTTATATATAGAAATACATTACGCAGGCTAAACAAATAAAAAGTAATATATGGTATTAGTTCATTACAGTGGCCTGTTTGGTAGAGTGTTGGACTGTCAACTGGTGGCTGGAGCCAGGGGTCCCGGGTTCGAACCCCAGCACCGGGCAGTTTTTCTTTTTTTTTCCTTTTTTTTTAATTCCTTTATTTTGCATTATTTTATTTTTTTAATGTGTTTTTCGGTATTCTGCAGGCTCCTGCGAGGCAGAAAAATTTGTTTATTTTTGGAAAAATAGGAAAAAACAGGAAAATTCAAGGAAAATCAGTTTTTTTTGTCATTTTTCGACTCCTTTTGCAACATTTTAGGAAGTCTATCATGCATAGGGTGTTCTGTGCATAAAATGGAGCATATTTCTTTGCTAAAGAACTCGTAAAAGAACAATGAGAAAAAAAAGAAGAAAAAAAAAAGACGAAATGTCGAAAATAAGGTTCAGGCTTCGAGACCCCCTAGCTCCCCTTGGTATTAAGTCATTTTCAAACTCGCACACAAGGTAGATCCCTACGGTCCAACCATGGTTACCGAAGGAAATTTTAATAAGTGAATTAGGGGGGTCCCAGTGGGCCCCTAAAGGTCTATTGCATATTTCACCGAGAAAAGGCTTTTGAAGGGAAGCCGCTGCACACCTAACGTGAAACAGTGGCCTGTTTGGTATAGTGTTGGACTGTCAACAGGTGGCTGGACCCAGGGGTCCCGGGTTCGAACCCCAGAACCGGGCCGTTTTTCACTTTCTTTTCCTTTTTTTTTAAATTCCTTTATTTTAAATTATATTATTTTTCTATTTTGTTTTTCGGTATTCTGCAGGCTCCTGCGTGGCAGAAAAATTTGTTTATTTTTGGAAAAATGGGAAAAAACTGAAAAAATCAAGGAAAATCAGGTTTTTTTTGTCATTTTTCGACTCCTTTTGCAACATTTTAGGGAGTCTATCATGCATAGGGTTTTCTGTGTATAAAATAAAGCATATTTCTTTGCTAAAGAACACGTAATGGAGCAATGAGAAAAAAAAAGGAAAAAAAAAGACGAAATGTCGAGAATGAGGTTCAGGCTTTCAGACCCCCTAGCTCCCCTTGGTATTAAGTTATAATTTTCAAACTCGCACCCAAGGTAGGACCCCATGGTCCAACCATGGTTACCGAAGGAAATTTTTATAAGTGAATTAGGGGGGTCCCAGTGGGCCCCTAATGGTCTTTTGCATATTTCACAGAGAAAAGGCTTTTGAAGGGAAGCTGCTGCAGGCCTGACGTGAAACAGTAGCCTGTTTGGCAGAGTTGTTGACTGTCAACTGGTGGCTGGAGCCTGGGGTCCCGTGTTCGAACCCCGGGACCGGGCAGTTTTTCACTTTTTTTCCTTTTTTTCAATTCCTTTATTTTGCATTATATAATTTTTTTAATGTGTTTTTCGGTATTCTGCAGCCTTCTGCATGGCAGAAAAATAATATTTTTTTTGGAAAAATGGGAAAAAACTGGAAAAATCAAGGAAAATCAGTTTTTTTTGTCATTTTTCAACTCCTTTTGCAACATTTTAGGGAGTCCATCATGCTGTGTATAAAATGGAGTATATTTCTTTGCTAAAGAACACGTAATGGAACAATGAGCAAAAAAAAGAAGAAAAAAGACGAAATGTCGAGAATAAGGTTCAGGATTCGAGACCCCCTAGTTTCCTTTGGTATTAAGTTATAATTTTCAAACTCGCACCATAGGTAGGACCCCATGGTCCAATCATGGCTACAGAAGGAAATTTTTATAAGTTAATTAGGGGAGACCCAGTGGGCCCCTAAATGTCTATTGCTTATTTCACCGAGAAAAGGCTTTTGAAGGGAAGCTGCTGAAGGCCTCACCTGAAACAGTGGCCTGTTTGGTAGAGTGTTGGACTGTCAACTCGTGGCTGGAACCAGAGGTTCCTGGTGCGAACCCCCGGAGCGGGCACTTTCTCACTTTTTTTTCCTTTTTTTCAAAATTCCTTTATTTTGCATTATATTATTTTTTATATGTGTTTTTCGGTAATCTGCAGGCTCCTGCATGGCGGAAATTTTTTTTGTTGCAAAAATGGGAAAAACTGGAAAAATCAAGGAAAATCAGTTTTTTGTCATTTTTTGACTCCTTTTGAAACATTATAGGGAGAATATCATGCATAGGGTGTTCTGTGTATAAAATGGCGTATATTTCTTTTCTTATAAGAACACGTAATGGAACAATGAGCAAAAAAAAGAAGAAAAAAGACGAAATGTCGAGAACAAGGTTCAGGCTTTGAGACCCCCTAGCTCCCTTTGGTATTAAGTTATAATTTTCAAACTCGCACTCAAGGTAGGACCCTATGGTCCAACCATGGCTACCGAAGAAAATTTTTATAAGAGATATAGGGGGGTGCCAGTGGGCCCCTAAAGGTCTATTGCGTATTTCTCCGAAAAAAGTCTTTTGAAGGGAAGCTGCTGAAGCCCTCACCTGAAGCAGTGGCCTGTTTGGTAGAGTGTTGGTCTGTCAACTGGTGGCTGGAGTCTGGGGTCCCGGGTTCGAACCCCAGAACCGAGCAGTTTTTCACTTTTTTTTCCTCTTTTTTAAATTCCTTTATTTTACATTATATTATTTTTTTTAATGTGTTTTTTGGTATTCTGCAGCCTTCTGCAAGGCACTTTTTTTTTTTGGAAAAATGGGAAAGAACTAGAAAAATAAGGAAAATCTGTTTTTTTTTGTGTCATTTTTCGACTCCTTTTGCTTTATTTTAGGGAGTCTATCATATAAAGGGTGTTCTGTATATAAAATGGAGTATATTACTTTGCTAAAGAGCACGTAATGGAGCAATGAGCAAAAAAAGAAGAAAAAAGACGAAATGACGAGAATAAGGTTCTGGCTCCGAGACCCCTAGCTCCCCTTGGTATTAAGTTATAATTTTCAAACTCGCACCCAAGGTAGGACCCTATGCTCCAACCATGGCTACCGAAGGAAATTTTTATAAATTAGTTAGGGGAGACCCAGTTGGCCCCTAAAGGTCTATTGCATATTTCACCGAGAAAAGGAATTTGAAGGGAAACTGCTGCACACCTGACGTGAAACAGTGGCCTGTTTGGTAGAATGTTGGACTCTCAACTGGTGGCTGGAGCCTGGGGTCCCAGGTTCGAAACCCAGGAACGGGCTGTTTTTCCCTTTTTTTCCTTTTTTAAAAATTCCTTTATTTTGCATTATATTATTTTTTTAATGTGTTTTTCGGAATTCTGCAGGCATCTGCATGGCAAAAAAATTTGCTTTTTTTATGGAAAAATGGGAAAAAATTGGAAAAATCAAGGCAAATCAGTTTTCTTGTCATTTTTCAACCCCTTTTGCAACATTTTAGGGAGTCTAGCATGCATAGGGTGTTCTGTGTATAAAATGGAGTATATTTCTTTGCTAAAGAACACGTAATGAAACAATGAGCAAAAAAAAGATGAAAAAAGACGAAATGTCGAGAATGAGGTTCAGGATTTCAGACCCCCTAGCTCCCCTTGGTATTAAGTTATAATTTTCAAATTCGCACCCAAGGTAGGTCCCCAAGGTCCAACCATGGTTACTGAAGGAAATTTTTATGAGTCAATTAGGGGGGTCCCAGTGGGCCCCTAAAGGTCTATTGTATATTTCACCGAGAAAAGGCTTTTGAAGGGAAGCTGCTGCACACCTGACGTGAAACAGTGGCCTGTTTGGTAGAGTGTTGGACTGTCAGCTGGTGGCTGGAGCCTGGGATCCCGGGTTCGAACCCCGGGACCGGGCAGTTTTTCACTTTTTTTCCTTTTTTTCAATTCCTTTATTTTGCATTATGTAATTTTTTTAATGTGTTTTTCGGTATTCTGCAGGCTTCTGCATGGCAGAAAAACTTGTTTTTTTTTTGGAAAAATGGGAAAGAACTGGAAAAATCAAGGAAAATCAGTTTTTTTGTCATTTTTCGACTCCTTTTGCAACATCTTAGGGAGTCTATCAGGCATATGGTATTCGGTGTAAAAAATGGAGTATATTTCTTTGCTAAAGAGCTTGTAGTGGAACAATGAGCAAAAAAACGAAGAAAAAAGACAAAATGTCGAGAATAAGGTACAGGCTTTGAGACCCCTTAGTTTCCTTTGGTATTAAGTAATAATTTTAAAACTCGCACCCAAGGTAGGACCCCATGGACCAACCATGGCTACTAAAGCAAATTTTTATAAGTCAATTAGGGGGGTTCCAGTGGGCCCCTAAAGGTCTATTGCATATTTCTCCGAGAAAAGGCTTTTGAAGGGAAGCTGCTGCACACCTGACGTGAAACAGTGACCTGTTTGGTAGAGTGTTGGACTGTCAGCTGGTGGCTGAAGCCTGGGGTCCCGGGTTCGAACCCCGGAATCGGGCAGTTTTTCACTTTTTTTCTTTTTTTTTAATTCCTTTATTTTGCATTATATTATTTTTAATGTGTTTTTCGGTATTCTGCAGGCTTCTGCATAGCGGAAAAATTTGGCTTTTCTTGGAAAAATGTGAAAAAACTGGAGAAATCAAGGAAAATCAGTTTTTTTGTCGTTTTTCGACTCGTTTTGCAACATTTTAGGGAGTCTATGATGCATATGGTGTTTTGTGTATAAAATGGAGTATATTTCTTTGCTAAAGAGCACGTAATGGAACAATAAGCAAAAAAAAGAAGAAAAAAGACAAAATGTCGAAATAAGGTACAGACTTTGAGACCCCCTAGTTTCCTTTGGTATTAAGTAATAATTTTAAAACTCGCACCCAAGGTAGGACCCCATGGTCCAACCATGGCTACCGAAGGAAATTTTCATAAGTTAATTAGGGGAAACCCAGTAGGCCCCTAAAGGTCTATTGCATATTTCACCGAGAAAAGGCTTTTGAAGGGAAGCTGCTGCAGGCCTGACGTGAAACAGTGGCCTTTTTGGTAGAGTGTTGGACTGTCAATAGGTGGCTGGAGCTTGGGGTCCTGGGTTCGAACCCAAGGATCGGGCACTTTTTAACTTTTTTTTCCTTTTTTTATAAATCCCTTTATTTTACATTTTATTATTCTTTTAATTTGTTTTTAGGTATTCTGCAGGCTCCTGCATGGCAGAAAACTTGTTTTTTTTTGGAAAAATGGGAAAAAACTGGAAAAATCCAGGAAAATCAGTTTTTTGTCATTTTTCGACTCCTTTTGCAACATTTTAGGGAGTCTATCATGCATAGGGTGTTCTGTGTTTAAAATGGAGTATATTTCTTTGCTAAAGAACACGTAATGGAACAATGAGGAAAAAAAAAGGGGAAAAAAGACGAAATGTCGAGAATAAGGTTCAGGCTTCGAGACCCCTAGCTCCCCTTGGTATTAAGTTATAATTTTCAAACTCGCACCCAAGGTAGGTCCCCATGGTCAAACCATGACTACATAATGAAATTTTTATAAGTGAATTAGGTGGGTCTCAGTTAGCCTCTAAAGATCTGTTGCATATTTCACCGAGAAAAGGCTTCTGAAGGGAAGCTGCTGCACACCTGACATGAAACAGTGGCCTGTTTGGTAGAGTGTTGGACTGTCAGTTGGTGGCTGTAGCTTTGGGTCCTGGATTAGAACCCAAGGATCGGGCACTTTTTAACTTTTTTTTCCTTTTTTTATAAATCCCTTTATTTTACATTTTATTATTCTTTTAATTTGTTTTTAGGTATTCTGCAGGCTCCTGCATGGCAGAAAAATTTTTTTTTGGAAAAATGGGAAAAAACTGGAAAAATCCAGGAAAATCAGTTTTTTTGACATTTTTCGATTCCTTTTGCAACATCTTAGAGAGTCTATCAGGCATATGGTATTCAGTGTAAAAAATGGAGTATATTTCTTTGCTAAAGAGCTTGTAGTGGAACAATGAGCAAAAAAAAGAAGAAAAAAGACAAAATGTCGAAATAAGGTACAGTCTTTGAGACCCCCTAGTTTCCTTTGGTATTAAGTAATAATTTTAAAACTCACACCCAAGGTAGGACCCCATGGACCAACCATGGCTACCAAAGGAAATTTTTATAAGTTAATTAGGGGAGACCCAGTAGGCCCCTAAAGGTCTATTGCATATTTCACCGAGAAAAGGCTTTTGAAGGGAAGCTGCTGCACACCTGACGTGAAACAGTGACCTGTTTGGTAGAGTGTTGGACTGTCAGCTGGTGGCTGAAGCCTGGGGTCCCGGGTTCGAACCCCGGAATCGGGCAGTTTTTCACTTTTTTTCCTTTTTTTTAATTCCTTTATTTTGCATTATATTATTTTTTTAATGTGTTTTTCGGTATTCTGCAGGCTTCTGCATGGCAGAAAAATTTGGCTTTTCTTGGAAAAATGTGAAAAAACTGGAGAAATCAAGGAAAATCAGTTTTTTTGTCGTTTTTCGACTCGTTTTGCAACATTTTAGGGAGTCTATGATGCATATGGTGTTTTGTGTATAAAATGGAGTATATTTCTTTGCTAAAGAGCACGTAATGGAACAATGAGGAAAAGAAAGGGAAAAAAAGACGAAATGTCGAGAATAAGGTTCAGGCTTCGAGACCCCTAGCTCCCTTTGGTATTAAGTTATAATTTTCAAACTCGCACCCAAGGTAGGTCCCCATGGTCCAACCATGACTACATAATGAAATTTTTATAAGTGAATTAGGTGGGTCTCAGTTAGCCTCTAAAGGCCTATTGCATATTTCACCGAGAAAAGGCTTCTGAAGGGAAGCTGCTGCACATCTGACATGAAACAGTGGCCTGTTTGGTAGAGTGTTGGACTGTCAGTTGGTGGCTGTAGCTTTGGGTCCTGGGTTAGAACTCAAGGATCGGGCACTTTTTAACTTTTTTTTCCTTTTTTTATAAATCCCTTTATTTTACATTTTATTATTCTTTTAATTTGTTTTTTAGGTATTCTGCAGGTTCCTGCATGGCAGAAAAAATTTTTTTTTTTGGAAAAATGGGAAAAAACAGGAAAAATCCAGGAAAATCAGTTTTTTTGACATTTTTCGATTCCTTTTGCAACAATTTAGGGAGTCTATTATGCTTAGGGTGTTCTGTGTTTAAAATGGAGTATATTTCTTTGCAAAAGAACACGTAATGGAACAATGAGCAAAAAAAAGAAGAAAAAAGACGAAATGTCGAGAATAAGGTTCAGGCTTCGAGACCCCCTAGTTTCCTTTGGTATTAAGTTATAATTTTCAAATTCGCACGCATGGTAGGTCCCTATGGTCCAACCATGGTTACTGAAGGAAATTTTTATAAGTCAATTAGGGGGGTCCCAGTGGGCCCCTAAAGGTCTATTGCATATTTCACCGAGAAAAGGCTTTTGAAGGGAAGCTGCTGCACACCTGACGTGAAACAGTGGCCTGTTTGGTAGAGTGTTGGACTGTCAGCTGGTGGCTGGAGCCTGGGGTCCCGGGTTCGAACCCCGGGACCGGGCAGTTTTTCAGTTTTTTTCCTTTTTTTAATTCCTTTATTTTGCATTATATTATTTTTTTAATGTGTTTTTCGGTATTCTGCAGGCTTCTGCATGGCAGAAAAATTTAGCTTTTTTTGGAAAAATGGGAAAAACTTTAAAAATCTAGGAAAATCAGTTTTTTTGTCATTTTTCGACTCCTTTTGCAACATTTTAGGGAGCCTATCATGCATGGGGTGTTCTGTGTTAAAATTGAGTATATTTCTTTGCTAAAGAACATGTAATGGAACAATGAGAAAAAAAAGAAAAAAAAAGACGAAATGTCGAGAATAAGGATCAGGCTTCGAGACCCCTTAGCTCCCCTTGGTATTAAGTTATAATTTTCAAACTCGCACCCAAGGTAGGTCCCCATGGTCCAACCATGGCTATCGAATGAAATTTTTATAAGTGAATTAGGGGGGTCCAGTGGGCCCCTTAAGTTCTATTGCATATTTCACCGAGAAAAGGCTTTTGAAGGGAAGCTGCTTCAGGCCTGACGTGAAACAGTGGCCTGTTTGGTAGAGTGTTGGACTGTCAATTGGTGTCTGGAGCCTGGGGTCATGGGTTCAAACCCCAGGATCGGGCACTTTTTAACTTTTTTTTCCTTTTTTTATAAATCCCTTTATTATGCATTATATTATTCTTTTAATTTGTTTTTAGGTATTCTGCAGGCTCCTGCATGGCAGAAAAATTTGTATTTTTTTTGGAAAAATGGGAAAAAACTGGAAAAATCCAGGAAAATCATTTTTTTTGTCATTTTTCGATTCCTTTTGCAACATTTTAGGGAGTCTATCATGCATAGGGTGTTCTGTGTTTAAAATGGAGTATATTTCTTTGCAAAAGAACACGTAATGGAACAATGAGAAAAATAAAGGAAAAAAAAGACGAAATGTCTAGAATAAGGTTTAGGCTTCGAGACCCCCTAGCTCCCCTTGGTATTAAGTTATAATTTTCAAACTCGCACCCAAGGTAGGTCCCCATGGTTCAACCATGGCTACTGAAGAAAATTTTTATAAGTGAATTAGGGGTCCCAGTGAACCCCTAAATGTCTATTGCATATTTCACCGAGAAATGCTTTAGAAAGGAAGCTGCTGCAGGCCTGACGTGAAACAGTGACCTGTTTGGTAGAGTGTTGGACTGTCAATTGGTGGCTGGAGCCTGGAGTCCTGGGTTCAAACCCCAGGACCGGGCAGTTTTTTAACTTTTTTTCCCTTCTTTTATAAGTTCCTTTATTTTGCATTATATTATTCTTTTAATTTGTTTTTCGGTATTCTGCAGGCCCCTGCATGGCAGAAAAATTTGGTTTTTTTTTTTTTGGAAAAATGTGAAAAAACTGGATAAATCCAGGAAAATCAGTTTTTTGTCATTTTTCGACTACTTTTGCAACATTTTAGGGAGTCTATCATGCACAGGGTGTTCTGTGTTTAAAATGGAGTATATATCTTTGCTAAAGAACACGTAATGGAACAATGAGAAAAAAAAAAAAAAAGAAGGCGAAATGTCGAGAATAAGCTTTATTTTGCATTATATTATTTTTTTAATGTGTTTTTCGGTATTCTGTGGGCTCCTGCATGGCAGAAAAATTTGTTTTTTTTTTGGAAAAGTGGGAAAAAACTGGAAAAATCAAGGAAAATCAGTTTTTATGTCATTTTTCAACTCCTTTTGCAACATTTTAGGGAGTCTATCATGCATAGGGTGTTCTGTGTATAAAATGGAGCTTATTTCTTTGCTAAAGAACACGTAATGGAACAATGAGAAAAAAAAAAAGAAAAAAAGACAAAATGTCGAGAACAAGGTTCAGGCTTCGAGACCCCTAGCTCCCCTTGGTATAAAGTTATAATTTTCAAACTCGCAACCAAGGTAGGTCGCTATGGTCCAACCATGGCCATCGAAGGAAATTTTTATAAGTGAATTAGGGGGGTCTCAGTCAGCCCCTAAAATTCTATTGCATATTTCAACGAGAAAAGGCTTTTGAAGGGAAGCTGCTGCACACTTGACGTGAATCAGTGCCGTGTTTGGTAGAGTGTTGGACTGTCAAGTGGTGTCTGGAGCCTGGTGTCATGGGTTCAAACCCCAGGAACGGGCACTTTTTAAATTTTTTTTCCTTTTTTTATAAATCCCTTTATTTTGCATTATATTATTCTTTTAATGTGTTTTCGGTATTCTGCAGGCTCCAGCATGGCAAAAAAAAAAAAATTTTGTGGAAAAATGGAAAAAATCCAGGAAAATCAGTATTTTTGTCATTTTTCGATTCCTTTTGAAACATTTTAGGGAGTCTATCATGCATAGGGTGTTCTGTGTTTAAAATGGAGTATATTTCTTTGCTAAAGAACACGTAATGGAACAATGAGAAAAAAAAAAGGAAGGAAAAGACGAAATGTCGAGAATAAGAGTTAGGCTTCGAGACCCCCTAGCTCCCCTTGGTATTAAGTTATAATTTTCTATCTCGCACCCAAGGTAGGTCCCCATGGTCCAACCATGGCCATCGAAGGAAATTTTTATAAGTGAATTAGGAGGGTCCCAGTTAACCCCTAAAAGTCTATTGCATATTTCACCGAGAAAAGGCTTTTGAAGGGAAGCTGCTTCAGGCCTGACGTGAAACAGTGGCCTGTTTGGCAGAGTGTTGGACTGTCAACTGTAGGCTGGAGCCTGGGGTCCTGGGTACGAATCCAAGGACCAGGCAGTTTTTAACTTCTTTTTCCTTTTATTTTTTAATTTCCTTTATTTTGCATTATATTATTTTTTTAATGTGTTTTTCGTAATTCTGCAGGCATCTGCATGGCTGAAAAATTTGCTTTTTTTATGGAAAAATGGGAAAAAATTGGAAAAATCAAGGCAAATCAGTTTTCTTGTCATTTTTCAACCCCTTTTGCAACATTATAGGGAGTCTAGCATGCATAGGGTGTTCTGTGTATAAAATGGAGTATATTTCTTTGCTAAAGAACACGTAATGAAATAATGAGCAAAAAAAGAAAAAAAAAGACGAAATGTCGAGAATAAGGTTCAGGCTCCGAGACCCCCTAGCTCCCCTTGGTATTAAGTTATAATTTTCTATCTCGCACCCAAGGTAGGTCCCCATGGTCCAACCATGGCCATCGAAGGAAATTTTTATAAGTGATTTAGGGGGGTCCCAGTAGGCCCCTAAAGGTCTATTGCATATTTCACCGAGAAAAGGCTTTTCAAGGGAAACTGCTGCAGGCCTGATGTGAAACAGTGGCCTGTTTGGTAGAGTGTTGGACTATTAACTGGTGGCTTGAGCCTGGGGTCCCGGGTTCAAACCCCAGGACCGGGCAGTTTTTAACTTTTTTTTCCTTTTTTTTTAATTCCTTTAATTTGCATTATATTATTTTTTTAATGTGTTTTTCGGTATTCTGCAGCCTTCTGCATGGCAGAAAAATAATATTTTTTTTGGAAAAATGGGAAAAAACTGGAAAAATCAAGGAAAATCAGTTTTTTTTGTCATTTTTCAACTCCTTTTGCAACATTTTAGGGAGTCCATCATGCTGTGTATAAAATGGAGTATATTTCTTTGCTAAAGAACACGTAATGGAACAATGAGCAAATAAAGTATGAAAAAAGACGAAGTGTCGAGAATGAGGTTCAGACTTCGAGACCCCCTAGCTCCCTTTGGTATTAAGTTATAATTTTCAAACTCGCACCATAGGTAGAACCCCATGGTCCAACCATGGCTACCGAAGAAAATTTTTATAAGATATTTAGGGGGGTGCCAGTCTGCCCCTAAATGTCTATTGCATATTTCACCGAAAAAAGTCTTTTGAAAGGAAGCTGCTGCTGGCCTGACGTGAAACAGTGGCCTGTTTGGTAGAGTGTTGGACTGTCAACTGGTGGCTGTGGCCTGGGGTCCCGGGTTCGAACCCCTAGACTGGGCACTTTCTCACTTTCTTTTCCTTTTTTTTAAAATTCCTTTATTTTGCATTATATTATTTTTTAAATGTGTTTTTCGGTATTCTGCAGCCTTCGGCATGACAGAAATTTTTTTTTTTTGGAAAAATAGGAAAAAATTGGAAAAATCGAGGAAAATCTGTTTTTTAGTCATTTTTCGACTCCTTTTGCAACATTTTAGGGTGTCTATCATGCATAGGGTGTTCTGTATATAAAATGGAGTATATTTCTTTGCTAAAGAACACGTAATGGAGCAATGAGAAAAAAAAAGGAAAAAAAAGACGAAATGTCGAGATTAAGGTTCAAGATTAAAGACCCCCTAGCTCCCCTTGGTGTTAAATTATAATTTTCAAACTCGCACCCAAGGTAAATTCCCATGGTCCAACCATGGCTACCAAAGAAAATTTTTTATAAAGGATTTAGGGGGGTCCTAGTGGGCCCCTAAAAGTCTATTGCATATTTCACCGAGAAAAGGCTTTTGAAGGGAAGCTGCTTCAGGCCTGACGTGAAACAGTGGCCTGTTTGGCAGAGTATTGGACTGTCAACTGTAGGCTGGAGCCTGGGGTCCTGGGTACGAACCCAAGGGCCGGGCAGTTTTTAACTTCTTTTTCCTTTTATTTTTTAATTTCCTTTATTTTGCATTATATTATTTTTTTAATGTGTTTTTCGTAATTCTGCAGGCATCTGCATGGCAGAAAAATTTGCTTTTTTTATGGAAAAATGGGAAAAAATTGGAAAAATCAAGGAAAATCAGTTTTTTTTGTCATTTTTCAACTCCTTTTGCAACATTTTAGGGAGTCCATCATGCTGTGTATAAAATGGAGTATATTTCTTTGCTAAAGAACACGTAATGAAACAATGAGCAAAAAAAAGATGAAAAAAGACGAAATGTCGAGAATAAGGTTCAAGATTAAAGACCCCCTAGCTCCCCTTGGTGTTAAGTTATAATTTTCAAACTCGCACACAAGGTAAATTCCCATGGTCCAACCATGGCTACCAAAGAAAAATTTTTATAAAGGATTTAGGGGGGTCCTAGTGGGCCCCTAAAAGTCTATTGCATATTTCACCGAGAAAAGGCTTTTGAAGGGAAGCTGCTTCAGGCCTGACGTGAAACAGTGACCTGTTTGGTAGAGTGTTGGACTGTCAATTGGTGGCTGGAGCCTGGAGTCCTGGGTTCAAACCCCAGGACCGGGCAGTTTTTTAACTTTTTTTCCCTTCTTTTATAAGTTCCTTTATTTTGCATTATATTATTCTTTTAATTTGTTTTTCGGTATTCTGCAGGCTCCTGCATGGCAGAAAAATTTGGTTTTTTTTTTTTTGGAAAAATGTGAAAAAACTGGATAAATCCAGGAAAATCAGTTTTTTGTCATTTTTCGACTACTTTTGCAACATTTTAGGGAGTCTATCATGCACAGGGTGTTCTGTGTTTAAAATGGAGTATATATCTTTGCTAAAGATCACGTAATGGAACAATGAGAAAAAAAAAAGAAAAAGAAGGCGAAATGTCGAGAATAAGGTTTATTTTGCATTATATTATTTTTTTAATGTGTTTTTCGGTATTCTGTGGGCTCCTGCATGGCAGAAAAATTTGTTTTTTTTTTGGAAAAGTGGGAAAAAACTGGAAAAATCAAGGAAAATCAGTTTTTATGTCATTTTTCAACTCCTTTTGCAACATTTTAGGGAGTCTATCATGCATAGGGTGTTCTGTGTATAAAATGGAGCTTATTTCTTTGCTAAAGAACACGTAATGGAACAATGAGAAAAAAAAAAAGAAAAAAAGACAAAATGTCGAGAACAAGGTTCAGGCTTCGAGACCCCTAGCTCCCCTTGGTATAAAGTTATAATTTTCAAACTCGCACCCAAGGTAGGACCCTATGGTCCAACCATGGTTACCGAAGGAAATTTTTATAAGTGAATTAGGGGGGACCCAGTGGGCCCCTAATGGTCTTTTGCATATTTCACAGAGAAAAGGCTTTTGAAGGGAAGCTGCTGCTGGCCTGACATGAAACAGTAGCCTGTTTTGTAGAGTGTTGGACTGTCAACTGGTGGCTGGGGCCTGGAGTCCCAGGTTCGAACCCCTGGACCGGGCAGTTTTTCACTTTTTTTTTCCTTTTTTTTTAATTCCTTTATTTTGCAATATATTATTTTTTAATATGTTTTTCGGTATTCTGCAGCATTCTGCATGGCAGAAAAATATTATTTTTTTTGGAAAAATGGGAAAAAACTGGAAAAATCAAGGAAAATCAGTTCTTTTTTGTCATTTTTCAACTCCTTTTGCAACATTTTAGGGAGTCTATCATGCATAGGGTGTTCTGTGTATAAAATGGAGTATGTTTCTTTGCAAACGAACAGGTAATGGAGCAATGTGCAAAAAAAGAAGAAAAAAGACGAAATGTCGAGAATGAGGTTCAGGCTTCGAGACCCCCTAGCTCCCTTTGGTATTAAGTTATAATTTTCAAACTCGCACCATAGGTAGGACCCCATGGTCCAACCATGGCTACCGAAGAAAATTTTTATAAGAGATTTAGGGGGGTGCCAGTGGGCCCCTGAAGGTCAATTGCATATTTCACCGCGAAAAGGCTTTTGAAGGGAAGCTGCTGCACTCCTGACGTGAAACAGTGGCCTGTTTGGTAGAGTGTTGGACTGTCAATTGGTGGCTGGAGCCTGGGGTCCTGGGTTCAAACCCCAGAACCGGGCAGTTCTTTAACTTTTTTTTCCTTTTTTTATAAGTTCCTTTATTTTGCATTATATTATTATTTTAATTTGTTTTTCGATATTCTGCAGGCTCCTGCATGGCAAAAAATTTTTTTTTGTGGAAAAATGGGAAAGAACTGGAAAAATCAAGGAAAATCAGTTTTTTTGTCATTTTTCCACTCCTTTCGGAACATTTTAGGGTGTCTATCATGCTTAGGGTGTTCTGTGTATAAAATGGAGCATATTTCTTTGCTAAAGAACACGCAATGGAACAATGAGAAAAAAAAAGAAAAAGAAGGCGAAATGTCGAGAATAAGGTTTATTTTGCATTATATTATTTTTTTAATGTGTTTTTCGGTATTCTGCAGTCTCCTGCATGGCAGAAAATTTTTTTTTTTTTTTTTGGAAAAGTGGGAAAAAACTGGAAAAATCAAGGAAAATCAGTTTTTTTGTCATTTTTCGACTCCTTTTGCAACATCTTAGGGAGTCTATCATGCATATGGTGTTCGGTGTAAAAAATGGAGTATATTTCTTTGCTAAAGAGCTTGTATTGGAACAATGAGCAAAAAAAAGAAGAAAAAAGACGAAATGTCGAATTAAGGTACAGGCTTTGAAACCCCATAGTTTCCTTTGGTATTAAGTTATAATTTTCAAATTCGCACTCATGGTAGGTCCCTATGGTCCAACCATGGTTACCGAAGGAAATTTTTATAAGTCAATTACGGGGGTCCCAGTGGGCCCCTAAAGGTCTATTGCATAATTCACCGAGAAAAGGCTTTTGAAGAGTGAAGCTGCTGCAGGCCTGACGTGAAACAGTGGCCTGTTTGGTAGAGTGTTGGACTGTCAGCTGGTGGCTGGAGCCTGGGGTCCCGGGTTCGAACCCCGGGACCAGGCAGTTTTTCACTTTTTTTCCTTTTTTTTAATTCCTTTATTTTGCATTATATTATTTTTTTAATGTGTTTTTCGGTATTCTGCAGGCTTCTGCATGGCAGAAAAATTTGGCTTTTCTTGGAAAAATGTGAAAAAAACTGGAGAAATCAAGGAAAATCAGTTTTTTTGTCGTTTTTCGACTCGTTTTGCAACATTTTAGGGAGTCTATCATGCCTATGGTGTTCTGTGTATAAAATGGAGTATATTTCTTTGCTAAAGAGCACGTAATGGAACAATAAGCAAAAAAAAGAAGAAAAAAGACAAAATGTCGAATGAAGTTACAGGCTTTGAGACCCCCTAGTTTCCTTTGGTATTAAGTAATAATTTTAAAACTCGCACCCAAGGTAGGACCCCATGGTCCAACCATGGCTACCGAAGGAAATTTTCATAAGTTAATTAGGGGAGACACAGTATGCCCCTAAAGGTCTATTGCATATTTCAATGAGAAAAGGCTTTTGAAGGGAAGCTGCTGCAGGCCTGACGTGAAACAGTGGCCTGTTTGGTAGAGTGTTGGACTGACAACTGGTGGCTGGAGCCTTGGGTCAGGGGTTCGAACCCCAGAACCGGGCAGTTTTGAACTTTTTTTTCCTTTTTTTTTAATTCCTTTATTTTTTATTATATTATTTTTTTAATCTGTTTTTCGTTATTCTGCAGGCTCCTGCATGGCGGAATTTTTTTTTTTGAAAAAATGGGAAAAACTGGAAAAATCAAGGAAAATCAGTTTTTTTGTCATTTTTCGATTCCTTTTGCAACAATTTAGGGAGTCTATCATGCATAGTGTGTTCTGTGTTTAAAATGGAGTATATATCTTTGCTAAAGAACATGTAATGGAACAATGAGAAAAAAAAAGACGAAATGTCGAGAATAAGGTTCAGGCTTCGGGACCCCCTAGCTCCCCTTGGTATTAAGTTATAATTTTCAAACTCGCAACCAAGGTAGGTCCCTATGGTCCAACCATGGCCATTGAAGGAAATTTTTATAAGTGAGTTAGGGGGGTCTCAGTTAGCCCCTAAAGTTCTATTGCATATTTCACCGAGAAAAGGCTTTTGAAGGGAAGCTGCTGCACACCTGACGTGAAACAGTGGCCTGTTTGGTAGAGTGTTGGACTGTCAATTGGTGTCTGGAGCCTGGGGTCATGGGTTCAAACCCCAGGATCGGGCACTTTTAAACTTTTTTTTCCTTTTTTTATAAATCCCTTTATTTTGCATTATATTATTCTTTTAATTTGTTTTAAGGTATTCTGCAGGCTCCTGCATGGCAGAAAAATTTGTATTTTTTTTGGAAAAATGAAAAAAAACCGGAAAAATCCAGGAAAATCAGTTTTTTTTGTCATTTTTCGATTCCTTTTGCAACATTTTAGGGAGTCTATCATATAAAGGGTGTTCTGTGTTTAAAATGGAGTATATTTCTTTGCTAAAGAACACGTAATGGAACAATGAGAAAAAAAAAGGAAAAAAAAGACGAAATGTCGAGAATAAGGTTTAGGCTTCGAGACCCCCTAGCTCCCCTTGGTATTAAGTTATAATTTTCAAACTCAAAACCAAGGTAGGTCCCTATGGTCCAACCATGGCCATCGAAGGAAATTTTTATAAGTGACTTAGGGGGGTCTCAGTTAGCCCCTAAAGTTCTATTGCATACTTCACCGAGAAAAGGCTTTTGAAGGAAAGCTGCTGCACACCTGACGTGAAACAATGGCCTGTTTGGTAGAGTGTTGGACTGTCAGTTGGTGTCTGGAGCCTGGGGTCATGGGTTCAAACCCCAGGATCAGGCACTTTTAAACTTTTTTTTCCTTTTTTTATAAATCCCTTAATTTTGCATTATATTATTCTTTTAATTTGTTTTAAGGTATTCTGCAGGCTCCTGCATGGCAGAAAAATTTGTATTTTTTTTGGAAAAATGAAAAAAAACAGGAAAAATCCAGGAAAATCAGTTTTTTTTGTCATTTTTCGATTCCTTTTGCAACATTTTAGGGAGTCTATCATATAAAGGGTGTTCTGTGTTTAAAATGGAGTATATTTCTTTGCTAAAGAACACGTAATGGAACAATGAGAAAAAAAAAGGAAAAAAAAGACGAAATGTCGAGAATAAGGTTTAGGCTTCGAGACCCCCTAGCTCCCCTTGGTATTAAGTTATAATTTTCTATCTCGCACCCAAGGCAGGTCCCTATGGTCCAACCATGACTATCGAAGGAAATTTTTATAAGTGAATTAGGGGGGTCCCAGTGAACCCCTAAAAGTCTATTGCATATTTCACCGAGAAAGGGCTTTTGAGAGGAAGCTGCTGCACACCTGACGTGAAACAGTGGCCTGTTTGGTAGAGTGTTGGACTGTCAATTGGAGGCTGGAGCCTGGGGTCATGGGTTCAAACCCCAGGATCGGGCACTTTTTAACTTTTTTTTCCTTTTTTTTAAATCCCTTTATTTTGCATTATATTATTCTTTTAATTTGTTTTTAGGTATTCTGCAGGCTCCTGCATGGCAGAAATTTTTTTTTTGTATGGAAAAATGGGAAAAAACTGGAAAAATCCAGGAAAATCAGTTTTTTTGTCACTTTTCGTTTCCTTTTGCAACATTTTAGGGAGTCTATCATGCATAGGATGTTCTGTGTTTAAAATGGAGTATATTTCTTTGCAAAAGAACACGTAATGGAACAATGAGAAAAATAAAGGAAAAAAAAGACGAAATGTCGAGAATAAGGTTGAGGCTTCGAGACCCCCTAGCTCCCCTTGGTATTAAGTTATAATTTTCAAACTCGCAACCAAGGTAGGTCCCTATGGTCCAACCATGGCCATCGAAGGAAATTTTTATAAGTGAATTAGGGGGGTCTCAGTTAGCCCCTAAATTTCTATTGCATATTTCACCGAGAAAAGGCTTTTGAAGGGAAGCTGCTGCACACCTGACGTGAAACAGTGGCCTGTTTGGTAGAGTGTTGGACTGTCAATTTGTGGCTGGAGCCTGGGGTCATGGGTTCAAACCCCAGAATCGGGCACTTTTTAACTTTTTTTTCCTTTTTTTAAAAATCCCTTTATTTTGCATTATATTATTCTTTTAATTTCTTTTTAGGTATTCTGCAGGCTCCTGCATGGCAGAAATTTTTTTTTTTTTTGGAAAAATGGGAAAAAACTGGAAAAATCCAGGAAAATCAGTTTTTTTGTCATTTTTCGACTACTTTTGCAACATTTTAGGGAGTCTATCATGCAAAGGGTGTTCTGTGTTTAAAATGGAGTATATATCTTTGCTAAAGAACACGTAATGGAACAATGACAAAAAAAAAGACGAAATGTCGAGAATAAGGTTCAGGCTTCGAGACCCCCTAGCTCCCCTTGGTATTAAGTTATAATTTTCAAACTCGCAACCAAGGTAGGTCCCTATGGTCCAACCATGGCCATCGAAGGAAATTTTTATAAGTGACTTAGGGGGGTCTCAGTTAGCCCCTAAAGTTCTATTGCATATTTCACCGAGAAAAGGCTTTTGAAGGGAAGCTGCTGCGCACCTGACGTGAAACAGTGGCCTGTTTGGTAGAGTGTTGGACAGTCAATTGGTGTCTGGAGCCTGGGGTCATGGGTTCAAACCCCAGGACCGGGCAGTTCTTTAACTTTTTTTCCTTTTTTTATAAGTTCCTTTATTTTGCATTATATTATTCTTTTAATTTGTTTTTCGGTATTCTGCAGGCTCCTGCATGGCAGAAAAATTTGGTTTTTTTTGGAAAAATGGGAAAAAACTGGAAAAATCCAGGAAAATCAGTTTTTTGTCATTTTTCGACTACTTGTGCAACATTTTAGGGAGTCTATCATATAAAGGGTGTTCTGTGTTTAAACTGGAGTATATTTCTTTGCTATAGAACACGTAATGGAACAATGAGAAAAAAAAAGGAAAAAAAAGACGAAATGTCGAGAATAAGGTTTAGGCTTCGAGACCCCCTAGCTCCCCTTGGTATTAAGTTATAATTTTCTATCTCGCACCCAAGGCAGGTCCCCATGGTCCAACCATGACTATCGAAGGAAATTTTTATAAGTGAATTAGGGGGGTCCCAGTGAACCTCTAAAAGTCTATTGCATATTTCACCGAGAAATGCTTTAGAAAGGAAGCTGCTGCAGGCCTGACGTGAAACAGTGGCCTGTTTGGTAGAGTGTTGGACAGTCAATTGGTGGCTGGAGCCTGGGGTCCTGGGTTCAAACCCCAGGACCGGGCAGTTCTTTAACTTTTTTTTCCTTTTTTTTAAATCTCTTTATTTTGCATAATATTATTCTTTTAATTTGTTTTTAGGTATTCTGTAGGCTCCTGCATGGCAGAAATTTTTTTTTTTTTTTTTTTTTGGAAAAATGTGAAAAAACTGGATAAATCCAGGAAAATCAGTTTTTTGTCATTTTTCGACTACTTTTGCAACATTTTAGGGAGTCCATCATGCACAGGGAGTTCTGTGTTTAAAATGGAGTATATATCTTTGCTAAAGAACACGTAATGGAACAATGAGAAAAAAAAAGACGAAATGTCGAGAATAAGGTTCAGGCTTCGAGACCCCCTAGCTCCCCTTGGTATTAAGTTATAATTTTCAAACTCGCACCCAAGGTAGGACCCTATGGTCCAACCATGGTTACCGAAGGAAATTTTTATAAGTGAATTAGGGGGGTCCCAGTGGGCCCCTAATGGTCTTTTGCATATTTCACAGAGAAAAGGGTTTTGAAGGGAAGCTGCTGCAGGCCTGACATGAAACAGTAGCCTGTTTTGTAGAGTGTTGGACTGTCAACTGGTGGCTGGGGCCTGGAGTCCCAGGTTCGAACCCCTGGACCGGGCAGTTTTTCACTTTTTTTTTCCTTTTTTTTTAATTCCTTTATTTTGCAATATATTATTTTTTAATATGTTTTTCGGTATTCTGCAGCATTCTGCATGGCAGAAAAATATTATTTTTTTTGGAAAAATGGGAAAAAACTGGAAAAATCAAGGAAAATCAGTTTTTTTTGTCATTTTTCAACTCCTTTTGCAACATTTTAGGGAGTCTATCATGCATAGGGTGTTCTGTGTATAAAATGGAGTATGTTTCTTTGCAAACGAACAGGTAATGGAGCAATGTGCAAAAAAAGAAGAAAAAAGACGAAATGTCGAGAATGAGGTTCAGGCTTCGAGACCCCCTAGCTCCCTTTGGTATTAAGTTATAATTTTCAAACTCGCACCATAGGTAGGACCCCATGGTCCAACCATGGCTACCGAAGAAAATTTTTAAAAGAGATTTAGGGGGTGCCAGTGGGCCCCTAAAGGTCTATTGCATATTTCACCGAAAAAAGTCTTTTGAAGGGAAGCTGCTGCTGGCCTGACGTGAAACAGTGGCCTGTTTGGTAGAGTGTTGGACTGTCAACTGGTGGCTGTGGCCTGGGGTCCCGGGTTCGAACCCCCGGACCGGGCACTTTCTCACTTTCTTTTCCTTTTTTTTAAAATTCCTTTATTTTGCATTATATTATTTTTTAAATGTGTTTTTCGGTATTCTGCAGCCTTCGGCATGACAGAAATTTTTTTTTTTTTGGAAAAATAGGAAAAAATTGGAAAAATCGAGGAAAATCTGTTTTTTAGTCATTTTTCGACTCCTTTTGCAACATTTTAGGGTGTCTATCATGCATAGGGTGTTCTGTATATAAAATGGAGTATATTTCTTTGCTAAAGAACACGTAATGGAGCAATGAGAAAAAAAAAGGAAAAAAAAGACGAAATGTCAAGAATAAGGTTCAAGCTTAAAGACCCCCTAGCTCCCCTTGGTGTTAAGTTATAATTTTCAAACTCGCACCCAAGGTAAGTTCCCATGGTCCAACCATGGCTACCAAAGAAAATTTTTATAAGGGATTTAGGGGGGTCCTAGTGGGCCCCTAAAAGTCTATTGCATATTTCACCGCGAAAAGGCTTTTGAAGGGAAGCTGCTGCACTCCTGACGTGAAACAGTGGCCTGTTTGGTAGAGTGTTGGACTGTCAATTGGTGACTGGAGCCTGGGGTCCTGGGTTCAAACCCCAGAACCGGGCAGTTCTTTAACTTGTTTTTCCTTTTTTTATAAGTTCCTTTATTTTGCATTATATTATTCTTTTAATTTGTTTTTCGATATTCTGCAGGCTCCTGCATGGCAAAAAAAATTTTTTTTGTGGAAAAATGGGAAAGAACTGGAAAAATCAAGGAAAATCAGTTTTTTTGTCATTTTTCCACTCCTTTCGCAACATTTTAGGGTGTCTATCATGCTTAGGGTGTTCTGTGTATAAAATGGAGCATATTTCTTTGCTAAAGAACACGCAATGGAACAATGAGAAAAAAAAAGAAAAAGAAGGCGAAATGTCGAGAATAAGGTTTATTTTGCATTATATTATTTTTTTAATGTGTTTTTCGGTATTCTGCAGGCTCCTGCATGGCAGAAATTTTTTTTTTTTTTTTTTTGGAAAAGTGGGAAAAAACTGGAAAAATCAAGGAAAATCAGTTTTTTTGTCATTTTTCGACTTCTTTTGCAACATCTTAGGGAGTCTATCATGCATATGGTTTTCGGTGTAAAAAATGGAGTATATTTCTTTGCTAAAGAGCTTGTATTGGAACAATGAGCAAAAAAAAGAAGAAAAAAGACGAAATGTCGAATTAAGGTACAGGCTTTGAAACCCCCTAGTTTCCTTTGGTATTAAGTTATAATTTTCAAATTCCCACTCATGGTAGGTCCCTATGGTCCAACCATGGTTACCGAAGGAAATTTTTATAAGTCAATTACGGGGGTCCCAGTGGGTCCCTAAAGGTCTATTGCATATTTCACCGAGAAAGGGCTTTTGAAAGGAAGCTGCTGCACACCTGACGTGAAACAGTGGCCTGTTTGGTAGAGTGTTGGACTGTCAATTGGTGGCTGGAGCCTTGGGTCAGGGGTTCGAACCCCAGAACCGGGCAGTTTTTAACTTTTTTTTCCTTTTTTTTTAATTCCTTTATTTTTTATTATATTATTTTTTTAATCTGTTTTTCGGTATTCTGCAGGCTCCTGCATGGCGGAATTTCTTTTTTTGGAAAAATGGGAAAAACTGGAAAACTCAAGAAAAATCAGTTTTTTTGTCATTTTTCGATTCCTTTTGCCACAATTTAGGGAGTCTATCATGCATAATGTGTTCTGTGTTTAAAATGGAGTATATTTCTTTGCTAAAGAACACGTAATGGAACAATAAGAAAAAAAAAAAGAAAAAAAAAGACGAAATGTCGAGAATAAGGTTCAGGCTTCGAGACCCCCTAGCTCCCCTTGGTATTAAGTTATAATTTTCAAATTCGCACCCAAGGTAGGTCCCTGTGGTCCAACCATGGTTACTGAAGGAAATTTTCATAAGTGAATTAGGGGGGTCTCAGTTAGCCCCTAAAGTTCTATTTCATATTTCACCGAGAAAAGGCTTTTGAAGGGAAGCTGCTGCACACCTGACGTGAAACAGTGACCTGTTTGGTAGAGTGTTGGACTGTCAATTGGTGGCTGGAGCCTGGGGTCATGGGTTCAAACCCCAGGATCGGGCACTTTTTTACTTTTTTTTCCTTTTTTTATAAATCCCTTTATTTTGCATTATATTATTCTTTCAATTTCTTTTTCGGTATTCTGCAGGCTCCTGCATGGCAGAAAAATTTGTATTTTTTTTGGAAAAATGGGAAAAAACTGGAAAAATCCAAGAAAATCAGTTTTTTTTGTCATTTTTCGATTCCTTTTGCAACATTTTAGGGAGTCTATCATGCATAGGGTGTTCTGTGTTTAAAATGGAGTATATTTCTTTGCTAAAGAACACGTAATGGAACAATGAGAAAAAAAAAAAGAAAAAAAAAGACGAAATGTCGAGAATAAGGTTCAGGCTTCGAGACCCCCTAGCTCCCCTTGGTATTAAGTTATAATTTTCAAACTCGCAACCAAGGTAGGTCCCTATGGTCCAACCATGGCCATCGAAGGAAATTTTTATAAGTGACTTAGGGGGGTCTCAGTTTGCCCCTAAAGTTCTATTGCATATTTCACCGAGAAAAGGCTTTTGAAGGGAAGCTGCTGCACACCTGACGTGAAACAGTGGCCTGTTTGGTACAGTGTTGGACTGTCAATTGGTGTCTGGAGCCTGGGGTCATTGGTTCAAACCCCAGGATCGGGCACTTTTAAACTTTTTTTTCCTTTTTTTATAAATCCCTTTATTTTGCATTATATTATTCTTTTAATTTGTTTTAAGGTATTCTGCAGGCTCCTGCATGGCAGAAAGATTTGTATTTTTTTTGGAAAAATGGGAAAAAACTGGAAAAATCCAGGAAAATCAGTTTTTTTTGTCATTTTTCGATTCCTTTTGCAACATTTTAGGGAGTCTATCATATAAAGGGTGTTCTGTGTTTAAAATGGAGTATATTTCTTTGCTAAAGAACACGTAATGGAACAATGAGAAAAAAAAAGGAAAAAAAAGACAAAATGTCGAGAATAAGGTTTAGGCTTCGAGACCCCCTAGCTCCCCTTGGTATTAAGTTATAATTTTCTATCTCGCACCCAAGGTAGGTCCCCATGGTCTAACCATGACTATCGAAGGAAATTTTTATAAGTGAATTAGGGGGGTCCCAGTGAACCCCTAAAAGTCTATTGCATATTTCACCGAGAAAGGGCTTTTGAAAGGAAGCTGCTGCACACTTGACGTGAAACAGTGGCCTGTTTGGTAGAGTGTTGGACTGTCAATTGGTGGCTGGAGCCTGGGGTCATGGGTTCAAACCCCAGGATCGGGCACTTTTTAACTTTTTTTTCCTTTTTTTTAAATCCCTTTATTTTGCATTATATTATTCTTTTAATTTGTTTTTAGGTATTCTGCAGGCTCCTGCATGGCAGAAATTTTTTTTTTGTTTGGAAAAATGGGAAAAAAACTGGAAAAATCCAGGAAAATCAGTTTTTTTGTCACTTTTCGTTTCCTTTTGCAACATTTTAGGGAGTCTATCATGCATAGGGTGTTCTGTGTTTAAAATGGAGTATATTTCTTTGCTAAAGAACACGTAATGGAACAATGAGAAAAAAAAAGGAAAAAAAAGACAAAATGTCGAGAATAAGGTTTAGGCTTCGAGACCCCCTAGCTCCCCTTGGTATTAAGTTATAATTTTCTATCTCGCACCCAAGGTAGGTCCCCATGGTCCAACCATGACTATCGAAGGAAATTTTTATAAGTGAATTAGGGGGGTCCCAGTGAACCCCTAAATGTCTATTGCATATTTCTCCGAGAAATGCTTTAGAAAGGAAGCTGCTGCAGGCCTGACGTGAAACAGTGGCCTGTTTGGTAGAGTGTTGGACTGTCAATTGGTGGCTGGAGCCTGGGGTCCTGGGTTCAAACCCCAGGACCGGGCAGTTCTTTAACTTTTTTTTCCTTTTTTTATAAGTTCCTTTATTTTGCATTATATTATTCTTTTATTTTGTTTTTCGGTATTCTGCAGGCTCCTGCATGGCAGAAAAATTTGGTTTTTTTTGGAAAAATGGGAAAAAACTGGATAAATCCAGGAAAATCAGTTTTTTGTCATTTTTCGACTACTTTTGCAACATTTTAGGGAGTCCATCATGCACAGGGAGTTCTGTGTTTAAAATGGAGTATATATCTTTGCTAAAGAACACGTAATGGAACAATGAGAAAAAAAAAGACGAAATGTCGAGAATAAGGTTCAGGCTTCGAGACCCCCTAGCTCCCCTTGGTATTAAGTTATAATTTTCAAACTCGCAACCAAGGTAGGACCCTATGGTCCAACCATGGTTACCGAAGGAAATTTTTATAAGTGAATTAGGGGGGTCCCAGTGGGCCCCTAATGGTCTTTTGCATATTTCACAGAGAAAAGGGTTTTGAAGGGAAGCTGCTGCAGGCCTGACATGAAACAGTAGCCTGTTTTGTAGAGTATTGGACTGTCAACTGGTGGCTGGGGCCTGGAGTCCCAGGTTCGAACCCCTGGACCGGGCAGTTTTTCACTTTTTTTTTCCTTTTTTTTTAATTCCTTTATTTTGCAATATATTATTTTTTAATGTGTTTTTCGGTATTCTGCAGCATTCTGCATGGCAGAAAAATATTATTTTTTTTGGAAAAATGGGAAAAAACTGGAAAAATCAAGGAAAATCAGTTTTTTTTGTCATTTTTCAACTCCTTTTGCAACATTTTAGGGAGTCTATCATGCATAGGGTGTTCTGTGTATAAAATGGAGTATGTTTCTTTGCAAACGAACAGGTAATGGAGCAATGTGCAAAAAAAGAAGAAAAAAGACGAAATGTCGAGAATGAGGTTCAGGCTTCGAGACCCCCTAGCTCCCTTTGGTATTAAGTTATAATTTTCAAACTCGCACCATAGGTAGGACCCCATGGTCCAACCATGGCTACCGAAGAAAATTTTTATAAGAGATTTAGGGGGGTGCCAGTGGGCCCCTAAAGGTCTATTGCATATTTCACCGAAAAAAGTCTTTTGAAGGGAAGCTGCTGCTGGCCTGACGTGAAACAGTGGCCTGTTTGGTAGAGTGTTGGACTGTCAACTGGTGGCTGTGGCCTGGGGTCCCGGGTTCGAACCCCCGGACCGGGCACTTTCTCACTTTCTTTTCCTTTTTTTTAAAATTCCTTTATTTTGCATTATATTATTTTTTAAATGTGTTTTTCGGTATTCTGCAGCCTTCGGCATGACAGAAATTTTTTTTTTTTTGGAAAAATAGGAAAAAATTGGAAAAATCGAGGAAAATCTGTTTTTTAGTCATTTTTCGACTCCTTTTGCAACATTTTAGGGTGTCTATCATGCATAGGGTGTTCTGTATATAAAATGGAGTATATTTCTTTGCTAAAGAACACGTAATGGAGCAATGAGAAAAAAAAAGGAAAAAAAAGACGAAATGTCGAGAATAAGGTTCAAGCTTAAAGACCCCCTAGCTCCCCTTGGTGTTAAGTTATAATTTTCAAACTCGCACCCAAGGTAAGTTCCCATGGTCCAACCATGGCTACCAAAGAAAATTTTTATAAGGGATTTAGGGGGGTCCTAGTGGGCCCCTAAAAGTCTATTGCATATTTCACCGCGAAAAGGCTTTTGAAGGGAAGCTGCTGCACTCCTGATGTGAAACAGTGGCCTGTTTGGTAGAGTGTTGGACTGTCAATTGGTGGCTGGAGCCTGGGGTCCTGGGTTCAAACCCCAGAACCGGGCAGTTCTTTAACTTTTTTTTCCTTTTTTTATAAGTTCCTTTATTTTGCATTATATTATTCTTTTAATTTGTTTTTCGATATTCTGCAGGCTCCTGCATGGCAAAAAAATTTTTTTTTGTGGAAAAATGGGAAAGAACTGGAAAAATCAAGGAAAATCAGTTTTTTTGTCATTTTTCCACTCCTTTCGCAACATTTTAGGGTGTCTATCATGCTTAGGGTGTTCTGTGTATAAAATGGAGCATATTTCTTTGCTAAAGAACACGCAATGGAACAATGAGAAAAAAAAAGAAAAAGAAGGCGAAATGTCGAGAATAAGGTTTATTTTGCATTATATTATTTTTTTAATGTGTTTTTCGGTATTCTGCAGGCTCCTGCATGGCAGAAAATTTTTTTTTTTTTTTTTGGAAAAGTGGGAAAAAACTGGAAAAATCAAGGAAAATCAGTTTTTTTGTCATTTTTCGACTTCTTTTGCAACATCTTAGGGAGTCTATCATGCATATGGTTTTCGGTGTAAAAAATGGAGTATATTTCTTTGCTAAAGAGCTTGTATTGGAACAATGAGCAAAAAAAAGAAGAAAAAAGACGAAATGTCGAATTAAGGTACAGGCTTTGAAACCCCCTAGTTTCCTTTGGTATTAAGTTATAATTTTCAAATTCCCACTCATGGTAGGTCCCTATGGTCCAACCATGGTTACCGAAGGAAATTTTTATAAGTCAATTACGGGGGTCCCAGTGGGCCCCTAAAGGTCTATTGCATAATTCACCGAGAAAGGGCTTTTGAAAGGAAGTTGCTGCACACCTGACGTGAAACAGTGGCCTGTTTGGTAGAGTGTTGGACTGTCAATTGGTGGCTGGAGCCTTGGGTCAGGGGTTCGAACCCCAGAACCGGGCAGTTTTTAACTTTTTTTTCCTTTTTTTTTAATTCCTTTATTTTTTATTATATTATTTTTTTAATCTGTTTTTCGGTATTCTGCAGGCTCCTGCATGGCGGAATTTTTTTTTTTGGAAAAATGGGAAAAACTGGAAAAATCAAGGAAAATCAGTTTTTTTGTCATTTTTCGATTCCTTTTGCCACAATTTAGGGAGTCTATCATGCATAATGTGTTCTGTGTTTAAAATGGAGTATATTTCTTTGCTAAAGAACACGTAATGGAACAATAAGAAAAAAAAAAAGAAAAAAAAAGACGAAATGTCGAGAATAAGGTTCAGGCTTCGAGACCCCCTAGCTCCCCTTGGTATTAAGTTATAATTTTCAAATTCGCACCCAAGGTAGGTCCCTGTGGTCCAACCATGGTTACTGAAGGAAATTTTCATAAGTGAATTAGGGGGGTCTCAGTTAGCCCCTAAAGTTCTATTTCATATTTCACCGAGAAAAGGCTTTTGAAGGGAAGCTGCTGCACACCTGACGTGAAACAGTGACCTGTTTGGTAGAGTGTTGGACTGTCAATTGGTGGCTGGAGCCTGGGGTCATGGGTTCAAACCCCAGGATCGGGCACTTTTTAACTTTTTTTTCCTTTTTTTTATAAATCCCTTTATTTTGCATTATATTATTCTTTCAATTTGTTTTTCGGTATTCTGCAGGCTCCTGCATGGCAGAAAAATTTGTATTTTTTTTGGAAAAATGGGAAAAAACTGGAAAAATCCAAGAAAATCAGTTTTTTTTGTCATTTTTCGATTCCTTTTGCAACATTTTAGGGAGTCTATCATGCATAGGGTGTTCTGTGTTTAAAATGGAGTATATTTCTTTGCTAAAGAACACGTAATGGAACAATGAGAAAAAAAAAAGAAAAAAAAAGACGAAATGTCGAGAATAAGGTTCAGGCTTCGAGACCCCCTAGCTCCCCTTGGTATTAAGTTATAATTTTCAAACTCGCAACCAAGGTAGGTCCCTATGGTCCAACCATGGCCATCGAAGGAAATTTTTATAAGTGACTTAGGGGGGTCTCAGTTTGCCCCTAAAGTTCTATTGCATATTTCACCGAGAAAAGGCTTTTGAAGGGAAGCTGCTGCACACCTGACGTGAAACAGTGGCCTGTTTGGTAGAGTGTTGGACTGTCAATTGGTGTCTGGAGCCTGGGGTCATGGGTTCAAACCCCAGGATCGGGCACTTGTAAACTTTTTTTTCCTTTTTTTATAAATCCCTTTATTTTGCATTATATTATTCTTTTAATTTGTTTTAAGGTATTCTGCAGGCTCCTGCATGGCAGAAAAATTTGTATTTTTTTTGGAAAAATGGGAAAAAACTGGAAAAATTCAGGAAAATCAGTTTTTTTTGTCATTTTTCGATTCCTTTTGCAACATTTTAGGGAGTCTATCATATAAAGGGTGTTCTGTGTTTAAAATGGAGCATATTTCTTTGCTAAAGAACACGTAATGGAACAATGAGAAAAAAAAAGGAAAAAAAAGACAAAATGTCGAGAATAAGGTTTAGGCTTCGAGACCCCCTAGCTCCCCTTGGTATTAAGTTATAATTTTCTATCTCGCACCCAAGGTAGGTCCCCATGGTCCAACCATGACTATCGAAGGAAATTTTTATAAGTGAATTAGGGGGGTCCCAGTGAACCCCTAAAAGTCTATTGCATATTTCACCGAGAAAGGGCTTTTGAAAGGAAGCTGCTGCACACTTGACGTGAAACAGTGGCCTGTTTGGTAGAGTGTTGGACTGTCAATTGGTGGCTGGAGCCTGGGGTCATGGGTTCAAACCCCAGGATCGGGCACTTTTTAACTTTTTTTTTCCTTTTTTTTAAATCCCTTTTTTTTGCATTATATTATTCTTTTAATTTGTTTTTAGGTATTCTGCAGGCTCCTGCATGGCAGAAATTTTTTTTTTGTTTGGAAAAATGGGAAAAAAACTGGAAAAATCCAGGAAAATCAGTTTTTTTGTCACTTTTCGTTTCCTTTTGCAACATTTTAGGGAGTCTATCATGCATAGGGTGTTCTGTGTTTAAAATGGAGTATATTTCTTTGCTAAAGAACACGTAATGGAACAATGAGAAAAAAAAAGGAAAAAAAAGACAAAATGTCGAGAATAAGGTTTAGGCTTCGAGACCCCCTAGCTCCCCTTGGTATTAAGTTATAATTTTCTATCTCGCAACCAAGGTAGGTCCCTATGGTCCAACCATGGCCATCGAAGGAAATTTTTATAAGTGACATAGGGGGGTCTCAGTGAACCCCTAAATGTCTATTGCATATTTCACCGAGAAATGCTTTAGAAAGGAAGCTGCTGCAGGCCTGACGTGAAACAGTGGCCTGTTTGGTAGAGTGTTGGACAGTCAATTGGTGGCTGGAGCCTGGAGTCCTAGGTTCAAACCCCAGGACCGGGCAGTTCTTTAACTTTTTTTTCCTTTTTTTTAAATCTCTTTATTTTGCATAATATTATTCTTTTAATTTGTTTTTAGGTATTCTGTAGGCTCCTGCATGGCAGAAATTTTTTTTTTTTTTTTTGGAAAAATGTGAAAAAACTGGATAAATCCAGGAAAATCAGTTTTTTGTCATTTTTCGACTACTTTTGCAACATTTTAGGGAGTCCATCATGCACAGGGAGTTCTGTGTTTAAAATGGAGTATATATCTTTGCTAAAGAACACGTAATGGAACAATGAGAAAAAAAAGACGAAATGTCGAGAATAAGGTTCAGGCTTCGAGACCCCCTAGCTCCCCTTGGTATTAAGTTATAATTTTCAAACTCGCACCCAAGGTAGGACCCTATGGTCCAACCATGGTTACCGAAGGAAATTTTTATAAGTGAATTAGGGGGGTCCCAGTGGGCCCCTAATGGTCTTTTGCATATTTCACAGAGAAAAGGGTTTTGAAGGGAAGCTGCTGCAGGCCTGACATGAAACAGTAGCCTGTTTTGTAGAGTGTTGGACTGTCAACTGGTGGCTGGGGCCTGGAGTCCCAGGTTCGAACCCCTGGACCGGGCAGTTTTTCACTTTTTTTTCCCTTTTTTTTTAATTCCTTTATTTTGCAATATATTATTTTTTAATATGTTTTTCGGTATTCTGCAGCATTCTGCATGGCAGAAAAATATTATTTTTTTTGGAAAAATGGGAAAAAACTGGAAAAATCAAGGAAAATCTGTTTTTTTTGTCATTTTTCAACTCCTTTTGCAACATTTTAGGGAGTCTATCATGCATAGGGTGTTCTGTGTATAAAATGGAGTATGTTTCTTTGCAAACGAACAGGTAATGGAGCAATGTGCAAAAAAAGAAGAAAAAAGACGAAATGTCGAGAATGAGGTTCAGGCTTCGAGACCCCCTAGCTCCCTTTGGTATTAAGTTATAATTTTCAAACTCGCACCATAGGTAGGACCCCATGGTCCAACCATGGCTACCGAAGAAAATTTTTATAAGAGATTTAGGGGGGTGCCAGTGGGCCCCTATAGGTCTATTGCATATTTCACCGAAAAAGTCTTTTGAAGGGAAGCTGCTGCTGGCCTGACGTGAAACAGTGGCCTGTTTGGTAGAGTGTTGGACTGTCAACTGGTGGCTGTGGCCTGGGGTCCCGGGTTCGAACCCCCGGACCGGGCACTTTCTCACTTTCTTTTCCTTTTTTTTAAAATTCCTTTATTTTGCATTATATTATTTTTTAAATGTGTTTTTCGGTATTCTGCAGCCTTCGGCATGACAGAAATTTTTTTTTTTTTGGAAAAATAGGAAAAAATTGGAAAAATCGAGGAAAATCTGTTTTTTAGTCATTTTTCGACTCCTTTTGCAACATTTTAGGGTGTCTATCATGCATAGGGTGTTCTGTATATAAAATGGAGTATATTTCTTTGCTAAAGAACACGTAATGGAGCAATGAGAAAAAAAAAGGAAAAAAAAGACGAAATGTCGAGAATAAGGTTCAAGCTCCCCTTGGTGTTAAGTTATAATTTTCAAACTCGCACCCAAGGTAAGTTCCCATGGTCCAACCATGGCTACCAAAGAAAATTTTTATAAGGGATTTAGGGGGGTCCTAGTGGGCCCCTAAAAGTCTATTGCATCTTTCACCGCGAAAAGGCTTTTGAAGGGAAGCTGCTGCACTCCTGACGTGAAACAGTGGCCTGTTTGGTAGAGTGTTGGACTGTCAATTGGTGGCTGGAGCCTTGGGTCAGGGGTTCGAACCCCAGAACCGGGCAGTTTTTAACTTTTTTTTCCTTTTTTTTTAATTCCTTTATTTTTTATTATATTATTTTTTTAATCTGTTTTTCGGTATTCTGCAGGCTCCTGCATGGCGGAATTTTTTTTTTTGGAAAAATGGGAAAAACTGGAAAAATCAAGGAAAATCAGTTTTTTTGTCATTTTTCGATTCCTTTTGCCACAATTTAGGGAGTCTATCATGCATAATGTGTTCTGTGTTTAAAATGGAGTATATTTCTTTGCTAAAGAACACGTAATGGAACAATAAGAAAAAAAAAAAGAAAAAAAGAGACGAAATGTCGAGAATAAGGTACAGGCTTCGAGACCTCCTAGCTCCCCTTGGTATTAAGTTATAATTTTCAAATTCGCACCCAAGGTAGGTCCCTGTGGTCCAACCATGGTTACTGAAGGAAATTTTCATAAGTGAATTAGGGGGGTCTCAGTTTGCCCCTAAAGTTCTATTGCATATTTCACCGAGAAAAGGCTTTTGAAGGGAAGCTGCCGCACACCTGACGTGAAACAGTGGCCTGTTTGGTAGAGTGTTGGACTGTCAATTGGTGTCTGGAGCCTGGGGTCATGGGTTCAAACCCCAGGATCGGGCACTTTTAAACTTTTTTTTCCTTTTTTTATAAATCCCTTTATTTTGCATTATATTATTCTTTTAATTTGTTTTAAGGTATTCTGCAGGCTCCTGCATGGCAGAAAAATTTGTATTTTTTTTGGAAAAATGGGAAAAAACTGGAAAAATCCAGGAAAATCAGTTTTTTTTGTCATTTTTCGATTCCTTTTGCAACATTTTAGGGAGTCTATCATATAAAGGGTGTTCTGTGTTTAAAATGGAGTATATTTCTTTGCTAAAGAACACGTAATGGAACAATGAGAAAAAAAAAGGAAAAAAAAGACAAAATGTCGAGAATAAGGTTTAGGCTTCGAGACCCCCTAGCTCCCCTTGGTATTAAGTTATAATTTTCTATCTCGCACCCAAGGTAGGTCCCCATGGTCCAACCATGACTATCGAAGGAAATTTTTATAAGTGAATTAGGGGGGTCCCAGTGAACCCCTAAAAGTCTATTGCATATTTCACCGAGAAAGGGCTTTTGAAAGGAAGCTGCTGCACACTTGACGTGAAACAGTGGCCTGTTTGGTAGAGTGTTGGACTGTCAATTGGTGGCTGGAGCCTGGGGTCATGGGTTCAAACCCCAGGATCGGGCACTTTTTAACTTTTTTTTCCTTTTTTTTAAATCCCTTTATTTTGCATTATATTATTCTTTTAATTTGTTTTTAGGTATTCTGCAGGCTCCTGCATGGCAGAAATTTTTTTTTTGTTTGGAAAAATGGGAAAAAAACTGGAAAAATCCAGGAAAATCAGTTTTTTTGTCACTTTTCGTTTCCTTTTGCAACATTTTAGGGAGTCTATCATGCATAGGGTGTTCTGTGTTTAAAATGGAGTATATTTCTTTGCTAAAGAACACGTAATGGAACAATGAGAAAAAAAAAGGAAAAAAAAGACAAAATGTCGAGAATAAGGTTTAGGCTTCGAGACCCCCTAGCTCCCCTTGGTATTAAGTTATAATTTTCTATCTCGCACCCAAGGTAGGTCCCCATGGTCCAACCATGACTATCGAAGGAAATTTTTATAAGTGAATTAGGGGGGTCCCAGTGAACCCCTAAATGTCTATTGCATATTTCACCGAGAAATGCTTTAGAAAGGAAGCTGCTGCAGGCCTGACGTGAAACAGTGGCCTGTTTGGTAGAGTGTTGGACTGTCAATTGGTGGCTGGAGCCTGGGGTCCTGGGTTCAAACCCCAGGACCGGGCAGTTCTTTAACTTTTTTTTCCTTTTTTTATAAGTTCCTTTATTTTGCATTATATTATTCTTTTATTTTGTTTTTCGGTATTCTGCAGGCTCCTGCATGGCAGAAAAATTTGGTTTTTTTTGGAAAAATGGGAAAAAACTGGAAAATTCCAGGAAAATCAGTTTTTTGTCATTTTTCGACTGATTTTGCAACATTTTAGGGAGTCTATCATGCACAGGGTGTTCTGTGTTTAAAATGGAGTATATATCTTTGCTAAAGAACATGTAATGGAACAATGAGAAAAAAAAAGACGAAATATCGAGAATAAGGTTCAGGCTTCGGGACCCCCTAGCTCCCCTTGGTATTAAGTTATAATTTTCAAACTCGCAACCAAGGTAGGTCCCTATGGTCCAACCATGGCCATCGAAGGAAATTTTTATAAGTGACATAGGGGGGTCTCAGTTAGCCCCTATAGTTCTATTGCATATTTCACCGAGAAAAGGCTTTTGAAGGGAAGCTGCTGCACACCTGACGTCAAACAGTGGCCTGTTTGGTAGAGTGTTGGACTGTCAATTGGTGTCTGGAGCCTGGGGTCATGGGTTCAAACCCCAGGATCGGGCACTTTTAAACTTTTTTTTCCTTTTTTTATAAATCCCTTTATTTTGCATTATATTATTCTTTTAATTTGTTTTAAGGTATTCTGCAGCCTCCTGCATGGCAGAAAAATTTGTATTTTTTTTGGAAAAATGAAAAAAAACAGGAAAAATCCAGGAAAATCAGTTTTTTTTGTCATTTTTCGATTCCTTTTGCAACATTTTAGGGAGTCTATCATATAAAGGGTGTTCTGTGTTTAAAATGGAGTATATTTCTTTGCTAAAGAACACGTAATGGAACAATGAGGAAAAAAAAGGAAAAAAAAGACGAAATGTCGAGAATAAGGTTTAGGCTTCGAGACCCCCTAGCTCCCCTTGGTATTAAGTTATAATTTTTAAACTCGCACCCAAGGTAGGTCCCCATGGTCCAACCATGGCTACTGAAGGAAATTTTTATAAGTGAATTAGGGGGGTCCCAGTGAACCCCTAAATGTCTATTGCATATTTCACCGAGAAATGCTTTAGAAAGGAAGCTGCTGCAGGCCTGAGGTGAAACAGTGGCCTGTTTGGTAGAGTGTTGGACTGTCAATTGGTGGCTGGAGCCTGGGGTCCTGGGTTCAAACCCCAGGATCGGGCAGTTCTTTAACTTTTTTTTCCTTTTTTTTAAATCCCTTTATTTTGCATTATATTATTCTTTTAATTTGTTTTTAGGTATTCTGCAGGCTCCTGCATGGCAGAAAAATTTTTTTTTTTTTTTTGGAAAAATGTGAAAAAACTGGAAAAATCAAGGCAAATCAGTTTTCTTGTCCTTTTTCAACCCCTTTTGCAACATTTTAGGGAGTCTAGCATGCATAGGGTGTTCTGTGTATAAAATGGAGTATATTTCTTTGCTAAAGAACACGTAATGAAACAATGAGCAAAAAAAAGATGAAAAAAGACGAAATGTCGAGAATGAGGTTCAGGCTTTCAGACCCCCTAGCTCCCCTTGGTATTAAGTTATAATTTTCAAACTCGCCCCCAAGGTAGGACCCTATGGTCCAACCATGGTTACCGAAGGAAATTTTTATAAGTGAATTAGGGGGGTCCCAGTGGGCCCCTAATGGTCTTTTGCATATTTCACAGAGAAAAGGCTTTTGAAGGGAAGCTGCTGCAGGCCTGACATGAAACAGTAGCCTGTTTTGTAGAGTGTTGGACTGTCAACTGGTGGCTGGGGCCTGGAGTCCCAGGTTCGAACCCCTGGACCGGGCAGTTTTTCACTTTTTTTTTCCTTTTTTTTTAATTCCTTTATTTTGCAATATATTATTTTTTAATATGTTTTTCGGTATTCTGCAGCATTCTGCATGGCAGAAAAATATTATTTTTTTTGGAAAAATGGGAAAAAACTGGAAAAATCAAGGAAAATCAGTTTTTTTTGTCATTTTTCAACTCCTTTTGCAACATTTTAGGGAGTCTATCATGCATAGGGTGTTCTGTGTATAAAATGGAGTATGTTTCTTTGCAAACGAACAGGTAATGGAGCAATGTGCAAAAAAAAAAAGAAAAAAGACGAAATGTCGAGAATGAGGTTCAGGCTTCGAGACCCCCTAGCTCCCTTTGGTATTAAGTTATAATTTTCAAACTCGCACCATAGGTAGGACCCCATGGTCCAACCATGGCTACCGAAGAAAATTTTTATAAGAGATTTAGGGGGGTGCCAGTGGGCCCCTAAAGGTCTATTGCATATTTCACCGCGAAAAGGCTTTTGAAGGGAAGCTGCTGCACTCCTGACGTGAAACAGTGGCCTGTTTGGTAGAGTGTTGGACTGTCAATTGGTGGCTGGAGCCTGGGGTCCTGGGTTCAAACCCCAGAACTGGGCAGTTCTTTAACTTTTTTTTCCTTTTTTTATAAGTTCCTTTATTTTGCATTATATTATTATTTTAATTTGTTTTTCGATATTCTGCAGGCTCCTGCATGGCAAAAAAAATTTTTTTGTGGAAAAATGGGAAAGAACTGGAAAAATCAAGGAAAATCAGTTTTTTTGTCATTTTTCCACTCCTTTCGCAACATTTTAGGGTGTCTATCATGCTTAGGGTGTTCTGTGTATAAAATGGAGCATATTTCTTTGCTAAAGAACACGCAATGGAACAATGAGAAAAAAAAAGAAAAAGAAGGCGAAATGTCGAGAATAAGGTTTATTTTGCATTATATTATTTTTTTAATGTGTTTTTCGGTATTCTGCAGGCTCCTGCATGGCAGAAAAATTTTTTTTTTTTTTTTGGAAAAGTGGGAAAAAACTGGAAAAATCAAGGAAAATCTGTTTTTTTGTCATTTTTCGACTCCTTTTGCAACATTTTAGGGAGTCTATCATGCATAGGGTGTTCTGTGTTTAAAATGGAGTATATTTCTTTGCAAAAGAACACGTAATGGAACAATGAGAAAAATAAAAGGAAGGAAAAGACGAAATGTCGAGAATAAGAGTTAGGCTTCGAGACCCCCTAGCTCCCCTTGGTATTAAGTTATAATTTTCTATCTCGCACCCAAGGTAGGTCTCCATGGTCCAACCATGGCCATCGAAGGAAATTTTTATAAGTGAATTAGGAGGGTCCCAGGGAACCCCTAAAAGTCTATTGCATATTTCACCGAGAAAAGGCTTTTCAAGGGAAACTGCTGCAGGCCTGATGTGAAACAGTAGCCTGTTTTGTAGAGTGTTGGACTGTCAACTGGTGGCTGGGGCCTGGAGTCCCAGGTTCGAACCCCTGGACTGGGCAGTTTTTCACTTTTTTTTTCCTTTTTTTTTAATTCTTTTATTTTGCAATATATTATTTTTTAATGTGTTTTTCGGTATTCTGCAGCATTCTGCATGGCAGAAAAATATTATTTTTTTTGGAAAAATGGGAAAAAACTGGAAAAATTAAGGAAAATCAGTTTTTTTTGTCATTTTTCAACTCCTTTTGCAACATTTTAGGGAGTCTATCATGCATAGGGTGTTCTGTGTTTAAAATGGAGTATATTTCTTTGCTAAAGAACACGTAATGGAACAATGAGAAAAAAAAAAGGAAGGAAAAGACGAAATGTCGAGAATAAGAGTTAGGCTTCGAGACCCCCTAGCTCCCCTTGGTATTAAGTTATAATTTTCTATCTCGCACCCAAGGTAGGTCTCCATGGTCCAACCATGGCCATCGAAGGAAATTTTTATAAGTGAATTAGGAGGGTCCCAGGGAACCCCTGAAAGTCTATTGCATATTTCACCGAGAAAAGGCTTTTGAAGGGAAGCTGCTTCAGGCCTGACGTGAAACAGTGGCCTGTTTGGCAGAGTGTTGGACTGTCAACTGTAGGCTGGAGCCTGGGGTCCTGGGTACGAACCCAAGGACCAGGCAGTTTTTAACTTCTTTTTCCTTTTATTTTTTAATTTCCTTTATTTTGCATTATATTATTTTTTTAATCTGTTTTTCGTAATTCTGCAGGCATCTGCATGGCTGAAAAATTAGCTTTTTTTATTGAAAAATGGGAAAAAATTGGAAAAATCAAGGCAAATCAGTTTTCTTGTCATTTTTCAACCCCTTTTGCAACATTTTAGGGAGTCTAGCATGCATAGGGTGTTCTGTGTATAAAATGGAGTATATTTCTTTGCTAAAGAACACGTAATGAAACAATGAGCAAAAAAAGAAAAAAAAAGACGAAATGTCGAGAATAAGGTTCAGGCTCCGAGACCCCCTAGCTCCCCTTGGTATTAAGTTATAATTTTCTATCTCGCACCCAAGGTAGGTCCCCATGGTCCAACCATGGCCATCGAAGGAAATTTTTATAAGTGATTTAGGGGGGTCCCAGTAGGCCCCTAAAGGTCTATTGCATATTTCACCGAGAAAAGGCTTTTCAAGGGAAACTGCTGCAGGCCTGATGTGAAACAGTGGCCTGTTAGGTAGAGTGTTGGACTATTAACTGGTGGCTTGAGCCTGGGGTCCCGGGTTCAAACCCCAGGACCGGGCAGTTTTTAACTTTTTTTTCCTTTTTTTTAAATTCCTTTAATTTGCATTATATTATTTTTTTAATGTGTTTTTCGGTATTCTGCAGCCTTCTGCATGGCAGAAAAATAATATTTTTTTTGGAAAAATGGGAAAAAACTGGAAAAATCAAGGAAAATCAGTTTTTTTTGTCATTTTTCAACTCCTTTTGCAACATTTTAGGGAGTCCATCATGCTGTGTATAAAATGGAGTATATTTCTTTGCAAACGAACAGGTAATGGAGCAATGTGCAAAAAAAGAAGAAAAAAGACGAAATGTCGAGAATGAGGTTCAGGCTTCGAGACCCCCTAGCTCCCTTTGGTATTAAGTTATAATTTTCAAACTCGCACCATAGGTAGGACCCCATGGTCCAACCATGGCTACCAAAGAAAATTTTTATAAGGGATTTAGGGGGGTCCTAGTGGGCCCCTAAAAGTCTATTGCATATTTCACCGCGAAAAGGCTTTTGAAGGGAAGCTGCTGCACTCCTGACGTGAAACAGTGGCCTGTTTGGTAGAGTGTTGGACTGTCAATTGGTGGCTGGAGCCTGGGGTCCTGGGTTCAAACCCCAGTACCGGGCAGTTCTTTAACTTTTTTTCCTTTTTTTATAAGTTCCTTTATTTTGCATTATATTATTATTTTAATTTGTTTTTCGATATTCTGCAGGCTCCTGCATGGCAAAAAAAATTTTTTTTGTGGAAAAATGGGAAAGAACTGGAAAAATCAAGGAAAATCAGTTTTTTTGTCATTTTTCCACTCCTTTCGCAACATTTTAGGGTGTCTATCATGCTTAGGGTGTTCTGTGTATAAAATGGAGCATATTTCTTTGCTAAAGAACACGCAATGGAACAATGAGAAAAAAAAAGAAAAAGAAGGCGAAATGTCGAGAATAAGGTTTATTTTGCATTATATTATTTTTTTAATGTGTTTTTCGGTATTCTGCAGGCTCCTGCATGGCAGAAAAATTTGTTTTTTTTTTTGGAAAAGTGGGAAAAAACTGGAAAAATCAAGGAAAATCAGTTTTTTTGTCATTTTTCGACTCCTTTTGCAACATCTTAGGGAGTCTATCATGCATATGGTGTTCGGTGTAAAAAATGGAGTATATTTCTTTGCTAAAGAGCTTGTATTGAAACAATGAGCAAAAAAAAGAAGAAAAAAGACGAAATGTCGAATTAAGGTACTGGCTTTGAAACCCCCTAGTTTCCTTTGGTATTAAGTTATAATTTTCAAATTCGCACTCATGGTAGGTCCCTATGGTCCAACCATGGTTACCAAAGGAAATTTTTATAAGTCAATTACGGGGGTCCCAGTGGGCCCCTAAAGGTCTATTGCATAATTCACAGAGAAAAGGCTTTTGAAGAGTGAAGCTGCTGCAGGCCTGACGTGAAACAGTGGCCTGTTTGGTAGAGTGTTGGACTGTCAGCTGGTGGCTGGAGCCTGGGGTCCCGGGTTCGAACCCCGGGACCAGGCAGTTTTTCACTTTTTTTTCCTTTTTTTTAATTCCTTTATTTTGCATTATATTATTTTTTTAATGTGTTTTTCGGTATTCTGCAGGCTTCTGCATGGCAGAAAAATTTGGCTTTTCTTGGAAAAATGTGAAAAAAACTGGAGAAATCAAGGCAAATCAGTTTTCTTGTCATTTTTCAACCCCTTTTGCAACATTTTAGGGAGTCTAGCATGCATAGGGTGTTCTGTGTATAAAATGGAGTATATTTCTTTGCTAAAGAACACGTAATGAAACAATGAGCAAAAAAAGAAAAAAAAAGACGAAATGTCGAGAATAAGGTTCAGGCTCCGAGACCCCCTAGCTCCCCTTGGTATTAAGTTATAATTTTCTATCTCGCACCCAAGGTAGGTCCCCATGGTCCAACCATGGCCATCGAAGGAAATTTTTATAAGTGATTTAGGGGGGTCCCAGTAGGCCCCTAAAGGTCTATTGCATATTTCACCGAGAAAAGGCTTTTCAAGGGAAACTGCTGCAGGCCTGATGTGAAACAGTGGCCTGTTAGGTAGAGTGTTGGACTATTAACTGGTGGCTTGAGCCTGGGGTCCCGGGTTCAAACCCCAGGACCGAGCAGTTTTTAACTTTTTTTTCCTTTTTTTTAAATTCCTTTAATTTGCATTATATTATTTTTTTAATGTGTTTTTCGGTATTCTGCAGCCTTCTGCATGGCAGAAAAATAATATTTTTTTTGGAAAAATGGGAAAAAACTGGAAAAATCAAGGAAAATCAGTTTTTTTTGTCATTTTTCAACTCCTTTTGCAACATTTTAGGGAGTCCATCATGCTGTGTATAAAATGGAGTATATTTCTTTGCAAACGAACAGGTAATGGAGCAATGTGCAAAAAAAGAAGAAAAAAGACGAAATGTCGAGAATGAGGTTCAGGCTTCGAGACCCCCTAGCTCCCTTTGGTATTAAGTTATAATTTTCAAACTCGCACCATAGGTAGGACCCCATGGTCCAACCATGGCTACCAAAGAAAATTTTTATAAGGGATTTAGGGGGGTCCTAGTGGGCCCCTAAAAGTCTATTGCATATTTCACCGCGAAAAGGCTTTTGAAGGGAAGCTGCTGCACTCCTGACGTGAAACAGTGGCCTGTTTGGTAGAGTGTTGGACTGTCAATTGGTGGCTGGAGCCTGGGGTCCTGGGTTCAAACCCCAGTACCGGGCAGTTCTTTAACTTTTTTTCCTTTTTTTATAAGTTCCTTTATTTTGCATTATATTATTATTTTAATTTGTTTTTCGATATTCTGCAGGCTCCTGCATGGCAAAAAAAATTTTTTTTGTGGAAAAATGGGAAAGAACTGGAAAAATCAAGGAAAATCAGTTTTTTTGTCATTTTTCCACTCCTTTCGCAACATTTTAGGGTGTCTATCATGCTTAGGGAGTTCTGTGTATAAAATGGAGCATATTTCTTTGCTAAAGAACACGCAATGGAACAATGAGAAAAAAAAAGAAAAAGAAGGCGAAATGTCGAGAATAAGGTTTATTTTGCATTATATTATTTTTTTAATGTGTTTTTCGGTATTCTGCAGGCTCCTGCATGGCAGAAAAATTTGTTTTTTTTTTTGGAAAAGTGGGAAAAAACTGGAAAAATCAAGGAAAATCAGTTTTTTTGTCATTTTTCGACTCCTTTTGCAACATCTTAGGGAGTCTATCATGCATATGGTGTTCGGTGTAAAAAATGGAGTATATTTCTTTGCTAAAGAGCTTGTATTGAAACAATGAGCAAAAAAAAGAAGAAAAAAGACGAAATGTCGAATTAAGGTACTGGCTTTGAAACCCCCTAGTTTCCTTTGGTATTAAGTTATAATTTTCAAATTCGCACTCATGGTAGGTCCCTATGGTCCAACCATGGTTACCAAAGGAAATTTTTATAAGTCAATTACGGGGGTCCCAGTGGGCCCCTAAAGGTCTATTGCATAATTCACAGAGAAAAGGCTTTTGAAGAGTGAAGCTGCTGCAGGCCTGACGTGAAACAGTGGCCTGTTTGGTAGAGTGTTGGACTGTCAGCTGGTGGCTGGAGCCTGGGGTCCCGGGTTCGAACCCCGGGACCAGGCAGTTTTTCACTTTTTTTTCCTTTTTTTTAATTCCTTTATTTTGCATTATATTATTTTTTTAATGTGTTTTTCGGTATTCTGCAGGCTTCTGCATGGCAGAAAAATTTGGCTTTTCTTGGAAAAATGTGAAAAAAACTGGAGAAATCAAGGAAAATCAGTTTTTTTGTCGTTTTTCGACTCGTTTTGCAACATTTTAGGGAGTCTATCATGCCTATGGTGTTCTGTGTATAAAATGGAGTATATTTCTTTGCTAAAGAGCACGTAATGGAACAATAAGCAAAAAAAAGAAGAAAAAAGACAAAATGTCGAATGAAGTTACAGGCTTTGAGACCCCCTAGTTTCCTTTGGTATTAAGTAATAATTTTAAAACTCGCACCCAAGGTAGGACCCCATGGTCCAACCATGGCTACTGAAGGAAATTTTCATAAGTTAATTAGGGGAGACCCAGTAGGCCCCTTAAGGTCTATTGCATATTTCAATGAGAAAAGGCTTTTGAAGGGAAGCTGCTGCAGGCCTGACGTGAAACAGTGGCCTGTTTTGTAGAGTGTTGGACTGACAACTGGTGGCTGGAGCCTTGGGTCAGGGGTTCGAACCCCAGAACCGGGCAGTTTTTAACTTTTTTTTCCTTTTTTTTTAATTCCTTTATTTTTTATTATATTATTTTTTTAGTCTGTTTTTCGGTATTCTGCAGGCTCCTGCATGGCGGAATTTTTTTTTTTGGAAAAATGGGAAAAACTGGAAAAATCAAGGAAAATCAGTTTTTTTGTCATTTTTCGATTCCTTTTGCAACAATTTAGGGAGTCTATCATGCATAGTGTGTTCTGTGTTTAAAATGGAGTATATTTCTTTGCTAAAGAACACGTAATGGAACAATAAGAAAAAAAAAAAGAAAAAAAAAGACGAAATGTCGAGAATAAGGTTCAGGCTTCGAGACCCCCTAGCTCCCCTTGGTATTAAGTTATAATTTTCAAATTCGCACCCAAGGTAGGTCCCTGTGGTCCAACCATGGTTACTGAAGGAAATTTTCATAAGTGAATTAGGGGGGTCTCAGTTAGCCCCTAAAGTTCTATTTCATATTTCACCGAGAAAAGGCTTTTGAAGGGAAGCTGCTGCACACCTGACGTGAAACAGTGACCTGTTTGGTAGAGTGTTGGACTGTCAATTGGTGGCTGGAGCCTGGGGTCATGGGTTCAAACCCCAGGATCGGGCACTTTTTAACTTTTTTTTCCTTTTTTTATAAATCCCTTTATTTTGCATTATATTATTCTTTCAATTTGTTTTTCGGTATTCTGCAGGCTCCTGCATGGCAGAAAAATTTGTATTTTTTTTGGAAAAATGGGAAAAAACTGGAAAAATCCAAGAAAATCAGTTTTTTTTGTCATTTTTCGATTCCTTTTGCAACATTTTAGGGAGTCTATCATGCATAGGGTGTTCTGTGTTTAAAATGGAGTATATTTCTTTGCTAAAGAACACATAATGGAACAATGAGAAAAAAAAAAAGAAAAAAAAAGACGAAATGTCGAGAATAAGGTTCAGGCTTCGAGACCGCCTAGCTCCCCTTGGTATTAAGTTATAATTTTCAAACTCGCAACCAAGATAGGTCCCTATGGTCCAACCATGGCCATCGAAGGAAATTTTTATAAGTGACTTAGGGGGGTCTCAGTTAGCCCCTAAAGTTCTATTGCATATTTCACCGAGAAAAGGCTTTTGAAGGGAAGCTGCTGCTCACCTGACGTGAAACAGTGGCCTGTTTGGTAGAGTGTTGGACTGTCAATTGGTGTCTGGAGCCTGGGGTCATGGGTTCAAACCCCAGGATCGGGCACTTTTAAACTTTTTTTTCCTTTTTTTATAAATCCCTTTATTTTGCATTATATTATTCTTTTAATTTGTTTTAAGGTATTCTGCAGGCTCCTGCATGGCAGAAAAATTTGTATTTTTTTTGGAAAAATGGGAAAAAACTGGAAAAATCCAGGAAAATCAGTTTTTTTTGTCATTTTTCGATTCCTTTTGCAACATTTTAGGGAGTCTATCATATAAAGGGTGTTCTGTGTTTAAAATGGAGTATATTTCTTTGCTAAAGAACACGTAATGGAACAATGAGAAAAAAAAAGGGAAAAAAAGACGAAATGTCGAGAATAAGGTTTAGCCTTCGAGACCCCCTAGCTCCCCTTGGTATTAAGTTATAATTTTCTATCTCGCACCCAAGGTAGGTCCCCATGGTCCAACCATGACTATCGAAGGAAATTTTTATAAGTGAATTAGGGAGGTCCCAGTGAACCCCTAAAAGTCTATTGCATATTTCACCGAGAAAGGGCTTTTGAAAGGAAGCTGCTGCACAAATGAGAAAAATAAAGGAAAAAAAAGACGAAATGTCGAGAATAAGGTTTAGGCTTCGAGACCCCCTAGCTCCCCTTGGCATTAAGTTATAATTTTCTATCTCGCACCCAAGGCAGGTCCCCATGGTCCAACCATGGTAATCGAAGGAAATTTTTATAAGTGAATTAGGGGGGTCTCAGTTAGCCCCTAAATTTCTATTGCATATTTCACCGAGAAAAGGCTTTTGAAGGGAAGCTGCTGCACAAATGAGAAAAATAAAGGAAAAAAAAGACGAAATGTCGAGAATAAGGTTTAGGCTTCGAGACCCCCTAGCTCCCCTTGGCATTATGTTATAATTTTCTATCTCGCACCCAAGGCAGGTCCCCATGGTCCAACCATGGTAATCGAAGGAAATTTTTATAGGTGAATTAGGGGGGTCTCAGTTAGCCCCTAAATTTCTATTGCATATTTCACCGAGAAAAGGCTTTTGAAGGGAAGCTGCTGCACACCTGACGTGAAACAGTGGCCTGTTTGGTAGAGTGTTGGACTGTCAATTTGTGGCTGGAGCCTGGGGTCATGGGTTCAAACCCCAGGATCAGGCACTTTTTAACTTTTTTTTCCTTTTTTTATAAATCCCTTTATTTTGCATTATATTATTCTTTTAATTTCTTTTTAGGTATTCTGCAGGCTCCTGCATGGCAGAAATTTTTTTTTTTTTTTTGGAAAAATGGGAAATAACTGGAAAAATCCAGGAAAATCAGTTTTTTTGTCAGTTTTTGACTCCTTTTGCAACATTTTAGGGAGTCTATCATTCATAGGGTGTTCTGTCTTTAAAATGGAGTATATTTCTTTGCAAAAGAACACGTAATGGAACAATGAGAAAAATAAAGGAAAAAAAAGACAAAATGTCTAGAATAAGGTTTAGGCTTCGAGACTCCTTAGCTCCCCTTGGTATTAAGTTATAATTTTCAAACTCGCACCCAAGGTAGGTCCCCATGGTTCAACCATGGCTACTGAAGGAAATTTTTATAAGTGAATTAGGGGGGTCCCAGTGAACCCCTAAATGTCTATTGCATATTTCACCGAGAAATGCTTTAGAAAGGAAGCTGCTGCAGGCCTGACGTGAAACAGTGGCCTGTTTGGAAGAGTGTTGGACTGTCAATTGGTGGCTGGAGCCTGGGGGCCTGGGTTCAAACCCCAGGACCGGGCAGTTCTTTAGCTTTTTTTTCCTTTTTTTATAAGTTCCTTTATTTTGCATTATATTATTCTTTTAATTTGTTTTTCGGTATTCTGCAGGCTCCTGCATGGCAGAAAAATTTGGTTTTTTTTTGGAAAAATAGGAAAAAACTGGAAAAATCCAGGAAAATCAGTTTTTTGTCATTTTTCGACTACTTTTGCAACATTTTAGGGAGTCTATCATGCACAGGGTGTTCTGTGTTTAAAATGGAGTATATATCTTTGCTAAAGAACACGTAATGGAACAATGAGAAAAAAAAAGACGAAATGTCGAGAATAAGGTTCAGGCTTCGAGACCCCCTAGCTCCCCTTGGTATTAAGTTATAATTTTCAAACTCGCAACCAAGGTAGGTCCCTATGGTCCAACCATGGCCATCGAAGGAAATTTTTATAAGTGACTTAGGGGGGTCTCAGTTAGCCCCTAAAGTTCTATTGCATATTTCACCAAAAAAAGGCTTTTGAAGGGAAGCTGCTGCACACCTGACGTGAAACAGTGGCCTGTTTGGTAGAGTGTTGGACTGTCAATTGGTGTCTGGAGCCTGGGGTCATGGGTTCAAACCCCAGGATCGGGCACTTTTAAACTTTTTTTTCCTTTTTTTATAAATTCCTTTATTTTGCATTATATTATTCTTTTAATTTGTTTTAAGGTATTCTGCAGGCTCCTGCATGGCAGAAAAATTTGTATTTTTTTTGGAAAAATGGGAAAAAACTGGAAAAATCCAGGAAAATCAGTTTTTTTTGTCATTTTTCGATTCCTTTTGCAACATTTTAGGGAGTCTATCATATAAAGGGTGTTCTGTGTTTAAAATGGAGTATATTTCTTTGCTAAAGAACACGTAATGGAACAATGAGAAAAAAAAGGAAAAAAAAGACGAAATGTCGAGAATAAGGTTTAGGCTTCGAGACCCCCTAGCTCCCCTTGGTATTAAGTTATAATTTTCTATCTCGCACCCAAGGTAGGTCCCCATGATCCAACCATGACTATTGATGGAAATTTTTATAAGTGAATTAGGGGGGTCCCAGTGAACCCCTAAAAGTCTATTGCATATTTCACCGAGAAAGGGCTTTTGAAAGGAAGCTGCTGCACACCTGACGTGAAACAGTGGCCTGTTTGGTAGAGTGTTGGACTGTCAATTGGTGGCTGGAGCCTGGGGTCATGGGTTCAAACCCCAGGATCGGGCACTTTTTAACTTTTTTTTCCTTTTTTTTAAATCCCTTTATTTTGCATTATATTATTCTTTTAATTTGTTTTTAGGTATTCTGCAGGCTCCTGCATGGCAGAAATTTTTTTTTTGTTTGGAAAAATGGGAAAAAAACTGGAAAAATCCATGAAAATCAGTTTTTTGTCATTTTTCGACTACTTTTGCAACATTTTAGGGAGTCTATCATATAAAGGGTGTTCTGTGTTTAAAATGGAGTATATTTCTTTGCTAAAGAACACGTAATGGAACAATGAGAAAAAAAAAGGAAAAAAAAGACGAAATGCCGAGAATAAGGTTTAGGCTTCGAGACCCCCTAGCTCCCCTTGGTATTAAGTTATAATTTTCTATCTCGCACCCAAGGCAGGTCCCCATGGTCGACCTATGACTATCGAAGGAAATTTTTATAAGTGAATTAGGGGGGTCCCAGTTAGCCCTTAAATTTCTATTGCATATTTCACCGAGAAAAGGCTTTTGAAGGGAAGCTGCTGCACACATGACGTGAAACAGTGGCCTGTTTGGTAGAGTGTTGGACTGTCAATTGGTGGCTGGAGCCTGGGGTCATGGGTTCAAACCCCAGGATCGGGCACTTTTTAACTTTTTTTTCCTTTTTTTTAAATCCCTTTATTTTGCATTATATTATTCTTTTAATTTGTTTTTAGGTATTCTGCAGGCTCCTGCATGGCAGAAATTTTTTTTTTGTTTGGAAAAATGGGAAAAAACTGGAAAAATCCAGGAAAATCAGTTTTTTTGTCACTTTTCGTTTCCTTTTGCAACATTTTAGGGAGTCTATCATGCATAGGATGTTCTGTGTTTAAAATGGAGTATATTTCTTTGCAAAAGAACACGTAATGGAACAATGAGAAAAATAAAGGAAAAAAAAGACGAAATGTCTAGAATAAGGTTTAGGCTTCGAGACCCCCTAGCTCCCCTTGGTATTAAGTTATAATTTTGAAACTCGCACCCAAGGTAGGTCCCCATGGTCCAACCATGGTTACTGAAGGAAATTTTTATAAGTGAATTAGGGGGGTCCCAGTGAACCCCTAAATGTCTATTGCATATTTCACCGAGAAATGCTTTAGAAAGGAAGCTGCTGCAGGCCTGACGTGAAACAGTGGCCTGTTTGGTAGAGTGTTGGACAGTCAATTGGTGGCTGGTCCTGGGTTCAAACCCCAGGACCGGGCAGTTCTTTAACTTTTTTTTCCTTTTTTTTAAATCTCTTTATTTTGCAAAATATTATTCTTTTAATTTGTTTTTAGGTATTCTGCAGGCTCCTGCATGGCAGAAAATTTTTTTTTTTTTTTTGGAAAAATGTGAAAAAACTGGATAAATCCAGGAAAATCAGTTTTTTGTCATTTTTCGACTACTTTTGCAACATTTTAGGGAGTCCATCATGCACAGGGAGTTCTGTGTTTAAAATGGAGTATATATCTTTGCTAAAGAACACGTAATGGAACAATGAGAAAAAAAAAGACGAAATGTCGAGAATAAGGTTCAGGCTTCGAGACCCCCTAGCTCCCCTTGGTATTAAGTTATAATTTTCAAACTCGCACCCAAGGTAGGACCCTATGGTCCAACCATGGTTACCGAAGGAAATTTTTATAAGTGAATTAGGGGGGTCCCAGTGGGCCCCTAATGGTCTTTTGCATATTTCACAGAGAAAAGGGTTTTGAAGGGAAGCTGCTGCAGGCCTGACATGAAACAGTAGCCTGTTTTGTAGAGTGTTGGACTGTCAACTGGTGGCTGGGGCCTGGAGTCCCAGGTTCGAACCCCTGGACCGGGCAGTTTTTCACTTTTTTTTTCCTTTTTTTTTAATTCCTTTATTTTGCAATATATTATTTTTTAATATGTTTTTCGGTATTCTGCAGCATTCTGCATGGCAGAAAAATATTATTTTTTTTGGAAAAATGGGAAAAAACTGGAAAAATCAAGGAAAATCAGTTTTTTTTGTCATTTTTCAACTCCTTTTGCAACATTTTAGGGAGTCTATCATGCATAGGGTGTTCTGTGTATAAAATGGAGTATGTTTCTTTGCAAACGAACAGGTAATGGAGCAATGTGCAAAAAAAGAAGAAAAAAGACGAAATGTCGAGAATGAGGTTCAGGCTTCGAGACCCCCTAGCTCCCTTTGGTATTAAGTAATAATTTTCAAACTCGCACCATAGGTAGGACCCCATGGTCCAACCATGGCTACTGAAGAAAATTTTTATAACAGATTTAGGGGGGTGCCAGTGGGCCCCTAAAGTTCTATTGCATATTTCACCGAAAAAAGTCTTTTGAAGGGAAGCTGCTGCTGGCCTGACGTGAAACAGTGGCCTGTTTGGTAGAGTGTTGGACTGTCAACTGGTGGCTGTGGCCTGGGGTCCCGGGTTCGAACCCCCGGACCGGGCACTTTCTCACTTTCTTTTCCTTTTTTTTAAAATTCCTTTATTTTGCATTATATTATTTTTTAAATGTGTTTTTCGGTATTCTACAGCCTTCGGCATGACAGAATTTTTTTTTTTTTTGGAAAAATAGGAAAAAATTGGAAAAATCGAGGAAAATCTGTTTTTTAGTCATTTTTCGACTCCTTTTGCAACATTTTAGGATGTCTATCATGCATAGGGTGTTCTGTATATAAAATGGAGTATATTTCTTTGCTAAAGAACACGTAATGGAGCAATGAGAAAAAAAAAGGAAAAAAAAGACGAAATGTCGAGAATAAGGTTCAAGCTTAAAGACCCCCTAGCTCCCCTTGGTGTTAAGTTATAATTTTCAAACTCGCACCCAAGGTAAGTTCCCATGGTCCAATCATGGCTACCAAAGAAAATTTTTATAAGGGATTTAGGGGGGTCCTAGTGGGCCCCTAAAAGTCTATTGCATATTTCACCGAGAAATGCTTTAGAAAGGAAGCTGCTGCAGGCCTGACGTGAAACAGTGGCCTGTTTGGTAGAGTGTTGGACTGTCAATTGGTGGCTGGAGCCTGGGGTCCTGGGTTTAAACCCCAGGACCGGGCAGTTCTTTAACTTTTTTTTCCTTTTTTTATAAGTTCCTTTATTTTGCATTATATTATTCTTTTATTTTGTTTTTCGGTATTCTGCAGGCTCCTGCATGGCAGAAAAATTTGGTTTTTTTTGAAAAATGGGAAAAAACTGGAAAAATCCAGGAAAATCAGTTTTTTGTCATTTTTCGACTGATTTTGCAACATTTTAGGGAGTCTATCATGCACAGGGTGTTCTGTGTTTAAAATGGAGTATATATCTTTGCTAAAGAACATGTAATGGAACAATGAGAAAAAAAAAGACGAAATGTCGAGAATAAGGTTCAGGCTTCGGGACCCCCTAGCTCCCCTTGGTATTAAGTTATAATTTTCAAACTCGCAACCAAGGTAGGTCCCTATGGTCCAACCATGGCCATCGAAGGAAATTTTTATAAGTGACTTAGGGGGGTCTCAGTTAGCCCCTAAAGTTCTATTGCATATTTCACCGAGAAAAGGGTTTTGAAGGGAAGCTGCCGCACACCTGACGTGAAACAGTGGCCTGTTTGGTAGAGTGTTGGACTGTCAATTGGTGTCTGGAGCCTGGGGTCATGGGTTCAAACCCCAGGATCGGGCACTTTTAAACTTTTTTTTCCTTTTTTTATAAATCCCTTTATTTTGCATTATATTATTCTTTTAATTTGTTTTAAGGTATTCTGCAGGCTCCTGCATGGCAGAAAAATTTGTATTTTTTTTGGAAAAATGAAAAAAAACAGGAAAAATCCAGGAAAATCAGTTTTTTTTGTCATTTTTCGATTCCTTTTGCAACATTTTAGGGAGTCTATCATATAAAGGGTGTTCTGTGTTTAAAATGGAGTATATTTCTTTGCTAAAGAACACGTAATGGAACAATGAGAAAAAAAAAGGAAAAAAAAGACGAAATGTCGAGAATAAGGTTTAGGCTTCGAGACCCCCTAGCTCCCGTTGGTATTAAGTTATAATTTTCAAACTCGCAACCAAGGTAGGTCCCTATGGTCCAACCATGGCCATCGAAGGAAATTTTTATAAGTGACTTAGGGGGGTCTCAGTTAGCCCCTAAATTTCTATTGCATATTTCACCGAGAAAAGGCTTTTGAAGGAAAGCTGCTGCACACCTGACGTGAAACAGTGGCCTGTTTGGTAGAGTGTTGGACTGTCAGTTGGTGTCTGGAGCCTGGGGTCATGGGTTCAAACCCCAGGATCGGGCACTTTTAAACTTTTTTTTCCTTTTTTTATAAATCCCTTTATTTTGCATTATATTATTCTTTTAATTTGTTTTTAGGTATTCTGCAGGCTCCTGCATGGCAGAAATTTTTTTTTTGTTTGGAAAAATGGGAAAAAACTGGAAAAATCCAGGAAAATCAGTTTTTTTGTCACTTTTCGTTTCCTTTTGCAACATTTTAGGGAGTCTATCATGCATAGGATGTTCTGTGTTTAAAATGGAGTATATTTCTTTGCAAAAGAACACGTAATGGAACAATGAGAAAAATAAAGGAAAAAAAAGACGAAATGTCTAAAATAAGGTTTAGGCTTCGAGACCCCCTAGCTCCCCTTGGTATTAAGTTATAATTTTCAAACTCGCACCCAAGGTAGGTCCCCATGGTCCAACCATGGCTACTGAAGGAAATTTTTATAAGTGAATTAGGGGGGTCCCAGTGAACCCCTAAATGTCTATTGCATATTTCACCGAGAAATGCTTTAGAAAGGAAGCTGCTGCAGGCCTGACGTGAAACAGTGGCCTGTTTGGTAGAGTGTTGGACTGTCAATTGGTGGCTGGAGCCTGGGGTCCTGGGTTCAAACCCCAGGACCGGGCAGTTCTTTAAATTTTTTTTCCTTTTTTTTAAATCCCTTTATTTTGCATTATATTATTCTTTTAATTTGTTTTTAGGTATTCTGCAGGCTCCTGCATGGCAGAAAATTTCTTTTTTTTTTTTTGGAAAAATGTGAAAAAACTGGATAAATCCAGGAAAATCAGTTTTTTGTCATTTTTCGACTACTTTTGCAACATTTTAGGGAGTCTATCATGCACAGGGAGTTCTGTGTTTAAAATGGAGTATATATCTTTGCTAAAGAACACGTAATGGAACAATGAGAAAAAAAAAAGACGAAATGTCGAGAATAAGGTTCAGGCTTCGAGACCCCCTAGCTCCCCTTGGCATTAAGTTATAATTTTCAAACTCGCAACCAAGGTAGGTCCCTATGGTCCAACCATGGCCATCGAAGGAAATTTTTATAAGTGAATTAGGGGGGTCTCAGTTAGCCCCTAAAGTTCTATTGCATATTTCACCGAGAAAAGGCTTTTGAAGGGAAGCTGCTGCACACCTGACGTGAAACAGTGGCCTGTTTGGAAGAGTGTTGGACCGTCAATTGGTGGCTGGAGCCTAGGGGCCTGGGTTCAAACCCCAGGACCGGGCAGTTCTTTAACTTTTTTTTCCTTTTTTTATAAATCCCTTTATTTTGCATTATATTATTCTTTTAATTTCTTTTTAGGTATTCTGCAGGCTCCTGCATGGCAGAATTTTTTTTTTTTTTTTTTTGGAAAAATGGGAAATAACTGGAAAAATCCAGGAAAATCAGTTTTTTTGTCAGTTTTTGACTCCTTTTGCAACATTTTAGGGAGTCTATCATTCATAGGGTGTTCTGTCTTTAAAATGGAGTATATTTCTTTGCAAAAGAACACGTAATGGAACAATGAGAAAAATAAAGGAAAAAAAAGACAAAATGTCTAGAATAAGGTTTAGGCTTCGAGACTCCTTAGCTCCCCTTGGTATTAAGTTATAATTTTCAAACTCGCACCCAAGGTAGGTCCCCATGTTCCAACCATGGCTACTGAAGGAAATTTTTATAAGTGAATTAGGGGGGTCCCAGTGAACCCCTAAATGTCTATTGCATATTTCACCGAGAAATGCTTTAGAAAGGAAGCTGCTGCAGGACTGACGTGAAACAGTGGCCTGTTTGGAAGAGTGTTGGACTGTCAATTGGTGGCTGGAGCCTAGGGGCCTGGGTTCAAACCCCAGGACCGGGCAGTTCTTTAACTTTTTTTTCCTTTTTTTATAAGTTCCTTTATTTTGCATTATATTATTCTTTTAATTTGTTTTTCGGTATTCTGCAGGCTCCTGCATGGCAGAAAAATTTGGTTTTTTTTGGAAAAATGGGAAAAAACTGGAAAAATCTAGGAAAATCAGTTTTTTGTCATTTTTCGACTACTTTTGCAACAATTTAGGGAGTCTATCATGCACAGGGTGTTCTGTGTTTAAAATGGAGTATATATCTTTGCTAAAGAACACGTAATGGAACAATGAGAAAAAAAAAGACGAAATGTCGAGAATAAGGTTCAGGCTTCGAGACCCCCTAGCTCCCCTTGGTAGTAAGTTATAATTTTCAAACTCGCAACCAAGGTAGGTCCCTATGGTCCAACCATGGCCATCGAAGGAAATTTTTATAAGTGACTTAGGGGGGTCTCAGTTAGCCCCTAAAGTTCTATTGCATATTTCACCGAGAAAAGGCTTTTGAAGGGAAGCTGCTGCACACCTGACGTGAAACAGTGGCCTGTTTGGTAGAGTGTTTGACTGTCAATTGGTGTCTGGAGCCTCGGGTCATGGGTTCAAACCCCAGGATCGGGCACTTTTAAACTTTTTTTTCCTTTTTTTATAAATCCCTTTATTTTGCATTATATTATTCTTTTAATTTGTTTTAAGGTATTCTGCAGGCTCCTGCATGGGAGAAAAATTTGTATTTTTTTTTGGAAAAATGGGAAAAAACTGGAAAAATCCAGGAAAATCAGTTTTTTTTGTCATTTTTCGATTCCTTTTGCAACATTTTAGGGAGTCTATCATATAAAGGGTGTTCTGTGTTTAAAATGGAGTATATTTCTTTGCTAAAGAACACGTAATGGAACAATGAGAAAAAAAAAGGAAAAAAAAGACGAAATGTCGAGAATAAGGTTTAGGCTTCGAGACCCCCTAGCTCCCCTTGGTATTAAGTTATAATTTTCTATCTCGCACCCAAGGTAGGTCCCCATGGTCCAACCATGACTATTGAAGGAAATTTTTATAAGTGAATTAGGGGGGTCCCAGTGAACCCCTAAAAGTCTATTGCATATTTCACCGAGAGAGGGCTTTTGAAAGGAAGCTGCTGCACACCTGACGTGAAACAGTGGCCTGTTTGGTAGAGTGTTGGACTGTCAATTGGTGTCTGGAGCCTGGGGTCATGGGTTCAAACCCCAGTATCGGGCACTTTTACACTTTTTTTTTCTTTTTTTATAAATCCCTTTATTTTGCATTATATTATTCTTTTAATTTGTTTTAAGGTATTCTGCAGGCTCCTGCATGGCAGAAAAATTTGTATTTTTTTTGGAAAAATGGGAAGAAACAGGAAAAATCCAGGAAAATCAGTTTTTTTTTGTCATTTTTCGATTCCTTTTGCAACATTTTAGGGAGTCTATCATATAAAGGGTGCTCTGTGTTTAAAATGGAGTATATTTCTTTGCTAAAGAACACGTAATGGAACAATGAGAAAAAAAAAGGAAAAAAAAGACGAAATGTCGAGAATAAGGTTTAGGCTTCGAGACCCCCTAGCTCCCCTTGGTATTAAGTTATAATTTTCTATCTCGCACCCAAGGCAGGTCCCCATGGTCCAACCATGACTATCGAAGGAAATTTTTATAAGTGAATTAGGGGGGTCCCAGTGAACCCCTAAAAGTCTATTGCATATTTCACCGAGAAAGGGCTTTTGAAAGGAAGCTGTTGCACACCTGACATGAAACAGTGGCCTGTTTGGTAGAGTGTTGGACTGTCAATTGGTGGCTGGAGCCTGGGGTCATGGGTTCGAACCCCAGGATCGGGCACTTTTTAACATTTCTTTCCTTTTTTTTAAATCCCTTTATTTTGCATTATATTATTCTTTTAATTTGTTTTTAGGTATTCTGCAGGCTCCTGCATGGCAGAAAAATTTGTTTTTTTTTTTGGAAAAATGTGAAAAAACTGGATAAATCCAGGAAAATCAGTTTTTTGTCATTTTTCGACTACTTTTGCAACATTTTAGGGAGTCTATCATGCACAGGGAGTTCTGTGTTTAAAATGGAGTATATATCTTTGCTAAAGAACACGTAATGGAACAATGAGAAAAAAAAAGACGAAATGTCGAGAATAAGGTTCAGGCTTCGGGACCCCCTAGCTCCCCTTGGTATTAAGTTATAATTTTCAAACTCGCAACCAAGGTAGGTCCCTATGGTCCAACCATGGCCATCGAAGGAAATTTTTATAAGTGACTTAGGGGGTCTCAGTTAGCCCCTAAAGTTCTATTGCATATTTCACCGAGAAAAGGCTTTTGAAGGGAAGCTGCTGCACACCTGACGTGAAACAGTGGCCTGTTTGGTAGAGTGTTGGACTGTCAATTGGTGTCTGGAGCCTGGGGTCATGGGTTCAAACCCCAGGATCGGGCACTTTTAAACTTTTTTTTCCTTTTTTTATAAATCCCTTTATTTTGCATTATATTATTCTTTTAATTTGTTTTAAGGTATTCTGCAGAAAAATTTGTATTTTTTTTGGAAAAATGAAAAAAAACAGGAAAAATCCAGGAAAATCAGTTTTTTTTGTCATTTTTCGATTCCTTTTGCAACATTTTAGGGAGTCTATCATATAAAGGGTGTTCTGTGTTTAAAATGGAATATATTTCTTTGCTAAAGAACACGTAATGGAACAATGAGAAAAAAAAAGGAAAAAAAAGACGAAATGTCGAGAATAAGGTTTAGGCTTCGAGACCCCCTAGCTCCCCTTGGTATTAAGTTATAATTTTCAAACTCGCAACCAAGGTAGGTCCCTATGGTCCAACCATGGCCATCGAAGGAAATTTTTGTAAGTGACTTAGGGGGGTCTCAGTTAGCCCCTAAAGTTCTATTGCATATTTCACCGAGAAAAGGCTTTTGAAGGAAAGCTGCTGCACACCTGACGTGAAACAGTGGCCTGTTGGGTAGAGTGTTGGACTGTCAATTGGTGTCTGGAGCCTGGGGTCATGGGTTCAAACCCCAGTATCGGGCACTTTTAAACTTTTTTTTCCTTTTTTTATAAATCCCTTTATTTTGCATTATATTATTCTTTTAATTTGTTTTAAGGTATTCTGCAGGCTCCTGCATGGCAGAAAAATTTGTATTTTTTTTGGAAAAATGGGAAGAAACAGGAAAAATCCAGGAAAATCAGTTTTTTTTGTCATTTTTCGATTCCTTTTGCAACATTTTAGGGAGTCTATCATATAAAGGGTGCTCTGTGTTTAAAATGGAGTATATTTCTTTGCTAAAGAACACGTAATGGAACAATGAGAAAAAAAAAGGAAAAAAAGACGAAATGTCGAGAATAAGGTTCAGGCTTCGAGACCCCCTAGCTCCCCTTGGTATTAAGTTATAATTTTCTATCTCGCACCCAAGGCAGGTCCCCATGGTCCAACCATGACTATCGAAGGAAATTTTTATAAGTGAATTAGGGGGGTCCCAGTGAACCCCTAAAAGTCTATTGCATATTTCACCGAGAAAGGGCTTTTGAAAGGAAGCTGTTGCACACCTGACATGAAACAGTGGCCTGTTTGGTAGAGGGTTGGACTGTCAATTGGTGGCTGGAGCCTGGGGTCATGGGTTCGAACCCCAGGATCGGGCACTTTTTAACTTTTTTTTCCTTTTTTTTAAATCCCTTTATTTTGCATTATATTATTCTTTTAATTTGTTTTTAGGTATTCTGCAGGCTCCTGCATGGCAGAAAAATTTGTTTTTTTTTTTGGAAAAATGTGAAAAAACTGGATAAATCCAGGAAAATCAGTTTTTTGTCATTTTTCGACTACTTTTGCAACATTTTAGGGAGTCTATCATGCACAGGGAGTTCTGTGTTTAAAATGGAGTATATATCTTTGCTAAAGAACACGTAATGGAACAATGAGAAAAAAAAAGACGAAATGTCGAGAATAAGGTTCAGGCTTCGGGACCCCCTAGCTCCCCTTGGTATTAAGTTATAATTTTCAAACTCGCAACCAAGGTAGGTCCCTATGAACCATGGCCATCGAAGGAAATTTTTATAAGTGACTTAGGGGGGTCTCAGTTAGCCCCTAAAGTTCTATTGCATATTTCACCGAGAAAAGGCTTTTGAAGGGAAGCTGCTGCACACCTGACGTGAAACAGTGGCCTGTTTGGTAGAGTGTTGGACTGTCAATTGGTGTCTGGAGCCTGGGGTCATGGGTTCAAACCCCAGGATCGGGCACTTTTAAACTTTTTTTTCCTTTTTTTATAAATCCCTTTATTTTGCATTATATAATTCTTTTAATTTGTTTTAAGGTATTCTGCAGAAAAATTTGTATTTTTTTTGGAAAAATGAAAAAAAACAGGAAAAATCCAGGAAAATCAGTTTTTTTTGTCATTTTTCGATTCCTTTTGCAACATTTTAGGGAGTCTATCATATAAAGGGTGTTCTGTGTTTAAAATGGAATATATTTCTTTGCTAAAGAACACGTAATGGAACAATGAGAAAAAAAAAGGAAAAAAAAGACGAAATGTCGAGAATAAGGTTTAGGCTTTGAGACCCCCTAGCTCCCCTTGGTATTAAGTTATAATTTTCAAACTCGCAACCAAGGTAGGTCCCTATGGTCCAACCATGGCCATCGAAGGAAATTTTTATAAGTGACTTAGGGGGGTCTCAGTTAGCCCCTAAAGTTCTATTGCATATTTCACCGAGAAAAGGCTTTTGAAGGAAAGCTGCTGCACACCTGACGTGAAACAGTGGCCTGTTTGGTAGAGTGTTGGACTGTCAATTGGTGTCTGGAGCCTGGGGTCATGGGTTCAAACCCCAGTATCGGGCACTTTTAAACTTTTTTTTCCTTTTTTTATAAATCCCTTTATTTTGCATTATATTATTCTTTTAATTTGTTTTTAGGTATTCTGCAGGCTCCTGCATGGCAGAAATTTTTTTTTTGTTTGGAAAAATGGGAAAAAACTGGAAAAATCCAGGAAAATCAGTTTTTTTGTCACTTTTCGTTTCCTTTTGCAACATTTTAGGGAGTCTATCATGCATAGGATGTTCTGTGTTTAAAATGGAGTATATTTCTTTGCAAAAGAACACGTAATGGAACAATGAGAAAAATAAAGGAAAAAAAAGACGAAATGTCTAGAATAAGGTTTAGGCTTCGAGACCCCCTAGCTCCCCTTGGTATTAAGTTATAATTTTCAAACTCGCATCCAAGGTAGGTCCCCATGGTCCAACCATGGCTACTGAAGGAAATTTTTATAAGTGAATTAGGGGGGTCCCAGTGAACCCCTAAATGTCTATTGCATATTTCACCGAGAAATGCTTTAGAAAGGAAGCTGCTGCAGGCCTGACGTGAAACAGTGGCCTGTTTGGTAGAGTGTTGGACTGTCAATTGGTGGCTGGAGCCTGGGGTCCTGGGTTCAAACCCCAGGACCGGGCAGTTCTTTAACTTTCTTTTCCTTTTTTTTAAATCCCTTTATTTTGCATTATATTATTCTTTTAATTTGTTTTTAGGTATTCTGCAGGCTCCTGCATGGCAGAAAATTTTTTTTTTTTTTTTTGGAAAAATGTGAAAAAACTGGATAAATCCAGGAAAATCAGTTTTTTGTCATTTTTCGACTACTTTTGCAACATTTTAGGGAGTCTATCATGCACAGGGAGTTCTGTGTTTAAAATGGAGTATATATCTTTGCTAAAGAACACGTAATGGAACAATGAGAAAAAAAAAGACGAAATGTCGAGAATAAGGTTCAGGCTTCGAGACCCCCTAGCTCCCCTTGGTATTAAGTTATAATTTTCAAACTCGCAACCAAGGTAGGTCCCTATGGTCCAACCATGGCCATCGAAGGAAATTTTTATAAGTGACTTAGGGGGGTCTCAGTTAGCCCCTAAAGTTCTATTGCATATTTCACCGAGAAAAGGCTTTTGAAGGGAAGCTGCTGCACACCTGACGTGAAACAGTGGCCTGTTTGGTAGAGTGTTGGACTCTCAATTGGTGTCTGGAGCCTGGGGTCATGGGTTCAAACCCCAGGATCGGGCACTTTTAAACTTTTTTTTCCTTTTTTTATAAATCCCTTTTTTTTGCATTATATTATTCTTTTAATTTGTTTTAAGGTATTCTGCAGGCTCCTGCATGGCAGAAAAATTTGTATTTTTTTTGGAAAAATGGGAAAAAACAGGAAAAATCCAGGAAAATCAGTTTTTTTTTGTCATTTTTCGATTCCTTTTGCAACATTTTAGGGAGTCTATCATATAAAGGGTGTTCTGTGTTTAAAATGGAGTATATTTCTTTGCTAAAGAACACGTAATGGAACAATGAGAAAAAAAAAGGAAAAAAAAGACGAAATGTCGAGAATAAGGTTTAGGCTTCGAGACCCCCTAGCTCCCCTTGGTATTAAGTTATAATTTTCTATCTCGCACCCAAGGCAGGTCCCCATGGTCCAACCATGACTATCGAAGGAAATTTTTATAAGTGAATTAGGGGGGTCCCAGTGAACCCCTAAAAGTCTATTGCATATTTCACCGAGAAAGGGCTTTTGAAAGGAAGCTGTTGCACACCTGACGTGAAACAGTGGCCTGTTTGGTAGAGTGTTGGACTGTCAATTGGTGGCTGGAGCCTGGGGTCATGGGTTCAAACCCCAGGATCGGGCACTTTTTAACTTTTTTTTCCTTTTCTTTAAATCCCTTTATTTTGCATTATATTATTCTTTTAATTTGTTTTTAGGTATTCTGCAGGCTCCTGCATGGCAGAAATTTTTTTTTTGTTTGGAAAAATGGGAAAAAACTGGAAAAATCCAGGAAAATCAGTTTTTTTGTCACTTTTCGTTTCCTTTTGCAACATTTTAGGGAGTCTATCATGCATAGGATGTTCTGTGTTTAAAATGGAGTATATTTCTTTGCAAAAGAACACGTAATGGAACAATGAGAAAAATAAAGGAAAAAAAAGACGAAATGTCTAGAATAAGGTTTAGGCTTCGAGACCCCCTAGCTCCCCTTGGTATTAAGTTATAATTTTCAAACTCGCACCCAAGGTAGGTCCCCATGGTCCAACCATGGCTACTGAAGGAAATTTTTATAAGTGAATTAGGGGGGTCCCAGTGAACCCCTAAATGTCTATTGCATATTTCACCGAGAAATGCTTTAGAAAGGAAGCTGCTGCAGGCCTGACGTGAAACAGTGGCCTGTTTGGTAGAGTGTTGGACTGTCAATTGGTGGCTGGAGCCTGGGGGCCTGGGTTCAAACCCCAGGACTGGGCAGTTCTTTAACTTTTTTTTCCTTTTTTTATAAGTTTCTTTTTTTTGCATTATATTATTCTTTTAATTTGTTTTTCGGTATTCTGCAGGCTCCTGCATGGCAGAAAAATTTGGTTTTTTTTTGGAAAAATGGGAAAAAACTGGAAAAATCCAGGAAAATCAGTTTTTTGTCATTTTTCGACTACTTTTGCAACATTTTAGGGAGTCTATCATGCACAGGGTGTTCTGTGTTTAAAATGGAGTATATATCTTTGCTAAAGAACACGTAATGGAACAATGAGAAAAAAAAATACGAAATGTCGAGAATAAGGTTCAGGCTTCGAGACCCCCTAGCTCCCCTTGGTATTAAGTTATAATTTTCAAACTCGCAACCAAGGTAGGTCCCTATGGTCCAACCATGGCCATCGAAGGAAATTTTTATAAGTGAATTAGGGGGGTCTCAGTTAGCCCTTAAAGTTCTATTGCATATTTCACCGAGAAAAGGCTTTTGAAGGGAAGCTGCTGCACACCTGACGTGAAACAGTGGCCTGTTTGGTAGAGTGTTGGACTGTCAATTGGTGTCTGGAGCCTGGGGTCATGGGTTCAAGCCCCAGGATCGGGCACTTTTTAACTTTTTTTTCCTTCTTTTTAAATCCCTTTATTTTGCATTATATTATTCTTGTAATTTGTTTTTAGGTATTCTGCAGGCTCCTGCATGGCAGAAATTTTTTTTTTGTTTGGAAAAATGGGAAAAAACTGGAAAAATCCAGGAAAATCAGTTTTTTTGTCACTTTTCGTTTCCTTTTGCAACATTTTAGGGAGTCTATCATGCATAGGATGTTCTGTGTTTAAAATGGAGTATATTTCTTTGCAAAAGAACACGTAATGGAACAATGAGAAAAATAAAGGAAAAAAAAGACGAAATGTCTAGAATAAGGTTTAGGCTTCGAGACCCCCTAGCTCCCCTTGGTATTAAGTTATAATTTTCAATCTCGCACCCAAGGTAGGTCCCCATGGTCCAACCATGGCTACTGAAGGAAATTTTTATAAGTGAATTAGGGGGGTCCCAGTGAACCCCTAAATGTCTATTGCATATTTCACCGAGAAATGCTTTAGAAAGGAAGCTGCTGCAGGCCTGACGTGAAACAGTGGCCTGTTTGGTAGAGTGTTGAACTGTCAATTGGTGGCTGGAGCCTGGGGTCCTGGGTTCAAACCCCAGGACCGGGCAGTTCTTTAACTTTTTTTTCCTTTTTTTTAAATCTCTTTATTTTGCATAATATTATTCTTTTAATTTGTTTTTAGGTATTCTGCAGGCTCTTGCATGGCAGAAATTTTTTTTTTTTTTTTTTGGAAAAATGTGAAAAAACTGGATAAATCCAGGAAAATCAGTTTTTTGTCATTTTTCGACTACTTTTGCAACATTTTATGGAGTCCATCATGCACAGGGAGTTCTGTGTTTAAAATGGAGTATATATCTTTGCTAAAGAACACGTAATGGAACAATGAGAAAAAAAAAGACGAAATGTCGAGAATAAGGTTCAGGCTTCGAGACCCCCTAGCTCCCCTTGGTATTAAGTTATAATTTTCAAACTCGCAACCAATGTAGGTCCCTATGGTCCAACCATGGCCATCGAAGGAAATTTTTATAAGTGATTTAGGGGGGTCTCAGTTAGCCCCTAAAGTTCTATTGCATATTTCACCGAGAAAAGGCTTTTGAAGGGAAGCTGCTGCACACCTGACGTGAAACAGTGGCCTGTTTGGTAGAGTGTTGGACTGTCAATTTGTGGCTGGAGCCTTGGGTCATGGGTTCAAACCCCAGGATCGGGCACTTTTTAACTTTTTTTTTTCTTCTTATAAATCCCTTTTTTTTGCATTATATTATTCTTTTAATGTGTTTTTCGGTATTCTGCAGGCTCCTGCATGGCAAAAAAAATTTTTTTTTGTGGAAAAAAGTGGGAAAGAACTGGAAAAATAAAGGAAAATCAGTTTTTTTTTCATTTTCCCACTCCTTTTGCAATATTTTAGGGAGTCTATGATGCATAGGGTGTTCTGTGTTTAAAATGAAGTATATTTCTTTGCTAAAGAACATGTAATGGAACAATGAGAAAAATAAAGGGAAAAAAAGACGAAATGTCGAGAATAAGGTTTAGGCTTCGAGACCCCCTAGCTCCCCTTGGTATTAAGTTATAATTTTTAAACTCCCACCCAAGGTAGGTATCCCCATGGTCCAACCATGACTATCGAAGGAAATTTTTATAAGTGAATTAGGGGGTTCCCAGTGAACCCCTAAAGGTCTATTGCATATTTCACCGAGAAAGGGCTTTTCAAGGGAAGCTGCTGCAGGCCTGACGTGAAACAGTGGCCTGTTTGGTAGAGTGTTGGACTTTCAACTGGTGGCTGGAGCGTGGGGTCCCGGGTTCGAACCCCTGGACCGGGCAGTTTTTCACGTTTTTTTTCCTTTTTTTTTAATTCCTTTATTTTGCATTATATTATTTTTTTTAATGTGTTTTCTTTATTTTGCATTCTCCTGCATGTCAGAAAATGCATTTTTTTAGGAAAAATGGGAGAAACCTGGAAAAATCAAGGAAAATCAGTGCTTTAGTAATTTTTCGACTCCTTTTGATACATTTTAGGGAGTCTATCATGCATAGGGTGTTCTGTGTATAAAATGGAGCATTTTTCTTTGCTAAAGAACACGTAATGGAACAATGAGAAAAAAAAAGAAAAAAATAGACGAAATGTCGAGAATGAGTTTCAGGTTTCGAGACCCCCTCGCTCCCCTTGGTATTAAGTTATAATTTTCAAACTCGCACCCAAGGTAGGTCCCTACGGTCCAGCCATGGCTACCGAAGGAAATTTTTATAAGTGAATTAGGGTGGTCCCCGTGGGCGCCTAAAGGTCTATTGCATATTTCACCGAGAAAAGGCTTTTGAAGGGAAGCTGCTGCACACCTGATGTAAAAAAAAAGCCTGTTTGGTAGGGTGTTGGGCTATTAACTGGTGGATGGAGCCTGGGGTCCGGGGTTTGATCCCCTGGACTGGGCAGTTTTTCACTTTTTTTTCCTTTTTTTATTAATTCCTTTATTTTGCATTATATTATTTTTTTAATGTGTTTTCTGGTATTCTGCAGGATCCTGCATGGCAGAAAAATTTGTGATTTTTTTTTTGGTAAAATGGGAAAAAACAGGAAAAATCAAGGAAAATCAGTTTTTTTGTCATTTTTCAACTCCTTTTGCAACATTTTAGGGAGTCTATCATGCTTAGAGTGTTCTGTGTATAAAATGGAGCATATTTCTTTGCTAAAGAACACGTAATGGAACAATGAGAAAAAAAAAGAAAAAAAAGGCGAAATGTCGAGAATAAGGTTTATTTTGCATTATATTATTTTTTTAATGTGTTTTTCAGTATTCTGCACGCTCCTCCATGGCAGAAAAATTTGGTTTTTTTTTGGAAAAAAGGGAAAAAACTGGAAAAATCAAGGAAAATCAGTTTTTATGTCATTTTTCAACTCCTTTTGCAACATTTTAGGGAGTCTATCATGCGTAGGGTGTTCTGTGCATAAAATGGAGCCTATTTCTTTGCTAAAGAACACGTTTTTGAACAATGAGAAAAAAAAAAGAAAAGAAAAGATGAAATGTCGAGAATAAGTTTCAGGTTTCGAGACCCCCTAGCTCCCCTTGGCATTATGTTATAATTTTCAAACTCGCACCCAAGGTAGGTCCCTATGGTCCAGCCATGGCTACCGAAGGAAATTTTTATAAGTGAATTAGGGTGGTCCCCGTGGGCCCCTAAAAGTCTATTGCATATATCACCAAGAAAAGGCTTTTGGAGGGAAGCTGCTGCAGGCCTGACGTGAAACAGTGGCCTGTTTTGTAGAGCGTTGGACTGTCAACTTGTGACTGGAGCCAGTTATCCCGGGTTCGAATCCTAGGGGAGGGCAATTTTTCAAAATTTTTTACTTTTTTTTTATTTCGTTTATTTTGCATTATATTATTTTTTTAATGTGTTTTTCGGTATTCTGCAGGTTTCTGCATGTAAACGCATAATGGAAAAATAATAATAAAAAAAATAAGCGAAATGTCGAGAATGAGGTTCAGGCTTCAAGACCCCCTAGCTCCCCTTGGTATTAAGTTATAATTTTCAAACTCTGGCCCAAGGTAGGTCCCCAAGGTCCAACCATCATGTCTGCCGAAGGAAATTTTTATAATCTAATTGGGGGGGGGGAGGTGTAATGCACAGCCGAATGCGAGAGGGCTTTTGAAGGAAAGTTGTTGCTGGCCTGACGTGTAACAGTGGCCTGATTGGTAGATCGCTGGACTGTCAACTCATGGCTGATGTCAGGGGTCCTGAGTTCAAATCCCAGGGGCGGGTAATTTTTCAAATTTTTTTTCTTTCGTCTATTTTGCATTATATATATTTTTTCTGTGTTTTTTGATATTCTGTGGAGTCCTGCTTGTAAGAAAAATTTTTTTTATTGGGAAAAAACTGGAAAAATCCAGAAAAATCTGTTTATTTGCTGTTTTTTGACTCCATTTGCAACATTTTAGGTAGTCTAGCATGGGTGAGGTAGTCTTTGTGTAAAATCGAGCATCTTTCTTCGTTAATGATATGAACCTTAATAACTATGGAACTCCGAGATCTTGAATCAGTCCAAAGTTGAGACGAAATAAAATAGTTCTGTTGGAAACATTTATTTTAAAACAAATTAATGAATTTTCTCTTATTTCTAAATTGGAAATCGATTTCTTGTAATCAATTTATTAAAAAGTAAGACTTAAAATAATAAGGAAAAATTTATTCGGCTGAATTTATTAAAACTTAAATACTTTAGAGATCCTTGCAAATATGTTACTGTATTAATATTTTGTTGAGTTGTGTAAGATCTTTTTTGTTATTAAAGTAATGATTTTTCGATAAAATTAGATTCAGTATCATTAAAAAAACTAAAGTTTTAATTCCTGCTTTTGTAAAATATATCATAACTTTTTTTTAAATTTCCGTTACATTCATGTAAAAAATTTTTTATCATAAACTGCTGTCGATAGAAGTATTTTAATTTATTTAATTTAATTTTATAAATTTTTAAATTAAAATTACATAAAAATAGGATTTAAATTATTCAAAAAAAGAAGTCTTTTAATTCTTAAATTAAAATGTTTATGTGTATGAATGAAATTTAAGACAAATATCGAATTTTCAAAGTACCAAAAAATAAAAATTTATCGAATTTTAGGATTTTTTTTTCTGGTCTAGACGGTTTAGTGTATAGCATATATTTATTGAATAGTATATCAGTATATAGGTTATATCCAGTATAATAAATAAATTCCCCTACACGAAGAATTGTCTATCAGAAATCTAGGTTAATAGCATAGAGTTATATAAAAACTTACGTTTTCTTATCATATTATAGGTCAGGGATGGGCAAACTTTTTAGGTCGAGGGCCAAAACTCGAAAAAGAAAAGTTAGGTGCGCCAAGTAAAAATTTCTAAAATAAAGAAACAATATACAAGTCTTAATTTAAATATTTAATGAGATGAATAAAATTGCGATTTCATTTTTTAAAGTTCCTTATATTAAGGTTCGAAGTGAGGTGTACTTATTTTAAGGAACGAGGCTATATGCTTATCTGTTAGTCTACTTCTGAAATTATTTTTTCTAAGGTTCATAGTTGAAAACACTTGTTCACAGATATAAGATGAATCAAACATGGCGCTGATTTTCTGTGGTTCAGTTAATTTGGGAAACAAGCTTTTGGTAATGATTTTTAAAACTCTAACTTTGGCACGGTTAGAAACAACTGCTTCAGATGATTGTAGATGATGATTCAGATTCAAGCTGCAAATCTGACCTCACTGTTTTACAACACAATTTACGTTAAAAGGCATGGTAAAAATATCTAATTCTATTTGAATGGAACTAAAATATTGATACCTGAAACTAAAAATGAAGTTTTTTCAAGCCATCCTCATAATTCTTTAGCTTTTCCTTATATACTGGGGGTATTGAATTTAACGTCGAGAAATGAGACAAGTCTTTCTTATCGGCAAATAAATTAAGCTTCAGTTTAAAAGCTTAGAGATGGCCCAGATATCATCAATGAAATGATTTTTCCATTGCATCTTAACATTCAAGTTGTTCATATGAAAAAGAAGATCTGTGAGAAATGCCTTTCTGTATTTTCTAATGTAGAATGGATGTATATTGTTTATATTCGCAACGCATCGGCAAGTTAAAATTCTATCCGTGGGCCGGATAAAACCTTCTGGCAGGCCACAGTTGACCCGCGGGCCGTAGTTTGCCCATCCCTGTCATAGGTAATACCTCAATCAAAAGAATTTTTCTCTATTTCACATTCGAGTACAATTGGTCCTCTTACAGTTATGTAAATGTAGAACATACACTGCCCTAATTTGAGGATTATTTTGTAACTGCTTTTTGCTATAGCTTAAAAATATTGAGTGAAATTAAACAAAAGTTTTGTAGCAATTTTTAATTAATTCAACATAATAATTTTAAAATTGAACAGAAAATAAATCGTTAAAAATTGCGCAAAAATAAAACTTTTTTTTTTCAAAATTTTGTTGGGAATTATAGTTAGCAACTAGTGAAATTGAATATCTTCAAACAATTATACTGCAAAATTAGGAAAAAATATTTTTTTCTGCGCAAGGGGGAAAGAACTACTTTAAAAACGTATTTTAAATGTCTTTTTTTTTTTTTTTTTTTAAATTTTAGCATGCTTGTTGCTAATGAAAAATTGCTCCTAAAACTTTTATTTTAGTGAATATTTTTGCTGTTTTAGGAAAAAAATCGTAGGACATATAAAAGTTTTTATTTATTTATTTATTTTATAAAAATGTCTATATTTTCATAATATTTAAGCTTAGCTTCCGAAATTTTTTGCAATTCTTACAAATAATGACAAAGTGTCCTTTGAGTTAATAAATTTATTGTTACATTTTCTGAAATAAGTTGTTATAATACTTGTTTTCGCTCATAACTTATTGCCAGCCCATTAGACCACCTCTGAAGTTTTTAAAATTTGTTACACTCTTGAAATTTATAAAATAATCTTCTAGGTATTTTTTGAGGAATTAAAAAAAAAAAAGGTCAAAAACTGATAGTGTCTTATTTATTATTGCACGGTAGTGTATATTTAAATTTTCTTAGTTTTATTTCATAGCTGTTTTATTTGTTATAAAATAGTGCCTTGATGAACACAACTGTTCCATCTATATTTTAGAAACATTGATAATAATTTTTTTTCATAAACACCACGCTTCGCTAGTTTTAAAATTTTTGTCAAAAGGTTAATATTTGAAAATATTGATTCATAAAATATTATCCTAATTCATCGAGGGATGGGGGAAAACTTTGAGTGATGAACACCTGTGATTTTGGATCGGAAAGGATTCTCCCGAAACGACAATTGTGCAGGCAATCACATTTTAATGCTTCACCGACGTACCTACATGGGTGCCACTCTAAACAAATTTCATGACAGAACTTATTTTTGGACTAATTAACACAATCTAGAGTTGCTTACCAGAAATTTATAGCCCACTGACTCTAAAATGTATCTTTCCATAATAATGGCACATATCAATGATTTATTTTTTTTCCATTTTGTTACTTTTCACAGTAAACAAGATAAAAATAATAGTTAAGATCTTTTTGCACCAATCACTGGATAATAAACCATAAATTGTTTGTGACGCTATTCATACGGCCACTTTTTTTGCTTTCTCGCCTTATCTTTCAATATATGTTTGATCTATATTTCTTAGCATATGTATATATTTTTAGAAATTTTGACACCTATCCATTTACTTGAAATTACTACCAAAGTTTTCTTGTGATCCAAGAATATATGAAAAATCATTAAAGTGTCCGCCTAATGACCCCCTCAAATGCAGCATTTAATATTAACTAGAAAGCAAATGAGAATAAGGCCTAGAGCTGAAATAGACAATAGCTTATTACGTCAAAAGTAGGCCAAAACGAATTTTCCCCTCCCTTCTTATATCTAATTTGCAACACTATTGATTTTAGCGTCAACTGTGCTAATACTTTAGGCAGACACGCACAAATTAAAATTTTTTTAAAGATGTTTAATCTATATTTCTTAGCATATGTATATATTTTTAGAAAATTTGACACCTAACCCGATGATCTTTTGACTTGATGACTTGAAATTAAAGTTCTCTTGTGAATCAAAAAAATATTAAAAATCACTATAGTGTCCGCCAAATGACCCCCTCAAATGCAGCATTTAATATTAATTAGAATGCAAAGGATAACAATGCCGAAAAATGAAATAGACTTTAGCGTACTTTAAAGTAGGTCAAAAGCGAATTTGCCCCACATTCTCATTTCAAATTTGCATCATTATACTCGTATCTAAGGTGAGACGGACAAATAAAAAATTTTTTTAAACATGTTCAATCTATATTTCTTAGCATATGTATATATTTTTAGAAATTTTGACACCTGTCCAATCACTTGAAATTAATACCGAAGCTCTCTTGTAAACCAAAAAAATCATTAAAGTGTCCGGCAAAAGACCCCCTCAAATACAGCATGTAATATTAAACAAAAAGCAAAGGAGAACAATCCCTGTAATTGAAATAGACAAATGTGTACTTCAAAAGTAGGCCATAATGAATTTTCTCAACCCTCCTTATGTCTTATTTTCTTCACTATCGATTTTAGCGACACCTACGGTAATAATCTAGGGTAACACAGACAAAATAAAAAATTTTCTCAGATGTTTAATAATTATTTGCTCACCATATGTATATGAAAAATAAAAGCAAAATATTTAATAAAAAAAGAAGTTGAATTTTGCTTTTTTATCTTTTTAAGAAAATCTTGACGCCGATATTTAATTGTATTGAATAATTTCTTTAAAATATTATATTTTTATAAATTCTTTCATTTTGCAATTAATATATATCACATATGTTAATGGATTTTAAAAAATATTAAATTGCTCTTCATATTACTCAAGTGCTTAACTGTAAAATCTACATATAAGTGGAACTGATTGCGCATGCGTGAATCTGATTTATTTAAATTAGCGTTTTTGTTTATATTAGCACTTTCTCTACATTTAAGTCTAAAATAGAATACTCACTGCATGTGTCACACATGTTCCATTGCAACATGTAGTTTCTTAGCATTCACACGTATTTCTCTGGCAATCGATTGCAGCATAAATGCCTTGCGAGGAATTTATATGATTGAATAAGAACAGTGTTTCCCAAAGTGTGGTACCCGTACCCCTGGAGGTACGGGAACAGTTTAGCGAGGGTACGCGTTATGCGAAATATATTGCAACAAACGAAATTTTCAATTTTTTTTATTTAAAAACAAATCTAGCCAAAAAATTTAAAATAATGTATTTTTAGATAGGCCATTTTTTTGCAGTTAATAAAAAGTGGTGTCAACAGCCAGTTGTGATTTTTTACTTTTGTGCATTTTTTATAGTAAAAAATACAGTGTTTTTTTTTTATTAGGGTAACACAGCGTTAGGAAAAATTGGTCTAATAATAATAACTAGAAGATGTGAGTGAGAATTTAAGTGGTTTAATATATATATCCGCGTAATCTTGCTAACTAGGTTTTCGTTGAATATATTTTAAGCATTTTTATTAAAAGTAGTAAGTGCAAAATTAAGATATCATATATTCAAAGAGAAATTAATATATAATAACGAATTCCGCGTGGGATGCGCTTTCGTGGTGTACGATGGGGGTATTCATATTGGTTGTTATAGATATCTATAATATATATAGACTTAATAACTACTCATCCGTTTTTCAAGCAGAATTATGGACGATTCTTCAGGCAACCCAAGTAGCACCTGATATTAGATATTACCAGAAAATCGGCAAAATCTAACGTTATCCTGCACAACTTCTAAGATTAGAAAGATACAAGAGGTCGCTGTTTGCTCAGCATCGTATAATATTAGTTTCTATGCAAACTAAGATTATCTAGCGTTCGCCATAGTATTGTTTTTAACGCTTTATAATATTAGATTTTGTATTTTCGGATATTATCTTGCTTTGCTCTTCATTTTTGGAGTAAGCAAGAGGAGGATTTGGATGGTAGTAGAATAATTCGGCTATATAATTTTACTTAATTTTCTGTATTGCTGTGAAGCAGTAAAACATAGAACAATAGTTTTATAATGTCATTCCATGCATTATTACATAGCAATGCAGAAATACTAAATAAAATTATTTTAGCGAACTCTGCTACCATCCATTTTCCTCCCTCTTACTCCAAAGTATATCTTATGTTCTGCTGATTTTTTTGAATATTTCAAATTTATTTAAGAAATAATACTATATCACAACTTTTATTGATATTTTTTTCCTTTCTTCATGCAAGGGGTTTTCTGACAAATTTTATATCATTAATAATTTTCAAGTTTTTAATTTTAAAATGTACTCTTAATTTTTTTTTAAACGAATGAGCTTATTTTATCAAAATCTCAATTGAATTTGTTAGTTTGTAATATATATACATTTTTTTTTTTTAAATGTGTAACTTAAGCCATTTGCAATTTCACAACTATCATTCATTATTTATATTCTGAAATTGTAAATTAAGAAAACAACACCACATAATTGCTAAGTTAAATTTACATTTGAATTGAGTCGAAAATTTAGCTTAACTTTTTTTTCTACTATATAACTAAGTCATTCATTTCCAAAAATATTATAATAAAATTATATCTCGAATTTTTAAACTGTAATTTTTTGTAATAACTGAAACAATGAAGAAAATGAAAAAATATTCAAATTACTTACTTGCATAAATTATTTCACTTCTATCACTGAAATTAAAGAGAGAACTACTTACGTAACTTTATCCTTTTAGAATCTGAAATTTTACTTACAAAACACTTGAAACAAAACCTAAAGGCATCTGTAGAAATATTTTCAGGGAGTGAAAACAAAAAAAAGCCTTTATGAATTTCTATTAAAAAAATTTGCAATTATTTTTTGTAATGTAAAAATAATTTTACATTGGGACATCAAAAATTTTTAGCGATTCAATAATTAAAGTACTATGTACTTTTATTTACTTAAAGTTTATATAACATTTAAATGTCAAAACCAAAAAAAATTAGTAAATATTGTATTTTATAAGAATTAAATTTGCACAAACATTTAATTGCATACAAGAATGAGACGAAAAAACATAATACTTTTTTACGATAAGTTGCTTTTATATTGATCCAAATTTGACTACCATCAGTTACTTTAGAAAAACCTTGCTATCACAAAATATTCTTTAATAATATTCTTTATAATATAAGCAATATTCTTTTCTAAATTGATTAGGAATTTTTATCATAATATAAATGTTATTCAGTCAAAAGAACTTTTTACGACTATAATTATTTTACAATTATATTATTTTAAACATGATAAAAATAAAAAAGCAGAAATTTTTGTCTCAAATTTTAAATGAATAAGAATAATTATGTTAAAATTTCCAAAATTAGAATAATAAACACAATGTTGATAATGAAAATCCTCAAGAGTTTGAGTTATACTTTAAAATCAGCATTTAAAAAAAAAATTGCTTCCGATATCATCACAGAAATTAAATGGAACAATACTTACGTAGCTTTATTCTTTAAGTATCTGAAATTTTATTGAACAAAACCCAAACACAACGTGGAAATTTTTCCAGGGAGTGAAACCAGGAAAGCAACTAATATTATGAAAATTGCTATTATTTTTTGTAATGTAAAAACTACTTTTAGGGGTACATCAGAAATTATCATCAATTCGACAATTATTTAAAGGTGTTATGTACTAAACCAACAATCTTTGCAAACAATTTACTGATTATAGATTATGCGTTATGACATAAATAGGTTTAGAAAAAAGTAGGTGTAATATGTAAACATTTTAAACAGAGCTTTTCAGAAAATAAATTTAAAAAAATTAAGCAGGCGCTAGAGTCAATTTTCTGGTATTGATCATTTAGCCATAAAAAAAATATTATGTATTTAAAAACCTGCTTTGCAAAGAACCTTACTGATGAAAACTTAAACAAGATTCTACTCTACGTTGGTTTAAATTTTTTGCTTTAACAATAATGTAAATAAATGTTCAGCTAAATTTTTAATATTAAGCCAAAGAAATTTTTACTATTATCATTATTTTAAACATCATAAAAATATATATATACACTTCTTATCTCAAATTTGAACTAAATAATTCAAAATTAAAATAAAAATACAATGCTAGTAGTATAAATGCCCATAAGCTTAGAGTTACTGTTTAACAATGATGTTAAAATAAAATTGTTTCCGATTTTTGAAAATTTAAAAGAAACCGAATTTTATCTACATCTAATTTCAAAATGCTTAAACATTACTATCATGACTATAAAAAAATTTCTAACATTATATCTTATTAAGTTTTATTAATGAACACATATCTGCCTATCCCATTTTTTAAAATTTCGAAGACTTATTACAAAAATGCAGTATAAATAACACAATGCAGTAGTTAAGAATAAAAAAATTAATCAAACCAAATCATGACAAACATTATTTCACAATTTTATTATATTATTTTAAAACAAAACACAATATAAACTTCACTCAACTATTAAAGCAATATATTCTTACCGTCATTGTTTAATATAAACATAATCCTTAAGAACACATATTTGTCATTAAAGAAAAATAATTTTTATTTTTAATGCAAAAAGCAACAGTTCCGACTATGTGTTATCATTTTAATTATTATTTTTAAATAGAAAGAATTCCAAAACTTTGCAGTCATTTATTTCATGCAGTTCAAAGTTCTTTTCCCTTCACTTGCAACTTCTTGCTTATGTGCAACTATATTTCAGACCAATAAACTGATGAATTGTTGCTTGATTGAAAGATTTTATAAAATTGTCAGCAACAGTAAACAACGTGTAACACACAGCAGCGATAAATCACACAGAGATACATCTTTCGTCAAACTTCTACACAACAAGAGGAATTTCAGCTCCGGCAGATTTAATGAAAATCGAACAGCATATACACAGCAGTTGTTTTGTTTTCTGCCAGGATCGAAGTTACGGGCCCTCGTCTTCTACCAGTATGTCATTCTTCATTTGCATTATCCAGCAGCCTCAGACGAAGCTAAAATTATAAGAGAAGAAGAGTTAAACTTTACACTGAAAACACTAAATTTAAAACTCTACATTACTTTACATTGAAAACATTAAATTAGTACATTTAAAACTATTAAGCATTGAATATTTCTTTAAAACTTAAATCATTTAAAATAAATTTTAATAGGTCTAAAATTTAATAGGTAGATTTCAGTAGCAATACCTGCACCAAAAAATCTTAGAATCACTGCTCAAGAATCGAAAAACATTTCATTTATAACCACTCTCAAGTAATAATTTTATTCATTCTTAATTATTTTTTATTTTAAAAAAAGAAGAAATTGTAGTTCAAAATCCTTAAGCCCTTTTTAATTGAAGTGAATATTCAAGTATATATACAGATACAAAAATATATCAAATTCAATGATTTTAAATTTTTTTTTTAAAGATAAAGTACAATGATACTTAACTATCAAAATATTTTTGTACATTGTATAAGCTTATAGAGCCAATAGGAAATATTCACACTTTTATTAAGAACTTCCTAAATAAAAATTTTAACACCTTTTCAGCACTGCTCTTCATTTAACGTAAACACAACTTTGAATAAACCATATTGTTGCTAATTTTTTAACCATTTGCTATCATTTATAAATTAATATAATTAATCATGTATCAAAAACATGCAAATCTGTCTATACTCAAGAAATGAAAATCAAAATGTTTAACTCATTATTTTACAATATATTAAACAGGAAATTTAAATAATGTAACAATAGTCTTCTTCTTGTGAATAAAATTTCAAACATTCTAAAATGTACCTAAGGGTTTTAACTAAAAAGTAGCCGATTAATTAATAATTATTTTAACATGGCAAACTTCTTTACTAAATATTATTTTTTATCTTTTACATTGTTGCAGTGAAAAAAAGAAAGATTACTAAAATGCCTTAAAGTTCTGAGACCTATACTCATCTGGGACATGAATTGTATAGTTGCAGTCAAATCACACTTTTTGGGGACTGATGATTTTAAATACAGATTTTTTTTTAAAATTTAAAATACAATGAAAAAAATATGAGCATGTTTAAAAATATTATTACAATGAAAAATTAATAAAAATACTGTGAAAAGAATTAAATTTTTTTTTTTTTATCATAACACAACTAACTTTATGAACAGAATAAAAACAAACTTTTAAGACATACAGATTTAAACAATAAAAGAAAAATATTTTTTAGAAGAAAAATATTGGATTATTTTCTTTCCTTAAAAAAAAACTATTATTTGAACTGAATCATATCAAGAAATTATTAATAAAAATACATTAAAAGTTTTTTTAACAGATAAAAGCTATATTTATTAACTTCTAATCAACATAGTAAAAACACATATTTAAAAAATATAACTTCACTACTCCAAGTTAATAAATAATTTATTGAATGTATTAAATAAATTTTACAGTTAGATAAAATAAAGTAGTGAATTAATCTTTAATATAAAGTAAAATGAATTAGCGCCAGTTAAGACAAATTAAAAAAAAAAAAAAAAAAAAATCAAAAATTAAAAAAAAAAAAAAAAAAAATTTAAAACACTAAAACAAATAATATTCTTAGTAGCACTTCTAGTTAATTGATCTGATTTTATAAATATTTACATAAATTACTAAAAATATTTGCAGTAGGTAATTTGTATTTCACTATAATTATGTAGTATACAAAACATGCTCTACTTCTGTAATATTAGGAGAAAGAATTTATCACAGAATTAAAAACTTAGAACTTAAAAACAAAAAAGTTTAAGGGTAAAAAGAAAATAATTTAGTTCTTGTACTTATCAAGAATGTATCTAGTTCTTTTATTTACTGTTTAAATCTATGTTGCAAATTGAATGATAAAAATGCATAGTAAAAAATCGGTATAAGAGAGAGTTCAGAGTACAAGTTTTCTATGTCTAGATGAGAAATGCAAATTTACCTTTCAGAAAGAAAAGACTCAGAAACAATCTTATGGCAATGAAAAGGTGGAATTTTAGTTGAATCATTCTGAAATCCATTCGCTTTGCATCCTACATCTTCATCATACTGAAAATTGAAAATTTATTCTAATTAAAATTAAGCTATTTAAAAACAAGCATTAGTTTCAGATATTAAAAAATTAATAGCTATATTTAGCATCAAGCAATTTTGACTCTTTTTTTTTAAAGCTAAAGAAAATCTGACACATTGTTATATTTGAAAAAAAAAAAAAAAAAAGAGAGACAATTCTAGTAAAATTATTCAAGTGAAACCAAGCGTAATTAAGTATTGAGATTAAATTAGCCAGTAGTCAAAATGATCAAGAACCAAATTAGGGTACACAGTTTAAATGCGAAGTTATGTCAGTACTATCCCCTGTGGCAGAATTTTTTTCTGACTTTCTGTGACATACCTTTTTAACACTAATATCTTTCTGCAAGATATTTAACAACAACAAATATACAAACTTCAAAAAAAATTATAACTATAACTTCAAAAATAAATTAAATAACTTAAATAAATAAATAAAAATTGGATCAAATAAAATGATTTTTTTAATTGAATATGTGATTTTTCTTTATTCTTATATAATGGGCCATATTCTCGTCTTTTGTAGAGAGATAACACACTAATTATTTTCCTTTTCGCATTTTATAATTCATCATCATATTAAAAGAATAAAATCATAATATCTGTTGCAGTAACTGCCGATAAAAAAGATAGATAACAAAATCATGCGAATCCGACTCTTCAAAAAGGGGTTACTAAATGCGTGTTTTCATTTCGAGATTCAGTTGTTCTGACGGATTTTAAAAAACTATGTGGAAATCAGTAGTAATAACTGCATGAAAAATTGGAACAAACATTTCCACTGAAAAGAAAACTAAAATTTCTACTTCATCATTCTTTATCTTTTATTATTCTCCAATGAGAATAGAAAAGTCACAAGTATTTTTTTTCCCATTCCAAAACCTGAGAAAGGCATCTTTTGAATATAATTCTGAAGTAAAGATAAAATCTTTCGAAAATTTCAGCAGAAAAGAAAAGCAAAACTTTTTATTTCTCAAAGGAAAAATACTTCTGCAAGAACTCAGTAACGTTCTGCAACAATGTCGCCACAATTCTGGCTCACAACACTGCTTCATTCAAAAAGCAGCACAAAGAAAAAGTAGCAACTAATTTTAGTTTTGTACTGCTACTTATAGTGTGCTACATCTGACTACTGGTTTATAGGTATATAATGGAAAAAATTAAAGAGGTTTCCCTCTTCTCGCTTTGCCTATTAACTCATGGCAGAAGAATAAAAGTTTTTCCCTTTTTTTATGCCCGTTTTGCATTAATCCTATAAAATATTATATAAATTGTCACAAGAATTGTGTTAATAAGTAATAGGATTATATAACAAATATTATCTCATAAGTAATTTTTCAGCTTTAAAACATGACTATTTCATGTAACAAAGAATAAAGCACTTTTACACAAATACTTTTCAGTAGTAAATACAAGACATAAGATAAAATCGATAACAAATTAAAATATTTTTTAAATACTGCTTTATGGGAGAAAAAAAGCATCAAATATAAGGCTACATAATAATTTACAGTAATTTTTAAAACATAATTCATACATCATATCATTGTTTGAATTATCTTGGAAAAAACTGAATTATCTTTGAAATCTTACAAGTTTAAATTGAATAACATTTAAGTATTGCAAACAGACGCAATGAATATAAATAAAAAACAAAGCTGAGCATAGAAACTCAATCTAAATTGACAAACACTTATAACTTACAAAAAACTAATAAAGGAATTAATTTACTAATAAGCAAACTTTTTAAAATCTAAATTGCTTGCACCTAACTTTAATCTTTATCGATCTATGAAATTAAAATTTTATTTGAATAGTTTTGACACATTTTGAAAGTTGAATGACTGAAAAATTTCAGCAATAGGGTTATTTTTTCAACATACTCAGAAATATATAAATTAAAAAAAGAATATTAGATAAAATTAAAAAAGAGCAGAATATCCAGTCTCATGGCTGAATAACATGATTGGCTATTTTAAACATTAGGCCAAAAATTACATACAATAAAAGCTTTTGATTCTTGCTTTTAATTTCTTTTGCTTTATGTGCAAACATGAAAAATAGAAATTTATATCATAAAAGAAGACTATTTAAGAAGATAAAAAATCAGCTTGGATTCTAGCAATAATTTCACGCATGATAATACCAAAGGAAAATACATCAGCCTAAAATAAAATGTCTTTTAAAATCTAATTTATACTTTCATTTATTAGACAAAAAAGATGGTTCACTGTTATCTTTTATGTAAGAGAGAAATCTGAAATCAAAAATTTAAAAACAAATTGCATATTTTTTTTTAACAACTGCTAATGAAACAAAATTTTCTTAGAATATTTAACAAAATTATGTAATTAGAAAATTTTGTTACCATTTTTCAAAAGAAGTTTATAATTTTTTTCAAAAACAAAACAGTAATGTCAGTTTATTATCATAATAATAATAATAATATGGACTACACTTTATTTATTTACACATTAAACTTTATTGCTATTCACAGGCAAACCACCAAGCCATCTATCTTTCAAAGGCTATAAATGTCGCTAAAATCACAAGCATTGGCAACACATTTGTCACCTAGAAATATGTTCCGAATTTGCAAAATAGTAACAAAAAATAGATGTTTGCATTTGATCCCATGTATTTTAAAAAACTTTGCTGTGCAAATTTTATTGTTCAATGTGTAATGCGTGGTATTCAAATGGAATAAGAGAACGTATCTGGTACAAAATTTTTTAAATTTAAACGATGAAAATATGTTATTTTACATGTTGTGCTGTGCTTTGCATTCATGTACTGACCTTGAACCTTTACTATGAACAGACTTTGACCTTTTTATTCATGAATTATTAATAAATAAAATAATATTTTTTGTTCTTTTAGAATTGACTTTAAAATTTTATAATTAAGTTATTCAAAACTATATAATTTTTAATCTAGTATTCTGCTAGTTTTTACTTTCTCTATTTTCCTCATTTACTTATTTGATCTCAGTATTTTAACGTCTAAGTTTAATCTATTTTTAGCTTTCTTATACTTAATTTTAATAAATAGAGGGCAATAATTTTTGATGAGTAAATTGTACAGATTGATTTTTTTCTCAAGTTTGTCCATCATTAAAATTTTTTTTAAAAACTTAATGAATACCTAGGTGGTCCTTTTGGACCATTAAATTTTCATTGCTGGTGTGAACCCTAAATATCTAGTACTCTTCTTTCTTAACTACCATACCACATAATTACCAAGATGGAGCTCCAAGCAGAACTCGAACCTGTGCCAACAAAACACTTTGGGGTCTTAACCTTTTTTTTTTCATTTTTACTTTCCAAAAAGGCAAGTGAAGGCACACAGAAGCACCTAAAATAGAACTTTAGAAAACTACAAAAGGGCAAAAACAGAGTGACCAATAAAACATCGGGTAAGTAGTGTTCAATATCTTTTCATTTAGCAAAGAAAAACCGTTTCAGGTAATTATATATCAATAAACTTTTATAATTACAGTGGCTCCCAAAAGTATTTGTTTTTTTTAACTTTTATTGACATAGGAAATATAAATTTATTAATTAAAATGAATATTTCATGATGGGTATTTGATAATAAGATGTAAAATCACTTCTTAGCAAAACTGCATGGAATATTTAAAGCAAAAGTTAGTTTTTAAGATATCAATAATCAAACAGTAACAAAAACTTTACGCAACGAAAGTCATTGTACAGTTAAAGGTTTTCGGTATTTCAGAATAAAATTTATCGTCAATTGCTTTAATTTTTTTATTTAATTATTTTTCATATAATTATTTATTTATTTATTTGCAATTTAGTATCAAACTTATGATAGCAAAATTATATTTTAATTTTTGCTTAATTCCGTAATATTTTATTTTATCATTTAAAAATGGCTTGTGGTCGTAATAAAACAATAGACCAAATTTGATTATTTTTCATCATAAGAGGTAAATCAGTACAAAATATGTTAAATTAGCTTATTGTATTCAACTGCACTGTGCAATAAAAATGCTTAAAAGAAGAACTTCATATCAGATATTAAAATTATAAAATTTGTGGAAAATTCATAAATTCGCAATTGAGTGTTGTAAAAGTTTATGTAAAAATTTTTTAAAAATATTCTGCACTAATTTCCTATGACAAAAAAAAAAAAAAAAAAAAAACTAGTAACATGCATTTAAAAACGTATAAAAGCTATTGTATATGAGAAGAAAACTCTACTAAATGTTAATTTAATGAAAAATTAGATCATTTACTAATAGACAAAAGTTTTTTTTTTTTTTTTTAAAATGCACAATGACTTTTGCGGAATATAGTTTTTGTCACTTTTTGATGATTGATTTCTTAAAAATAAACTTTTCCTTTGTTTTTAAAATATTTCATACAGTTTCGTTAAGATTGGAATACATTTTTTATAATTAAATATCCATTCTGAAATATTCATTTTAATTAATGGTTAGTCTTATTTCTTTGAAAGTCATAAGTGCACCAACACATTTGTGAGTCACTGCAAATACATTTCAATATAAAGCTGTACTGTATACTGCATTATACTGTATTTTGCTCTTTATAAAATTCATTGATCATATATTTTTTTAAACCAATATCTCAAGTCAAATTTTTAAATAATTTTGTTTTGAATTAGCATTATTATTTTAAGAGATTCAGTATACAAAAATAAGTGTCTCAAATGTAAAATTGTCAATTTTTTGTTCTATACTCTATTGAAAAAAAAAATAGATAAAACTCTTTACATTTTATACTTTTGTGATTTTTTTTCTTATTTGAAATAAAAACATTTAAAGAATTCCAATCTAAACACACAGTTTTTTAGTTTAGCATAGTTAATTGTTTTTGTTTTAACAACTAGAATCTTGAACAGCACATAACTAAAACACTAAGTTGCATTTTCCTTCTTCGGACTAAACACATATAAAATTAAACAAATTTATATTTTATGTTTATACATCATTTAATATGTTTCCTATGTATTCTCTAGTCTTTGTCAGCTTTTTAGGGTAAAAGGAGGCATAGTTTTGAAAATATCATTCCTGGAATGCAAGCAACATTTACGAACTTTTGATATAGTGATAACTAAGGCCCGGATTTTGATGACATTTGCATTTTTGGACATTTTTTGTCCTTAAGAGCATTTTTTTAGATTTATAGGGCATTTTTCTTTAAATTTTGGGGCATATTTTGCATTTTAAAGCATTTTTTAAATTTTTTGTTAATTTTTTCCAATTTTTATTATTTTTTATCATTTTTCATTATTACACTGGCTTCCAAACAATGAAGAAAATCTCTAGGATATTAACAGGTGAAGCAACATCTTTTCAAATTGAAGAAGAATTGTCAGCAAGTGAGACCGTCTTTTTCAAGTACGCACCAATAACATCAGTAGACGTTGAAAGAGGCTTCTTCAGGTATAAAAATTAACTTTCAGACAAGAAACGCTTGTTTACAATTCAAAATATTAAAAAAAAATTAATAATCCAATGTAATTCTGATATTTAGTAATATTATGAGATGGAAGTTATTATATTCATTAAAGTTTCTATACAAAATGAAAATGTTTTGGAGTCAATATATTTTCCTTTATTTTTTGTTATTTCAGGATATAAAACTTATTTTTCAAACTTTAATGAACGTAGAACAAGTATTGCATTGCTTTATATTTTTTGAAATGACTCATAATAATTTTAAAGAGTAAAAAATTGTTTTAGTTCAATATTTTTACTTTATTTAAGTCATGTCATAAGGCGTTTTTAGCGCAATTTTCGCATTTTAAGGGCATTTTTTGCACTTTTAAAGGGCATTTTTGGCACTTTTTAAGGGCATTATGTGAGAGTTTTTAGGTCATTAAAATCCAGGCTCTAGTGATAACTATACAATTCGAATTTTGAATTAAAAGTCAAATATTTACCAACAGAACAGTAGAATTAAATATTAATATATAGTTAGTTCTAAATTTTTTTTTTAAAAATTAAAATATGTTATAAAAGGTTAAAATGAAATAGAAAAGATTAGCATTAATGCAACAACAAACATTGCTGTTCAGAGATTATAAAGAAATGTGTGATTAGTTTGTTTGCTGAGAAAAAATAATTTACAGATTTCTTTGAATGGTAACACAAAAGCTTTCAGAAAAAGAGTGCATTATAAAATCTATTATTATTAAATTATAACCAACTAATTTTTGGAGAATTTTATTAAGTTAAAAATACAAAATAATTTTGACTCATTCTGTCGAAATAGAAAAAAACTACCACCAAAGCATTGGAACAAACTTGAGCCATTAATGGATTCTATCCAAGGACAGAATTTTAAAACAGAAGCAAATATCCTAACCACGTCTAGCACAATCTTTGCCTTTCTTAAATTACAGTCCCATAGTCTCCATAGAGATCAAAGGTTTCTACATTTGTTTAGAAACCATGTGAGAATTTTATGTGACATTCTAGTTTAACAGGGTTATAATGGAGCAAATCTTGATGCAAGCAAGGTATAGCTAAGTTGATAACATTTTAACTGTTTGGAGATATATTTCCATCAAAAAATGTGGGTATAATGGATGAAATAATTTAAATTAAGAAAATTAGTAAATAATTTAAATTAGTGAAATTAAAAAAACATCGAAGAAAAAATTTCCAGCTTTTCTTTAAAGTTCCCTGATTTTTCCAGGTTTTTTCCAGTATAGAAAAAATTACCTGATAATTCCAGGTTTTCAAGGTGGACGGCCACCCTGATAAATTATTTTGAAGTAGGGTTGCAATAATTTTGAAACAAAAGCACGATAAATATGCACATTTGTTTTCAAAAGCAAAAGCTGCATGAACTAAAAAAAAAAATAAAAAATATTGAATTGAAAATACAAATCTTTCTATCATTCAAACTGATTACTTTAGAAACTGTATTAGTATTCATAGAAAATAGGAAGTTCTTAGTACAAATAAATCAGAAATATCAGGAAAAAAAGCTCAAAATTTTTTTTGTCAGAAATTCAGGACTACAGTCTTTGATATTATTAAACTTTATCATGTATTTAATCATGTACTAAACTTTATTATGTTAAAATTAATGAAAATAGTTTATACTTTATTATAAATTCATTATTATAAAATATTTTTTTGAATTGTTATTGATATAAAACATATATGATATATTGCTCTTTAAATATATTAAAACTTGTATTGATTCAATGGATAAAAAAAAAGAAATGTTTCATAAAATTTAATGAAATACTAATATTATAAATTTTATACAGCTGATAATGATGCTAATGGAATAATGCTTAAAAATATAGCATTTTACATTACAGAAAAGCAAGGGTGAGGGGGAAATCATTATTTAACTTATATTACTAAAATAAAATTTAAATGTTGTGTTTATTTGCCTGCTAAAGGAAGTGGTAAAATAACATTTTTAAAAGCATACTTAAATTATTCAGCTTGTCTTTTTCTCTTTTTACTATTTTGTTAGCATATTTAAGGTAGATATTTTTTGTTTATTGAAAACATTAATTAATATTTAATGAAATAGTTAAACGGTATGAAATACATTGGACTGGTTCACGTAATTTCAATATTATAATATATATATGTATATATATATATATATGTATATATATATGTATATATATATATATGTATATATATATATTATAATATATACATATTATAATATATATATATTATAATATTATATAATATAATATAATATTATAATATATATATGTTTTTTAATATATATATGTTACGGCCGAAGTTCGAAGTCGGCCAATTCGCAATCTGGCCGGCCAGATCGCAAATTGGCCAAGAATGCTGTAAATTAGCTGGCTGGCCAGAGTCCGAAATTTTTCTTGATTTCGAGAATTGGCCGCCCAAATAGCGAATTGGCACAGAAAGATCAGCCAAAGTTGGAAGAAAAATCATTATACCGGGCAAACCGGACAGGGGCACTTGACCTTAACAAAACCTCAGTGTAGGATATACCGGGCAGTGACACTTGACCTTAAAAAAACATCAGTGCAGGACATACTGGGCAAATGTATACCGGGCAGTGGCACTGAACCTTAAAAAAACATCAGTGTAGGGTATACCGGGCAAATGTATACCGGGCAGTGGCACTTAACTAGACCTAGTATGACTAGACCAATGGCGTATGTATGACTAGACAATTAAATAGACAATTTAATAATGATTATTAAATTAATGATTATTTAATAGACAATTTAAAAACTTCTATTTTTTATATTTTTAAATTAGAAGATTTATAAGAATTATTTATATAATTAAAGAAGGCCGCCAAAGTAAAATATTCACTGATTGCTTCAATTATTTCGGACATTGGCTAGCCTTCCTCGGCCACTTCGCGATCTGGCCAGCCAATTCCCGAAATCAAGAAATTTTCGGACTTTAGCCAAGAGGTCCGGCCAATTCGAGATCTGGTCGGTCAGATCGCCAATTGGCTGAACTTCGGGCTTTGGCCATAACATATATATAGTTTAAACCAAGAAAAACATGTTCTATTTTTGATTAAGCTAAAAGAAATAATAATTCCCTTTTTCGCATGTGACTTCAGAGTTTGTCAGGAGTTTTTAGCAAGATGTTCCCTAATTTTTATAAGAGAGCATTTTGACTTTGTGTCACTTGGTATACTTGAATTTGCTATGCATCTTTCTAAATTTAAGAGGAAAAAATCGAAATATCTTGACAGGAATTTTTTTTTTCATATTTAAAACATATATGCTCCATTAAAGCTTGATTTAATAAAATGGTGATGATTTTATTCTCTGAAATTAGCTAATAAAATCAGCCAATTACATAATCCAGTTATTTTATCAGTGTTATTCACCATTTGTAATAAAGAAATAATGTAAAGAAATTTAGAAAAATTTTTTTTCAAGATTTGAAAATCTGTTCCAATGACTTTTGATTAAAAGAAAGATAAGATTATAATAAAATTTATAGCATGCATTTTAAAACTTAATCATGAATAAAAGAAGTCCAAACTAACTTTCTACTGTTTTCATAATCCAACTATGATTTTTTTAAACAAATTTCATTAGAATGATGTTTTTTTATAAAGTTATTAACAAATTACATACAAGTAATATCAAGCATGAACTATTACAAAGAAAAGAAAATACAACTGAACTTGAAGTAAAGGAACAAGAATGTAAATAGCTAAAGAAAGTGCAAATAGCTTCCGTAGCATGCAAGTATCTAGAAAAAATGATTTTTACTTACAACAGATGTAGTTCCACTAGTAACTTCTAGATCTTATAGCTCAGCTAGTTTAATAGAACTTTGGCGGCAGGATAGTAAATTTCCAATAATTCATTACAGTAGCCCCATTCAGTATGGTAATACAGGTTACATCCTGTTAGATACAAAATTACATTTAAATAAGAAAGTTTGTAAATAATTTAATAAAAATTAAAATATCCATTAAAAATGCATTTAAGCAATTAAAAAAAAACATTTAAGCATTTCTATTTAGAAGTAGCAAACAGTGTTCATACTCAGAAAAGTTTTTTCACCGACTTTTCCAAGCAAATTTGCCTACAAATCCAGGATTTATTAATTTATTTATTTTTGAAAAAATTCAATAACATTTTTATTTGATAAAACTGCAAATTAAAATTGCAAATCTAAGTAAGCAAAAAAAGCAGAACATTTAAATTACGTCAATTATGATTATGAATAATGAAGTATCAGAAATATAAATATGACTGAAAGAAAACACAAGACTAAAGGAATTTACTATGCAACAGTTGAAAAAAAATTATAAGTACAAAGTTTTTGCAAAAGAAATACTAAAAATATGCACATAATCTGTATATTATCAATGTTAAATCATATTTAATTAATGTAAGAACATTTTTCAAAAACACATTAAGTAAATAAACTCCAATACATAAGCATCGATTAAAATATTAATTATGGGAAAGATAGCACAAATAAGATTGGGAAACTTAATTGAGCATTACTTAATTTAAAAATAAAACATTTTTAACTCTAAATATTGTATTATCCTGAAAATAATGTTAAGAATGTGTGAAAAATCCATATTTAATTAAAGTTAATCCACAGAAGAGAAGTCGAAAAATAAGTATAAATTGCAATATGTTAAGATTTTCTATTAAAAAAACTTCATTAATAAGATTGATAAATAGATAGAAAAATACAAATTATGATGGCAAAATTGTGAAATTAATAAAAAAAATTTAAAAAAACAAACTTATTTAGTATGATAAAACTTACACAAATATAAGTCAATTAAAGATTTTCATTTAATTGAAGTTCAGCTAAATTATATTAAACTAAATAAAACCAAATTATAATAAACTAAAGATTTATTATAAAAAACTAAAATCACCAAATTAACTAATATAAAACAAAATTAGTAATTAAAAAATTCAATATATTTTATACTTAATTAAAAATAAAATTATAAAATACAAGGAAACTTTATTAATCAAATTAAATAAAAACAAGACTTAAAATTTACGAAATGGAAATGATAGTTAAAAAAAACTAAATATAACATGAATATTACAATCCAGTGCAAGGTAGGATGTAATAAAATCAACTGAGTTTTTTAAAAAAACTTCACCTTAAAATTTATGAATAAGTATTAATTTATTGAGAATGAATTTCATGATGAATAAAGAAAAAAAACAACTTAAACTGCAGTGAAATCTGTATCACTTGTAAAAATAAAAAGCTGCAATCTGCTTTATAAAATAATTGTCTGCTTTTAGTAATAATTAATTGTACGCTTATAATATATAAACAATCTTTTACTTTTGTTTCTTTATAAAATTAAATGATTTTTAAACGAAAGCAGAGGTGATTCAACATTAGGCAAAACTTGCAAATGATACTGCCCTTCTCAGGAATCTAAATTTATTTAGCTACAAATTATTGTTTCTTTAAAAGACATCAAATAAACATAGCAGCTTACAAAAAACGTTTTGTTCTTAATAATCAAAGTCTCATATGAAATTATAAAGCAATTTGTCATAAAATATCAAGGAGAACAAAAATGGCAGTTCCTTAACAACACTCCAGAGTTTAACTGACAACATTCCAGAAACATGTAAGAATAATAGAAGAATCTTATAACATACAACTAATGGTAATGAAATCTAAATCACAAATTAGCAATTTTAAAAACTGTAAAAAATGCTTAATTAGAAATCCAGTAAATTGTTAAGGAACATCATCAAGTTTTCTCCTTTTTTGATTTACATGATTTCAAATAAGGTGCAATTTTTTATAGCACAGTTTTATATAGATTTGTTCAAAAAGTTATTCTTAGAATGAAGATGAATGCTTTTAGGAAAAGGAATGTTTTTCTGTCCTGTCACAATAAGAAGTTAACATTGATTTGAAATTGTAAATTTAACTTATAAATTACAATTTTGTCTGTCAGATTAAAATTTAAATCAGTTTAGGTTGATTGCCGAACGAAAAACAAAGAATCCCTAAAAAATGAATGGATGTGTAATTTATTTGTTCAAAAAGATGACATAATAACAGAGATATACATAGATTACATAACAAGAGAGAATGTAAAAATAACATAGATAATAATAAAAAGCAAGACAAAAAGCAAATCTGCATTTATCCCACATCCTGAAATAAAAGTTTTATTTCTTTTATGTAATTAATTTTTATTGTATTGTGTTATTAACAATACACTGACATATTTAAGAATTACTACCCATAAAAATATATGAGTAATATGACTAAATAAAAAAATGGAAATAATGCAAAAAATAATTAATAAAATTTTAAAAATAAACATAGTACAGTAAAAATCCAAAGCTTGCTAAAAATATTTCATGTTTAATTTCTTTTATCTCTTAAATCTCAGGTTCCACCCTAAGATTTTGATAGTTTCATTCAGTTTTCACAACTTTGTTTCTTGAAGAATCTATACATAAAGACTTACTATCTGAAGGTTTTCATTTAGTTTGGCTCATGACATAAAATAATAAAACATTGTGAAAGGAGCAGATAATTTAAATCAAATTATTAAAACTTTCTATTTAAACTGTAAGTTAAATTACTTCAATTAAAAAATATCAATTTGAATCATTAAATGATATAAATATATAAAATGATTATAATAATTTTGCTTTTAATGGTTGTGTAAAGAGTTAAATATAATTTTTCTAAATCAATTAATTTTCATTAAAAATAATTTTTATTTTCATTTAATACTAGCCGCTTAAGGCGGCCAGCTGTCCGCCAGAGTTTTCCTTGTCTCGCCACAAATGCAATCGAGCTTGGGATGTTGAAGCACGATTTTCTTTTAGCCTTCTTCGACGTTCCTGGGATGTTTCTCGGGTCCTTGCATTTCTGGTTGAGACACGATTATTTTCTAATCTTCTTCCGCGTTCTTCAGATGTTTCATGGGCCCTAGCACTGCTAGTAGAGACACGATCCTCATCCAATCTTCTTTAACGTTTCTCAGGTGTTTCTCGGACCCTAGCACTGCTAATTGAGACACGAACCTCTTCTAATCTTCTTTGATGTTCCTCAGGTGTTTCTCGGGCCATAACACTGCTAGTTGAGACACGATCCTCTTCCAATCTTCTTTGACGTTTCTCTGATACTTCTTGGGCTCTAGAATTGCTTGTCGAAATTCGGTCATGTTCCATCCTTCTTTGAAGTTCCACAGACGTTTCTTGGGCTCTTCTTCTTCTTTGAGAATCTCTTAATATCTTTTTCTTTGACAAAATACAAAGTTTTTTGGAAGGCGGTTCTGCCATGTCAGTAATTGGGTTTTTAAAAAGTCAACGAATACTTTAGAACAACAATTACTATGAAAGCAAATCATGAAACTTCAATATTAAAATCTAAGTGCTTACCTGCAAACTGAAACTTTCTGAAAATAACGAATTACATTTAATAAAAACTGTTAAAATAAAGAGTAGAAAAACCAAAGAGATCCAAGGTAAGTGTGATTGTTCCTTCAAAAACAATTAAATTCCTATTTTATATATTATATAGTTACAACGCTTAAGAAAAAAAAACTAAAATGCTAAATACATGAAAAAAACACGAAAACGAATAAATTTTTTATGGTATCAATTTCTATTTCTATATCGCTACAAAAATTATGGCCTTCGCTTAAGAAAAAAAAATAGAGCGTGGAAAGAAGAAGAAAAACTTATTATAACAATTATGAACAGCGACAAATATATCAAAGCGAAGCGTTCTATTTACGTATCGAATATGTTGCCACATTTTTAATATAAAAGTTAAACTTTTCTCCACTTTGATAAATGTAAACTAATGCGAACCTTACAATTAAATTATTAATTCCTTTGTATATTATTGGTTTAAGTTGTCGAAAATTAATATTTAAATTGTAAGGTTCGCATTAGCATACATTTATAAGAGTGGAGAAAAGTATATGCATTTTTAATAGTTTTTTGAATATGGCTTTTTGAAGCAGAAAAAGCATAGATTTTCTCACAAAATGACTGATAACTAAAAAACTAATCCACATTTTTGAAAAAGAAAAAAAAAAAACTTCTTCATTACGTCAAAACACAATTATGTGCCGAGTTTCGTGCCTGGGCGAGGCTTCTGGGGCGATATATTGTGATTACAGACAGACACACACACAGCCGCGTTTATTATTATGTATAGATTGCAGACGAAATTCTTTAACAGCGAAACAAAAGTAAAAATTCTTTATCTCGTATTTGATGCGTTAAGGGTAATTTGATTTGTCAGCATAAGATGCTCCATTTTTAGTAGTCCAATCAAATTCAATGCTCTTGAAACGTCATATAGTTGTTTCTTTTCCAAGTAGAAATGTTCCCCTTTTTTATCAAAATATGTCACCAAGTCTAGGATTCCAGTAAACCTATCAAATTGTAACCTTTCTTAATAATTCTGGGATATATATCATAAAAGATAGCAGGAATTAAATTTCTGTCGGACGTGTTAAACTTTTAAAAGCTTTTATATTGTTTTGAAAGCATAACTTGTATAATTTCATAGCTTAATAAAACGAAACTATATGCAGTCGCAGATGATTACTTAAATCCTATACAGCAATGGTCTTTCCTTAACTAGCAATGGAGTATAAACATCTTTAATACAGACAAAAATTGAAGTGTGGTCTAGGCAAATAAATAAAGCAGAAATATGGAGTTAAGTGTTGGGTCGGGTGTGATTTCGTCATCGATCTTTTTTTTTTCTTGGCGATTACTACTACGGATTTCGTGATTTTTATATTTTTTTTGATTCAATTATATTTTTTATTATGATTATTATTTACGAAAAGCATAGAAGGAAATATTTAGTGTCCCCCCACCCCTGACAAAATGCGAGAATAACACCAATAATATTAGAATAAAAAATTATTACATGTTCAATAAATAAAAATTATATAGATATATATTTTCTTTGAAAACACAGTGCTTTTGTTATATATGTTACTAATTTAAAATAACAAAAGCATAAGTGTTAAAAGTATCTTGCAAAAAGATATTAGTGCTCGAGAGTTTTGTCGCAGATAGCACGAAAAATTTTTGCCACAGGGACCATTTTACTGTGGAACAGAGAATGGTCGCTTCTGAAAGGCTTAACTGTATTAGATTTTTTCTGAAAGGACATGAACTTTAAACCCTAAATATAGATAGAATTTCAGCTAATGTAAATCACTATTGAAAAATTTCCCTAGAATATGCACATGATAGTTCATTTCTATCTAGAATCTCTTGCGGAAGATTATCTTAATCTAAAATTCCTATAAAAGCAAAAATAATAATTTAATTCTAGCTTGATTTTGCATAAAAATATCAAGTAAGAGAATTATTTTACAAATAACATAGAACTAATTAAATTATTAAAATATCCTTTACACAATGTATAAATAAATATACATACAAATTAAAACTTAATATTAAATAAAAGAAAAAATTTGTGTTTAAATAATATTTTAAATATTGAAAACATTGATCACTAAAAAACCTTTATTATCACAATATTTGTGTTTTGCAAAGTGAAATTACCAGAAATTTTTAACTTCCCACAAAAAGTTGAATTAAAATTACTAATAAGATTTCTTGCAGAAAAGAAGTTATTTAAACTGAACTTTTCTTCATTGTAGTAATATTATCTATAATAAATAATATCAATTATTAATTGCGTAATTCCATGAATAATAAGACATAGTTAATTTTCTCTTTAAATTTAATTCATGTATTTTACATTATTAAAATTTGGTAAGTACAAAGCACAAAAATAATACACCATATATTATTTTTTATTTGGAGATCATACCTTCAGGCAATAAAACTGAATCTTAATGGTTTAAAAGGGTAACACCAAATATGTTAATTACTTAGTGCAGATGATTTTTTAACATACAAAATCAGACATAAAAATGTACTATATCAGACTTGCAACATGTTACCTACTTGGAATCTCAAAATTAAAAACTTCACATATGAAATTAATTTTGAATGGTTTGTTCTGTGCATCATAGTCAACATTTTGACGAGAAAATACCTTCAGGGTTTTTAAGCAAAATGTATCAGTAAAGGATGCCTGTGTAAAAAACATGCACATTTCAACATTAAACTTAAAACAAATTGTGGCATTTTTTGTCCTTTATTCTTTAGAATATTTAAGATAGATTTCACACATGAGTTCATCATTACCATTTTTCCACAATAATTATCATGCATGATACTAAATTGCTTGTTTTCAAACTATTTATGCTTAAATTTTTTTAAGTTTTTTAAATGCCTAATTTTAACAATATTTAATGAAATAAACATTATTTGGGTATTAAGACTTTGAAATACTAAGTAAAAATAAAATAATATGTGTTCTAAATCTGAAAAAAATTCAGACTTTGTTTACATTTATAGGAAAAAAACCTTACAAATTTTTTTTTTTCTGATGTTTTTAGAAGCACGTCATTATTGACTTTAAAACGGCTTACAAAAACTGTATTTTTCAAATTTATACATGATTTATGACAAAGAATTATAAGGACAGTTTTTGACAAATTTATAAAATTAAGCCTTGTTAGCTTTAAAATAAATGTAATTTTTTATGAACAATTGTAGTTTCATAAATATATATATCTTACCTTTATAAAAAATAAAAATTGTACCTTTAGCAAAAATGTAAAAAAATTTAGGAATCACAAAAACTGTATTTTTCAAATTTATACATGATTTATGAGAGAGAATTATAAGGACAGTTTTTGACAAATTTATAAAATTAGGCCTTGTTAGCTTTAAAATAAATGTAATCTTTTATGAACAATTGTAGTTCCACAAATATATATATCTTACCTTTATAAAAAATAAAAACTGTACCTTTAGCAAAAATGTAAAAAATTTAGGAATGAAAAATCACATATTACAATATGTATGCTAGCTGAATAACCATTTTCATAGTAGATGAATAAAAAGAAAATATTCAATGAATCAGTACTGAATAAATTCTATATTTTTTGGAAGTAACAAAAGTTTTATACTCTTTATTGTTTTATGACACATTTTCAGTTAATTTTTACCTTAAAGATCTTAACTAAGTTGCCTTATGTATAGTGGACAAAATAAAAAAGAGCCACCCTGAATAGCTTTTGATTTAATGTGATCAGATCTTCACCTTCTAAGACTCAATCTAATGGCTCGAGGGGGTGATCTCAAATATGTTGATAAATTAATGTAGACGATATTTTAAGTCACATACATAAACATACTTTCTCTGAATAACTATCATGAGTATATCTCTGAATAACTACATTTTGACTATCATGATTTAATTTCTCGTACAACAATCTTAAAAAGAACATACTTGAAACATTTTTGCTTAATCTAAATGAATGATTTTAGTAAAATGAGCAGCTTGTGACAAAGATGGTATATACCAGATGGAGACAAACATATAAAAGAATTTTTCAGTTCAGTAATAATAGTAATATCGGTGAAAAACTTATTCGTTTAGAATTGAGGGTGCTAATTTTAAAAAAATCGCAAAGTTTAACATTTTATAAAAAAAAAAATTTGGTCTTAATTTATATTTAATTTAAAGAGGTTATATTGCTCTGTGTCACCTTAGAAGTAATATTCACTCATTCATGATTAGTATTTTTTCACTTTTGTTAAAATTCCAAGAAACAGATCCTCTTAAATTTGTAAGAATTTATTATTATTATTTTTTTTTAAAATTAAATAATTATGTATTACTGCTACTGACTGAACATCATGCATAAATAAAGCTCTTTATCACACTGTTTGATGGTTTCATATTGAGTGAAACAAGAAATTTTAAACTTATTAAATAAGTCTCATAATGTTCATTTTGAATAAAAAGTAAGAAATTAAATTTTAATAAATTTACTTGCATTTTGATCACTCAAAAAATAAATTTTGATGTCTAAAAACATTTTGTATAATCAGGTAATCAAATCAAATAAATTACGAACAAAAATGCTTTCTTAAGAGTTTAAAACATAGAAATAATTAATCAATGAGGTGAATTTTACATTTATTTGAATCTATTTGGAAAAAATAGGTCATTGAAGTTCCTTCTTAATTCTGAGAAAACATAAACTATCAGTTAATTTTTTCGGTTATACAAATTAACAACATTATTAGTTAAAACTTTTCTGCATTACTAACTTTTAGCAAACAAATAATTAACTTAAACAGCAAATAAATAAATAAAAAAAATAATCCACAACTAAATGCTTAGGGATTTAGTAGTCAAGGGCGAAACATTTTATTAATGTTAAAATCATGTTTTGTTTTTAAAAAATACAGACTTAACATTGCAATTTTTTATTTTCAACCAGATTTTTTTTAAAACTCCTTTCACGTTTTAAGATCAAAATTTTAATAAAACATACAAATACTTATTATCATTTAACAATAAAACTGTGACCAAAATTCTTAATACAAGAAATAATAAGAAAGTTAATATTATTTATTGAATGCAAACTAATTAGCCTAAATGAACCTTAGCCTATTTTACTATGATATATAAAGAAAGAAAGACACCCTCTTTCTCAAACTCGCTGGGTAAACCAAGCAGGCTTGACCACCATAACAACACAAAATCTATATTCACAATTACTTTTAAGAGACAAACAGAAAAATCACAGGAGACTACAGAAGATTCAAATCAATATGTAACATTAATATTGTCAACAAACAACACACTGAAGTTCCTTGAAATAATGAGTTATATGAGAAAAATGCTTGATCTAAAAATAAATCTTTCTTTTCTGATTAATAACTTGCAAAAAATTTTAGAATAGACAAAAAAGAAGGCAGTATAAATATTTCAGATCAATCAAAAAGTAAAATGAAAATTGTGAAATAAAATTGAAAACTTAATTATTATTCATCACAAGCATTCCATGCAACACATTTTTTCTTTTGGCAGTAAGTTGTGACAGCTAAGGAGAGTATAAAAAAATAATCTTTTTTATAATCTAACCTATCATAACCCATACAAATTATTGTTTATCAACTTAAGTTTTTCTATTTAAAATCATTTTATAAAATACTATTGACTTTTAGTTGAAAAGCTTTGCTCAAACGAAATTTTTTTTTGGTCAAATGTATTTGAAAAAGAAGGTTGTTTGATTATAAAAGGAGTTGAAGGTAAAACATGGTATATTTACATATCTTGCAATATAACATTTTCATTTAAATGAGTTATAACATTAAGAACAAAATAATTATATGCTACAGAAATTTAAAAAAAAAAAAATCTGAAACACTGGTGAATAATTTCAGTATTGACTATTCATTTAAAAAATTGCAATAATTTTGAAATTCCAATTTTCTTTTTTTAAAAACTTTTTTCCTTGTGCTTTGAGAGTATAGTGCAAAATTAATAGTCACCACTGATCACAAAGTAACTAAATATAATGAGTGGTGATTAAAATATGGCAGAGTAGCCACATGATCGTCACTATTTTTTTTGTAGAAAATATACTCGGTGCATTTTGTAACTATTTGTCAGCTTTTTTTCATAAGTATGAAATTAATATGAATATTTTATAATATGAATATTTTATAATATTCGGAAAATTACTTTATTTCATGATAGTTTCTTCATTTTACAACTGAACCTTGTAGAGCTGTGATGGCTCAGGAGATTGAACGTTCGCCTTCCAATGAGGTGAACCGGGTTTGAATCACACCAATGGCTGGTCAATACGAATCCGTATCCCACTTGCACCGACCACAATGCTGACGTGAAATATCCTCAGTGGTAGACGGATCACGCATAGGTGTCCCTTTGTTGTCAGGCTAATCGGGAGAGGTTCTCGTGGTCTTACTCTCCATGTAACGCATATGCTGATTAGTTCCATCAAAAAGTCCTCCTTGAAGACAAATTTCTCCTAATACATGATCCAAAAGTCTTCAGGATAGGGTTCAAAATTACAAGGCTACGGAGTTGAACATTAGTAGTCGTAAACCCTAAAATCGGTTCAGCTGTTGAATGACGGTTATAATATTATAAAATGAATCTTGTAATATTTACCATATTTAAAGAAATGCTTAAAATACCCCCATTAGTAATATCAACAGTTTCATAGATTTTTAAAAATTTTCAATTTCAGAGTAATATACAGAGATGTGATTCAGCATGGACTAGTTCTTCAAATTTTCTAATTCTTAAATGAAATTTTCTAGTTCTTAAATAATTAAAAATTTAAAACTTTGTCACCTTGATTAATACCACATTATTTCAGACTTTTAATGTTTAAATTTCCAACTTTGAGATAATTTGAAGCAATCAGCTAATTTAAGTTTTAAAACAGCTGCAAAATTTCTTACATTAAGACACATAATTTTTTCCAATTTATTTTTGATTGGAAGTCACTTTGGTTGGAAACACAGAAGATTTTACAGTATGAATTCAATCTGATAGTCTTTCATATTGTTTTTAACTTGTATTTAGAATTATTAAAATAAAATCTTACAAACAATAAGCAAAATAAAAAAAATAAAAACATTTCAAAGAGTTTTTTTCCCTTACACACATTGCTAATTTTTCGGAAACTTCATAAAGCATACAAAACTCAGGAGAATTTTTAATGAATCAGGATAAATTAACAAAATCTGTCAAAGCTGATAATTACAAATTTATCTTTCAAAATAAAACTACATGATGTTAAATAGCATTGCCATCAATCAAAGCAATGAAGAAACTACTTTTCTTAATCTTCTTAAACATTATTTTAAATAAAGCATCTGAATAGAGGACAGTCCCAAAACTATTCAAAAATACCTCTATATACGCTTCAAAAACTTTTCTAATTATATATTTTTATTTTAGAATTTAGATGCAATTTTATACCAAGTTCTTGGGTGATTTTCTTTGCCAGAAACTCCCTTTTTTTGAAGCTTTTCCGTGAACCAGCAAGTCTTTAGATGGTGCACAATGCTGAATTAGTAGCATGATTTCTTTAGCATCAGCATGTGCACTGAACGATATATACCACACAGACATTTTAACCTCTACCTATTTAAAATATTCTTATCATGAACAAAACTTCAGATCATAAATTTATTAAAACTAACAACTAAGTTAATAACTAACTTACAATCTGGCATTTTTCAAATTCAATTTTCTTGGCACCACTAATGACTTTATGACCAATCGCTCCAGATATACAATGACCAGGCATAATTAACTATAAAAAATATGAACAATTTTGATTTAAACAAATATTTTTAACATATACATAATTTCTAAAAAGTCACTTAAAATAAAGTAGACCCTCACTTGGCCACAATTCGGTACAAGGAAAAGGCTCATTGTATTAAAATGCATACTTGCCAATTTATGCTCTTTGCAAGATCGATTTTCTTTGGTAAGAAATGAGAAGTAAAAAATCACTTACAAACTTAGTTATGGTTACAATTATTCTAAATTAGATTTAGGAATTCAATAATGAAATATTGTAGGGTTCATTGCCTAACTAGATTTGCCATCACTTTAAATATAAAAATTATAAAAATATAAAATCTTGCAGAAAATTTGGAGAAATAGGTCGCATTGAAAATGTAGGTTATAACGAGACTTATAAAAGTAATAAAAAATATAAACATGTTAGTTCCAACTTATTATTAAAATTTATTATTTTTTTTAACGGCTGGCACTGAACTTTTCGTTGTCCGCCATACTATGCCGGAATTGTTGCTCATTTCGCGTTACCCAGTGGGCACCTGTGAACCAAAGTCACGGAGGCGAGCAACACTGCCCACGCCACAAACCCGTTTATAGGGTGGGCCACATTCACACATCATACACACACACAACAGAGGACACTACAAAGAGAGAGAGAAACATCCATGCCCAGAGCGGGATTCGAACCCGCAGCCTATGGCTTCGCAGCCAGGCATGCTAACCGCTCGGCCACCTGGCCGGCGTTCCAACTTATTATAATTATACTAAACAATTACACTTATTGTTAATTATTCTTCAAAAATAGCAACATATGCTCCTTTCAAATAAAAATTAATCAAAATTGGTTCTCAATCTCTATTGCTACAGATAAAAAAATAATGAACGAGGGTTATAGTTATGTTGGGGTTCCCTTATATTTTAAAATACAATGAGAATTCATAGAAAAGGCTTATCTTCATTTTTTCCCCCAAGAAAAAAAATTGCATGGCTATCCAAAAGTATCAAAAGAGAGCAATACAATAAAAATTTAATTACACTCATGTCCATAAATTAAGGAAATTCAGAATCACACGGAAATCAAACTCTAAAATTAAAATTTCACCAGTAAAATTACAACACACACCCTGAAGAAGAATATGCAAATTACAGGAAACCACTAGATGACGCTGGTAGTACGTCACAATGACGAGAGTGTAAGAGAGGGGTATATAAGGAATGGTGGCAAAATTGTTCACAAGCGCTTTAAAAGCCTTTCAGTGTAATAACCGCATAGTTCTGGCAAAAAGGAAGCATTTGGATGAATTTTTACGTGGCAGAATCATCGGACGACTGGAATGTGGACGTACCCAGCTGGAAGTATCCGAGGAACTTGGAATCGCCCAGAGTGTCATCTCCAGGCTTTGGCAACGATTCCAAGATGATGGTAATGTGAGTAGACGTTACAGTACAGGTCGCCCCCGAGTTACAACGCCGAATGAAGACCAGTATTTGGCGGTTACTGCCAAAAGAAACAGGCGGAGCACAGCATCAGACCTGTCTCGTCAGCTCACTTCAGCTACCGGTACGACAGTTTCAAGGCAGACCGTGTACAGACGCTTAGGGCACATTGGTCTATATGCTCGTAGGCCTGTCAGATGTGTTCCACTTACCGCAACTCACTGTCGCCTGCGATTAGTCTGGAGTAGAGAGCATGCATTATGGACACCGCAACAGTGGTCTTGTGTGATGTTTTCCGACGAGTCCAGGTTTAGTTTGCAGTCAGATTCTCGCCGGACTTTCATATTGAGAGCGCCAGGTACCCGTTACCACCAAGACAACACCATTGAATGACACCGTTACGCTGGTGCAGGATGGCTCGTTTGGGGAGGCACACCTACATGACAGGCCACATCTATAGGGATGTCATTCTGGAACAACATGCACGTTTGTTTCGGGACGCCATGGGTGCTGAATTTCTGTTTATGGACGACAACGCCCGTCCACACCGTGCAAACATTGTAGACGAATGCCTTCAATCGGAGGATATCACCCGTATGGATTGGCCAGCATACTCACCGGACTTGAATCCAATAGAGCATGTGTGGGATATGCTTGGCCGACGAATTGCAGCCTGTCAACCACCTGTCTACCGGACTTTCGGAGGACATTGCTTGATGAGTGGTGTAATATTCCCCAAGATCAGATTGATAATTTGATACTCAGCAAGGCGTTGTACGGCCTGTATTGCATCGTCCGGTAGACATACTCCGTATTAACCATCATACTAACCATGCTATACTGTTTTTTGTAAATAGGTTCTTTTTTGAAATTTGCTCCAGGGAGTAAAAATCGCAATTTTTATTAATTATGTCAAACATATAGCATCTTTTTTACTCTTTACCTTTTGTTTAATACATAGACTTTACAAATAAGTCAAATTTGTTTGGCTTCTGTCTCTTTCTGTGCCTGAACTTCATTATCCTTAATTTATGGACATGAGTGTATCTGGAATGCACAGCAATCGGCAAACTCTGGATCTGGAAAGTTTCAGATACTTAAGCACCAAAAATCTGGGTATATTACATTATATTAATTTCCTGAAAAATGCCACTTTAATAACAAAAATTATTGCAATCGACACTTATAAAAAATAATGCTAAAGGAAAAAACTACTAGTTTATAATTACAAGATATTGAAGTTGAGTATTCATCAAGAATCCATCAATATTTTACAGTGTATTTTCAAACCTTTCATTTTTAGAAAGAATAAACTATGAATTTCTGAACATTTTACTTTCTTTATCTTTCTGGTTAGTCAAATTTTGAGAAGCCAGGCTTTTACTGTATATCCATAGAATGAAATATGTGGCATGGAATTCAAAATTCAGAAGGAAAAAAAAAAAAAAAACGTTTTTAAATTTGTAATATCACAAGTTGAATTATTTCCATAGCTACAAAGTATAGAAATCCAATTCAATGTTTACTTTTACTGCCATAAAATAAAAACTTTTTTAACTAATATTAAAGCCCCTTGTGAAACAGCGACAGCTTTCACTTTTAACACATTGTTTATTTCATTTTTTATCACTAATTGCTTTAGAATTATTTAAAAATAAAATCAGATTATCTAATTTAAATACAATTTTTAATTATTTCATCAAAATCGAAAAAAAAAAATTATAAATAAAATATTCTTGCACTACAAAAAATGATAATCTGAAATAACTTAAAATTTTTTACCAACAGTGAGGTCGTATTTCACAACAAATAAAAACATATTGCGTGGAATATACTTGAACTCTAATGATTAAGGAAAATGATTCTGACATACATGACCATTGAGAATATGTTTATTAATACTTGTAAACAAAAATAAATAAATAAATAAAGCACTAAACATGTTATTTTCATTTTGAATATTTGAACAGATAATCAAGAGCACAATATTCCTGGAGTTTCAAAAACAACCATAAGAGCAGGATTATCGATATAAACATGATCAAAGGGCTGAAAAAGATTTATGCAATTCAAATTATTAACCCAATAAAAAGCAAGAAAAAGTTTAAAAATGTAATCCAAAAAGACTTTTTAAATTCCTTAATTCAAGTTAAAATAAAATAGTTAAAGTACATAGATTCCAAAATCTGGCAGCTATTTATCATAGATTTTGAGACAACGAGTAGATATTTTAACCGGCCTAAAACCTAACAACTTTTTTTCAAGTCCCTTAAAAACTTGCCTTATTATAAATATAACTATCGTTGTATTTAGCATTTTACATTAGTGTAACTATCATTTTTCAATCAAGAATTGATTTCATTCTCAATGATACAAGTATTTACAAGTGTCGCAGATTGAACAAAGCTATTTGTTCAAAGCACTCTTGAGTAGGAAAATATTGGCAAAGCTCTTTGGCATTAACCGCATTTCTGAAAGTTTATACAGACGGACTTGTTTATATAGAATCTCTTGGAAAAAGCAAAAAATTGGAAATAAAAAGGTTTTGAGTTATACAGGTAAGGGAGAGGGAGGCACATGTGAACATGGTATGTTTTACCAATATGATTTGAAATAAAAAATCTTGAAAAATTTTCAATAGATGGTAGTACTAGTCCTACTTCTCTGCAAAACTTTCAGAGCAACTGCCATTTTGTTGTTCTATTCTGACAATTTCTTTGCATCAGCTGGTGTTGTATATACTTTTATCACTCGCTTCTTCAAGTGAAAACATAGTATAAATAAACTAATAAGCTAAAATTAACTATTGCAGACCATTATATGAACATTCAGGTAAGTTTATGACAATTATCATTTTTTTAATCAATTAAAAATTCTTTATTTTTCAAAGTAGGTTTAAGAAAGATGATGGGGCACTTGTGAACAAAAAATCTGGGGCAAATGTGAACAGTTCACATGTGTCCTTACATAGTATTAAGATTATTATCCTCATGATATAAGTTTAAAAAATATGTATGCATTTAAAATTATTATTATTTAATTTTCCATTATTAATTAATTAATTGTTTATTTTTCTTTTAAATTTTTTTTTTATTAAATGGTTGGTCACAATTTTGTGTTATATAATGATTACAAGAAGTAAAAAGACATAATATTTTATTACTTTAAAAGTTAATTTAAAAATAATTTTTAAAATATATTATTATTCTTAGTAGAAAACCTATTTTGCAAAAGCAATATATGTAAAAATAATCTTTATTTAATAAAATATTCTTTATGCTGCATAGTCTTAAGTTTTGAATGAAAATGAGAAAAAAAGCATGAAAGAGTATCAGAGAAGAAAGAAAAAGGCCCATTACAACTCTTGAGGAGCATGAAGTTGCAAAAAATCCAATTGACAAAATCAACCCAATAACTTCACATAAACATATAAACCCAATAAATTCACATCGTAAGAAGTATTAAGTATCATCAATAAATTCACTACAACCCCTTAAGTATAATGTGTATCTATATCTGTTATATTAAAGATTATTTTTCTTTTAAATGTGATGATTGCTTTGAGTTTTTTATCTTGTTCATATGTGCCCCAGGCATGATCTCATGTGCCACCCTATAGGGGCACATGTGAACAATTGAAGTCATTTTTCTAAAATATCATAAAGTAAAGAAATATTTTATTGAAAAATCTCAAAAAATTCCATAAGACAAAGAAAAGATTATTTAAACATATGGACTTCTTTACTGTGAGAAATTTATGATATATTTTGAAAATTTGTTCACATGTGCCCTCTCCCCTACTTTAAAAAATTAAATTTAATCAAGAAATTTGATTATAAGTGCTTTAATTGTTTTTAGTAGAAATATACAGACATTTCTGTAAATAATTATATACATAAAAATTTTTAACATACCTTTAACACTGAAAATAATCTTTTTAAAAATTTTGACTTCTAACCTTCTTTGTTTGCTATGTTGTTTGAGCATTTGTGCTTGATTATGAGAAATTCGAGAAACAGAGGTTTTGAAAGAAAACATTTCGACATAGACATGGAAAATACATTGATTTAAAATAGTGAATGTGAGGAATTTCAGAAATTTTGAGATATAGAGGTTTTTGAGATAAAGAGGTTTGAGATAAACAAGTTTAACTGTAATAATAAAGGTCTTAGTTCAAGATTGAAGTTAATTTGACACGTTAAAGGTGAAAAAACATGGGAAAATTAACATGTGTTACTGTAAGTATTACTTAATTTAATATAGGGAGCCATGCCCAATCTTATCCTAATCAAGAAAAAAAAAGATGATTTGTTAAACATCAAAAAGAAACTTAATAAAAATAAATTTCAAGTAATAATCAAAGCTCATAATTTTTAAGCAAAAATAAAATTATCTCAAAAACCCAGTAAATGTAAAACTATTTAAAAGCTTTAAAACAGCTTTGTTAAGAACACATAAAAAAGGTATTAGAACCATTGGAACAGAAAGGTATTTCAATTGCATCGTAATGACATGTTAGAAATAAATCTGTAGTGAATAGAAACTAATCAGCAAAAAGAATTTCCAAGCTACTGAAACTAGTTACCGTTCCTTTAAAAATTAAAACCTGCTTTTGTTGTCTTCTTAGAAAAAATTTTAACCTTTGAGATATTCCTTGGATAAAACTGTACTTCAAAAACTGTAAAAGATTCTTATTTCTTCTACAAAAAGACACAGGTAATTGTGACTCAAAGTGAAAAATCCTGAAATTTTATGCGTAAAAACTCAATAACAAGATATAAATTTATATACGATTCATATTTAATATAATTTTTTAAACTAAAGATTTATAATTAAATTATCTACCTTTAAAGAATATCACAATTTTATGGTAACTAATTTAAGAAAAAACTTCAAAAATCGCAATACTGGGTTCCAAATTCGTGTGAATATTAATCATGATATTGGATTTAATAACAAGAAAATACTAATTGCAATATTGGATTTTTGAAACTGGTAGATACAAATTGGGATGCATTATTTTTAAATCCCGTGAATGTGAATAGCGTTGATTGGATTTTAAATTCATTGGATTTTAAATTCGTGTGAATACGAATCGCAATATAGATTTCCAAAATGCGTAGATACAAATTGCGATATTGGATTTTTAAATCACATGAACACCAATCGAAATGTATGATTTTTTAATCAAGTGATTACGATTCACAATGAGTAACTTTTAAATCTGGTAAATACGAAAATCAATGTTTGATATTTAAATTGCATATTTAAATTTGGATATGGATATTTAAATTTAGATATGGATCGCAATATTAGCAGATCCCGGCATAGTTTCAAATATTAAAAATGATCGACTAACCAAAAAAAAAAAAAAAATCAAAATTAAGGTACAGTCACATCTATGAAAATGTCTCATTAACGCGATTTAGTGAAGGTTTCAATATTTAAATTGTAGAATTTAATTCTTTAAATTTTAGGTTGCAGTGAAAATTTATCAAATCATAAGTTTTCATTTACGGAGTTAACGAATCAATGGTCTTGAGATAGACGGAATTCTACGAAAAAAATCACATGCTCTGCTCCTAGACCTGAAGGAATGATATAAAAAACCCGGGGGGGGGGGGTACACCTGGAATATAATCAGCCCAGCAGAGAAATATAAAGAAGGGAGAGGAAATTTTGAATTATTAATAAAATTTTAAAATTGGAACTATGTGAAATTATAAGAGGAGTAATTATAAAGCAAATCACCTAATATATTGAGATATTTACATTGAATAAAAAAAACGCCATTTATTATTGTAAAAAAATATGAATACTTAAAGTGCTACATTTGATAAAATTTAAAAATACTAAAATTAGATACTCACAATGATAAAATTAAAATATTCTCAATAAAAGAAAAATGACAAAATATTTTATTAGTTTAAATTAACTATCTTGATATATTTGAAATCAAACATATTAAGGTGCACAAATGTTTTCTTGATTTTTTGGTTGGTCCAAGTTGAACATCTTATAAAAGGTGGCAGCATAAATGAAAAAAGAATATTAAAGTGAAAAATTTTTATTTACATTTTAAAATCCATAATGTAGGTTTTTTTATATCTATATATTTACTTTTTCAGTTAGACCAACAGCAAAATAGATTGGTACTTTAAGATTCATCCTCTCCCAGTAAGTTTCAAGAAGAATACATTAAAAACTAAATGAAAAATAATAAACATTTATGCACAAATAATATAATGCATTCAAAATTTATGAGTTAAATGGATTTGAAAAAAATTCATTCAAGTTTAAACCTCTTTATTAACGTAAAAACTAACCATAGAAGCGTAAGGAATTTTTTAACAATCTATCAGCAAAATTATAATAGTTTAAGTATTTATGAATATATATGTATATATGTAATATAAGGGCTTAAATAATGCAGTCGTAAGCCATGTTACACTCAAAAAATCTTTATTAATGGTAGTAGGCTGGTATCGATAACACTTCACATCCACACTCCGCAAGGGAGGGGGTGGACAAGACTTTGGACAATTCCGGAACAACTTTTCAGGATCACAACATGATGGAAAAAGCCATGCGAAAAGCATTGCTCTCGCTTTTATACTAACACAGATTTGAGTAAACAGGCACAGTCGTTGGCATATTTGTATCCTTACGCATTAAGGAAAATCATTTCATGCTTCCTTATATGGAAGTGAAAGGGGGAGAGATTCTAAAAATAACTCAGTCGTATGTTATTAGCCTTGACTTCCCAAAATAGAATCTCTCTACGCTTATTCTTTAACAAAGACATTTTATGAAAACGAAAGAGATTTAATTCTTTTATTAATACAAAAGTATTATAATTTTTGTATTACATCCCCCCAAAAAAAGATTTTTGGCAAGCCAAAAAGAAATCATAATAAAATTTAGAATTCTCTGAACTTTTAAAATTTATGTTGGTACGACTGTTCCTTTTCACTACTACAAATAACATTTTTTCAATTATCTGTAAAAAAAAAACAACTATATACAATGACAATAATAAAAACATGATAATACACTTTATCTGTTTAGGCAACTAAACAGAAAGAAAAATGAAACATATATTTATAACTAATCTACTAAAATTTTCAAAAAAAAAAAAATTTTTTTTTTTTTTTTCACACAAAAATATACAAAATTTTTATGGATTTTTATCCAAATATCACTTCTTCCCTTGAAGAAGTAAAAAATTTTCTTTTGTTTTGGACACTATTCATGATTTAATTTCTACATTTGTGGGTTGTTATATTTCCTAAGATTTGATACATGAACTATTTCAAAATTTTGTTTACTTAAATTTTTCTTTCTATTTCCTATTTTTTCGTCGATGTTAACCTGATAATGTATGCACCCATTACCTAGTTCTATCTTCGAATCATTTGAAATGTTTGGCCTTTCTTTCTTTTTCCTATTTTTCCTGTACTTTTTGTTATTAACTTCTTGGTCATTCTTTCTTTTTCCTATTTTTTCTGTTCTTTTTATTTTTGTTACCCCTCACATTTTTTTTTTTCAAAATGTTTACTTTTACTGAAACATCTTAAACTTTTTTCAAAATGTTTACTTTTGTTGAAACATCTTAAACTTCTATTTTTTTTTTTTTTTCAAAATGTTTACTTTTATTGAAACATCTTAAACTTCCATTTTTTCAAAATGTTTACTTTTATTGAAACATCTTAAACTTTCATTTTTTTCCACAATTTTTGACCTTAACATTATGAGAATTCTGTTGTCTAATGTGCTAGGATAAGTTGTCATTGTTAGAATTAGCAGAGATGATCAGTCTCTTACCAACTTGAGTAACAACTGGCCCGACACAATCAATAAACAAACAAAAATCTTTGCAAGTTTGCAACCCTACTAAAGCATACAGTAACTCAGTATCAAGTATAAAAAACTTAGCTGAGTTAACAATTTCGCCTATCGTAATAAGGGGAAACTCACAAATTTTGTTAAGTGTGAAATGTCCTTTTGTTTGGGTAACATTTAATTTTTCACATTTTTAATAGGAATATTTAGTTTTGACCAAGTCCGAAAAAGAAAAAGCATTACAAATTTCTTTTAGTTTTGTTTTTGTTTGAAAAGCTGAAAATTTTTTAATTTTGTTTGCCGTCACAAATTTAATTGACGTTTGAAACACATATATTTCCCTCAAAAACATTTTAAATGCATAAAAATACACTAAAAAGAACAATATTATGTAATAATTCAAAAAAAGTAAGATAAACATACGAAATGCAATCAATTCTTAAATATTTTTCTGTATTAAATTATTCATAAAAAGAAATTTAAAACACTACTCATCTCTAATTTCACTAAAATAAGTTATCATAACAGTATCACAAACTATGAGAAAGAAGAAAAAAAATGTATATCTACAGTGCTTTATTTTGGCCTTCATGACTTTTTGTTTTTCGTTGAAGAGAAAGAAAAAACATATCATTGCACTTCCTGAATATTCATGCTTTAGATTCGCGCAAATTCACTTTTGTTTTCTTTTTTCACTCGCCAAATTTTTCTCCGACTTTCATGAGAAAGGAAATTTTAATAAAGAAGCAAAAAGCTTCTCTAAATTTACTAAAAATCGCGCACATTCACTTTTGTTTTCACAATTTGAGCACTACGGAATTGTAGGGTCATCGGTCATTTCCAGATTGGACACTGTAGGGTCATCTCGATCAGCACTATGGGTTTCAGAGAGGCATGTGACGAGCTCGAGCCAACGTCAGCATTCTCACAGCGATGAGGTGTAGTTAAAGATGGAGTGGTAAAACAGACCTTCCTTCATTCGTTTTTCACCGCGGACTAGGCACTTCTTTCTTTCGTCCTTCGTCCCCCGGGATGAGGTTTTATCAACGTTGTAGTCAGCCGGAAAATAGATAACAATGGTTTCCTCAGCAAGTAAACATCCTGGCGACTTGTAATAACAGAGCTTCATCTCTGTTATCAGTGGTGTATTTAGCTTTAATAATGCAGTCGTAAGCCATGTTACACACAAAAAATCTTTATTGATGGTAGTAGGCTGGTATCAATAACAGTCCACATCCACACTCCGCAAGGGAGGGGGTGGACAAGACTTTGGACAATTCCGGAACAACTTTTCAGGATCACAACATGATGGAAAAAGCCATGCGAAAAGCATTGCTCTCGCTTTTATACTAACACAGATTTGAGTAAACAGGCACAGTCGTTGGCATATTTGTATCCTTACGCATTAAGGAAAATCATTTCATGTTTCCTTATATGGAAGTGAAAGGGGGAGAGATTCTAAAAATAACTCAGTCTTATGTTATTAGCCTTGACTTCCCAAAATAGAATCTCTCTACGCTTATTCTTTAACAAAGACATTTTATGAAAACGAAAGAGATTTAATTCTTTTATTAATACAAAAGTATTATAATTTTTGTATTACATATATATATTGAAAATGTATACCTAGTATAGAAAATGCCATATATTTGTCTCCTCATATCTATTTCATTATTTGTAAAAATAAAAATTTAAAACTGAAAAATCTGTAATAGAAACTTTTTTTATTCTGTTAATCCCTCCATAACTTATGTAAGTAATTTAACGCTGATCACACATCTATTGTAACCAATTCCTTTTAAATTAGGCTTTTCTAAACCATTTAAACTAAAAACGAGTTTTAAAAAAATTAGACTGCTAAAATAGAATCCTTGTCAAATAGGCTTTTCTACCTACTTCAAATTAAAGAAAAGTTAAGAAAGAATAAAAAGAATTGACTGTGAAAATGGAATCTTTGTTAAACAGAATTTTTCGCAATATTCAAATTGAAAATGTTTAAAAAAACGAATACACATGAGAATCACAGAAATAGTCAAGTCACCAATAGTAAAATGTGTTTTAATTCACGATTCTGTGTTAAATATACGAAATTTTTTTAAACACATATTTATATAGCTATAAGTAAACAGGGTGCTTAGCCAAATATCTCAACAAAAAATAAGCACCTTTTAAGTACTTTTTAAGCAACCAAAAAGGATTTTTAAACACTATATATACATTAACAAAATGCAAAGTAATTTTCAAAGACTTTACATGATCATGATAAAATAACTATTTTCTGACAAAGAACTCTTTTCTTGATTATATTAGCCACCATAAAAAGATCGAAAGATTTTTCGGTTCAATTTCAGAGGGTAGAAAATAAAGTCTGAAATTGAGAATACCTTGCAAACTGCAGTAGAGTTGCACACGAGAGTGCAAAAATCTCACTGAATTCAGCTGAGTAGACGCACATGCGCACCCCCAAGAATTTCATCAAATATGTAGCATGATTGGCGTCATCATACTTTATGAATTGACAGTACCCAAGATGGATTGTGGTTGAATGAATTGTTAAAGAGTTGAATAGAACAATGTGTCAACCACACTTTTGCATGATACGTAGCGAAAAACAACATGGTAAAGAAAAAATTTTATTTTTTATTTACTCATTTTTGAAAATGTAAAATTAAGCACTTTTTAAGGTAAAATTAAGCCCCTTTAAGGGTTTTTAAAAAATGAAAATAAAAAATAATCACCTTTAAGCACTTTTTAAAAATACTACGCACTATGGTAAAACATTGTGTACTGATTTTAATTGTAGAACTCTTGGAAAAACTCCACACTCTGTCCATCTTATTAACATTATATTAAAAATAAGTATTCTCTTTATGCTATTTTCCATTACAAAACAAGTCTAGACTTCTTTATCTAGGCTATCTAAGATGCGTTCCCACCTTAGCATGGTGCTGCAATTTGTCTATGTAGTTGATCCCTAGATGTGGTAGATAAACTGGTGGCAATGTCAGACAAACCAGTCAGTGTCTAGGGGAGGCACCAAACAAAAAGGAAAACACTGGTCCTCCAGGTTGGGGGTTGAGCAAAGGGCTAGCAATCCTACCTCATAAAAACTCATCTATTTCAAAAACTCATGAATAAATATTTAAACACAAACAAATTAGTAGCAGAGCTAGAAGACATCCAGAACTTAGAAGGCTGAATTCCATTAATGCAGATTTTAAAACAATCATGGAATACCCTGAATCAGAAAAGTTCAGCCGAACACGAACCGGCAAGACCTAGCAACCAGGAAGACAAAAAGAGAAAATATTCTAGAGAAGGTCAAGGACCATACTGAGTTGTAGAGCCAATAATGATGATAAATGCAGCAAATTAGATGATGATGAATGCAGAGGATGAATATAGATGATGAATGATAATTATAATGATGGTGATAAATGTTGATGATGATAGAGGATGCCTAGAACTTTGATGGCTGAACTCTGCTAATGTAGATTTTAAAACAATCAGAGAATACTTTGAATCAGGAAAGCTCAGCCTAACAGGAACTGGCAAGACCTGGTAACAAGAAGCACAATATGAGAAAATGTTCTAGAGAAGGTCAAAATGGATTGCTGTACCAATGATGATGATGAATACAACAAAGTTAACGGCTTACTCAAGTTTATACACAAAATATAAATATTTCTTCAATCTTATTCTGTATTGAAAAACACAGCTTTGCGTGACTGGACAGGGACTGAAATTTTCTACGTCACAAATGAACAAGCAAAATTTGTAAAGTAATAGAACCAATTTAATCTTTTTCCTGGTTATAACTGATTGATTGGCCTGGTTATAAAGATTGAGCCAATGCTTTTACCGAAAACAAAACAGTTTATAAATTCAGCCTAACAGACATTGTCAAATGCCCTTTTAAACTTTTATTCATTTTAGATCCTTGGAAGGCACAATATAACAAAGCGCTATTGTAATTTCATGCTAACTAATATGAGAATAAGATAATTTTCAATGATGAGCATCCACAACACTGAAGATAATTCAGAAAATAGAAAGTAGTACACTTACTTTACCACCTTTTTTGACACAGTCGTGTATTTCCACCAAAAAATCTCCTTCTCTACAGCGTTTTGAGTCTGTAATAGTAGAATCTGCATATGTAGAATCTGTAATCAGCAGGTCTAGCCTGCATTTATTAATCCTAGGCCCCAAGTGACGATCTGGTGTGGTGTTATAATCTCCTTAAAACAGAAAATAATCTGAATACATGAATCAACATACTTAAACCTATGATGTATTTTAGAATATGCACAAACAGAAAACTGTGTTGAAATGTAAAAACATAAATGTGAATAAAAGAAAAAGTATTACAGATACACATATACTTTAAGAAATAAACATAATTTAATTTTAAAAGAAATCAACGGCTAATTATTTTATAAATTTGTCAACTGCATTTCACTTCAATTTATTGTAGTTTACAGTACTATATAAACTGACCACTTGCAATGCATAGCTATAGTAGTTGACTCAGATAGTATAAATTTCTATGTTTATCTATTAATTCCTATTTCTAGTAAAGATAAAAAATGTTACTTTATTTTCCGCATTATTTTAAAATTGGTAACTAGATTTTCAATTACTACTATCTCATTCAGTTAAAAAAAGTTTAATTAAATATCAAAATGAAATACAATTTGCTAAAAATAATTAATACTTAACTTACATATAAGCTTAAATAAAAAAAAAAATAAAAAAATAGATATTTCACTATTAATGTTATTTATTATACATAAAAAAATTAAACTTCATAAATTTTAATTTCATTTTTTTTGTGTTACAAAATTTATTTATTAAAACAATTATTCCTAATGCCAATTTTCTCTAATTTTCCCCCTTTTTCAATTACAGGGTTGCCACAGCAAAAATGGAACAAAAATAGTTGCTTTTAGTAGCCTCAAGCAGAAAAATAACTGCCTAAATCTACGAAAATAGTTGCCTGAACAGGGACAAAAATGTATCAAAAATAGTAGCCAAATAATTAAAATTGTAGCTTACTTGTCATATATTATGACTATGATTAGGGCTGGGTGATGTCAGAAATTTTAAATCATGATACATCGTCCGTTAGACATCACAATATAGCGATGTATCGTGTATTTAGCATATGTTCAAAAATTACCTATGGCAAATCTTTAAATCAATCAAAAATAAATAAAAAGGAATAACTCTATTACAAAAGAAAATATATTAATTCTAAACATATTCTACTATGAGATCAATATCATTGCTTAATTTTTTCAATTAAAATAATAAAGAAGTCAAAGTAAAAGCAAACCCAAGATTTATTTCATTTTTCTTAAATTAAAAATGATTTAAGATGTATTGGTTTAAAAATAATAACACTGTAACTAAATATTTTACATACATGCATTGAAAATTAAAAGAAGAAAAAAAAAAAAAATAGAAAACAAACCAAAGAAATGTTCACTTTAGAAAAAAAAAATATTTTTTAAAATTATTTGTTGAAAAAAACCCATGCTTTAGAAACATCATTAGACTCTCTTTTATTTTATTTAAAATAATAAAAAGTAGTATTAACTAATGGTCAAATTCTGTACTTAATAAATGCCAAAATATTTCCTTTTTTGAAAATAAAATCGACTAAAGGTTTATTTGTTTAAAAATAATTACTGACTATCTAACAAATTATAAACCAAACAAGTAAAAACAAACAGTAGTAACAAATTATAAACCAAAAGAATTTTAATAAAAATTAAAAAAAAAAAAAAAAAAAAACTTTAAGTACTAATGTTAAATTATTAAAAAGCATCAAAACGTTTCTCTTTATTTAATTAAAAAAGATTATTTGTTTTAATTAATATCCGCATTTTTTTAAAACTTTATTTTCAGTTTCTCAAAAGTAAAAGCACATTAAATAAAGGTAAGCTTTGTTTTAATTTTTTTATAATTAAAAATGACTGAACATTTATTGGTTTAAAAATAATCAAATTATTATCACATTAAATAAATTTTTAAAAAAAAACTAACTTTTTATAACAAAGTTAAATACAAAATACCCCTATTAAATTGTATCGTTTAAAATGAAAAACAATAATTGAAAAAAATCAATGAAGAATCTTTTTCTTTATTTATATTTTCTTTTCATTAATCAATTGAGTTCAGAACGAAAATGTAAGACAACCGCGATTGTGCAGCAATCGCAAAGTAACTGTAGGTCTACTAAAAATAATTTACAAGAATCATTAAAAACAGACAGAAAAAAAATGGTATGAAATAATTCTGAACAAAACGATCGCTAAGTAGCAAAATTCTCACTGAAAATAATTTACAAGAAACCTGAGAATTATTCCTAACGAAATAAAATGCAAAATGACTTAAGTCCTATTGAAAATAATCTTAAAAAAATCCCCAAAATAAAAATGGACATAAAGAAACTATTCATTGCGAAACTAACATCGTCTTTATAGCTAGCTAAACACTATCTACATCTCTGCAGTCAGACGAAATCGTCTCCATCAGTGCTGTAACAGCGTTAGTTTAGTTAAGGATCCTTGCATATTAAATCATTAAACCACAATTGTAATTTTATACCGGTGGCTTAAATCAGATTTCTGATGCATCGCCTAAAACGAAAGTCACTATATCGGCCTACCGATATATACGTTAAATCGATATTTCATGATACATCTATTTATTGCCGAGTCCTAACTATGCTCAAATTAAAAAAAAGTTTTGCACAAATATAAAAGGTATACATATTAGAAAATAAGTACCAAAATAAAAGTCTAATTACAATAAAATATTAATGTTAATAGAAGGAAAAAACAATTAAAAAGAACAAAGCTGCCCCCCAGAGAGAAAAAATAACAAGTACTTTTTTTAAATCTAAGGAAAATTTAAATTTTTGGACATAAATGATTGTATAAGAGTTTTCTGTCTTTAATTAACAATTTAGTTTATTTTTGGTTCATTTGTCTCATGCTCTTTTTCTTTTTGTCGTAATTGTAGACTAAATGCAATCATGCCTTGTGCAAGTCTAATTCCTTGCATATCTTTAGCGTAAGGGCTTCTTTAAGTCTTTAATTTGCTTCTTCTGACAACTTGTCAGCTGTTTCTTTCAGTGGGGTGAAATAACAAGGGAGGGGTTAGCATGATGAGGTCACTGAGCACTACGTACATGGTAGGCGGCACAACGTACGAGATAGTGAGGGGACTGAAAAGTAATGTTCATTTTTGCGAAAAAACTTCACTAAGAGTTCAAAAGTCTCCCTATAGTAGCCTATTCCTGAAAAAAATTGCTTTTGTAGCCTTTTCAAGCAAAAAAAGTCGCCAAAGGAAAAAAATAGTAGCAAAAAGTCGCATTTTAGTAGTCTGTGGCAACCTAGCAATTAACTTTATTTTAGTTATAACCAACTAAAAAGTCAAATAATTTAATTCTTTGAACTATTTTAGGCAAAATTTTTTTATATATATTCTAAAAAACTGAATATTCCAGACTCAAAAATTGATTAAAAAAAAAGAAGAAGAAAATAGGAAGATGGATGAGTTACAAAAATTTTGTCCTCTATTTCAACAAAGGATGAATTTGGTTCTTGATAAGAGGTCAACTTAGACATAAGATAAACTTAGTAGGCTTTACTGTATAAAAAAGAAACTGAAATACATCTGACAAGTATGGGTGTTGTGTTGTAGAAATGCAAATTAATGTGAATAAAATAAATTTATTACAGACCTTCCAAAAATAATAGTAATAATAAAAGCATAAAACTTAAAACCCATTTCAAAAACAACAAAAGCTCAATCAAAATAAATATATGAAACAATAATCTAGTAAATTATTTACAATGACAATAGTTGAGAAAAAAAAAAAAGACTTACTGTGTAGACTACTGATCATGATCCTACTTTTATCAAAAACATTGCTACACCAAACACATGCCCAGCACAATAAGCTTTGATTTCAAGATCATCATCAACCTGCATAAACAATATTTTATTATTTTATTTTAGGGTGTGTAGCCAGATTTTTCAACAAAAAATGAGCACCTTTTAAGTACTTTTTAAGCACTCGAAAAATATATTTAACCACTTTCAAAAATCATAATTATGATCTTTGGAGTAATAAAAATTATTTTTTTCTATCGTTTAAAGTCAGTGTTTTCACTACAGCGCGAGAATCTTGCATTTTTTTCTTTTCTCGCATTAAAAAATTTTTTACGCGAGAAGTACGCGCACTCTATTAATAAATTTTTAAATGTGAGAATCTCTCGAATTTCAGAAAAAATTTAGTCTTCCGCCACTTTGAATAAAATCCCCCATTTTGAAAAATACATGAAAACAGCTACAACAAGTGTTGAGAAAAAAAAAAAAAAAGAGTCCTTTATAATAAGTTGTTTAAAGTTAGCTCTATTTTTAGCTGTTAATGAATTACCAAACTCCCTCATCGACAATTTACAGCAATTTGTAAAAGTTGAAGTCTGTGAAAACTATGCTGGAAGACCTAACAAGAAGTATGAACATGGAAATAACTTCAACGAACTTCACTATTCTATAACAAAAATAATTGAAAAGCCTATGCTGGCAGATGTAGAGGATAGGAAAGTGTGAGCACAATGCTACAAATTTAATTAGTGATTCCGAATAGTTCAGCATCTGTTGCAAGGTCATTTAGCACCCAAAACTGAAATAAAACAAAATATCGTAATAGATTGACTAATGAGCATTTGAGCAACCTAATGAGAATAGCTGATGAAAAAAAAGATATAGAACATTTTCCATATGATGATGCAGTAAAAATATTCAATGGTTTAGAAATTAGAAGATGTTAAAAAAGCATTATAATTAAAGAAATTTTTTTTTTCTCAAGTCTATTCGTGTTTTTTTAATTTTTAGAAATCTCACTTAACTTTTTGAAATCTCACCCAGTTTTAGAGAAAGAGTGAGAAATTCCCATTTTTTTTCTGTAATGAAAACACTGAAAGTTCTTAATTTATAAACATAAAATCAATAAAATTCAATAACATTTAAAAAATACTTAACATAAACATGATAAAATAACTAGTTTCTGATAAATATTGTAGAGAAAATTGCGAAAATCATGCTTTTTTAGTAATTTTAAATGACTATCGACACAGCAAAGAAAAAATATCTTTTTAAAAGTTAGAATTAAACACTTTTCTTAAATCCCGAATAGAAAAAGCACCTTCAAGAGCTTTTAGAAAACATAAATCAAAAATAAGCACCTTTAAGCACTCTTTAAAAATGCTATGCACCCTGTATATAAATAAAGGAAAATTTAATTTTTCATTGCATTAAAATTTAATATTTCATTGATTTTATGTTTATATCCCCAAAAATATTTTGAATTAATAAACATAGTTAGAAATACATATATAAACTCATTGCTGTTAAAAGTGCCAATGGTCGTTAGCACCAAACCAAGCATGATGTTTCCAGGGAACTCACAGTTTTATATTTAACTTTATAAAAACTAACATTAATATTGTTCTATTAAATTTCTATATCTAATCATCTTGATCCTAACTGTTATGTTCCTAATTATGATTCTTAATTAAAAGTAAAATACAAAAATGAGGTTGCTATTACTGAGATAAATAACATAATATTGAGTAATCCTCAATTTCAGCATATTAGCACTGAATGTTTTTATTCACAATAAAAACACAAAAGCTATGCATTTCAGAAAAGTGTCTTTTTTTCCCCTTCCTGTTTTGATGGTGATGAGATTTAAGATATTTGACTCTTACACAGCACATTATAATAATATTATTTGTACTTTACAATGCATTAAATATTTTAATCATTGACTAGCTCAAACAGGCTCAATAACAGAAATATAAGTTGTCTAGATTATGACCTATCTTATTAATTAATCAATATAAAGAAGATCAACAGATAAATGCATTCACATACCTGCCAACATTGGAGAAATAAAGTAACTGAGATTTTACTAGTGACATTTAATTTAAAAGTACTAGAGACATTTTCTAGACTACGAGTAAAGTTTTGATACATCATGCATAATCATGTAAGTCAAAAAGAGAAATTCAAAATTGGAAATAATATAAGCACTTACATCATGCTAAGCAAAAAATATGTATATAAATCTTAATCTAAAGAAGAATTTTTTTGCTTATAATTTTAAATAATAAGCAAAAAAATATAAATTAAAGATATTTTATTTTATTTTTGAAATCAGCGGATATCTTATTGCAAAATATATATATTTTTTTTTTAATTTCTTCAACAAACACAGAGAAACTTGAGAATAAACAGGTAAACAGGAGATAGTCGAAAAATACAAGAGTCTTTGTTAAAAAACAAGAGACTTGGCTGGTATAGTAAAAAAGAAGAAAAAATAAATGAATGAAAAATAACGATTGAAAAAATACATATGAAAAAGAAGTTAGGACTATTTTATGTGCAGCAAATTTAGTAACCAACTATGTATTTTAATTGTTGTGTTAGGGAAGAAAATATAAAATCTAAATAATGTAAGAAAATATAACTTATAAGGAACTTATTTTGAAATACAAATTTGACAGTATCTTATCTGTTGTATCGTATTTAACAGATATGGATTGACATTTTATTAAATTAAAAATAGTTGATAAATATGCATTTTAAAATGCTGACACCCTACTTGCAACAATACTGATAGTACTTTTACTATTCCTGAAATAGGCTAGAAGAATTTAATGCTAAGTGAAATTAATGATAGCATAATTTTAAACAAGAGATCAATATGTAACTATACCATTTAAAAAGTATTTACATAATGAGATGTTAAAAATATAAAATGTAATGTAATGTATGTATGAAACATTTATGCAGCAAGGACCTTAGCTACAATTCTCTGGTCTATTATGTTACAAACATAAATGACCAAGGTTTTAAAAATTTAGACTGTAAGCACTTGCCCCCATTCTTTATTTATTGATATATTTTTTTTTTGATTTCAGTAGTTATCATAAATTTTGAAACGTAAAAGAAAGGGAATATTGGAAGTTGTTTTTCAATTATGTAATGTAATGTATTAATGTAAATGCTTTAAACTAACTATTGTAAATTCTTGCGAGTAGCATTTTTTCCCCCCTAAGCATTCTCCTCAAGCAGGAAAAAAAAAAGGGTAGTAAAAATTGAAAAATAACTTTTGAAAATCAGTAAGAATCTGACATAAATATTTCAAATTTAAAAAAAAATATATAATAACTTCGCATTGAAATACTTATAAATTATAATTATGTTATTTTATACCAAATGTAACTCTGTGTCCATTCATAAGAGTATAGTCATTGAATGTATTTCATTTTATTGAAATAAAAAAGTTGTACAAAATTTCAGAGTCATGCTAAGTCAATATAGTTGTTTACCTTCAGTTAATATTTATGTTGTCTCATAATAGAAAAAATAATTATTTTAAAGACTGAATGAATAAAATTAACATGTTAATGTACTAGGATGTATTTTTTCTTATACTGATTAATACACCACAGAGTTAAGCTAAAAGTCCTGCCTAACGATTTCCTCTTAAATTTGCTTGAAACATTTCTGAAATTTATAAATTTAGAATAGGGTTACATTTTTATTTATGACATACCTTGCATCCTAACAGGGATAAGACACTAATTTTGTACATACAGAATGCAATGGAATAAACTGGATGAAATGGAAGAATTATGATATCCTTAGTTATCACAGAGAATAAAATTAAAATTTGTGATTATTCATAATCAGGGGTCTGTCTAGATTTTTCTGAAAGATACCTTTTTTGTAAAAATTTTGACATAATTTGTGAAAAATTAAAAATTTTATTAAAAAATCAACACAAAAACATGGTAAAAATATAAATTTATCGTTTCTTAAGGGATACAAAAATAAAATTTTAAGAAAAAGTATTTTGAGAAACTACCGTTTTTCCTAAAGTTGAATTTGTGAAACTACCGTTTTGTTTTGTGAAGTTGAATTTGTGAAACTACCTAAACAGTAGTAAATTCGGCCTGGACAGACCCCTAATTATTATTATGAATTTATCATTATTCAACTTGCAATACAAGTAGCCATGAATTTAAAAAGGTTGTGCAGCCTGAATAGGTAGTTACTATTTTTAAAAAAATGCATTTTTATTTCAATTGAATTCGTTAATCTAAAATGACAAGCTTAAAGTATTCATCAAATGGTAAAAATTATTGGTTTTAAATCAGTATCGAAAGATTGTGCGAAAATATTTTTACGCTTTTAGCTTACTTGTTTTCTGTGACGTTTTTAGTCTGTTTGGATGTAGATGTAGATGTAGTTAATTTGCGTCGCACTAGAGCTGCACAATGGGCTATTGGCGACGGTCTGGGAAACATCCCTGAGGATGATCCGAAGACATGCCATCACAATTTTGATCCTCTGCAGAGGGGATGGCACCCCTGCTTCGGTAGCCCAACGACATGCACGCGAAGTCGAGCACTTTACGGTAGAACAGTTTAACGAGGACCAATACCGCACACCCTCGGTCCCTACGCAGGCTGATCCAAGTGGTCACCCACCCGCACACTGACCGCAGTCAGTGATGCTTGAAGGACAGGGTTACGGTGAGATACGAACATGAGACCTCCACGATTCTCACAGTCTACGGTGGGTGATACCACTCGGCTAAGGAGGCCCCTTTCCAATTTACAAATTCCTTTCCATTTATACGTATTACAAAGTTATATAATAAAAAAAGCAAAAATAAGAATAAATAACTTTATTCTAAGCGTTGAGATAGTAGGTCGAATTCCGCTTTTCCTAAATATTATAATAGACTGTCCTTCTCTACTTGTTGTAGTTGTATTTCATTTACGTCGCACTAGAGCTGCACAATGGGCTATTGGCGACGGTCTGGAAAACATCCCTGAGGATGATCCGAAGACATGCCATCACAATTTTGATCCTCTGCAGAGGGGATGGCACCCCCGCTTCGGTAGCCCGACGACCTGCGCGCGAAGTCGAGCACTTTACGGTAGAACAGTTTAACGAGGACCAATACCGCACACCCTTGGTCCCTACGCAGACTGGTCCAAGTGGTCACTCACCCGCACACTGACAGCAGCCAGTGATGCTTGATTTCGGTGATCTGCTGGGAACCGTGTCTTAACGATCAGTCCACTGCGGGATCCTTCTCTACTAAAAGGGATATTTCCGCATTGTGATCTGATGCACCAACTACAATCGCCGAGGCACTAAATTGATTTTGAACAGGAAAAATAAAAACATGCAGATGTTTGCCCGGAATCGGCTACGAGACTATACATTTCGAGTAGGTTTATTTCTGTTATGTTTCTTTTAGTTTCTCGCTGGCCTCTGCCCGGAAGTTGAAAAGACTTGGAAATTATTCGGCTACAGATCACGATACGGAAATCTTTCCCTGCCTAATTTGCAGTGGAGTTGGTAATTCAAATGTTCGAATATAACTCCAATTTTCCTAAAAACTGGTAAACAATTTTGACTGATATAAAATTTTTGCCGATTCCCAGAAAAATATTAGTTGCTATATCGGATATAGAAAGTAATTCAATCGAAAATAAAAATTGCTAATCTAGTACTCAACGCGTCTTTTTAAGTTATCTGCTCTATGTATTCTACTAATAAGAGTATATAATTATCTCTCATCTATAATCCTTTTAATTTGACTTTATAACGGTCACTTGAACAGCCGATCTCATTCAGGTTTTATGGCTAGTAATGTTCAACTCCGTAGCCTAGTAATTTTGAACATAATCTAGAAAACAAGGGAACTTCCCGGATTAAGTATTGAGAAAAATTTGCTTTCGAAGAGGACTTTTTGATGCAACTATCCCTTGTTTAGGTAATATGGAGAGGAAAACTTCTCTTGGTTAGCCTGATGGCAAGTGGACTTTAACCCGTGATCCGTCTACCACTGAGGATATTTTACACCAGAACGTGATCGGTGATAGACGGGTACGGAATTTGAAGCGACCAGTTATCCCTGGGATCGAACCATTAATGGGAGGGGAGTGCTTTATCCCCTGAGTCCCCACGACTTAATTCTTGTAATTTTATTTTATAACAGTTATTGTTGAACAGCCAACCTAATTCTGGGTTAACTATTGCCAATGTTCAAGTCTGTATCCTTGTAATTTTGATCACAATCCAGAAGACAAGGGAACTCCTGGATCAGTACACCCAGAGGTATTGATTTGTTATGGGAACATGGAGGATTTCGGACCCGACAGATTTAGCGTGCATGCACAGTAGTTGTTACGAATCCGCCACCTCCATCTGGCGGACAGAGCCAAAAACTCTTTTTTAGCTGTAACCGTAACGTTGAGTTTATTCTTTTTAGTATTAATGTTTCTTTTTCGAACACTTGGGGAGCAACCGCTCCGTTCAAAATGATTACTTCTACGCCTTAATTGTAAATTTGTAAATATCTTCATTAAAATTTTCCTATTATTCTTTAGTATTATTCTAGTAAATTACGTCTCCAGGTATCTATTAACAGGAAAATACAGTCAGATCCGCAAAAGAAGAAAGAACGATATAAAGAAAGAGGTAAGCTTTTACCCATTTATTTTATTGGCTTTAAATCGTTAAAGAACTGTAACACGTTTTAACATTAATTGGCGCCCGAACAGGGACCTGACTGTTCTTGAAAATAGATAAATAAATTTGATATTGAAAGGGAATAGGAATCGAAAGTGAAACTGTTTCACTGAAACGTTTGTTTACGATAGAGATCGTCAGAATTAGAATACTTAAACAATGGCTGACGACATGATTGCACGACTTAAAAAGCGTAGAGGAATTGTAAGAACATCGGCGACTAATAAAATGAAAACCATCGAAACTGAACTCAAAAAAGAAACTGTTTCAGATTGTTTAGAAGAGTCGTTAGAATTGTTGACGGAATTAGCAACTGAATTAGAAACTTTGGACAGTGAATTACAAAAAATTCTGGATCCTAAAGAACTTGATGCGGACATTAATTCGGCCATGGATTATCGCGAAAGAATAATTACATGGAAATTTAGAGCGAAAAAGAAAATAAACTCATCATTATTGATTCCAAACGAAAGCGCAAAACAATCTACATCTCAAAACGAAACCACACCCGATTCAAGTTTAAAGAACACTTTAGAAAATATGTTTCAAGATAAAGTTCAAATAAATCTACCGAAATTATCAATCCAAAAATTCTATGGAGATATAAGCCAATGGCTTAGTTTTTGGAACTCGTTCGAATCAGCCATACACAACAATAATTCATTAGATAAAATTAGCAAATTCAATTATTTGAAATTTTATTTGTCGGGAACAGCGCTTCAGACTGTCGAAGGATTTGCTATAACGGCTGAAAATTATGATAATGCTATTAAAATGTTAGAAGATAGATTTGGACGCAAAGAAATTTTAATCGACACCCACATGAATAAAATTTTGAATATTTCCCCTTTAAAAAACTCCAGTGATGTGAAATCATTCCGAAAGCTTTTCGATGCGATTCAAACAGAAATTCGAAGCTTAGAATCGCTAAATATTTTATCCGATACTTATAGCGCTATGCTGTCTCCCATGTTATTAAAAATGATCCCCCCTGATTTGGTTTTTGAATTTAATAAGGAGATTAAGAATTCTTCATATAATACAAAAGATATACTAGATTTTCTATCTAAAATTTTGATTGCTAAAGAGCGTTCATCTTTGTCAGTCATTCGAAATGAAAATCAAAAAGAAAAACCTACTATTTCTTTCACTCCGCGGTATAGAAATGAACATAAGAATCAAAAAATAATCACCGGCGCCGAACTGTTTTGTTCTTCGGAAGTAAAAAATCATAAATATTCATCGGATTGCGGTTTCTGTCGTAAATCTCACAGAAGTGATCTATGCCCGCTCGCTTTAAAATTGAGTTTAGACGAAAAGAAAAATATTTTATTTAAGAATGGCGCTTGCTTTAAATGTACTTCCCTTTCTCACATTAGCCGTCAATGCAGAAATAAAAATATTTTATGTAAACATTGCGGACGTGGTCATGTTTCGATTATGTGTTATAGTTTAAATAATAAGGAAAAAGAGAAATCTAACTATGAAACAAATGATAATATGTCTGAAAATAGTGTTTTAGCTAATAATTCTAGTTATAAAGAAATTCTTTTACAGACTTTAATTGTATGCATTAATGTTAATGATGTAGATTATTATGTTAGAGGGATTCTTGACACTGGGTCACAAAAAAGTTACGTCAGTAAATTTATTGCAGAATCTTTAAAATTGAAGTGTTTAGGTGAAGAATCTGTGAATCACGGCCTTTTCGGAGGAATAGTTAAACAAGAAACCCATAAAAGATATTGTATAGAGTTGAGTAATATTGATAAGAGTTTTTCTTTAAATGTAGATGTAATGGATCAGGAGAAAATTTGTATACCATTACCGAAATTAAACGATGCTAATAGTGTTAGGGAATTGAAGAATTTTGGAATTTATATTAGTGATATTTTCATCAACGACAATGTTTGTTTGTGTGAAAAGGATCCGAAGGAATTACATTTTCTCTTGGGAGCGGATATAGCTAGCAAAATCTTGACCGGAGATATTAAACATCTCAGTAATGGACTATTAGCAGTAAAAACAAAACTAGGGTGGACAATAATGGGCAAAATTGATAATAACGATACGAAAATTGAAAATTCTTTGTCAAGTTTATCGTTGTCTTTGCATGTTTCCGATTCTAAATTAACAGACTTATGGCGCTTAGACACTTTAGGAATTTCTGCGCGAGAAGAAAATCAAACTAAGAGTTTATTAGAGGAAGAGACCAAAAAGCATTTTGCGAACACGATTAGAAAAGACAAAACTGGTAGATATGAAGTTTCGTTACCTTGGGTAGTAGATAGTTCCATTTTGCACAATAACCGTTTTATGGCCGAAAAATGTCTCGTTAAAACAGAAAATAAGCTAATTAGTACAAATCATAGGGACGAATATCAGAAAATTTTTGAATTTTGGGAATCTGAGAATATTATTGAGGTGGTAAATGACAATAAGATTTCGGGAACACATTACTTACCCCATAGACCCGTATTTAAAGAAAACAGTGAGACTACGAAAATCCGACCGGTTTTCAATGCATCAGCGCACACAAGAGACAAACCATCACTTAATGATTGTTTGACTAAAGGACCTAACTTAATCGAAATTATACCCAGTATAGTGAACCGTTTTCGGAAATACCGAATAGGAATTTCGTCGGATATCGAGAAAGCATTTCTTCAGATTAATGTTAGAGAAAATGATCGCGATTTTTTGAGATTTTTGTGGTATGATAGTGAAAGAAATATTAGGGTTTATCGGCATAGGCGCGTTGTGTTCGGCCTTACATCAAGCCCCTACTTGTTAGCCGCTACACTAGAACATCACTTAAGCAATGTGCCAGAACATTTCAATCAAACTGCGGAATTATTAAGATCATCTTTCTACATCGACAATTCCTTAACAAGTCTAAATGATGTGAACGAAGCTGAAAAGTTCATATTAGAATCAAAATCAATTTTAGCATCCGCACATTTTAATTTGAGATGTTGGAAGTCTAACGTACCAAATTCCATCACAGAACAAAACGAATCTGAGAAGATACCAGTGTTAGGCCTAATTTGGGATTTAGAAGAAGATAGTTTAATTTGCAAAGTAAACAAGAACTATGATTTAAATGAACCGGTAACCAAAAGAAAAGTTTTGTCCATAACTCAGAAAGTTTTTGATCCAATAGGATTTACAGCTCCTGTAACTTTAGTGCCAAAGCTAATTCTTCAGGAGACTTGGAACCAGAAAATTAAATGGGACGAAACTCTCCCCGAACTTTTGCATAAACGATTTAGAATTTGGCTAAAACAGTTAAACCTACTTTCTGAAACAAAAATACCCAGATGGCTAAATGTAGACTATGAAAATCAAGATAACGTTACAATCCATGTTTTTTCGGACGCGAGCAAACATGCTTATGCAACTTGTGTATACGTAAGAATTGAAACCACATTTGGTACAAAAGTCCAGTTAGTGAATGCTAGAAGTCGCGTAGCTCCCATAAAAGAAATGACTATACCACGTTTGGAACTACTCTCGTGTTTAATTGGTGTTAGACTTGCTAAAACAGTACAAGAAGATTTAAGAATGAAAAGTAACCCTATAACGTATTGGAGTGATTCAACGACAGCAATTGGTTGGATCAAAAGGGACCAAGCTTGGGGAACCTTTGTCCACAATCGAGTTCAAGAGATAAGATCGCTAACGAACATATCTGACTGGAGACACGTTCCTGGGAATTTAAATATTGCTGACCTCCCTTCTAGAGGATGTACTCCTGAACAATTGCAAAAATCGAAATGGTGGGAGGGACCTTCTTTCCTATATCAACCTTTTGAAGAATGGCCCCAGTCAGAAGAACAACCGGATGAAGAACTATTAAACAAAGAAAAGAGGAAAACTATACTTACTCTGATTGATAACGAGAATGAGGATTACGATTGGTACTATAAATATTTCTCGTCTTATAAGAAGATAGTTAGAATGATTGCCTGGATTTTCCGATTTTACCAAAACTCAAGAAAAGTAGAAAGGAATTCCTCAGAAAACCTATCTGTGTCCGAAATTGAAAAAGCTGAAAAGGCAATTTATCGTTTGATACAAAAGGACGCTTTTTCCAATAAAACTGATTCAAATTTTCGTACTCTCAGAACCATTGAAACGGAAGAAGGAATTTTAAGAGTGAAGACAAATATAGTTCAAAGGAAAGATAAAGAATGTTTTCTGTATCCTGTGCTTTTACCCTACAATCATCCAGTGGTACACCGTTTAATAATTGAAAAACACATCGAACATCAACATGCAGGAGTAACAACACTTATGTCACTTCTAAGAGAAAACTTTTGGATTTTAAGGTCAAGGAAAACCATACGTAACATCATAAGAAAGTGCATTACATGTCAAAGATTCGATAAGCGAAAACTAGAAGTATTATCAGGGATTCCACCAGAAGATAGAGTCCGAGACGCAGCGGTATTTGAAGTCGTCGGTATTGACTTGGCAGGACCACTGTTTCTTCGTGATGGCTCCAAATCGTGGATTGTGTTATTTACCTGTGCTATATACCGTGCTTTACACCTGGAACTGATAACATCTCTGTCGACGGAAGCCTTCATCCAATCCCTGAGGAGGTTTATTTCAAGAAGAGGCAGGCCATACATTATCTATTTTGACAATGGCACCAATTTCGTAGGAACGCAGAGAGCACTCATGAACATTGATTGGCAGACAGTACAAAATATGACAACTACTCAAAAGATACGTTGGAGATTTAACCCCCCATCCGCCGCATGGTGGGGTGGATGGTGGGAGAGACTAGTTAGAATGGTTAAACAAGTCTTAAGAAAAGTTCTGGGTCATGCTTCCCTGAACTATGAAGAACTTAACACAATACTATGTGAGTGCGAACAGATTTTAAATTCTAGACCAATTACATATGTGTCTGAAGATGCAGAAGATCCTTCTCCTTTGACACCTATGATGTTTCTCCATGAACTACCATCATCGGGAGTCCCAGATATTGATGAAATAGATGCTAAAGAACTTAGTCGTAGAGCCAAGTACAGACAACAACTTCGTAATGATTTGAGAAACAGGTTTCGCAGCGAATATCTAGGACAGTTGAGACTCTACTCTGATAAGAACAAAAGATTTGATAAAGTGAATGTTGGAAACTTGGTGCTTTTAGAGGAGGCCAACAAAAAGCGTATCCATTGGCCCTTAGCTAAAATTGTAGAGATTCTACCCGGAAAGGACAATGTGATTCGCCTTGCTAGAGTCAAAACGGAAAACAGTATTTTCCTCCGTCCAGTGCAAAGACTCTACCCTCTAGAACTTCAACCTCTAGAATTTGTCCCTAGAATCATCGAAAGAAAGGACCCACCTGATTCAACAATTCCTGTGAGTGACCAGAATGATGGAGCAGCCATTCAAAAGTCTGATATCCAGAGTGGCGATCGAACCAGCTACCCTATCACTTTTCCAGTGACCAGAGTTGGACGAGCTATAAGACCACCACAACGTTTGAACTTGTTGAGCTCTTCAATTATTTCAGACCACAAGGTGGGAGAGTGTTACGAATCCGCCACCTCCATCTGGCGGACAGAGCCAAAAACTCTTTTTTAGCTGTAACCGTAACGTTGAGTTTATTCTTTTTAGTATTAATGTTTCTTTTTCGAACACTTGGGGAGCAACCGCTCCGTTCAAAATGATTACTTCTACGCCTTAATTGTAAATTTGTAAATATCTTCATTAAAATTTTCCTATTATTCTTTAGTATTATTCTAGTAAATTACGTCTCCAGGTATCTATTAACAGGAAAATACAGTCAGATCCGCAAAAGAAGAAAGAACGATATAAAGAAAGAGGTAAGCTTTTACCCATTTATTTTATTGGCTTTAAATCGTTAAAGAACTGTAACACGTTTTAACAGTAGTCTTCGGCCGGCGATCTCTTCGGCATGGTCCCAGTATCTTACTAACCTATCCCTGCCCTCTCTTATAAATAAAATTGGGCATTCAAGGTCGCATTCATTGCCTTCGTCGCTATGGTAACGATGTGACAGCAACAATGCCACTATTATTATTCACGTTGCTATTAAAGAGTATCTATAACTCATAACTTTATATTATTATAATTAAGGGGAAAGTGACCTATGCGAATAATGAGGTAACAGAGTGGGGTGAAGTGTAGATCGTAAACAGTTGACTCATTTCTGCGTTATGTGGTTTGGGCAGAATATCGTAAGATATTTCATTTATGAAAACCATTGTTATTGATTAAAACGTGTGCTATCAGCATTTTTAAGAGATATTTAAGAAAATCTACGCAAAACCACAAGAAGAAATTAAAAATTCTTAAAGCTCTCTGCCCTTATTGTTTAAGTACAGAAGTAAAGAGTGATAAATGCAGGCTTACATAAGTTATTGAAGGAATATGGTATTTCCCCGTCACTGGTAATTTTAAACATTCTTGTTCGTCCAAACGGTATTTCAATTCCAAATTATGATACTGCAATATTTTAATATATCTATTAATAATAATGAGTAATTTATAAAAACTTTTTTGATCACGAGCTTTAAATTCT